>CM076580.1:297410572-298610572 GCA_034641835.2 Pinus albicaulis | reverse complement strand
TTTGAATCTCTGCATCAACAAACAACTTGGTGGCAGTTAACTTGTGTGACATGGCTCTTGTCACTCAGTTAGCTTAGTAAATTTGAGTTAGAGGGATTGGAGTTCAGCTAAGCATGTGTGATTGCTAAATTTTAGTAATCCATTTCAGTTATTTCCACTTTTGTTCAGTTAAACTAGTTCTAATAGTTAATGGAACTAGTATAAGGTCAGTTGCGCATTACTACAACAATCTAACTTAGTGATAATCTAGTTAACCGATCAATCATCCTAAACTAAATAGTGCATCCAAGGAATTTGATTGCCTTAGTTGTGGTGGAGATTCTAAGGTAGTATAACAAGCAGTTGTAAACTAGTTTGAGTGTACAGGTTTTGCATGTAGTCAGATGATAAAACCTTGGGATTTGCGCAATCAATTGGAGGAAAATTCCTTAAAAATAGGGGCTAATTCCTCAGGAATTGTATGTTAGAAAATTATATATTACAGAGAAATGAAACACATAAAATATGTGGAAAACACAAGCACACAAAACACATAAAACTAGAGAGACATAGATATACGTGGTTCACCCAGTTTGGGCTACGTCCACCCCGAACAGCTAGTCCTTCCTTTCTATTATCCAGCGAAATGAAGAGACACAACCTATAGCAGATCCGTTGTAATATCCTATATTCTCTCTCATAGTCTCCCTATATGTTTATCGCTCTAAGAATACACATACAATACACAGACGCAATACAATACCCTCATACAAGCGAGGGGTTTCCTTCTAGGGAAAAAAACCCTAAAATAAACATAACTTCTACCATCAAATCATCTGCCTAATGAACAACCTCGATTATCTAGAAATTACTATACTTTTACAAGGAAATTTTACATCTTTTTTTAAGCTTCGAGGGCGCTGCCCCCGAAACCCCCCTCCAGGGGGAGGATCCATAAAGTCATAGCCACCCCCCCAGACCCCCTAGGCAGTGTTTAATTATGAGCGGTGTTGCCGCCCCATTAAGGTACAGGGGTCGAACACTATGATACAAAATAAAAAAGACAATCAGGCTCCACACCCAACAATCTCCCACTTGGAGACTAATTGTAGCAACTCCACCGCTGCTTCATTTGCTGGAAAATGACTCCACTTTGGCCCTGGTTGTTTCTCATCTTCATCATCATACTTGAATACCAATTTAAACTGAGCATATTCTTAGTTTCTCCCTGGTTACAAATTTTTTTAGCATATCTGCAGGATTTTGGCTAGTGTGTATCTTTTCCAGTCTCAATTGTCCATCTTCCAATACTGACCATAGGAAATGGTACTCGAGTTGTATGTGTCTAGTCCTAGAATGAAATGCTAAGTTCTTTGCAAGATGAATGGCACTTTGGCTATCACTATGTAACGTTCCCATATCATACTTCTTACCCAATTTATCCATAAACCTTTGTAACCAAATCATTTCTTTACTAGCCTCTGTAGTAGCAACATAATCTACTTCTATTGTTGAAAGTGCAACAACACTTTGGAATTTTGAAACCCAACTGACAGTTGTTCCACCTACAGTAAATAAATATCCTGTAGTGCTCCTCCTGTTATCTCTTTCACCTGTCATATCTGCATCAACATATCCCTGTAGAGAAATGTTTGAACCACCAAAGAATAACGCTTGATTTGTGGTACCTCTCAAATATCTGAGAACCCATTTCACTACCATCCAATGTTATTTTCCTGGATTGTTCATGTACCTGCTTACAACTCCCACTACATGTGCAATATTAGGCCTTGTGCAGACCATTTCATACATTAAGCTTCCAACTGTTGATGCATATGGAACTTTAGACATATAATCCATTTCTTCTTGGGTCTTGGGGACATCTCCTTACTAAGTTTGAAATGGCTAGCAAAAGGTGTACTAACTGGTTTTTCATTCTGCATATTAAATCTTTTCAACACCTTTTGTATGTACTCATTCTGAGACAGTGTTAATTTGCAATTTTTCCTGTCTCTAGTTATTCTCATACCAAGGATTTGTTTTGAAGCTCCCAAATCCTTCATTGCAAAGGAATTTGCCAATTTTCTTTTGGGCACATTTATTTCCTGCATGTTAGACCCTGCAACAAGCATGTCATCTACATACAATAACAATATAATATAGTTTCCATCATTTTTCTTTTTCATATAAACACAATGATAAGAGTGATATCTAGTATAACCTTGTTCAGACATAAACCTGCCAAATTTTAGATACCACTGCCTTGGAGCCTGTTTTAAGCCATACAAGCTCTTCTTTAACCTACACACTAATTTTTCTTTCCCTTTGACCTCATATCCTTATGGTTGCTCCATATAGATCTCTTCCTCCAAATCTCCATGGAGAAATGTTGTCTTTACATCTAACTGTTCAAGATGTAACTCTTCCGCTGTTACAAGACTTAAAATAGTCCTGATTGAAGTCATCTTAACAAAAAGAGAAAATATTTCATCAAAATCAATACCTTTCTTCTGTGCAAACCCCTTCACCACAAGTTTAGCTTTGTACCTCTATTTTCCTCCATCTTCTTCCTTTAGCCTATAAACCCATGTATTCTGCAATGTTGTTTTACCTGCAGGCAACCAGGGTAAGTCCCAAGTCTAGTTATGCATTAAGGAGTCCATCTCTTCTTCCATGGCTAGCTCCCACTTCTTCCTAGTTTCAACTTGCATTGCTTCTTCATAACATTCGGGTTCACCAGAATCAGTCAACAATAAATAATATAATGAAGGAGAGTATCATTCAGGGGGTCTACTTATCCTGGTAGATCTTCTAACACCACTTTCAGGTGTTTGAGGTGCCTGTTGCTGTTGTGGTGGTTGTTGCTGCCATGGTTGTTGATTATTATTATTTTCAAGCACCTTTACTTTTTCAGATATCTCATCAAGAACCGCGTATTCCTTGCTTTCTTTTTCCTGTTTCTTTTCTTGCAACTGATTCTTATACAAGACCTTTTCATTGAATATTACATCTCTGCTCCTAATGATTTTGTGATTTTCATAATCATATAAACGATAACCAAAATCATTAGCACCATATCCAATAAAGGTACATTTCTTTGATTTTGCCTCAAGCTTTGTTCTGTTTTCTTTATTAATATGGACAAAGGCCTCACAACCAAAAGGCTTTAAAAAAAAGTAGTTTACCTTTTTACCTGTCCATGCTTCCTCTGGAATACCACCATCCAAGGAACTTGAAGGCCCTCTGTTTATTAGATAAACAGCAGTATCTACAGCATCTGCCCAAAATTGTAAAGGCAATCTTGCATGCAATCTCATGCACCTTGCATGCTCCATGATTGTTTTGTTCATCCTTTCTGACACACCATTTTCTTGTGGTGTTCTTGGAACTGTCTTCTCTCTACGAATTCCATGCTCTGAACAGTACCTATCAAACTCTTTGCTGCAATACTCACCTCCATTGTCTGATCTGAGACACTTCAACTTCTTTTCTGTCTCAATCTCAACCAAAGCTTTCCATTTCTTGAAAGTATCAAATACATCAGATTTATTCTGAATACAATAAATCCATGTTTTTCTAGTTGCATCATCAATAAAATTAACATAATAATGAGAGCCACCGAGAGATGATACCTGAGCAGGTCCCCATACATCTGTATGCACAAGCTCCAATTTTTCGCTCTTCTTTTCTTTCCCAACTTTGAGAAATCTGACTCTCTTCTGTTTTCCATAAATGCAATTCTCACAGAAATCCAAATCAACATTCTTCAAACCCGGCAACAAATTTCTTGAGTGAAGAATCTTCATCCCCTTCTCACTCATGTGTCTGAGCCTATGATGCCATAATGCTACATCTTCTCCTTTGGAAGTTAAAGCATTAACAGAGTTAGAAATACCATTGCATAAATACAATGTACCAACCTTTTCGCCTTTTTCTATTACCAAGGCTCCTTTGGTGACCTTCCAAGTTTTATCCGTGAAAGTTGTCACACAACCTTCACTGCCTAACTGCCCTGTTGAAATCAGATTTTTCTTCAGATCTGGAACATGCCTTACCTCCTTTAGTAGCCATTGGTTTCCATTCTTTTGTTTTACAAGAACTTTACCCATTCCAACAATTTTATAGGGTTTATCATCACCCAAACGAACTTGTCCAAAATCTCCTTGAACATAGTCATGAAAATATTTCTTATCAAGTGTGGCATGGAATGAGGCCCCTGAATCTACCACCTAGGAATCAATAACATTTTCGAAAGAAAGAATCAAAGCATATTGTAACACATCACCTGTCACATTTGCTTCATGATTATTTTCTTGTTGTATGTCTCCTTCTTTTCCCTTCTGAGATCTACAGTCTTTCTTTAGGTGTCCTTTATTTCCGCATTTCCAGCACACTATCCCCAATTTTGACTTAGATCTGCCTTTCCTTGATTTACTGCGATATCTTGAGCTCTTTCCTCTTTCCATTTTTCTTCCCCAGGACTCTGCACTCAAAGCATTACTCGATATCTCACCAAAGCTTTTCCGTCGCATTTCCTCACTAAGGATAGCACCGACAACATCATCAAACTTTAAAGTACTAGATCCAGAGACAAAGTTACTAATGGCCATAACTAAACAATTCTAGCTTTCTGGAAATTAGCACAAAAATAAAAGAGCCCTAACTTCATCATCAAAGTTTACCCCTATAGAACTTAACTGATAAGTAATTGTATTAAAATCATTTAAATGGTCTGCAATAGATCCACCTTCCGACATCTTCATATTAAATAAACGTTTCATAATAAATACCTTGTTTGAGGCCGATGGTTTTTCATATAGTTTCACCAATGCGTTAATCAAACCCTCTATTGTTGTTTCCTTTGAAATATTGAAGGCTACCGACGCCGAAAGGCACAATCGTACTATTATGAGTGCCTTTCTATCAACAATCTCCCATTCTTCGTCTGTCATAGTCGTTGGCTTTTTTGTTTTTCTGCTCAATGGTAGGTACATGTCTTTCTGAAACAGATAATCTTCCATCTGCATCTTCCATAGCGGGAAGTTTTGGCCGTTAAATTTCTTGACCCTAAACTTACCATCTTTCGCCATTGCTCCCACTCGAACTAGTAACCCTTCTTTCCTGCGAGTTTATCAGCCAAATAGGCCTTCGGCTCTGATATACAGAGAAATGCAACACATAAAATATGTGGAAAACACAAGCACACAAAACACATAAAACCATAGAAACACAGATATACGTGGTTCACCCAATTTTGGCTACATCCACCCTGAACAGCCAGTCCTTCCTTTCTATTATCCAGCAAAATGAAGAGACACAAACTATAGTAGATCCATTGTAATATCCTATGTTCTCTCTCACAATATCCTTATATGTTTCTCGCTCTGAGAATACACATACAATACACAGCTGCAATACAATACCATCATACAAGCGAGGGGTTGCCTTCTAGGGAAAAAAACCCTAAACTAAACATAATTTATACCGTCAGATCATCCGCCTAATCAACGGCCCAGATTTATTAGAAATTACTATACTTTTACAAGGCAATTTTACATATGTTTTTAGCTTCGGGGGCACTGCCCCTAAAACCCCCTGCTAGGGGGGGGGGCCATAAAGTCCCAGCCACCCCCCCTAGACCCCCTAGGCAGCGTTTAATCATGGGCGGCGTTGCCGCCCCATTAAGGTACAGGGGTCCAACGTTGTGACACAAAATAAACAAGATAATCATGCTCCACACCCAACATTGTACAAGTAAATAGGGGCTCAAGAAGAGGCAGAAATTGAATAAGTCTGGGTCAGAGTTTCTCATTTAGTAGAGAGAAACTTTATTCACTTGTAGGTTGTGATCAATGCAGGCAAGAAATTGTAATACATTATCTATTCATCTTATTAATGCAAAGAGGCTTAAGTTGTTTTTTTCAGTTGGTTTCCCTTAGAAAAATATTATGCATGTGTGGTTTTTCTTATTGATTTTTTGCGAATGTTGTTCTAAATTAATCAAATATAGCGGATCAGTAGCCTTTGAGTTGTGTCTCTTGATTTTAGATTAAATTTCTTGAGCATTTGCAATTCTATAACCAATTTTCTACAACCCTATGGATCCCTTGTTCTTATAATAAAGCTTAGGGCTTGAGAAAAACCCTATGAGGGGCCTAGATATGGTAAAGGCCTGAGTTCTACAATATTGGAACCTTAGTGTGATTACGATCAGTGAGAAGCTATTGATTTATTCAAGCACCCGCGAAGGATTAAGTGTAATCCTAGATAGACCTACTCTCCCAATGGGAGATGGTATGATGTAGATATGTGATCATCTTGTACATTGATATCCATGCTTCGAAGGATATAGAATGAGAATATAGGTGATGAAGAGGATTCATATCTTCTGAAGATGGCATTGACATGTGGTTTATGGCTACTGGCGACCCATGGAAAAAGCATATTCATCTTGAGGGCCATTAAGATGTAGAGAAATGCAGGAAGATCTAGCCCCAAGAGGGAGTTAGTTCAGGAAAATGAAGAGGCCACTTTCAAATTTAGAGATGAAATAAAATCATTCCTTATTATCAGGTACACTTACGTTATGTTTATTTAATTTTCTATTATTTCTCTTTCTCTTATTCTGGGGTCTACAGGTACTTTATATAGATGTAAGGACCTAGCCCTCAATATCGAGATTGAGGAGGATGCAAAAACATCCCATAATTAGAGTGGCACTTGAAATGGAAAAGAGCTCATATATTGAAGCAAGGATTGTAGCCTTCTAGGCTAATGATTATCACTTAATATGCTTCCTATTCAAAGGGAGTAAAGGGTTAGATTGAACGCAATAGTTTGATGAGATGATGAGAGCTATATGCCCTTCATGCAAGGGACATTCTAGATGACAAGTATGTAGCAGTGCCAAATTATTTTGCATGTTAATTTGATAGCTCAGTGACAAATTCCAATCATTAGACTATATTCCTCTTTCCGAGAGAACCAAAATTTAACTATGAGGCACTGGATTCGGATAAGGGAAAGTGAATTTTTGAAGTGAATCCCACAATGTAACAATTGATCAAGTCGGCCTAGAGGAAAAATTTCCCCTCCTCCAACACTTATAAATACAAGTCAAGGAGCCTCATTTGGATATCATCACCACATCATTCATTCTTATCTTCTTGGGTTTGATACTTCTCAAATTGCAAGGATATTATTCACATGTGTGAGTAAGAGGAAAGGAAAATTGCAATCGGTTGAAATTTTTGTTTACTAGAACTTTGACTAAGGTTGAATTTTGGATATTGGGCATGGTTTGACCAATTTTGACTTAGGTTTTTGGACCATTTTGGAGGGACGAATTTCTAGGCAGAAAAATTGAGAATTTCTAGGCACTTTGACTATGGTTGATTTTAGATCTACATCTAGGGTTTCGACTGCCTTTGACTTTAAATTTGACCAAGATTGGAGAGTTTTGATATTTTTTTATGGAATTTTGAGCAGCTAAGCAGGCCACATTATTTTACTGCAGACTGAATACATTTGGAGGACTATTTACCATTTACCATTTTTTGTTGTTGCTTTTGTTGACTTTAACTAGTGTTGAATTTTACCAGATTTGACTATTGGCACATATTTTTGGATATTCGTTGGTAGGTTTTTTCAACAAGTAGAAAAATTGACTTTGATTATTGTTTTTGGATTTGGGATCATTATACCTGTTGTTGAACATTTTATGACAATCTAATAGAAGAATAATTTCAAAGGGTTTTCCCTTGGTCTTTGACCAAATCGATGTCTCTTGTTGATGTGTTGATTATCTCCTATTTTCATTACATTTATTGTTCTATATTCAGCTACTAAATTTCTTATTGGAATAATTCATTGTTCTTGAAACTATTTCTAATTGAATAAGTGAATTGGGATACAGTAATTGAAATAACAGAGAGCAATGAAAAAATGAACATTGTATTGGAGTTAAGGTGAAGGACAAGCCCATAGGAAACAAGAGCTAGAGAAATCATATTTGGAAAATTTGAGGGAGACTAACTAATAAAGTCAATATTTTTACCTCTTACTTCAAGGAAAACGAGAAGTTGGGTGACTCATCAAACTTTGTTTCTTCGAAGATCAGGTTGGAAATCATATCAATGACAATGATGTCTTGGAGTACATATAAGTAATAGTGCCCGAGCCTTTGTAAAATTCTCTCGTTGTTGCAAAGAAAAATTATGAGAAAGGTGAGTTAAAAGAAAATAAAACTATAGCTGATGGTTTAAAATATCATTTACTTGCCTCTGTTGGAAATTTGAATAAATCTAAGGATACGTATGATAAGTTGGTCGACACGTATGAAGTTATGAATTTGAATGAAATCATCTCCTTGAAATATCAACTCAAATATATGAATATGAATAAAGGAGAATTTGTGAAATCCTTATCATGGGGATATCTCGTCTTAAATATCAATTGCAGAGAGATGGGGAAATTGTGCTTGATAGGGAGTTAGTGTTGGTAACCTTTAGAGGTATCCCTCCTATTTGGGAAACCTTCATTACCACCATAAGCAACAACAAAATTTTCCCATAATTTTATGAGATCATTGGAAAACTCACTCAAGATGAATCCAAGATGATCTCAAGAGGAAACATACAAAAACATGAAGAAGGAGAACCCATTGCTTTCGTCTCTCATAACAAGAAAAATACAGGAAAAGGAGGTTTGTCAAGTTCAAGGAAGCTTTCTCCCCAAAATTCAAATACAAGGAATGGAAGAGACAAGGAGTCGTTTCACATTGAATGCTACAATTTTCTCAAGAAAGGTCACATTGCTCAATATTTCCCTAATAAAAAAAATGCTCGAAGATACAATACTAGAAGTAAAAATAGTTGGTTCTATAATCAAAGAGGGAGAGATGATCAAAGGAATGATTGTAATGGAAGATATGGAAGAAGAAGAGATGCTCCAAATGATTGCGATGAATACCACCAAACTCAAAAGAAGTCAAGTAATTCTAGGTATGAAAGTGTTGACGGTGTTGGACCCACCAACATTCAAGGGGTCTCCTCTATATGAAGTCTCAATTAGACCTCACATTTTTTGGAGTGAGAGCCCCATCTCGAGTACAACCTGATAGTTGAATTAGTGGGTTTAATTGTTATGCCTTGGCCACAATAACGCATATAAATGATGTATTTGTGACTTTGGTGAGATAGGTGTATAACTTTGTGAAGGGTCAAGTGAAATGCATGAAAGGTTCTAACATGACAAAGGAAAAGTGAGTGAGCCCCTTAGAAGCTTGTAATAGTACAAAGCTTGAAAGGAACACACAAGCGAAAAAGGGATCATAAGTTAGCCTACAAAATAGTTCACAAGCTAACCATGCTAGAAATACACAACAACATGTATTCAACAAGTTTCATACTAATGCAAACGAAATAGTTCCTAAGCATTAGCGTGAATGAAATAACATATATTACAAACATAACAAGAATATTCCTATTATAATTAAAACATATGCATGAAAACATGGCAGCTCTGATATTTTATTAAAGTGAAAGTTCAAAGCATAAATATATAATTGACAAATCGTTATCCCTAATAGTGGAACATGAATCCAACACTTTCTCCTCTAAAGAATGATACTTCATCTATACTACGGAGAAGACAGGGCTCTCAAAACTCCCAAACTTCTAATCCTAAACCAAACACCCGGCCAAAATCCCTTTACATGACCAATGAGGTTATATTCATAACAAAAAGGGGTGGGTATTCATTTCTATTTGTGACTCTTTGACGCCCCTCATGAATTTTTGACATCCTACAACCATGAACTTTGAACTTCATTACAAATGACTCTTCACATTCCACAATTGACACTTGGAATTTCACTAATTAATTACAAAATAATATTGCAATATTGCCCATATTCATATAAGAAAAATTGGGTGGATTCAAATAGACAGCTTAATAAGACATGACAACTTAAGCTTGAGTTTGGGAAACTCCAACTCAGCCACTTCAACTTGTAGTTTCTCGGTCACATAGTGGTGCCAAACTTTGTATTGTGCGATGACTTCCCCAAAATATGCGATAGGATCATGCTGGAAGCAGACTCTAGCCTCCATTGCAACTGGGTAGACTGATTTGGAACCCATCTTAATTTATTTCTTCAACAGGAGAAACATAATGTTGGTCTGGACAGGATCACCAATGTACTTTTGCATATTACTCTTGTTCACTTACAGATATTCCTCGGTGGTGATCTATCTGAGCTGGTCCAAATATTCTTCTACCTCCTGCGTAACCTAATTTTTGCATTTGGCCTTAGTGAGTGAACCAACTGAAGGGATATTTTGTGATTTCGCCATGAAATCCACACTATTGTATAATTATGAAAATGAGGTCTGAATGTTGGAAATGAATGAGGCAAATTGTTTGTTACTCTGGATGATCATTTGAACTTGTGCTTTCTCCAACTTTGCATGTTTCCTTGTTTTCTTTCCCAATTTGGATTGTGCCCCTTTGTGTTCCATTAACCACTCATGCATGGTAATGATGGTAGCATGAACATCCTTGAGTTCTTTAGCATTATCTTTTCACTTATGTTGCATTTCATGCAAGCAGAAAAATACTTTATGTGCGGTCACAAGCTCCTCATAAAGGCTCCTTGTGGTCTCTCCTAGTGTTGATACTTCTATGAGTATGGTTGCATTAAGTTCTTCAAGACACACCTGTGTGAAAGATGCTTTTTGGACCTCTACTCGAAGTCATTCCATTTCTTGCCTTGAAGCCTATAATTTATTCTCCATTTGCTATTCTCGTCCATGATATGCTTCATGTTTGACTTGGAAGAACTTTCAAAGGCCAAGTTGCCTGCAACAATGGCTACTGGATTTCTCCTAGTGTCTGCCACAATTACCCTTTCTCTAACGAATATAGGAGATGTGAGTTCATCCGGGAAATGTTTCTTTCATGCTTGTAAAATATTATTTTGAAGCTCATTGTAAGTAAAATTGTATGTATCCATGAAAGGACCATGGAGCTTACTCTGTTGTTGGAGGGGGAGACTGAATGGTGACCAGCTAAGTGCTCTATATAAGGTCAATATCTTGTTTTTTTGGCTATGGCTACATCTCCATGTCTTGAATTATCATCAATTCTTCAATCTCTTCAGAAAAATCCTTCTCCTGTAACTATTTCCTCTCCTCTTCTAGATGTCGATTCTACTCTTGCTCTTCAGCTTGCTTTCATGTTGCTTCTTCTTCCTCCATCTTCTGCCTTTCTTCTTCTTCTCGTTTATGTATTTCTTCTTCCAATATTTTTTTTTCTCATGTTCCTCCTTTTTCTTATGCTCTTCTTCCATATTCCTATGTTTCCTCATATTTTCTAATGTTATGGCTGCTTTTAGAATGATTAGATCTGCTTTCATCTTATGGCTTTTCTCTTCTGTTGCACTATGCACAACTTTACTCTTTCCCTTCTCATGCACGGTATTGCACCTTTCTATTGGTTCTACCTTTGGAGTGACTTCCTTATGTGGAGTAACTTGTGAATTTCCTGTGAAGAGGACTGGTTCATGGGACTTGGAGGCATTGTAACAATTTTTCATCTCTTCCTCCTTGATCTTGTAAAATGTCCCGCTTGACCACAGGAAATGAATCTTTGCATAATGTTCTTTACAAATATTCCTGGGATCGTACAGATTGAAGTCCAAACAACTAAATGCAAATTTCTCTATTTCTTGTCCTTTATCCTTAATAACCTTTAGATTCTCGATCTCGTACAACCATATTTACAAAGGAAGAGTGGGCCATGGTGCTTTCTTATTCCTATTCAAAACTCCCGATAACCTTGTGGAAATATGATAGGAAACTTCTTGCATGACCAACTTGTCAGTGGCATACCTTGACTTCTGAACACCAAACATTTTGAGGTAAGTTCCATCTGGTGAGGCAAACCAATTTTCCAATTATGACACTAATTTCATTGCCTCACGAGACATGAAAGGTGGGTCTTCATAAAAAATTAACTTGTACAACGGAATGAGGAAGTGATCAGTAAAATTTTCCATTACTCCCTTGAAGTTACACTTTGAAATCAACTTGTAGTAAATGTGCACAGCAAGTTCTCATGGTGGCCAGGTCCAATTAATTACAGGGAATGAATTATTAGCACGGATTGCATACATAAAATAGGAAAACATGTAGAATCTAGATTTCTCACCCTTAGGAGGGTTCTTAAGATTGGTTACATGAACTCTCAATTTTTGAGCCAACAAGTCCAGCCAATTGAACGGTTTTCCTTCGTTCACAACCTGATTAAGCAAGAATGTCAACCTTCTGGGAAGGTCTTATTATTGCTTTGACCATAGATTCAGAAACATAAGATTATCAAGTATTGATAGGCCTTCCTGAGAGATTTCGTCTTGTAAGTATTGATGGGTGTATGATGTAATTTTGAAGGCTATTTTACATAAGTCTTTGATGACACCTTTTGTGATCAGGTAGATGGTGAATACATAAAAATGTGAATCCATGTATGACTCTGGCATCATCAAATGATACATCAGGTGGTAATCATGTGCCGTGAAAGAAGCAAGCCTTTGTTTGTTGGAATTATTGAGATTCATGGTTTTGTTATATGTATGTAATAGTATCCATATGACAATGTCTGCACATGGGAAAAATGGGTACCTGCATGCAATCTTGTGTAGTCCTGACCTCTGGACATTAACATACACTTATCGATCCTCAAGATTTGCTTTGAAGATTTTTGTTGAGAATACCTCATTCACCATATGTCGTGTAATGTCTAATTTTTTCTCTATGAATAGTTGAGTATCTAAGAAAACTTGCATTTTCACTGGAGTACTCTCAACTACCTCTATGGTGTTTATTTCTATGGTGTCCTTTGAGACAATTCTCTTGGGATCCATAGTGATGGTAAATGATCAAGAGAAGTCCTCAAACAGTGTAGTACCTGCAAGAGAGAAATGCACTCATGGAAAACACAAATTAACTCTAGAAAAATTACTAACAAAGCAAGATCTGGGCAACAACCACAAGATTGAGAGGGAGAATTGTGCAAATCCTGAGGTGAGGGAAGATATTGGCTTCATGAATTATGTATTGCATAGTCTCAGCAGTCAAATGGGAGGCTTGAGACTATACAATGCATAGTCTCAGCTTGGGCAGACTGAGGGAGAGACTATGCATTACACAATCTCAGTGACCAAGGGTTAGGCTTGAGCCCCATAACTACGCAATGCACAGTTAGGCAAGCTTGGAACTGCACATTGCACAGTCTCAAAGGCCAAGCACAAGGCTTGAGCCTTAGAGTTGTGCAATGCCCAGTTGATCATGGAAACTATTAGCCAAGTAAAGGGAAGATATTCCCAAGAAGAGGGTAAAAAAGTGGGAGATATTGAGTTATAGTGCAAGTAAGAGTGCATATATGACTAAGGCAAGATAGGTCAGTGAAGATCAAGTGAATAATATCAACATGTGAAAGGAAAAACCAACATGCATAAGGAGTTGTTGAAATGACGACCACCAGTGGGAAAAAACAAGAAAGATGATGAGACACTTGTGAAAAGTGAATGACAGACTTGTACAAGCTAATATAAGGTAAAACACCGGCAACTATGAAAATAAACAATCAGAACAACACTCACAGAAGTGAAACAAAAATAACAAACATAAAAAGCGACAAAAGAAAAATTTCATCGGAAAAACACCACAAACTCCACCGAAAGAGGTTTAACTGCAACCACAACAACGAAAAACAATGTAACAACACTACGCAATATCTATAAGTTGTTACTGTCAAAAATTCACTGCAACTATTAGGGAAAATGATGTATAATGAAAAAAAAGTAAAAGTTGTCAACCACTAGCAAGTTTGATTTCAATTAACACTTTTTCCAACTGCACCCTAGATGTGTTTTCACTTTCATATTTTATTTTTTATTTTTTTTAAAATATAAAATATAGATATGTCGTTTTCAACATGAGACGATGCTCCCCTACCCCAACAATCTTGACACTTGAACTTGAGACAATTTGAGAAAATGAATCCTTAGATAATGGTTTATGATATAACCAAAGATGATATCCATTAGAAAACAAAGGAGTCTCTGATTTTGCTATGATTGTGAGTTTTATAGTCTCATTTTCAAAAATTGTGTTCACCTCATAAGCACCTAGACACCTAGTGTGAAGCTTCCCCTTCAAATATTTGAATTTAGATTCATACAATAATGCTCAATCTCTTTTCTAAAACACCTTCCTTTTAATAAATTTATCATGCCACTTGATATGTTGTTGTTGAATAATCTCAGCTCAGTGGATGGAAATCAATCGCATCTCATTCAACCCATTAAGTTGGTATAGTTGGTGTTTTTTTGCTGCAGTTAAATCAAGATTCACTTCTAGAGTATTCTTGAGTGTCTTGACTTCAAATTTGACATGAAAAATAGAATTATTACCATACAAAAGCTCATATGGAGAAAAATATGTGGTGTTTTTCCATGTAGTTATATAAGCCCAAAGCACCTACGAGAGTTGCTCAACTCAATCTTTATAGTGACTAGCCACGGTCTTAGTAAGGATATATTCAATGACTTTGTTAGTGCTCTTCACTTTCCCACTGGCTTGTGAATGGCAAGGTGAGGTGATTCTATGGTGAATTTTGCACTTATTAATGAGGCTTTCAATTCGTTGGGAAGTGGATTGTAGCCCTCCATTTTCACTAGTCTCTCTCAGCACTTGATAACAAACAAATATGTCTTCAAACAGAAAAAATGAAACAACTTTCTTGATATCTTTGGTGAGTGCTTTGGACTCAACCCACTTTGGTGACATAATCTATACAAACCAAAATGTAGGAATTCTAACAAGATGGGGGATTAATAGGTCCCACAAAGTGAAGGGCCCACTTCTCAAATGGTTTGATTGTCAACTGGGTTTCCAATGACATTTCATCTCATTGGATCAGTTGGCCCATTCATTGGAAACTGTCGCATCTTTGTATATACTTCTTTGCATCCTGTAACAATTTATGCCAAAAATATCCCATGTGAAGCACTTTATATCATATTATTTTATCAACGAATTGTCCATCACAAGGTTGATTGTAACAAGCCTTGAAGATGTCATGGAATTCATCTTTCGTTACACAACATCGGATCACATGGTCTAGCCCAGTGAAAAAGAGATATCCATCTACCCAAGAGTATCGAAAACTCTGTTGAATAGTCTCAATTTTTCGTAGGAGAGAGGTGGTACAGAAGCCTTCCTCCAACTAAATAATTAGCAATATACTCATACCCTATCAAGTGGGTGAATTTTTCAAAAATATTCTCTTCCGGAAAGGATTCCTCAACAAGTAAATTATCATTGTTGTCAGTGATCCTATAAAGAAATTCAAAAACAACATTATCCTTTCTGGGTTTATCTATAATAGTGATATCCAATTCTTGCAACAAAAGAAATCACCTAGTAGAACTACCATTAGTAATAATTTTACTCATAAGTAATTTAATGGTAGAGTGGTTGGTATGTACAAAAAAAGGATAGCCTATAATATAATGTCGAAATGTATTGTTATCATGTACAACATCAAGAAATTATTTTTTAGTTATTTTATAGTTTAGCTTTGCTAGGATCAAATTCCTACTAATTTAATGGATGAAATATGGTTTCCAATCATCTTTTTGTCCCAATACATCCCCAATAGTAGTTTCCCTGCAATATAGGAGCTTCATACACACTTTTTTGAGACCTGTAAATGCATTTTGACACTTATAAGACGATATAAACTCCTTATATTTTGAAAGTAGTGGAAACAAAGGAGATGCAAGTTAAGAAAAGTTTTCAATGAAATGACACTAATAACCTGCATGCCTAGGAAGTTGTCTCTTTATGTGATTTTGGTGGAGGGATTTTTAGGATTACCTCCACTTTTTTTGGGTCATCTTGTATTCCTACAGACAAAAGATAATGTTCAAGCACAACTCCTTCATTCATCATCATTTGGCATTTTTTTGTGCCTAAGGCTAAATGAGTTTATCTACAACGTTGTTGCACTTTATTAAGATTAGCCAAAGATTCATCAAAGATATCACCATATGGCTAAGATCATACATATAAACCTCAACATAGTCATTAAGTAGATCTGAGAATATTCTTAATATGGCTTATTGTAAAGTGGTAAGTGCATTACAAAGTCCAAAAGGAAGGACTCAGTATATCCCAAGGGCAAGTAAAAGTGGTCTTGTACTGGTCCTCAGAAGCAATTTGAATTTGATTGTACCAACTAAATTTTTCAAGTAATGAGAACAATTTCTTGCCTCACATATTATTGAGGACATGATCGATAAAGTTAATGGAAAGTGGTCCTTTTTTGTGGATTCATGCAATTAACAAAGTTACCAATTTAATGAGAATTGTACTAAGTTCTCAGTTTTTTTAGAGGTTGCAAAAAATCATGTTTCTCATGCTGGTTTTGAAAAGTGTTGATGCAACATCAACCTTTTTGTAGCATATTTTTTACACTTTAAATTTTCTTTTGTATTAAGTATGGAACTTTTTTTTATTTTAGTAATTTTCATGTCGATTTTGAAAAGTGTTGATGCAACATCAACCCCTTTTTGGGGGGCTTATTTTTTACACTTGAAAAAAAAATTATGTATTAAGTATGGATACATTTTTTAAAATGTTGGTGATTTTCATGTTGATTTTGAAAAGTGTAGTTGCAACATCAACCTTTTTTTGGGCCGGGGGGGGGAAGGGAAGGGGGCATATTTTTTATACTTCAAAATTTTCTTATGCCTTAAGTATGCATATTTTTTTAATGTTGGTTATTTAACCATTTTTCAAGTTGGTGCCTTCTTCTCTGTATTTTATTTTTCTTCTGAGATGTTTGTTTTTTAAGGGTTTTTCAAGTTTGTGTTTTTCATTTTTCGTTTTTCTTTGCAATGATTTTTTGTAATGAAATATTCAATTTTATTTTGAAAAGTTTAAAAATAATGATACAATTAATAATTTAAAGTTAAGATTTTTTATATATTTATGTATTGTTAATTAATACTTCAATACACAAAAAATGTTGGTAAAAAAATAATAATTTTAAACACTTGACAAAAAATACACTTTTTACATATAAATAGAATTTAAAAATACACATCTTTTCATTAAAAATAACATGTCAAATATAGCATTTTTATGGGAAAATAGTATTTTTTTTTTTAATTTTTAGGAATTTTATGTTCAAAGATGATAATATTTAAAGTTTTTTTTCCCCAAAAACAATGATTCACATAAAATTTTAAGTAAAAAATTAAAATTAAAATAAATAAATAAATAAACAATTTTAACGCACACAATAAAGAGAGAAACTCAAAATAACAAAATAAAATATAAAAACAAACATAAATTAAAAAACATTTAAAACAAAAAATTGAAATAAATAAATAAATAAAACATTATAAACTAGTTAAAATCAATAATTATTTCTCAAAGGGCGTAGAATAGATAGCGATGAGGTGTACTATGGAACCACCTGATAATTACAACATAAAGTCTAGTGAAAGCAACCAGTCATCAGTTACAATAATCATTTTTTCATATAAGATAACCAAACTTGAATGTGAAGGGTTATACAATGTTATGCAGCCAGCTCCAATTATCCACTTTGAGGGGGAAACCTCCTTTACATTACATAAATGAACAATTCTTGGATGATTCAAATGACAAAACCTACTTTCTATGTATAGGAGTCTAAGGGGTCAAAATATAATCATAGTCGACATAACAATAATAATGCAAGGGCACACCAATAACAATAGTTGGTTTTGATGGGGCACAATAATAACAATATGGGGACTACATGGGCACAACAATAACAATAAGGGGTTACACTAACAATAAAAAAAATGGGATACACTAGTATTATAGGGACCAAACATGTCAATTTCTGGAAATATTGTTTGAATTGGGAGCTTGTCACCTATAACCTTCTTTAAGCATGAAACATGGAAAACTTGGTGCACTCAGGAAGATTATCCTTTGGTCATAATTTAGATTATACTTTGGTCATAATTTGAAAGGGTTCTCCAACCATATAAATGTAAATTATACTTTTTTCATAATTTACTATCCTTCTTAGATTGCTTGAGATACATTTACATTTATATGGTTGTAGTCGTAAAAATACCCAGTCGCATGTTGAGAATTTGGAGGGCTAGTGATTAATTCAAATTATCTTCTTGATAATTACTTGTGAGCTTACTAGATATACTTATGTATTTTCTTCTTTAGCTTATTTAATCTTTCATCAAGTCAATTATCAAAATACACAAGACACACAAATTAGGCCTTTAGATCCAGGGAAAAACCTCTCCCTCTTGGAGAGGAAAAACCCACGAGAAATTCTTCTTATATATTTTCAAATGACAAGTGTTATGGTCCTATAATAATAGGATTCATAATTTTGAATTGACTATGATTAGTCTTGTAATATGTACATACTTTGATTTTTGCAAATTTTTTTCCCATATTAAAAAATATAAAGAGGGTAAGTCCTAAAAGAAAAAAGATCAAAAAGTAATATAAAATATGAACCCCACCAAAAAAAAGAGATAAAATAGATCCTAAAAGTTATGCAAATTCAAATTCCACTACTTTTTACTTTACTTTGCAAAATAATATTGTGTGCAGCTTGTCAAAAATGCCACTATCCATGATTGATCAAACAGCTTAATCTTGACTTATTCATGTTTTAAATTTCATGTTTATATATAGAGAATAAAGATCTAGCCAAATTGTTTAATCTTGGCAGTTCAGTTCAGTAGTCTGCGGAGAAAGATCTACTGCCAACCTATTCCTAAGCAAAATATTACTTTGCAGCCTGTTATCAAGCCATTTCAACCAAAATTCAAACCTCTTGTTGCTAAAGACGTTGCAGAACCTGTTTAAAGCATTTTAAAGACTATTGAAGCCTCAGAAAGCCTGTGTTTCCCCCAGAGAACATTTCTGCAAACTGGAAACTTTGTTTTTCTAGGTATTCCTGAAATACTAAGGCTTTTACTTACAACAAGAAAGTAACAAGTTAATTGAACCAATTTGAAAGCCTTTGCAGACCATAGAAAGCCATTGTTTCCTTTAAAAACCATTTCTACATACTGTAATAATCTTTCCATGGTATTTTAAATTCCTGAGACTATTTTTTATCACAGAGAGTAATTAATTGATAAAATCAAACAAATAATGGCTTCCCAAGGAATTGTAACATTCAATCCCCTGCAACCTCCAGTTGTTGATGTGGAACATACTCCCCTTGCAAACAGACACTTTAAAATTAGTGATCCTGTCACTGAGTTTAACCTCCTTGAGCTCCAATGCTAGAGCCATGATAAGTCAATTGACTGAGATGATGATGTTTACCTTTCGGAGTCTAATTTTCCCAAGTATATTGTCCCACAGACCTTCCAGTGTCTAGAAGTCATCAGACTCTATCAAACCAGTTATTTTCCTTCCCAAAGAGCCCTTGTAACCCTTGGTAAAGAAATTTTATTCACTATCACAGCTGAATCAATAAACCAAATGCTGCAAATTCAACCTAGGCTTGATGAAGCCCCACTGTCTATTGAGATCCTCTCTGAATTGTATTTAAATATATATTTCCCTAAAAGGTTCCATATATTCTAAAAATTTATCCCCTTGTCAGTAGAAACTCCCAAGACTAATCCTCCTTATCCATATGCTATATTCTCTGAGAGAACCAGGCATATCATCACAATGGTGTCTTGTATTCTGGGTTATTTCACTAATGAGCATGTTGATGCTTCAATCCTAGGTTTTATGTCTATTTTCTGCCCTGGTCAGCCTTATGCTTCTATATTCAATTTTTCCTAGTACCTCTCTGATACAATCCATGAACAGTTGGTTAAATTACCTGAAGAAGGTGTCTTCAAATATTCATTAGTATTATTTCACATGTTTTTATATTTCCAATCTGAAAGATTTTCTATCAACCTTCAAAAAACTGGATGTTGAAGGTAATCCACATTCAGTAATATTTTGGACTTCATTAATCAAGAAAGATTCCACAAAGTTCACATACAAATACTTCATCGAGTCATTCATTTATCCAAATGTCAACATGTTAAACAACAACATTCAACCAAGAGTCAGTGATGAGATAAAAAAGGTCTTGCAATTATCAGAACACAATAAGATAGGATATTGGTATCTTTATCATAACCACACATAGATTAGAGTTTATGGTTGTCATCTAACCCCATATAAACTGCCAAAATACCTCCCAATGAGTTTATTTTCACTTGATTATATCAGGCAGAGTCTTAACTCTGATGAAGTTAAATTTCTATTATCCAAGAAGAAAACACATTTTAAAATCAAAAACTAGATTGGTCCCTTCATATGTAATAACATGATTGTTGGTCAACAAGCATAAAAGTGTCTTCAGGAATTTAAGTTCAGTGAAAGCTTCAAATGGAATTATGATCCCTTAGGAGTTATAATCAAGTTGAGAATCAAGTTTAAGTTAACTCCTTTTTTCCATGAATCTAAGCCAAACATTAATAAGTACTCCAATCAGTCTGAATGGTTGGAGAACCCTTTGAAAGAGGCAGAGAAGCAAGGTGATACTAGTTCCATCTTGCAAACTCCAGCCCCACAGGATAGAAACTCCAAAAGAGTCAGAGAAGAAGGATCATACTCAGCTCAAACTACCAGTGAAACAAAATTCAAAGTGATGTACAATAAGAAGCCCAAATTAAATCTTGTAACTGAACAAGTTGAAACAATAGAGATTATTGACACAGATACAATGGTAAAAGACAACACACCTCCAGCGGTTTCAGAGGAAACTCGCCAGCCTTCAACATCTAACACTCAAATTGTTCAGAAGAAGCATAGTGTTGGAGTGTCTTCATCAAGTAAACCAGCAGAAAAATAACAAGATATCATGCATAAGTATAAAGAAATCAAGCTCGGGAATGAAGCATTAAAAGAAGATACTTATGCCCAATACTAGAAGCAGACACCAAGTGACCAAAGCAGGTTAATTTCAGCATTTTACTACAAGACCAAGAAGATGCAAATGACCTTCCTTCAGCCAACAGTGAAGCATCCTAAGTCATCGGTAGATTATAAGAAGACATCATATGAATTTCAAGAAAAATATCTTCATCCTATAGACCAAATAGAATTTCACAAACAAGCTAGTGAAATGTTGTATTCTACCATGACAAACAAAGCCATGAGTGTACAAAAGCTGAAAAATACTCTTGAAAACATCAGAGGTCAGCTAAAGCTAGAAAAATCATCCTCACTCGCTAAAGATAACAGAATTAAATCGCTATAATATTTGGTTATTGAAGTATGATATGATCCCAAGAATGTCAAAGTTGCAGAAGAACGCATTAAGAAAAATAACGCAGACATTGATGCATTCAAGAAACAACTCAAATTGCCTCAAAATGAACATCCACATGCTAAACAAGTATTAAAAGGCGGCCTTCGTTGAGCAATAGTCAGAGAGAAATCAACAAAATATCAAACAGCAAACAACAAAATCAATAAAAGCAGGGACAACCGGCATTAGCAAGAAGATATTTATTTTCATTGAATAATTCCTAAGTCAGTTTAGGATATTTTGTATTAGTTTTTGTATAAATACTTCACAATTCGAAGTATTGAGGGTGGATTGTGGATTGCTAAATATTTCTATAGTTGCATTGATCTAAACCAAAGGGTTCATTGTACCATTTTCAAGTCAGCCGACTGGATTGAGCAATAAAGGCATTATATTATAGGATTCATGTGTTGGGCCACTTCATTGAAGTACTTTCAATTTTTCTTTGTTATTTTCTAAAGTTTTCACATACTAGCATGTTTTCTAAATCTAAATGTATAACAGGTTTTTTATTTCAGAACTTGTTTAAAAACACTTTGTCTTGAACTGTTATTTTATTTTCATGTTTTCTACTGATATCTAAATTAAGGAATTCTTCATTTCTCCCTAGTTTCTATTGACCTCTGTCATTTCCCTCATTATCCGGATTTGAGAATCCTTAATTGCTCTCTCATCCCGATTGAAACCATTTCATCATACAGCCTAAAGATTTGAATCAGCTCAGTTACCTTGCCCTATGAACACTTCCCTTTAGAACTTGATTATGCTCTGTTTCTTGATACATTGAATCCATTAGCCCAATGGAAAACAGACCTGCATCTATCCATCTGAATCAGTGATTCCACCACCAAACCAAATCAAAATAAAAAACCCAATCAATCTTATATAACTAGCATAAAATCAACTAAAAACAACAAATTTAAATCACAAAGAGAGAGCCCTATCTGAGCATTAGGAAGGCTATATCCTAAGCTTAAAAGTAGGTTTGTGGTTACCTCTAATATTCTTTAAAACAAAAGACTAACAACCCTGAGAATTATTGGAGTGATAACAACAAGTACCATGACCAAGACTCAGAACCTTGACCTATGGATGCTTCCAAGACCTTGTTACTTCTTCTTTGTCGATCGACAATGCTAACCTTTCTTTCTTACACCAACATGTACTGTCTTGCACCAATACAAGAGAACTAGACTTCTAACTTGTACTAATTCAGATATTAGGCCAAGTCACTCGGGACTTATTTTCTTCTTATTACCTTGAAGTTACTTCACTTGGGATATGCTTTATTTCCTTTATGATTTGTACATTAGGAAGGTAAATCATAGATTTACCTTCCTTAATATTCTTTCTCTTATAATACCATTTTTCTATGATTTACCTTCCTTAATATTATTTCGCTTATAATACCATTGTTCAACTCCCAAGACAAAATTTTACTTCACTATATATGTATATCAGAACGTTGTATATGTCCGCACTTTATTAACCATGATCCGAATACCAGAATTGGCCTTGACCTTGATTGGTCCAAAGTGTTCTCTGTCATGCAATATTCTATTCATTATCTGCACTTGAATGCTTACTGAACATCACCCTTTACTTTGCACTTCAAACCGTACTTCAATCCGCACTCTAATACCCTTTGAACTTCGCACTATAATACACTTAGAAATATGTACTTCCCTTCCACAAAACAGTCCTTAATCTGTTTCAGACTTATCTGCAATTTTTTCTCGGGGGAATACACATTCTGTTTAGTGCTAATGAGTCACATGAACATGGGTATATATAGTGATCTTGAACTTCCTTTAGGTCGACCCTACACCAAGTTGTAGGCCGACATTGATACTGTAAATAGGTTGACTTCAAAATTTATTTCCAACGTTGCGAAAGGGTTGTTACATGCCATTCTTCCACAAGGTTTATGAAAAGGTCTTGGAGCACTCTAATGATGACTAGGTTCTCTATATACATGACACTAATTATACTTACAAATAGAAGACAAGCCCTAAATAGACATCAAGAAGAATTCCATTAACTTATAATAAGATTCTTGCTCATGAAACCCATGAAGCAAGTACAACAAATTACATTTTATTATCTTTGTCTTCTTCTTTTCATAAATACATAATTGCATAGTCAATATGAAGACTGATCCTAGTTACATTTTTCAACACTCCCTCTTAACTAGGGAGGTATTCATATAGGTACATGGTCACTTTCAAAATGAAGAATCTCATAAGAAGAATCAGATTAGTAATCGCATCTGTATAACATCATATTAACCAGCATTGTCCTAGTGCAAGGCCTTGACTAACAGCCCCATATCTCAACAAGACAATGGGATACAATGTCGGCGAGACACATGACTTATAGACACCATATTCATTGCATCTCCAAGGTACATACTCCACCCAAGTGTTCCCATAGTATGACCTTCTTTGAACTATTTTTCACTTGGGTAGTTGATCTAAAGCTTAAGTTTTAACTAAAAATTTAAAGTGCTCGAAATTGCTTCAAACATGAACGACTGAATAGAGTCCGTTGCCAGAATTCTGGCGCAACTCATTTCATCAAAATCCGAGTTCATATGATTGAGTTATCGTCTGTTGTTTGTTTTCGGAAACAAGAAAAAAATGTGTAGATCAGGTATAGTGCTAATGTGGCAGGTACAGTCAGCAATGAAGGAATATTCTCCATATTGCAGCCAGTGACACTGTGACAAGTCTCGTCTTCAAATTAGCCAAATGGATTAAGTGAAGAAAGAAATTTCCCAATGACCTTCAATTTTTCCTAAGTTGAAATTTGAAACTTTTTTATAGGGTTGGAGTGAAACCCAACTAGAGGGCGCCATGTGTCCTCTCTGGTGGGCCACCTCCTAACCCTAAGGTCGAATTATATAGATTGGACCTTGGTCTAATAGTCGAATATTTCATATTATTATTTAGACATTAGTATGGTGAAGACATTATATATATATATATATATATATATATAACACAATATATTACATAATTTTTAAACCACTAATGGCGAACTTGACTAAATCTAGAGGATACTCTAAACAAGTTTGGAAGGAATTAAACCCGACAGCACCAACAACTTCGCGGCGGACCTTTATACCTTCGAGCAAAATTTTATGGCAGGGTTGAGGCTCGAACCCCTAACCTCATGCCCGCACAACCAACACCTTACCACTTCCTCTGCACGGTGTTTCTTACACCTAACATTCTTTGAAACTACTTAAATTTTAACTGCCTGACATATGGGGGTTGGAGGGGGCCAGCCCCCTCCCCATCTGGCCAGAAGCGTGAAACCAGGAGCTTATCCCAACAATCCCATGAAATTTTTAATGGTGATTAGTTAAGGTTAAGATGTGGCTTAATGACATTAATACGTCATTAGTGTGAAAAACGCGGATTAACGTTAATCCAATATTATCTGCGCTAATACTTTAATATATTAATTAATACTGGAATTAAATTTGGTGGTTTGTTTGGAGGTGCGCCAATTTTGGTGGTATTTCTAAATTTAGAAATTTAATTGGCAGTCTCTCCAATTTCGGAGGAGAAATTGGGGCAAAGGTAGTTTTGGTCATAACTCACTCAATTTTTGACCAAATTGAGCTCAGTAAAAGTCATTCCTGGATAATTTGCATGATAGGTGTTACACCATTTTTTGGTCATCTAACCTATTATCATTAGATGGACCCAAGTACACCATGTCAGACCAATTTTACTCCAAGTAAAATTTCTTTCACTATGAAAATAACTTAGTAAATCACATTTATTAAGTTGTTTATGGTCTAAACAGGAAACCCCAAAAGGAAATATTAAATAAATATACATTTGTTTGATTTTCCTCACGAAATAATTAGTTAAACAAAATTTTAACTAATATTTTTGGTTATATTTAACCCAAAACAGGGAAATTAATTAGATAAATCATTATTTATCTTATTATTATCTAAAGAATAATTGTTTAAATCTTATTTAAATAATATTCTTTGTTAAATATGACTAATTCACCCTTAAATAATTAAATAAATCATTATTTATTTGATTATTACTTAATCACATCCTTAAAATGATAAATAAATAATTTATTTATTTATTATTTACAAATAAGGGGATTTGACTCAAGTCAAATTCCTTTTCCCTCCAACAAATATAATAAAATATTCCATAAAAGTTGGATTTAGATTTGGTTAATAATATTTTAATTATGCACCAATCTTTAGACTAACTCTATATTTTTTTATAAATAGAAGGGTTTTCCCATTCATTTGTCACCTTTTGTTGCCTAAAGATCACTCTGGATCTCAACACTTGGTCTGGCTATTGATCCATAATCATAGCCATACTTTTCCATTTTTGTCTGGGTTTTCTACACCATAAAGAGAGAGAAGTTTTAAATCTGAAGTGCTAAGGGCTCACAAGAACCCATCCCATTGAGGAGAACAGGGAACACCCTCTTGTGTTTTCCTCCCAGGTGCCATTAATAAAATTATTCATTGGATATATTCTTGTCTTGTCTATTGGATATATGGAGTAAATCGTATTTTTCTACTGTTTAATGTATTCTAATGCATAGATCTAGATTTTTGCAGCATTTGTCTTGATCATCTAATTGCAGATCTAAAGATATCAGCAATAATTTCTGCTGCTAGGGCTATAATTTATGCGTAGCTAAAGTGTTCTTTTTTCGTACACTTCGAATAAGGATTCATAATAACAACTGGCGACTCGACATGGGTTTACCTTTACGACCGCTGTCATTTTTCTGATCCTTGCATATCCAGCTGCTTCAGGCCATAGGATTTCTCTTCGGCCCCTTGTTTTTCTTATTCTTGATGTTGTTTTTAACCCATAAAACCCTAAAACTATGAAAATTCTAACTTCTGCGTGTTTTCGGACCCATTGCGCAAGTGACAGACATCAGTCACAGCTGAGACGAAATTTTTTTCTGAAATCTGCCACCAAGAGTACTAGAAGTTCAGGTTGCACTTTTCTGCCCAAAACCTACAACCTGGACTTCCAGGATGCACTTTACAGCCCAAAAGGTGCGACCTCTGCTGAAAACAGGCCAAAAACTGCAACCTGGACTTTCTGTAGGGATTTTTCTGAAAGTTTTCTAGGTTCTGCTGAGCCTCTGTTCAGGGTTTTCTGACCTCCGTCTCCGCCCGTTTTGGACTTTTACTTGTTCAATTTTGCTCAACTAAGTGGGAGCCTAGCCCCCTAGGGCTTCAGTACCCTCCACTTTTTGTGGAAGTGTGTTTGTTGTTGTAGGTTGTCTAAAATTTCAAAGTCTTCAGCCATTTTTTCAGATCTGATACCTCATCTTCAGATCCATTTCAGATTGGCTTGTTATCCATTCAAATCTCCTCTTTCAGCTTTGTTTTGGTTTTCCTTAGGGGGCACTCCGCTTCCTTCCTAGAGATAGCCTTTCGCCACCACTTTTTACAGCAATTTTCCTCTGATTTGTTGTTGTTTTCTACACCACTTTCCAGCAGATTTTGTCTTTTAGATCTCTGTCCCTCTTGACCCAATATCTATTAGCCTATTTTAGTGTGTTTAGATTAGTTTTTTACTCACCTATTAACTAGTTGTTGAGAGGCCCACCTTCTTGGGTTTAGATTATTGCATTATTAGTTGTTTATTTTATGTTTTGCAGGCCTATATATTGTCATTTGCAGGGTTATTTACAGCTATACAACAACACTTTTTCTTTTTCTCTACAAATGTCTGGGTTTAAAAATTAAAATTTACACACTTTTTACACATACACCCTAAAAGAAAAAGGGCTTGGTTAACACCGCCAAGCAAAGACTCTAAAACATTGAAATCATTTTATCCTGCACCTCTTTGCCCTTGTTTCGACATTGTAATCACTTGATTTTGCACCACCCTGTCCTTGTCAGACTCTTTTTCCTTAGTGTCGTGTGTGTGTCATCATTGCTCAACCTCCTATGGGCTCTGATTTTCCTCAGGAGAATACCAGCACCCCCTGCACATCTTCCCCTCTTGGTAGCGCGTATTCAGGGTACACCATGCCTCCTCTTTTTTCCCAACCCCTTGTATACCACACTGTTACCCAACCTTTGCCATCTGGTACCCTCGATGACCAAATTCTTGTAGAAATTATATAACTAATGCGTTATACATCCAAGATTCTCCTGATCACACACTATTTCAACTTCATGCATAATACAGAATCTCTTCTACTATTGATCATCATATGCGGAAATTAAATCAATTGCATGCACACATTGAAACCATAAAAATTCACACATATGAACACAGTGTTTTAACGGGAAAGCCTGAAGCTAAAAACCCCAACTATCTGTATATAATAAATGTCATAGAGATCATGTAACAACCCTCATACAAATCTTCTCACAAGCTCTCAGTACAATACAATCACTACACACTAATCAAGTCCTGATCTAGCAAATCCATGCACCGATCTTTGCCACCTGCTAGCCTGCCTCTACTGCACAATCCCTGTTGAAGAATGGCTCTGAATGAACTCGAATTGGTCCAGCCTTGCTCATGCAATCCTCATTGGCAAGTCTACTCTGTGTTGGATGCAATCAATGCATCACTATAGTCACAACTGATAGTCAACCTGCTCTTTCACCTACCTCTCCACTGGTCTCCAATGAAACTGTCCATGCATTGTAGTTAACTGATGTATTCTTCAGTTGATTAATGAGTTAATATTTAGTGAATTAATTAATAATTAATTCACACCACTCTCACTAGTGTATCAATCAGTTAGACTAGATACAACTAGCTCAAATGTGTCTAACTGAGTTAAACTGAACACAACTCCACCAACTATTTCTACAACTCCACCAAACTCTGTCACATGAGTTCTAACTAAAGTCTCCATGCAATAGCTCCACTTAACCCTCAGGAATAGCGTAATTCCTTATGTCAGCTCCTGTGCCACATCTGTGCACTTAAATAAAGTGATCCAAGAGAATAAGATAATGTTTAGAGTCCAAATATTATTAAGAGCTAATAATATTCGACATATCTCTTTTTAGACTGGCAATCTAAAAATAGATTCCACCCAATATGTCTAAAAATAGAAGTCCATATATTTTTTCCAACTTGACCAACCACCCACAAATAGCATCCTGCAACTCATAGAATATGATCGACATGTCTAAAAATAGACTTTGCGCCAAAAATAGCCTATGGGCCCACTTAGTGAAGGCAAATCTTTTCACTAAGCTCATCATCTTGTTGCAATCTCAACACTCCCTCTCAACAAGATAGGGATTATCTTCCACCCTGATCCTGCCTCTATGGTATTCAAATTTACTCCTGGTGAGCGCCTTCGTCAAGATATCTGCATCCTGATCCTCCGTAGGAATGTATGAAAGTAACATGATCTTCCGCTACACACAATCTCTGATATGATGATACCGGATGTCAATGTGTTTAGATCTATCATGAAATACTAGATTAACCGATAGTTTAATGCAACTATGATTATCACAATATATCACAGTAGAATCTAAGTGTGAACCGAACAATCCAACTAGGATCTTCCTCATCCATATAGCCTCGCATGCAGCCAAACTTGCTGCCATGTACTCAGCCTCCACTGAACTGAGTGCCACGGATCTTTGTTTCCTGCTGTACCAAGAAACTACTGTAGACCCGATACTGAATATCCCTCCAAATGTGCTCTTTCTTTCTGTTGGGCTCCCTGCCCAATCTGCATCCGTGAAGCCATGCAGCTTCACCTCATCCGACTGTCTGTACCACAATCCACATCCCGATGTGCCTATGAGATATCTCAATACATGCTTCCCTGCCTTCCAAAAGAGCTTGGTAGGCTTAACCATAGCTTGTGAAAGCTAGTTAACAACATAGCATATGTCTGGTCGTGTATTGACTAGATACATGAGCGAACCAACCAACTGTCGATAAACAGTGGCATCCACTACCTTTGCTGATGTAGCATCCTCTTTCCTCCAACCACTAGGAAGAGGAGTGTCGATAGGCTTGCAGCCTTGCATGTAGAACCAGTATCTCCCGGGCATACTTGCCTTGAGACACAAACAGTCCACTACTACGCTGCCAAATTTCCAATCCCAGGAAATAATGAAGGAGGCCTAAGTCCTTCATCTCAAACTCCTTTTCAAGATCAGCCTTGCATGAGAGTATCAATTGTTCATCACTTGTCAAAATAAAATCATCTACATAAAGTACAATGATCAGCAACTTACCCTCCACCACAATCTAGTATAGGTTTGGATCTGCCTCACTCTTGGTGAATCCAAGACCGGTGAAATAACTGTCTATCCGTGTGTACCAAGCACGAGGTGCTTGTTTCAACCCATACAGTGCTCTTTTGAGCCTGCACACATGCGACTCGCTGCTGAAGATATCGAAACCTTCGGGCTGCTTTATGTACACCTCCTCCTCAATGACTCCATTGAGGAACACATTATTCACATCCGTATGATGAATGTGCCAACCCATCTGCGCTGAGAGAGCTAGGATGCTCTGTATGGAAGAATACCTTGCGATAGGTGCAAAGATTTCTTCATATTCGATCCCCTTAATCTGTGAGAAGCCCTGGGCAAAAAATCTTGCCTTGTACTTCTCAACGCTCCTGTCAGCAGCTTAATTCACTTTGTAGATCCATCTTGAACCTACCATTGATTTCCCTTCTGGCCTTGGGACAATCTCCCATGCACTGTTTCTGACAATCGAATCATACTCTTCCACCATGGCATCTACCCATGCAGGGTCCTCCACAGCTTCCTCGAAAGAAGATGGTTCTGTCATGATACACTTGCTCATCATAGCCATGTATCCAGTATATCGGTCAGGTGACTGTCTCTGTCTGCGTTGTGATGTAGGTGCTCCTACAATCTTCTCTGCATCAAGATTCAATCACTCAGATTCTATAGTGCGCTTCCACCCTCTGATATTTGGCGCTGCATGAGTGGTTTCTTCCACTCCATGAACCTCCTCTTGTGGTTGATCCACATCCTGAGGCTCATCCTTAGGAACTAATAGCTCCTCATCTGCATGCAAGTGTGGCTTCCTCTCAAGAGAACACTTCATGGCTTTCTCCTCATGAAATTTGATATCCTGTTGCACAACAGTCTTCTGACTGTCTAGCAAATACACACGATAGTTGTGGGGTGTTTCTGTGTACCCCAAAAATATCCCAACCTCTGCGGTAGGCTCTAGCTTCTTCCTGGCATCCTTCGTCACATGAATGTAAATAGGTGAGCCAAAAATCTTCAAATGATAAATATCAGGATTCTTACTATAAAACGCCTCTTCAGGTGTACTCATGCCAAGTACTCTATGAGGACAACGGTTTTGCACATAAACCACAGTGTTGCATGCTTCTGCCCAAAAGTGTATGGCAAGGCCCTGATCATGCAACATCGCCCGTGCAGCACCCACAATCGTCTTTTTATTTCGCTCCATGACCCCATTCTGTTGTGGGTTATGAGGCGCTATGAGCTCTCTTCGAATTCCTTCAGTGCTGCAAAAGTATTTGAATTCACCAGAGATGAATTCACCACCATTATCGCTCCTAAGAGCCTTCACCTGCTTCCCTGATTCTTTCTCAACCAGTGCCTTGAACTCATAGAACTTTGAGTATGTCTCGCTCTTCTTCTGCATGAAGAAGATCCAGCATTTACGAGAAAAATCATCAACAAATATCACATAATACATGTTCTTTGCTATCGAAGCTACTGAGAAAGGTCCACACACGTCTGTGTGAATCCTCTCAAGGATCATCATGGCGCAAATATCCTTCTCATGAAAGGTGGCTTTCACAAATTTTCCCAAAGCACATCCCTTGCACTGATCTGACTACGCAAGTGTACCCCTGGGAAGCCCAATAGAAATCTGCTACAAAAATTTCAAAGCTCCATGGTGAAGATGGCCCAATATCCTGTGCCATAGCACGTCCTCATCCTGGCTCACCACTCTTTCTACCTTGCCTTCCATTGCTGCGCAACCATCTACTTGAAATTGATAAAGATTCTTAACTCGAACCCCTATCCTCCGGGTTTCACCAGTTGCCTTACTGCGCAGGAAATCCTTTCCCTCACTAAAGACAACATCATATCCCTTGTCTTCCAACATCACCACAGAGATCAGATTCTTCTTCAATCCTAGAAAATGCATGACATCCTTTAATATGAAGGGTTTACTAGACTCCCTCTCAAAGGAAAGTCTCGATACCAGTCGCACTGTATCTAACATCATCTCCCATCTCGATGTGCACTCCAAGATCCTTCTCATCCAGATTAGCAGACAAATCTTTGTCTCCGGTCATATGGAAAGACGCACCACTGTCAAGAAACCACACTAATCCCATCACACTTGAGACCAAGCATGTGATCAGCGAAAAATATAGCTCAAACTGCGAGGCTAAGGCCTCTCCAACTGCAGATCCAGCAGCCTTCTTATTTTTCTTCTTATGTGGACAATTAGTGGCATAATGTTCGTGTTGGTGATAGTGAAAGCACTTCACCTTGGACATGTCCTGCTTCTTGCCTTTCGCACCGGATTGAGAAGGATTTTTATTTCCCTTCCCTTTCCCTTCTTTGGCAGCCAAAGCGCAATTTTCTTCATCTTCATTCTTCAATGAAGATCCATCCCTGGTACTCTGCCTTATCTCCTCCTGCACAAGATCCGACCAAAGTCGCTCCCATCCTGGCAGTTTCTCCCGACCATTGACAGAGTCCTCATAGGAATGCCAACTCTTCGGAAGCCCAAGGAGAGCCAATCTCACCAAGTCCTCTTCATCTACAGTAACCCCCACACTTCCCAGCTCATCCCTGCACAGGACAAACTTCGTGAGGTACTTGGGTATACTGTCGTCTTTCTCCATTTTTATTTTCCTAAGTTTATCTTTGAGCGCCAACTTCCTCTGGTCGCTCTTACTTTGGAACAAGTCTGTAAAATCTTTCCACATCAAGAAGGGAGAAGCTTTACCATGAAGGCTGGACACTATGTGATCCTTCACACCTTCCAACAGAATCCTTCGACACCTTTTTGTCTTCTTTTGCCATGCGTCAAGTGCGGCAGCATCGCTAGAAGCAGGTTTTGGAATTTCTGCATCTATGAACTCCTTCAACCCATTATCCTCCAGCACCACCTCCATCCTGTCCTTCCATGCAATTTAATTTGAGCTTCCCTCAAGGGCATACTCCAATCGCAATCCGTTGAAAGACATCTCAACTTTGACACCAAGAAAACACTGCTGCAAATTCGAATTCCATCAACACAAAACTCAATCGCTTCAATGATTTGCAATTGCTCCAATGATCAATATAGCTCTGATACCATGTAGAAATTATATAACTAATGCGTTATACATCCAATATTCTCCTGATCACACACTATTTCAACTTCATGCACAATACATAATCTCTTCTAGTATTGATCATCATATGCGGAAATTAAATCAATTGCATGCACACATTGAAACCATAAAAATTCACACATATGAACACAGTGTTTTAACGGGAAAGCATGAAGCTAAAAACCCCAACTATCTGTATATAATATATGTCATATAGATCATGTAACAACCCTCATACAAAGCTTCTCATAATCTCTCAGTACAATACAATCGCTACACACTAATCAGGTCCTGATCTAGCAAATCCATGCACCGATCTCTGCCACCTGCTAGCTTGCCTCTACTGCGCAACCCCTGCTGAAGAATGGCTCCGAATGAACTTGAATTGGTCCAGCCTTTCTCAGGCAATCCTCATTGGCAACTCTACTTTAATTTGTGTTGGATGCAATCAATGCATCACTATAGTCACAACTGATATTCAACCTGCTCTTTCACCTACCTCTCCACTGGTCTCCATTGAAACTGTCCATGCACTATAGTTAACTAATGTATTCTTTAGTTGATTAATGAGTTAATATTTAGTGAATTAATTAATAATTAATTCACACCACTCTCACTAGTGTATCAATCAGTTAGACTAGATACAACTAGCTCAACTGTGTCTAACTGAGTTAAACTGAACACGACTCCACCAACTACTTCTACAACTCCACCAAAATTTGTCACATGAGTTCTAACTGAAGTCTCCATGCAATAGCTCCACTAAACCCTCAGGAATAGCATAATTCCTTTTGTCAGCTCCTGTTCCATATCTGTGCACTTAACTAAAGTGATCCAAGAGAATAAGATAATGTTTAGAGTCCAAATATTATTAAGAGCTAATAATATTCGACATATCTATTTTTAGACTGGAAATCTAAAAATAGATTCCACCCAATATGTCTAAAAATAGAAGTCCATCTATTTTTCCAACTTGACCAACCATCCACAAATAGCATCCTGCAACTCATAGAATATGATCGACATGTCTAAAAATAGACTTTGCGCCAAAATTAGCCTATGGGCCCACTTAGTGAAGGCGACTCTTTTCACTAAGCTCATCATCTTGTTGCACTCTCAACAATTCTCATGATGAAATCCGATCAACCTTCAACTGTAGACATCAGTATTCAGACTCGGTCCCGTTAATACAGCAAGCCTCCCATTGCGTCTATCCCCGAGCCACCTCGTTCGGTCTCTACAGAGCCTCTTTCAACACTTAATGACCCCTTGAAGATCCCTCAGCCTAGGTCAGAGGTTCATACCAGGATCCCTAAGGGACCACTATGCCGAAATGCTGCTTCTGGAAAAGCTACCCATTCGTATAGCATAGTCGATGATTTGGCACAATCCCCTACTACCATTTCAACGCTGGAACTCCTCCAGTCATGCCCTTCACAACGAAAATATCTTCTGTCTGTTGTGGGCATTGTATACCCTTCTGACGATCGATTGATTGTCTTTGATGTTGACCAGTCAGAACATCCTCCTCTCCCTGCTTTCATCACTTTCCAAATCCCAGTCAAGATCCGGAACGCAAACGTTTCTCGGTATATTATTGACAAGGGGGCATCCACCTGTGTGATGTCTGCTTTGGTTTGGAAACAACTCAGATCTCCTGAGTTGGTCCCTTCCACGATCACTCTCCGAGCGTGGAATGGCCACGCCTCCAAGCCCATTGTCTTATTCCTCAATTGTCCTATCACTCTTGCGAGCAAGAAGGTTTGCGTTGACGTAGAAGTCATAGACGCTTCCTTGGATTATAACATTATTTTGGGTCGTAGCTACACTTATGTGATGTCAGTTGTCCCTTCCGTGGTTCACCGCAAGATGTCCTTCCCCCATAACAGAAAGATAGTCACCATTGACCAGTTGACATATTACGAGCCAAAGGCTCAGACCTCCCCTGAGTCCACTATCTCTTCAGTGGCCAACAAGAAAACTATCGACCCTTTGACGTCTTGCCTGGCGTCTACAAGGACTCCTCCTTTCTTGGTACTTTCCCTGGTCTTCCTCCTCCTATCTTTGATCCCATCTCATCGAATTTTTGCATGATGCAATCATCTCGGGCTTCTCTCAAGAGGCCCGCCTCGGCTAGTCAGCAACACCCTCGCCCTCCACAGCCGTCTCCTAGCCCTTCGATGTAGCCTCCTGGACCTCCTCCTCTTGGCCCTTCAGCTGGTACTCATGAGACTTTTTATCCTCCTCGGTCGGTTCCTTTAGGCCTTAACTATTTAGGAGCCATCCCACCTAGCCATTACCCCTCTAATCAGATATCGTTCCTAGTCCCTCCACCAGGCATCGATACGGCACCTGTCATAGCCACCCACTCTCTACCTAAATTTACCATTGGGCTCCTAGTTTGGTACCTTGATCCTCCAACTGCCACCCCGCCAAGTCAACCTAAACCTTATATTTCTTTGACCCCGGTTCAACCGGTCCCCCTGACTTCTCCCGTTGTCACAGTGCCTCAACCACCTCAACAAGAACCGCCTCCTGTTGCAACCACTTTGGGTAAGAAGGGCAAAGCTCGCAAAAGGGCCTCAAAGGAAAAAGCGGCCCTGACTGACCCTGCACCTCCTTCGCCTCCAAAGCCCCGCGCTTTGTGTGATGTCATCGGTCATGCCACCCATACTTGTCCCGAGTTGCCCCGAATCAAGCCCATGGTTAATGTTGCGTTCCCTAAGTTGACGGTCCCCGAAACGTCCACTTCGTCATCGAATGTTACCAAGAAAAAAAATACTATTCACACCAAACACCCTTGTGCTTTTTGTGGTCTCCATGGCCATTACTCTCATCATTTTCCCCACCTGACGCATTACAGTGCCTCTTTAGAGGTAGTTTGGGAATACGATATTGAACAGAACCAATCCACTTCTCCCATACTTGCACAGTATGCTGCAGGCCAGACCGAGGATTTACCCGCTCCTATTGACATTCCCCCCCCCTGATGTTGACATGACGGAGCATGTAGCCACCATCCTCTACCTTTCATCATCGTTGAGACCCTCGATAGAAGTTCCCTCTGAATCTTCTCGTGTTTTTTTGCTTGACCCCATTTCAGCAAACATCCCGGGCTCAACATCAGTAGATCCTTTATCTGCTTGTTCTTACGTCATCTCCCGTGACGATGTGCATGTGAGTCTTTCTTCTCGTGATGATGAGTTAGGTAGCCCCGTCGCGTCATGTGGTCTCCCTTCCTCCTGTCTTTCCACCTCCTGTTGTGAAAACGACATCATGGAAGCTACGCCCAACCCTGACTTCATCTTTCCTACTCATAAACAGGATGCCATCATCCATACCATTGATGACTTATGCAGCCTGAGCTCAAGCTACGTCTCCCGTAGCTCCCACATTTCCCCTCATCGGCAACATGTGGGAAGTAGACATCCTACCCAGATCACTCCCTTTCAAAGAGTGCATTCGATTTCTACCATGCGCTCAGGTTGCCAGCATTTTTCTTTACCCTCCCATTTATTGTCTTATGGCACCTTTCAGAGGGACCCCCCGTTGACACCTTATGTCAGTTTTGTCGATGGTGCAAGTCGCTACTCGCAGAATTTAGCCTCGGCAGGTGGGGCCATTTTTACCCCTTTGCAGGCACTTGTTATTTCAAACAGTGTATGCATTGGTACTGACACCAATAATCAGGCCGAATATGATGTTGTGCGAGGTTTATTAGCCGATGCCCTTTCACATCACATCTTCCACCTTCATGTTCATTTAGATTCCCTGCTTCTTGTCATGCAATTGAATGGTTTATATCATGTGCATAATCATATCTTTTTCAGAAGATATTTACAAGTGAAGCTTTCGATGCGTGAATTTGAAATCATTACTTTCAGTCATGTACCCGGAGCACAAAATCACTACATAGATAGCATTGCAAACCATATTCTGGATTTGCATTTAAAACACACATTTAACACAAGACAATAACATAAAAATATCAAAACGATTCATATCCATAGTATGTATCATATAAAATGTTTTAGATTTCATCAACTCTGATACATATGACATGCCCATAGCATGTTACCAAAAAAATCAAAAATTGGGGCACCACATGCCCCTACACACTAATCACTATCTGGAGGATCTCGAGCCAATGGCTCTGCCCCTGCAGCTCGTAGATCACGAACACTCTGTCCGGCCATCGCCATGCATTGCATGACCCCTCACCATTTCGAAGGTAAACCAATACATGGCTCCATGTACTAGTCATCTAAGTCTTGCCATCCGCGCTCCAACACACCTATCAGAAGCATCTCACATCTATGATGGATTTCCTCTAGAAGGGCTGTTGCTTCCTCATTTTGTTGCACCCTTGGTCCACTAGATCTTGTGGCCCCTAATACTGTAGGATGCCCCATGTACCCGGCCGGTTTTAACGGTGCTGTATCTGCATACCAAAAGTAAACGAATCAGTATTACATACAATATTTTAAAAACTTTACATGCACGTAAAATATCAGCAATGTGGCACTTACCATCTGGTCCACATATACGACCAGGTGGAAGTGGCAGATCCGGGTCCCCACAATAACTCATCCCACTATAGGGATAGTCATTTATATACAGCGGCATCTAATCCCAATGAACAAAGAAATCAAGATGAAACACTCATCCAACTGCTCCACCTCCTCCTCTGCACAGTAGTCGCCCCCACTAGTGCATCCTAGGCTCTCTCGGGCCCCCATCTAGGAGTTGTATGCGAGGTCAAAGTGTCGGGATCTTCTCAAAGAAGAAAGAGCGCAAAACTGTACCATACGCACAGTCATGGTTCACTTGCTTCTTACATAGCGAAAATTGTCGTTTCAACGATGACAACATCATCTGGACCCACCCATAGTAGGTCCCACCTAAAACACTCTCCACCAGTATCATCTGTCCCCCCGTAATGTGATGGAGTGCCTGGTTGCCCAGGATCCACAGCACTGCTGTGGCCACAGCACGGGTCTCTAACCTCTCCAAATCCCCGATGGGTATCCGAGTCCCCTTGTCTTGGAGACCTGGACGACAATGGAACTCTACAAACTCTATGATATTCTGCCCATGCGGTAATATTGGCTAAGTATTCCCTACCATCCCAAGTGGTGGGACACCAGTCAGGAAATATATATCATGGATCGTCAACTTGATCCAGTGCCCCTGCACTATAAAGACCTCATCGTTCGGGTCCCAGTAGCTAACAATCCGGGCCAATAAGGGCTCCCCAGCTCTCATCAAAGGGTTATCCACAAACTTCAGAACCCCAAACCTGGCCAAAGCACTGCAGACACCCTGATCCTCCCAGATCTCCGAACGCAATGCGCCCAGGTCCCTCTCTCTCCAGTTGATCCGTAATTCCACCATACATGCACAAAAACATCATATAAATCAGTATACATATAGGAAATATTGTTTCTAGTCAAAAAACCCTAGTGCTCAGCCAAAAAACAGCACCGAAACACACCTCCCGGCCAGGTCGCACTTTTCAGGCCCAAACCTGGGACAGGTCGCAGTTATCTGGCCAAAACCTGCTACCCAGGTCACAGTTTTTGCCCTAAAAACTGTGACCCGGCCGTGAGGAGGAGTAGAGGGCTTTTCATGGGCATCAAGGACCTAATCTGAACTTTTAATCCACTAAAAAAAAAGAGTAGGGTTAGGCCTCTTACCTGCAACTGACAGCTCCTGATTCCAACAGTTAGTTTGCCCGCTACGATCGCTGCAAGATTTAGGGCCTTCTCTCCTCTCCACATTCACCATAGCTCCACATGCAAATGAATGAATTTGGAAGGAAAATGCCTTCTTTAAAGATAAACCCATATTTCTTCTTCTGCTCGCCGCGATCCAACCGTAGCTCCGTTTACCAAACCGTCTGCAGCATTGGAAAGCTCTCACTGAGCCCTCAAATGGGTATCTGTTATTTTTTAGTGATTTGATACTTCACCGGGACACATATTCCTAGGAAGTGCCACTTCACCCTTCCAAAAAAATCGAATTTCTTCACTTGCAACACTTGTACTGGGGGCACCATGTTACCTCCATAATTGTCTATGCTCGTGTCAACTTTCGTCATTAGTCACCATCTGTTACTCATGCTTTTATAGTCCCCATCGGCCCCTTTTCATATGTGGCAACACCATCGAGTCACCCTTGTTTAGAGCATCCGATTTGAGTCATCATTGCTTTCATGGAGTCTATCCCGATTCCCTTTACATCTCACCATAGTCCCCCATAATTCATTGCTTGGTCCCTCTCTCATGCCGCACATTATGGCCTTCATTCCGGTTGTCCCCTATCCCTCATGATGTTTTGTTAGTTGCTACCAGGTCATCCATGCCATTTATGCTCTAACAAGGGAAGTCGTCCATTTGCTACTCACTCCCCTCCATTTCATCAGCATCGTTGGTGTCAGTCTGCCAGTCACTCTACTATTTTCTCTCGTGCCCTAGTTGAGAATCCCTTATTGCCTCACCTATGGCGGACCTCCTTCTGTTGACATCAACTCATTCATTCCAGTAGACAGGTCTAGAGGGCGGTGTACCTTGGTTCAAGCTTCCACTCTAGTTTGGCGCCTTGGATCAGGCAAAGGGACCCCTTATTTCCCTTTGACTTGATTGTTTCTCAGCTCCAGCTCCTTTCAGCATGATCAAGATCCGTATACTCGATGGTTCAGTGATGCAGCAGATGACATCAATGATTCTCGAGTGTGTGTGAGATGTCTCAACCCTCATGAGGGGGTGGCCCTACAGGTAGCCCCCCACACACTCAGATGACCTCTTCATCACATCCTTCGATGTAGCTCCATACATTTGATGATGTCGGCCTCAGCCGCTTGCAGCATCGTTTTGTTTGCATGTATCAGTCAGATTTTCATAGCCATTTCCTGTTTTCAGGGGCATCTGGGTTGCATTTATATCTCATGTGCTCAGATATTATTGTACAAAGTCTTGGCTATTATCCCAGGCACAATATTTATGTGGGATTCATTATCGTGTTATTTATCTGGCTCATGTCCAGGCCAGCATATGTTTTATTATTGCATTCTGTGGTTTTCTGGGAGCCTTATTGTTTGTACTACTGCCTCGACGGGCATAAGTATGCCTCCCCCGCCGCCTATAGCAGGTACTCACTCCAAAAGACTTGCCGCACCTACAAGTCGCCTCCTCAGGGTCTAGTTCTTTCATCACTTTGGTTTACCTTATACTTATCTCTCTTTGACTTCCCCTTCGATGTCTAGTGATTAAGTTCTTATAGGGCATATATCATCCATCACTTTCAGTCATAATTCATGTCAACCATCATAAAGTGATTCATCAGTCTTTCTCATATGGTCCACCTTTATGCCATGTTTCTTTCCTTCGAATCATATCCAAGAATCATACATCCTTTCTTGTGATTAGCAGTGATACACAAATTCATCTAGATAAAAATATACATATGAACTTTTAAAACAAAATTTACCTCAGTGATGATATTTAACCATGACATCTTCTTGTAGGCATCGACATCCTTTATTCAGATTGACACATCTCCTAATGATATGTTTTGTCAAGAATATTCTTCTTTACCTAACTTCCATCAGATACATATCCTCCCAGGAGATATTCTTGTCACATATTCTTGGCTTCCAGATGATAATTTCCTCTTGACATGGTTTCACTTCATGATATCTTCATTTCTGCACATCTTCATTCCCAGGAACTTCCAAATTCCAGTTCCTTGTTCATATATAACCACCTCATATTCCATATGAGGATATATTATGTTTATTTCATTTGTAAGTGCACTGTGAGAGATCCTCCTCCATAGATCATATTTCTAATTATAGAAGTCCATTAGCTGCAACCATATGACATGACTTCACAACATCTAGTGTCAGCATATAAATATATATACCTCGTACATTTTTTCTTTGAGTCCTCTTGTAACAGATTTACTAGAATGAAGAGCTTCATTCCCTTGACCTGCTCCATCAATATGTCATCACATCACAAAATTCAGTAGCATAGAATTCTTGATGAAACTATTATGCTTTCTTTCTAATCAGTGAATCCATAGAGAACTCCATTTGAAAATGTTAGCACATGTTTCCATGATGACCCTTGATCTTGATCACTGCCTTCCATCAGTAATGTTATTAGAGAGGTTTTCTTGGAGCTGTTTCACCAAGAGCTCCTACCATGATTTTATCATGATGCCATCAATATACATTTCTTCCTATCATACTATTTTACAACCAATAGAAATCACTTAAAGAGGAAGATGATCTCAATCATAATAGAGATCTTTCATTTCTTCTTTCTTATATTTCTTTGCATTTGGTTCTTCCCTCGTAACTGAGATATGGGCTTCTTCCCTTTTCCTCTTTTCCTTGTCAGATTTAGCACAATCTCTTTTATAATGCCCAAGTTCATTACATCCAAAGCATCATACTTTTTCCATATTTCTTCTTTTATTCTGAGGAACAAATTTTCCTAATCTTCCTTTCTTCTTGTATGTGGTTGCAAACGCTTGATTCTCTTCACTTGGTTCAATATAATATTTGGCTTTCAGTCTTGTTTCCTCTATTTTACATATAGACCATAAATCATGGAATGGTGTGGCTTCTTTCTTCCCGTATAAACTTGAAGTGCAGTTTCCCCATTCTTCTGGTAGAGCATTCAGCACCACTATAGTCATCTTAGTGTCAGATATTATTTCTCCCAGTTCCTGCAGTTGATCTCTTATTTCATAAATCCTCTTAAAGTATGGATTGATTCCTTCTTCCCTTGACAATTTCATTTTATATAGTTCTTGTTTCAGATAGATTTCTTCTCTTACAGTATTCACAGAGAATAGCTCCACCAGTTTCTCATATATTTCTTTAGCAGACTTTAGTTTTGATACATAGGGAATGAGAGAGTCCTTAATGGATTCTATGAGAATCCTCTAGACTCTAATTTCTCCCTTCATGTACTTGGCATGAGTTGGAGCATATTCTTCTATTGGTTTAGTTGGCAATCCTTTGATGTAGTCCATAACTTCGTCTTCAATTAAATTCAAATATGTCCTCTTCTTCCATGCACTAAAATTTGATGACCCAACCAGCTTGTTGCTCTCTTTACAATAAGTCATCTCGACAGATTTAAGTAAGGTCATAAATACTTACTTGAGTGGAGTGGCTTGCAGTTTCCTTGATGATGACGAAGAAGTTAGGAGCTTCTTATAAGATAGAAGTCTTCAATCTAGGTGATCTTGGATCCTTGATGGTAAAGGATATCTTCAAAAAATGATGTCCTCTTGTAACAATGTCTTGAATGAAAATATTTGATGGCAAAGATTATTTTCTTGAAAAGTTGATCCTTTGAATGAGATGAAGATCTTTCTCGAAAATAGCTTGAGAGTTCTTCCTTGCAAACTTGATTTTAATTTTCCTCCAAACTTTGATTTTTGCTTCCTGGAGTGTCTCTTTGTCAAGTAGCCCTTGATTTCAGCACCTTAGCTCTGATACATTGTTGATAATTTGGAGGGCTAGTGATTAATTCAAGTTCTCTTCTTGATAATTACTTCTGAGCTTACTTGAGATACTTATGTCTTTTCTTCTTTATCTTATTTAATATTTCATCAAGTAAATTATCAAAATACACAAGACACACAAATTAGGCTCCCAGAGCCAGGGAAAAACCTCTCCCTCTTAGAGAGGAAAAACCCACGATAAATTCTTCTTATATATTTTCAAATGACAAATACCATGACCAAGACTCGGATCCTTGACCTATGGATGCTTCCAAGACCTTGTTACTTCTTATTTGTCGATATTCAATGTTGACCTTTATTTCTTGCACCAACTTGTACTATCTTGCACCAATACAAGAGAACTCGACCTCTAACTTGTACCAATTCAGATATCAGGCCCAAGTCACTCGGCACTTATTTTCTTCTTATTACCTTGAAGTTACTTCACTTGGGATATCATTTATTTCCTTTATGATTTGTACATTAGGCAGCGTTCCTTAATATTCTTTCGCTTATAATACCATTGTTCAACTCCCAATACAAAATTGTACTTCATTGTATATGTATATCAGAACGTTGTATATATCCGCACTTCATTAACCCTGAACCGAATACCAGAATTGACCTTGACCTTGACTGGTCTGAATTGTTATTTTTCGTGCAATATTTTGTTCATTATCTGCACTTGAATGCTTTCTAAATATCGCGCTTTAATTCTCATTTCAAACCTTACTTCAATCCGCACTCTAATACCCTCTAAAATTTTCACTATAATACACTAATAAATCTGCACTTTCCTTCCACAGAACAATCCGCACCCTGTTTCAGACTTATCCACATTTTTTTCTCAGAGGAATCTGAATTTTGTTTAGTGATAATGAACCACAGGAACAGGGGTATATATAATGATCTTGAACTGCCTTTAGGCCGACCCTACACCAAGTTGTAGGCCGACATTGATATTGCAAATAGGCCGACTTCAAAATTTATTTCCAACGTTGATAAATGGTTGTTACATGTCATTCTTCCACAAGGTTAATGACAAGGTCTTGGAGCACTCTAATGATGACTAGGTTATTTATATACATGACACTAATTATACTTATAAACAGAAGACAAACCCTAAATAGACATCAAGAAGAATTCTATTAACCTATAATAAAATTCTTGCTCATAAAACCCATGAAGCAAGTACAACAAATTACATTTTTATTATATTTTTCTTCTTTTCATAAATACATAATTACATAGTCAATATGAATACCGGTCCTAGTTACACTTTTCAACATCGCCTATATCAAAACTTCTTTCGCTGCGATGTTGATCTTCATGTTGTTTCATTCGATTCTACGCCAAAGTGAGTTATCATTTAAGAGTTGGAGAACTTGTGTTTGATGCTCGATGTGATCTTCCACTGCTTGAACCTTATAATTTTCTCTTAAAAATGATGTGATGGACAGTGGATGATATCCATAAAGTGCCATAAATGGGGTCATTTTTTTTGTAGTATGGAAGGAAGTGTTATACCACCATTCAGACATAAGTGACCACCTGACCCATTGAGTCAGTTTACTAGATACAAAGCAATCAAGATATACTTCCAAATATTTTTTCACTATCTCAGTTTTCCCATCAGATTAAGGATGATAAGGTGAGTTGTGAGCTAATTGAGTACCCATACAAGAAAATAATTACGTCCAAAATTTTCCAGTGAAAATGGGATCTCTTTCGCTTACAATAATCTTTGGGTTTCCATGTAGCTTTTGAATTGTTTTCATAAATGTAGTAGCAATTGTATTGGATTTAAATAGATGAGATAATGCACAAAAGTGTGCATACTTGGTAATATGTCAACTACCACCATGATGACACTCTTTCCTTCGGACTTGGGTAAACCTGTAATAAAATCCATTGAAACCTCCTCCCAATGTTGACTTGGAATGGTGTAATGAATAAAATAATATAAATAATGATTAAATTAGTTAATTAGTAATTAGGTTGAAAGGCCATGTCTGATGAGACATGAACTTTCGTGAAGAGGCACCTGCCTAGGTATATAAGCAGGCCTCATTTGTAATTCTCAATCAATTCATTCTTCATACCTTTTATATAAATAATATTTGTATCCTCATGGATATTTTCATATTCCAAGTGTTCTGGAGCATTTAACTAGAGAAGGAACCTTGTTCGCTTCATTTGGTATCAGAGCAGTAAATCTTCTAGCCACTCACGTTGCATAGAGCCACGCTCTCCGATCTAGGTCCTTGACCTTCAAAATTGTCAACATTGTTGTCGTTGAAGCGTTTTTCTAAACCTTTAGAGTTTTTCCGCTGCTACTGAGTTCATCAGAGGCCCTTGGTCATTAAAAAACAAAAAAAGGAAAGTTTAAAGAAAAAAGAAGAAATATATATATATATATATATATATATAAAAAATAAAAGAGAGAAGGAAATTTTACAAAAAAAAAAAGGTGGAAAGAGATTAAAAGGGAAAAAAAAATTAAAAGAAAATAAATAAAAAAATGGTTCTACATTATTGATAAAAAAACTATACGTAAGAGAAGGAAGAGTAGATCAGGTTATTTTGATTCTTCTTTAAGTGGTTTACAAGCTCGTGGTTTTAGAATCCCATGTTAATTACCCATGGTAATTTCAAGGTAAAATAAGAACAAAAGGAATAAAAAATCATGTGTGAATGGTAAGTTTACTTTTACATGGAGAAAATTAACCGAGTCAAATACACATAAGTGGACATATATCTTACGCAAATATAGGTGAATAGCCATGTTTCACAAGGGTTGTAATTTTTCAAAATAAAAAATAAAAATAATAAATTGTTGAAAAAAAAAATTATAAATAAAACTAGAATTTACTTAGTCAAAGAACTCATCTCTAAAGCAAGACTATATTTAAGGTTATATAAAAGGATTATTATAAGGAATTATCAAGGCAATTAATATTAAGGAAAAGTGAGGTTTAAAAAAAAAACTATTATGAATGTCAAACATCTTCTTAGTAATTAAAGAAGATTTCATAAAAAAAAATCAAGGAAGTAATTTAAAAAAAAAAAAAACGAAAAGAAAAATATTATTAAGGATTTCTTAAAATATTAAGGAATCATTATTAAAGCTCAAAAGTATATAAAAGGAAAAAGAGGTTATTAAAGGTTTAAGTATTGGAAAAGTGGAAAAAGGAGATAAATCATTATATTCTAAAGATTTTATTTAAAAAATGAATGTATACATATATTAGAAAAATTGAGCCTCTTTTAAAAAAAAAAAAAGATGATTCCCACAAAGAACCGTGGTTTCTTTGTAATATGTCATTTTTGTTAAGAAGGATCTCCTAATTGTCAAGAATCATTTAGAATCAAAACGTTGTTTTCACAAAATGTTACAAAGCTTTTACGTTAGTTGAATTACTAAGTGATACAGAAAAACAAACATTAGCAAGACAGATGAAAGAATTAATGGCAACAGTTGGGAAACAACATACAGATTTTAATAAGGAAATGAAGAAGACAAAATCCAAATTACAAGATAAACACCCCTCATCACCCCTACAAAACAATGTAACCCCATGTACCGAGAAATTGCAGTTGAAAGATCAAAAGAAAGACATAATAGTTGAATTTCGGCAAAACAAGAAAGTGTTACAACAAGAATATGAAGATCTTGCAGATATACATTAAAAACAAGTAATGGAAAAGGACGAAGAAACTTCTCGCCTCAAGGACCATGTTGAAAAATTAATTGGACAAGTCAAGAAGACTAAGGTCACAAAGAAGGAACTCAAGAAACACTTATCAGAACAAGAAGAGGAAAATTTACGTCTAAAAAACCTTAATAAAAAATTATTAGAACAAATCAAAAGTTTAAAAAATGAAGAGAAGAATACTAAGGATAAAGTCAACAATTCAGAAAATGAAGAGCTTTTATGTTTAAGTAATCATAATCAAAACCTTGTTACGCAAATAAAAAAGCTCAAAAGTGACAAGAAACTACTTAATGTCGAGTTAGAAAAACTTACTCAAGAAGAAGTATCAATGTATTTAGTCCATGTTGAAGAAAAAAATTCAGACCCCGATCTAGTCAATATACCAACTCAAGAAAATGACAAACTAGATGAAGTAAATATGTACTCAGAAGTTGCAATTCCAACAACAAAGAATTCAAGGTAAGATCCAGAAATTACCCTTTCAACATCCATAGATAAAGGAAATCAAGTACTTCAAATAAATGAAGGAGATGACATAAACAATATAATGGGAAATAAAACCAAAATAGTTCCCTATCAACATCCAAATCACAAGAGCAAACAACTCGACCAAGCTATGTATTTAGAACTGAAACAAAAAGCTGATGTTTTGAAGAATACTAATGTCAGTGCAATCCGCTCAAGTGATAATTCATCACAAGTTTCAAGTTGTCGTAAGATTCCACAGAAGATTGATTTAGGATGGTCCGATCCATTCTCAGTGCGACAGTTTTGTTTGTCACTTAGAGGATCCTATCGACTTGTATCGACAAGGATGACTGCCCCGAGACGAGAAGACATTCATAGCAGGAAAAGAAATCATAGCCTTTCATCAACAAGCTTTGAGGACAAAGCATTTTGAAGAGAAAGGCAATGTAATGAATAAAATAATATAAATAATGATTGAATTAGTTAATTAGTAATTAGGTTGAAAGGCCATGTCTGATGAGACATGACCTTTAGTGAAGAGGCACCTGCCTAGGTATATAAGCAGGCCTCATTTGTAATTCTCAATCAATTCATTCTTCATACCTTTTATATAAATAATATTTGTATCCTCATATATATTTTCATATTCCAAGTTTTCTGGAGCATTTAACTTGAGAAGGAACCTTGTTCGCTTCAAATGGATAAAGGTTGTAACAAACCCGGGGTCTTAATTGTCTCAGAATTTTTTTATTAGCAAACCAAACATTCTGCCACAAACTTTTGAATATCAGATTTAAGGTCATCCCAAAAAAAATCATTCTTAACCCCGTCGTAAGTTTTTGAAAATCATGAGTGCCCTTCTAAGGGAGAGGTGTTCAATTCCATAAGAATAATTTGTTTGAGTTGGGAATTCTTACAAAGATATAAGCGATCTTTGTACCATAATGAATCATTTTTCCATCTAAATGTATCATATATACTGGGGTATTGCTGCAAATTTTGAATGAGTGCCCACACTTCGTTGTCATTTGTCCATTCATCCCTTTCTTTGGTTATCCACTCTAGTTGGATAATAGAAATGGCACAAAGCAATGCTTCCACATCCTCATCCTTTCTTGAGAGTGCATCTGCAACAACATTTTTTAAGATGATTTCAAAGTCATAACCCAACATCTTTATGGCCCATTTTTGTTTCTCTTCTAAAGATAATATTTGCTCTAAAAAGTATTCAAGACTATCATTATATGTTTTTACCTTGAAGTGTCTTCCCATTAGATAAGGTCGTCATTGCTTAAGTGCATGTAGTATTTCCAACATTTCCTTCTCATAATAGCTTTGTGTAAATACTTTCCTTTGATTACACAAATTTCAAAAGCAATGGGTCTTCCTTCTTGCATTAAAACAACACCAAATCCATTTCTCGAGGGATCACATTCGGCAATAAAGGTTTTTGTGAAGTATAGCATAGCTAAGACCGGTGCTTGGAACACTGACTCTTTAAAATTTTCAAATTCCTTAGTTTATTCTGGAGTCCAAGAAAATGCATCTTTCTTTAGTAATGTTGTTAGATTCACTGCTATTCTCCTATAATTCTTAACAAACTTGTGATAATACCCTATCAACCCAAGAAATCCACGCAGATGTTTTATGGTTGTGGGGATTTTCCATTCCTTAATGGCTTTAATTTTGTTAGGGTCTACCTTAACACCTTTATGAGATACAATATGACCCAGATATTTCACCTCCTATACTCCAAAGAAATATTTGGAGTTTTTTGCATATAATTGTTTCTCCTCCAATAGTTTGAGCACCCTGTCAATATGTTGAACATGATCTTTCCAAGACCTATTGTAGATTAGTATACCGTCAAAAAATACTAACACAATTTTTTTTAGGAAGGGTTTGAAATTGGAATTCATCAAACTTTGAAATGTAGAAGGTGCTTTAGTAAGGCCAAAATGCATGACCAAAAATTCATAATGACCCTCATAAGTTCTAAATGTTGTTTTTGGAATGTCCTTAGTCTTCATTCGTATTTGATGATATCATGAACGAAGATCCAACTTGGTGAAGTAAATTGCTCCATGTAATTCATCCAATAATTCATCAATCATAAGAATGCGAAATTTATCTTTATTAGTGAGCTTATTGATCTCCCTATAATCTGGAAACATGTGTCGGGATCCATCCTTCTTATGCACCAATACTACTAGAGTAGAGAAAGAAATTTTACTAGGTTGAATTATATCGGCCTCTAGCATTTCTGCAACAATACGTTCAATTTCACTCTTTTGGGCATAGGGATATTTGTAAGGCCTGATGTTTAGATGAGCACTATCTGGAATAAAATTGATAGCATGATCATGAACATGAATAGGTGGGAGGCCTTTTGGAGTTTCAAACACCTTGGAATGATTTCGAAAGACTTTTTGGAGATCTTGAAAAATACATGATTTCGATGTTTGAATCTCTAGTGAGAATAATTGTGAAATTACACCTTGTTGTTATTTCTTTAGAAGCGTTTTCATGCCATTAAAGTTGATTATATTTCTTGTTTTCCCTGTGATACCCCTTAATTCAACTTCCTTTCCTTCCCAAAAAAATTTCATGAAAAATTCTTGAAAATTAAAAGCTACAGTATCCAAAGATTGTAACCATTGGACTCCTAGTACAACATTAGCACCACCCATTGGAATGGAAAGCATTGGACTATTCAATAAATATTCCACCATGGTTAGCTTTATAATATGGCATTTTCCAGAGCAATTTTTAGTTCCTCCAATTGCAACCATCACTTGATACTCTGCTGCTGGATATAGGAAGAAATTCAATTCCTTGATTATCTTACAATGAATAAAATTATGAGAAATGCATGAATCAATCGGCACTATTATATTTTTATTATTGATATTTCCTTCTATCTTGAGTGTTTGAGGAGTGGTAATTCTTGCCAATGCATTACAAGATATTGTCAGATTCATTTTGTCTTTCGATTGGTTCCTAGGGTATATCTTCTTCTTTTGAGGTTTCTTGTTCATTTTCTTCCTCCTCTTCACAATCTTTGTAAAATAATTTCTTCTCAACACACTTGTGACCCTTAGTTTATTTGCTTTGACAACTATAACAAATGTCTTTTTCTCTTATTTCTTCCAATTGTTGCGGTGTCAACCTTGTAGGTGTGGAAGGCTAGGAGTAGCAACACTTCCATCTTTATAGTTGTGAGTAGTCTACTTCCTTGTTGCCATAATTTTGCTTTCAATTTTTCTTTCTAACCTGAATGCCTTTGTAATATTCCTAATTAGCTTTTAGCTAGTTGGAATATTAAATTTTTCTTTTTTTCATAACTTAGATGAATAAGTGGGTAGAGAGACCCTTAAATCTCTTTAGTAGGAATAAAACGACTTCTACTGTGAACGTGAATCAATGTAGCTAGTTGAAATAAAGAAACCCTTAGTGTGAATGGGGCCAATGCATGTGGATGGGGTCAAGGTTGACCAAATCAACAGCGTTGGCATAGAGAGAGTGGAGATAGTGGAGGACAGCACAGTTATGGTGGAGGAGTGCATGCATGGGAGTAGCATCTTTAATGAGTGGGACCAAGGGTGAGAAAGCTCACCGGGAATATAAGGAAGGGGATGGTAGCCATAGAAGGCATTCTTATTATTGTTTATGTCTTTGTCTTTTATGATTTTTTGCGTGCTTCAGCTGTTTAGCGGAGTCTATTGTGTTGTTTAGCACAAGGGTGTTTCTGGGTGGAAATCCCACCCTCATCCTCGGGGACTTTGAGTGCCCACTTAGGAGAGGTACATTGAGCTTCATTCCACCATCCGGCATTAGGCCAAGCTTCAACCATCTACCACAACACAGTCTCCTTCAGAAACTGCGTTATTTTGTAGGGCAGTTGCAGTGGAGGGTTGAGAGACCCATTTTTTAAGCTAGTTTCCTAGTGGAGGGAGCAGCCTTTCATTGGGAGGAGTTTCAGCTATTTTCTTGTCACATCAGCCACCTCCCTGCATTAATGGAGTTTCAGAGCGTTATTCAGCCCTAGGGCTGCATTTTTCATATAGTGTATTTCTGGAAACCCTTTCTGGGTTGTCTTGGAATGGTGCTTGAGAGCCTAGATCTCGGATCCTGGCATTTTCTTAGCACTCTATCATCATCTCTTTGTATTTCTATTTTCCAACTGCAGTTATTCCCTCTTGGATTGCGTAGTCATAACATTCTGGCATTTTATGCATTAGCAATATCTCATATTTTGATGTATTGGATCATGGGAGGCTTGTTTGCCTAGCTTGAGTGACCTTTTCCTCAAGACATTGTACTTATTCTCTACTATTAAACATAATGGAATGGCTCTATGATTGTCTCATGTTTTGATGTATTGATATTCACTACAAATTCCAGTTTTATGTTCAATATTCTTGTTTTTCCTATTTTGGAATATTACTGTGGTATCAGAGCATAATCTTAGCCCAGCCTGTGGGGCACTACATCTATAACATCTAAAGCAATGGAGGAAAGATAATTTCCAAAACTTCTTCTTCGGGCCATGCAAAATATTGCGAAATAAATCAAGGAGATGAGGTTGGAAAGACAAGGAACCCCCTAGAGGGTTTCAACATGGAGAGAGTTCTGGCACCTCACATTATTGGTGTGAGCAACCAGCATTACAGCCTGCTTCACAATACTCCACCATGCCTACATTCCTAACAATAGGAAACGAGGTAGGAGGACCACAAAAGGAGGAAACTCTTGGTGATTATTTCTTAGAGTATGAATCTCAATCTCAAAGGTTCAAGGAGCACCTGAACTTCCAAGAGTTTTGTCAGATCAAGAATAATAGAAGACACAACAATCATAATAGAGGTGGAGGGTACATGCAAAACAATGATCTGCATCGTACTATGGGTAGATTTTTTCTGCCCTCTTTTGATGGGTCATCCAAGTGCACATCTAAGGTTTGGGTAGAGAAATTGGATACCTATTTTCATCTGAACTAAGTTTTAGAGATGGAGGCCATTAAAATAGCAGCGCTGCACCTTGAAGGTGAAGCACATGAGTGGTGGTTTCATGGTCTATCTACACTAGGGCATGCTAGTGTGACTGCTTATGCAGAACTTACCTAAGGGTTGGTGGAAATATTTGACCCCAGAAATCTAGAAGCACATTTTGTTGATCTGGCTAAGCTCAAGAAAACCGGAGATCCAGAGACCTATATCTCTGAATTTCTAAAACTCTCGGTTATGGTGTATGATCTATCTGCAGCTAGAAGATTATATATGTTTATTGATGGGCTAGCAGAGCCTTTGCATGGGTTGGTGAAATCTACTAGACCAACTACGCCCCAAGAGGCCATTGAGAGAGCTAGATATTTGCAACATGCTTTTCCAAAGGCAAAAATCCCATTACAACAAAATTTCTCTTCTCAAGCAAAGGGAAAATATGTGAAGGTTCCTCCCTCAAAGGAGAACCAAGAAAAGAGATCTACTGGTGATGATGTCCAAAGAGATCTAAGGAGGAGAAAACGTTTCTTCACTTTCCAAGAGTCATGGGAAACCAAGGCACCAGTGTGCTACTCATAATGCACATTATATTGAGGTATTTGTTGATGATGAAGAAGAGGGAGTAGAAGACTTAAAGGAGGATACCAACGATGTAGCATCAGGAGGAGTTTCACCACCACCAGGAGGTGTGAAGGGAGCATTTTCTCCAACTGGACGAGCCCTTGCACCTTTGCGAGGAGTTACCAAGTATCTAACATTGAGGGTCTAAGGCACTATTCAGGGGCAGAGAGTGTTAGTGTTGATAGATAGTGGGGCTACCCACAACTTTATGGATACTCAGTTAGTGCAGAGGAGAGACATTCCCATAGATTATTTTGAGGGATTCTCAGTCTTTGTTGGAGGATCTAGAACCATGTAGTGTGTCAAGTATGTTCTAGCACTGACTATCACTTTGGGGACTTACACATTGACAGACCACTTCTTTATGGTTGATATTCTGAACACCAATGTGATATTGGGTGTTTAGTGTTTGATCACTTTGGGGAAGGTCACCACGGATTCAAAGACCTTGGAGATGGAATGGAAAGATAAGGAGCGGTAAGCACCAAAATATTAGGGGCATGCACACCTATCAATCCCGGATTGTCTCAAAACGCAGGATGGGCGCTGATTTGCGCAGGGGAGACATAGAGTGGGTAGTGGAACTGCATATTTCAAAGGCAGGAGGCAAGGGTGCACCAGTACATGTGGATGTGCAGTCTATTCTAGATTGTTATTCTACAATATTTGGAGATATACCACCGAGGAGACCACCTAACCAGGGATTTGAGCACACTATTGAGTTGGAGCAGGGGATCCAAGTAGTGATCACTACACCCTATAGGCATCCCAAAGCCTACAGGAATGAGATTGAAAATTCCATTCATGATCTCTTGTCTTTAGGACATATCCTACCCAGCACCAGTCCTTTTTCTTCTTCGATAGTCTTGGTGAAGAAGAAGGATGGCACATTGAGGATGTGCATCAACTATAGAGCTTTGAATAAGAAAACAATGAAGAACAGGTACCCAATTCCCAGGATCGATGAGTTGATGGATAAGCTACGGGATCAAAATACTTTTCAAAGATTGATTTGAGGTCGAGGTACCATCAGATCAGGGTGAGGGATCAAGATTTTCCCAAGACTTCATTTAGATGCCATTATGGCCACTTTGAGTTCTTGGTAATGCTCTTTGGGTTAACCAATGCTCTAGCTAATTTTCAGTCTTGCATGAACCACATCTTCCGTGGTCAACTAAGGAAGTTTGTGTTGGTTTTATTTGATGACATTCTTATTTACAGCCGCACATGGGAGGAGCATCTGCAGCATATTGAGACAGTATTACGCATTCTTGAGGAACAACAATTCTATGCTAAGCTCTTCAAGTGTGAGTTTGGGCTCACAGAGATGCTCTATTTGGGCCACATCATTGGAGTAGATGGAGTGATATTTCATGAGGAGAAGATCTGTGCTATTCGAGATTGGCCTGAGCCAAAGAATGTAACGGAACTTTGGGGGTTTGTAGGTATCTGTACCTACTACCAGAAGTTTTTCAAAGGGTTCTCTCAACTAGCAGCACCACTTACAGATTTAACCAAGAAGGGAGCCTTAAGTTGGACAACCACAGAGCAGAGGGCCTTTGATAGGCTTGAGGAGGTGATGAGTAGCTACCCGATGTTGGTATTACCTGATTTTACCTAGCCCTTTGTGCTGGAATGTGATGCTTTAGGGGAGGCATTGGAGTAGTCTTAATACAGGGGGGTCACCCCATAGATTTTGAGAATCAGAAGTTTCTGCCTCATGAGAGTTTGTACTCTATATATGATAAGGAAATGTTGGCTACCATGCATGCATTAGCCAAATTCCGGCAGTATTTGTTGGGCAACAGATTCTGAGTGAAGACCGATCACAATAGTTTTCGATTTTTCCTTGACCAGAAGCAGCTACAAGAGAGGCAGCAAAAATGGGTTAGTAAAATCCAAGAATATTACCTTTGACATTGAATATGTCAAGGGGAAGAGAAATTTGGTAGCATATGCCCTATCACGGAGAATAGAAGTGCTATCATTGATGAGTGTGGATACAGATTGGAAGGTCCAGTCGTTGGTAGAGTATTCCAAAGACCGCTTTGCATGTGAGATCCTAGATGGACAGGTGACCGATGAGAGGTTTAGAGTGATGGATGAGATCATCTATTACCGAGACTGGATCTTCTTGACTAGATATTCTAGACTCAATGAGAATATTTTGCATGCATCCCATGATTCACCACTTTCCGGCCATCAAGGATTCACCATCACATATCGGACCATTCGGGAGAGATTCTCATGGAAGGGTCTCAAGGAGGATGTGCTCCAACACATCAGAGAGTGTGTAGTTTGTCAGTGGAACAAAGGAGAGAACAACCATCCTGCAAGGTTGTTGCAGCCACTCCCTATTCCGCAAGGAAATGGGAAAGTATCTCCATGGACTTCATCACCGGTCTACCTACAGTACAAGGTAAGGATTGTATTTTTGTAGTTGTTGATCGACTAGCAAAGTATTCAAATTTCTTTGCTATTTCTGCATGATATACTGCATCACAAGTAGCCGAGCTCTTCTTTAGAGATATTTTCAAACTCCATGGCCTTCCAAAGACCATAGTCAGTGATTGAGATAGCCGCTTCATGGGTGGATTTTGGTAGGAGATTTTTCGATTAGTGGGTACCGAGTTGACACCGAGTACCAGTTATCACCCTCAGACCGATGGACAGACAGAGATAGTAAACAAGTGTTTGGAAGGTTACTTGCAAAAATATGTTTCGAGGTAGCAAAGGGGACGGATGCGCTGGCTCCACTTGGGAGAGTATAACTACAACACAACATTTCATATGTCATTTGGCATGTCTCCATTTCGAGATCTTTATGGGTATGATTATGTATCCTTTGTTGATGTGATGTTTGGAGCAAGTAAGGCTCCTACAGCCAAGGATTGGATCCAAGAGAGTCAGGATATACTTCGTGCTCTCAAGGACAACATTGCTACAGCCCAGAATCAGCAGAAGTTGTATGCATATCGTGGTCGGATAGAGGGAAATTTGAGGTTGATGATCTGGTCTATCTTTGTCTTCAGCCTTACAGATAGTCTACATTGAAGAAGAAGGGGGCTAAGAAGCTTAAGCCCCGGTTCTATGGGCCATATAGGGTGATCCGTCGTGTTGGGGAGGTAACATATGAGTTGGAGCTCCCCATTGGGAGTAAGATCCATAACATTTTTCATGTCTCATGCCTCAAGAAGGCCCTTAGACAACATGTGGTTGCCACGATGGATCTCCCACCTATTGATGATGAGGGCCATCTAGTTTTACAACCGAAAGCTATCTTGGACACTCGGGATAGGCAAATAAGGAGCAGAGCGATTAAAAAATATCTGATTCGATGGAGGAATCTACTAGATGAGGATGCCACTTGGGAATGAGAGAATATTTTACAGCATCCGTCTTTGCAGTTGCTTGAGGACAAGCAACATTTGGGAAGGGAGGAATGTAATATTCCTAATTAGCTTTTAGCTAATTGTAATATTAAGTTTTGCTTTTGTTCATAACTTAGATGAATAAGTGAGTAGAGAGACCCTTAAATCTCTTTAGTAGGAATAAAACCACTTCTAGTGTGAAGGTGGATCAGTGTAGCTAGTTGAAATAAAGCAACCCTTGGTGTGAATGGGATCAATGCATGTGGATGGGATCAAGGTTGACCAAATCAACAACGTTGCCATAGAGAGAGTGGAGATAGTGGAGGACAACAAAGTTATGGTGGAGGATTATATGCATGACAGTAGCATCTTTAATGAGTGGGACCAAGGGTGAGGAAGCTCACCAAGAACATAAGGAAGGGGATGGCAGCCATAGAAGGCATTCTGATTATTGTTTATGTTTTGGTCTTTTATGACTTTCTGCACGCTTCAGTTTTTTAGAGGAGTCTGATGTGTTGTTTAGCACAAGGGTGTTTCTGGGCGTAAATCCCACCCTCATCCTTGGGGGACTTCGAGTGCCCACTCAGGAGAGGTACATTGAGCTTCATTCCACCATCCAGCATTAGGCCAAGCTTCATCCATCTACCACAGCGCAGTCTCCTTCAGAAACTGCGTTATTTTGCAGGGCAGTTTCAATGGAGGGTTGAGAGACCCATTTTGTGAGCTAGTTTCCTAGTGGAGGGAGCAGCCTTTCATTGGGAGGATCTATTGGGAGGAGTTTTAACTATTTTCTTGTCACATCAGCCACCTCCCTGCATTCATGGATTTTCATAGCATTATTCAACCCTAGGGCTACATTTTTCATATAGTGTATTTCCGGAAACCCTTTCTGGGTTGTGTTGGAATGGTGCTTGAGAGCCTAGATCTCTGATCCCAACGTTTTCTGAGCACTCTATCATCAGCTCTTTGTATTTCTATTTTCCAATTGCAGTTATTCCCTCTTGGACTGTGCAGTCATAACATTCCGACATTTTATGTTATCTCATATTTTTATGTATTGGATCATGGGAGGCTTGTTTGCCTAGCTTGAGTGACCTTTTCCTCAAGACATTGTACTTATTTTCCACTACTAAACATAATGGAATGGCTCTATGATTGTATCATGTTTTGATGTATTGATATTCACTGTAAATTCCAGTTTTATGTTCAATATTCTTTTTTTTCCTATTTTAGAATATTACAGATCCAATGAATCAGGTTCCCAAAGGTGAACCTCATGTTGGATGTTATCCTTTAAAGTCCCTACAAATACATCAATCTTATCAAAATTACGAGAAAAAGTGCAACAAATGTTGCTCTCGCAAAGAGTAACCAAAAATGAAATGGAAGCTAAGATGGATGGTTTGAAGAAGTGAAACCTTAGAATTCAAAGCTCTGATACCAAATGTTGTCCAACCAACTCACAAAATAGAAGAAAATATAGGCCAACAACTTAAAATTTGTCCACTTCGAGGGAGGAATCTCCTTTATATTACATAAATGAATAATTCTTGGATGAATCAAATGACAAAAGCTCCTTTATATATAGAGGAGTCTAAGGGGTCATAATATAATCAGAGCCAACATAACAATAATAATTTAAGGGCACAACAATAAAAATAGTGGGCTTCTATGGGGCAAAATAATGACAATATGGGGACTACATGGACACAAAAATAACAATAATGGGGCTACACTAAAAATAACAATAAGGGGATACACTAGTATTATAGGGACTAGACATACAATACTTCAAATAAGACTTTCCTTACAAATTTATGGCTTTGAACTTGCAACAATGTTTCCTTCCTAGGTGGGAGTGGCTAAAAGACAACCATATTAGTTGTTTCTCCAAGGGGAAGTAACATTTCCTTAATCCACCCTTCAATCAATAGGTGTTAATGAATAATGATGATGCAAAGGGGAGAAAATTGCATGGCCAAGTGCCATGGTCAAAGGGACCAACTTGATGGGGATCACATCCTTAGTGTATAGATGTAAGGAGGGAGAAATCGTGGATGAATGAGCTACTAGCTTGGCCTTTTTTTTTCCACCCCTCTTGTGTGCATTTTACTTTTGTTTGATTTCTCTTTGTATTACTACTCATATCTCAAAGGGTTGTAGCTTGCTTTGTATGATGTATAGACGTTGTATTAACCCTTAATGATGAGGTAGTTCATTTCCCATCAGGTTTTATACATGTAAGGGTTCCTCTTATGATGTATAGGAGCAAAATGTACTCAGAGACTGATGGTGGCCATAATGAGTGAGGTAGAGTTGTTGAAATTTGTGTAAGTTGGGAGGTACTCCCACAAGTCCTGAGTGCTTGACTTGTGAGGAGAAAACCCACAAAAAGACTTGTTTGTGGGAAAAGTACCCAAACCTAGGGGTTTTGGACCCAAAGTATGGGATTAAAACCAAGAAAATGAATTTATTGTTGATTTTGAGTCATGTAGGCTCAAATCAACCAACAAGGCCAAGGGACGTGACCATTGGATTTTCCACCCCTTAAACAAGTATATAGAGGAGGCCAATGGAGTGGCCAACCATAATCAATAAAGGACTAAATATTGCAGAAAACTTTTTCCTAATGAAGACGCAACCTAGAGAGATAACCAAGCAAGGAGATAGATGTACAAAAGTAGTGAGTTTGAAAGCTAACATGTTTAGTGGATGTCGAGTTCTGTCTAAGAGAGGCTAAGTTTTTTCTATAGGAAGAAAGGTCGCAGGGTCACAGTAGAGGGGCCACAAGGCCTCAATATTTGTGCTCTGGTAGGCCAAGAGGCCTCATGATCAGGACAGATATGATTGAGATCATTTATCAGCAGGATGAGGGTCTTAGACTTCAAAAATAAGCCAGTCGAGGGTCTTTTGTGGGGGACCGAATGACCTAACAGCGTGTGGAAATCTTGTTGTAGGCGTAAGATAGATTGACTAAGTTGATTGGTTCAACATAGGGCTACAAGGATGGTTGTTGAGCTCTATAGGGTTGATACAGGGTTTAAAGAGAAGTTTCTTAGCCAAAGGAGGGGCTAACAACAAGGTGATTAAATTTGTTATGTTCAGTGAACAAAAGGAAGAAGTTGTTGAGATCTACAATAGTGGAAAATGATCTAAAGGAGTTCATCTATTGTGGACAGGGAGGACTAAAAGGGTTGATTGCTAAAGAGGTTCAACTAGCAAGTCAAGTTGTTTTGTCTATGTTTTGTGGGCAACTGAGGACCTAAATGATAAGGCCTCGAGACTTAGTTGTATTTGTTGTATTATAGCATTTTTATTATGGTTTTAAAGGGCTATGATCCTTGGAATGAGAGCCCTGTGTTTGTTTTATTGATGGATTGATAAGAACAAATTTTTGAGCATACAAATCTTGTGTATTATTGATTGATTTCATTGTTGTTATATTATGTTGCGAAAATTTGTTCATCATTGAACACTACTAGTGTGTTTATGTTCCAGTCTAGTCATAGACCAAACCTAGAGTGCAAGGGAAATTTTAACATGGTATCAGAGCTATTTTGAAGGGTAGGTGGATCAGAGTGTGCACAGGGAGCAAATTAAGAGAGAGTTGGTTGACTTCTTGTTGAAGGACATATAGCATGTCAAATATGATTGTTGGCTTGAGGTATGAGGATAAGTTGGATGGGATGTCTAACTACTATTAGTGAAAGGAAATGATCAAGCTATTGTTGTTGGTGAATGAAACATAGAAATTTGGTGAAAAAAGTATTGCCAAACCAACATATCCGGTTGATTTGGAAAAGCATGAAAAGTCAAATGCAAAGGCCAAGTTGATCATTCTTGATGGAGTCAAGGATCACTTGATACCTCATCTTTCTGGGAATACCATTGCATATGATATGTGGAATGCTCTTCAAGATTTGTATGAGATCTGACTTCGTATCTAAAGAGGATTCATCGAGTCCGTGATGAGATTACTTCTATTGTGATAATATTCCATAAATTGAATTAGTGAGGATTGCCTTCAAGGGCTTCTCCGAGGAATGGAATCCATTTACCAAAGTAATAGACTCTTGAGAGAAATTGTCAGATTGGTAGTAAGTTGGAGGAGGGTAAAGGGAAATTCGACAATGGCAAGAAGAAGAAATATCTTTGTAAAGTGAAATGTTTTACATGTGGCGAGTTTGGTCACTAAGCAAGTGTTTGCAAAGGAAGAAAGGAAGGAATGAGAAGAAGCAAGAGACGACAATGGCTTCAACTACAACTGAGCAGGATGCTTTCACAAGAAGGTTCGAGGAGTTTTCTCTAATCTCTCAATTCTCACGCAACGCCATCCTTGAGGGTGCTTAGTTCATAGATAATGGATCATTGAAGCATAAGACACGATTGTGAGAATTATTTGAGAGCTTGACTGAATGGGACTCTAACTTGCACATGAAGATTGGTGATAAGAGTTAGAAGACAGTTAAAGGAGTTGGGATTGTACCATTCAGGATGGAGTCATGAGGGTTATTACGAGTCTAAGATGCACTTTGGGTATTAGAGCTCAGGTGCATCATGTTGTTTGTCTTATCGATTGAGGCTAAGGAGTTTGAAGTAGTATTTCGAGATGGAAAGGTGATGCTCAATCCCAATGGCTCCGACTCTAGTTCAAGAGCGGTTCTTGGAGTCAGAGAGAATGGTCTGTACAAGTTGAAGTGCAAGCATATTGATCAAGGAAAGAAGAAGATTTTTTAGACTCGGGGGGAGTCGAGTTTGAGAGGGAGTTTGTAGGTTAAGAGGGAGAATATGCAACTCAAGAAGAGCACATTGTCAGAAGGAAGAAAGGAGACTTCCATAGCTGACAAGGAGGAACCTTGGAATGGCTTAAAGGCTTATGGCGAAAAGAATCAAGAGGCTTCTAGTGGCAGGGACACCCAAGAAGTGTTGTTAATATTGTAGGTTATGCTTCTATGATGGATAACGATATATACAATGGTTGTTGGAGAGCAATCGTGAAGGATGATTGTTGGCCAGTATGTGAAGATGAGATGCTCCTTAGGAATGGAAGTACCTCCCTCGCTAAGAGGGAGTGTTGAAAATTGTATAGCTTGGGAGGTACTCCCACAAGTTCTGGATGGTTGACTTGTTAGGGGAAAACCTGCAAAAAGACTTGTTTGTGGGAAAAGTACCCAAGCATGGGGGTTTTGGACCCAAAGTGTGGTCTTAAAACCAAGAAAATGAATTTATTGTTAATTTTGAGTCACGTAGGCTCAGGTCATCCAACAAGGCCAAGGGACACGATCGTTGGGGTTTCCACCCCTTAAACATGTATATATAAGAGGCCAGTACAGTGGCCAAATCACAAGAGTGAAGGACTGCATCTTGTGGAGAACATTTTCCCTAAAGAATTAGTAGCCTAGAGAGATAATCGAGCAAGGAGATAGATGTTCAAGAGAAGCAAGTTTGGAAGCTAATATATTTGGTGGATTTTGAGCTCTGTCTATGGAACGAGGGGTCGCAAAGTCATAGTAGAGGGGTGAAATTCATGCCTAGGCAGGCCAAGAGGCCTCGGGATCAAGACAAATCCGACCAAGATCATTTCTGGTCAAGTCAAGAGTCTCAAACTTCAAAAATAAGCCAGACAAGAGTTTGTTGTGGGGGACAGAGTGACCTAAGAATCTGTGGAAAGGCTACTGTAGGTGTAAGATAGACTGGTTGAGTTGATTGGTTGGACAAAGGGCTGCATGGAGGGTTGTTGAGTTGTGTAGGGATAATATGAGGTTTGAAGGGGAGTATGTTAGCCAAAGGAAGGGCTAACAACAAGGTGATTAAATATTTTATGTTTACTAAACTAAAGGAAGCAGTTGTTGAGATCTATAGCAGTGGAAGCATTTGTATTATAGCACTTGTATCAGGGTTTTAAAGGGCCATGATCCCTGGTACAGGAACCCTATGTGTGTTTTAATGATGGACTGATAAGAACAAGTTTTTGGCCATATAAATCTTATATATTATTGATTGATTTCATTGATGTTATATTTTGTTATGCAAAGTTGTTCATTATTTAGCACTACTAGTGTGTTTATGTGCTAGTCTAGTCATAGATTAGACCTAGAGTGCAAGGGAAATTTCAACAAGAGCTCATGCTAGGATTTTTCCCACATGCTAATGTGTATGTCCTGGCCATATTTTTCATTTTGATATTATTTCTTCTATTTTGTGTATGGCCATTATATGTTTTTTCCTTTTTTTTAGTTATATCAACCTCCCATGGCAAAGTTCTGAGTCCTACCGAGGCATGTGAATGTATGGGTGTTGTTACCTGCTAAGTTGTACCTAGCAGGACCGTAGGACCCAATGGCCCAATATACAAGGCACTCATCAATTTTTTCAGAAGTTCATAAGTCAACAGGGCGCCTATGCCCCTTTCTCTCTCCTCTCTCTACATTTTCTCTCTCAAATTCCGCACCCCTACAGGGGAATTGTATTAAATTTTGCCAACATGATGAACTATTGTAATAGGCTTAGATGACTTGGGACCTTGTTATCAAGTGAGTCCACTCTAGAGTGTTTGTTTTCACTTAGCTAATTATTCTCGTTTTTCGGCGTTGAATAACTAACCAAGTTTTTTCACTCACATAGCCCCAAAGTCAGAGTGTGGCTTGATAATTGGGCCTTGGGACGGTCCTAATGCTTAGGGTAAATGTATATTACCATGCTAGGTCATCTCCAAAGTCTCACAGAATTTGACTAGGTTTTCATAGGATTTTTTAATTAGTTAAAATTTCCTGTTGAACAGGATTTTTAATTAATTCCTTATGTAATTTGTAAATAAGTGACTCTAGGATGTGTTGGTGGCATGTGGGTACTTGAAATTTGTGCTTACAACCCCAACATTATCCTAAGTCCCACTGTGGGCATCACAAAATGACTATTACCCCCTTAAAACCCATAATTTGTCTCTAATGTTAGTGGCCAAAAGTGAAGAAAAAATAACAAAAAAATAATAATCAGAGACAAATTAAATGTCTCCAAGTAAAAAAATGACATGGAAAATAAAAGTGAAGTCATGAATCAATTATAGGATGAGTTGGATGTCACATGGGAAGGTCAAGGTCATTTCCAAGAAGGGCTAGAGTTACCAGCAGTTAGATTCTCCCTTGAGGCCCACAAATCACATCAACAACTCAACTAGGCAGCTAAGATTTCACAGATTTATGGGGCATTTTATGATTTAGTAGTCTTAAGTTATTAGTGAAGTGTGTCTCCACTCGTGTCTCCACATCCTTCCACTTGTGCACAATTAGTACACTCAGCGTTCCAGAAGTCCTCACGTAGTCAACTAGCAGCCTATATTATAGTCCACGCAAGGGGAAGTTACCACAGAGTTTGTTGGTAGTTTAAGTGAGGCGTTAGCAACAAAGAATTAAGGGATATGTCCCTCCTCACATCCAATCCACTTCACACATGTCACACTCAAAAAATGCGCACAAGGAGAGGACGGATATACACTACAACAGTGGGTAGATCAACGTAGACCAACAAGGGACTTGATAGGAGTTGGATGGTCCACTTGGAGAACTCGACCTACATTGGGATCTTCACCTTCTTCTACTTGGAATTTGACCTAGCATTGGGATTTGCTCCCATTTGTTGTATAAATAAGCCCATTGGGCTCATTCTTTCCCATGATTGGAAGCTCTATGCTTGGGCATACTCAATGAGAATAATTCTTGTTTTAATAATATTGAGACTTTGGGGGTTATCTTGGCTTGTATGGTGGTGAATGTTCTTGATGTATGAGGTAACATTGTACATTTCCCAATGGTTTTGATGTGTTCTTATTTGTATGATCTTCCTATCTTGCTTAGGTTTACTTGTATCTCAGTCTGAAGGCAATACTTCCTAGGGAGAATAAACTACAACTATGTGTAGTTCCTCTTAGACTTGTCCATCTTCTAGATGTGATTTAGGCTTGTGGATTCTCGGTTGAAACACAACCTAATCTAGTCATTAGAAGGGTAAGTGCTCTTGGTACTAATTTTTCTATTGCAAGGACTCATTTTATTGTGTGCAGGTTACCGGATACTTGAAGTTTGGGGATTGGGGATGTTGTTGGCTAGATTAGCCAACACCAAGTTAGCTAAGGAGCCCCACATACAAGTTGCCTTGATCCAACGCTTGGACCTTCAAGAGGATCAAAAGAAGGGCTTCAAAGCGCCCACATTACTTCTTCCTTCCATCCTCTTCAAATTTCTTTGGATACTTATCTTGTGCAAGTATTGGAGATCTAAGCAGTAGGCTCCAAGTTTGGGACTATTGTTCCAACGTTGGTTCCATTTGCCCCAAGAGGGACTGAGTTTGCTTAGTTCCTATTGAGAAAAATAGTATATTGCTTCATTGATTTAAATCCATTATATTTTTTAAAGTTAATTCTAACATATTCTAAGTTTTGGCCACATTCTTTTACAAGTTTTGTTATACTTGCTAATTTCCCTTTCGTTTTCTTCTTGGGCAGATTGGGACAGCAAGGACCCTTGCTTTGGTGGTTGTCAAGATCATCAAAGTTGTAGACTTTTACGCTGCCCTCTTGAGCCAAGGTTGCAAACATTTTGGGATGCCCTCTTAACCAAGGTTGCAAACATTTTGGGTTGCCCCTTGACTAATTTTTGGGGCAGCAAAGAAAGTCTTTTAGGGTTGTCCTTTGGACTGAGTTTGCAACCTTCAAAGGTTGTCATTTTGGGCAGAGTGTACAAGGAAGAAACAGTTAACAATTTACCCTTTGGACACTTACCTTGAACACCTTGGAAGATTACAAACTTTCAACCATTATACTCTGCTTGAATCTCTTTCTTCATTGTAACATATGTATATCTCCCATTCAATGTTGCACGAAGTGGGGACGTTTTAAGGAAGTGGATCCGCGAAAGCATCATTCCCCAATAATCTAGGAAGCGAAGCATCTCGAAAGCATCTACTATCTATTTGCATTTATATTAAAATAAACATCCAAAATACCAAATTAGTTGTAGAAGATATTGAAACATGCATGTTTGTACATAAATGAACATAAATATGGCATCCAATGTACGTTAATGATTAATTATTCAAGCATCAACCATCTAGAATCTAGATTCTTCTCCTCTTGTCTACTCTTTGCCTCTACCTCGATTGTTTAGGGATATTGGTCAACATTGCCCAATTTTGATCAAACTACCTAATCCAAGCCTTAAAATATGGTAGAAAGAGCTTAACATGCTTGATCAATGATTTTCACTTGATTTAAAGGTAAATTTTTGTTAAGGGCATGATAAAGGAGTTCAACAATTAACACCACCAACACTAGATTACATATAGGGCTTGGTGCTTTTGATTAAATGCCGATCACATCCCCTGATACATGATATAATATAATGAAATGGCACAATCCCATTGATCCTCAATTCCTAAAAATTGTTAACTCTGTTGAATTTTGAATAGGATATGGAATTCTATTTTCTCCATATGAAGTCTAATGAGGTTGGAACCACTCTCAAGCATCCTGAGTCATTTCATGATAATGTTAAAAATTTAAATAGAAGGATGAAAAGGAAAGATAAAAGAGAATGTCACTTTTACTTTAAGAATTTAACATTACCATGAAGAAGCATCTAGGAATCATCTAAGAAGCATCAAGGGAGCACCTTGGGAGTGTCTAGGAAGCCCCTACCCAACTAAGTCAAATAAAAAAGAAAGAAAAATTAGAACCATGTGGAACCACCCGTCTCCCTTTAGATCCATGTGGATTCGTGCCCGAACCTCCACAGATCTATGGCAAATATTTTTCTGGATCTGCAGATCAGGAATCCGGAACCGTAGATTGAGGCCACGTGGTTCTGAATTCCCAGGAATTGCCTCAAAATGCCGAAACCACAGATCCGATTTTCAAATCCATAGTTCCGCTGGAGGATCGCCCAAGGATCCGTACGGGGTGCAGTGACGGCCTTGGATCCTTGGGTGGAGGGGGGGGATCATGCAACACTACTACTTGCTAAAGAGAGCTTTGTGAAATTTGTTGTAACTTTGGTTTTCTTAATTCTTGCATTCGATCTTCAAGAGGTGATCCCTTGTAACATTCACATTGTAACTCATAAACATTTGGAGAAGGAATTTGTTCCTTCCAAGGGACTTCATTGTCAGCATATCTCCAAGATCGCTCCTCATCCCTCGTTCAATAAGAGGGGCACTAATAAAGTTAACTTTTGTTTGGGATCTTGGGGATTTTTTCCCTTGGCATCTCGTTGCCCCATTTGGGGAAAATGTCTCGTGTGATGCTTGAGTGGTGGTTTTGATATAGTAGAGTGCATCTAGTTTTCACGTTCAATTTCTTCCTTGCAATTTACTTGTTTGCAACGCATTTCTCATCTTGCAATTTCACTAATTTGGTTAATTCTCTCATTAGATATCTAGTTGAGTTACTTTTCCGCACTTCCTATTTTGCAAGCAATCTTTCACAAGCAATTTGGGCATTTTGTGCGATAATAATTTACCTCCAACTTAGATTAGTTGAAGTAGTAAACAGGGACCCTCATTCCCTATTGTCTCCTTACTCTGACATTAGGGCCCTAGTGAGGGCAAGATTTGGGGAAGGGAGTTAGTTTAAAATTTGTTGCAGATCCTAGGACTTACTAACCAGAGCTAAAATTTACCACGATAAATACACTACACTACAGAGCAAGGTTGATTTTGAGTTTATGCTTCATTGGCTCTTACTTTGCCATCATTTGCCAGTATTTGCCATTTTACTTTTGAAAGCGCTTATCTCTAGTGGCATCTCTATTTCATGTTTTACTTTCAAGTACTTCATTATTATATTTTCTAGGAGCAATTATTTAGCAAGTACTTAAAATTTAGCACTAATCTCTTGGTTCCATGTTGCAATTTCAATACCTGTGATGTATATGCTCATGAATGTACATTAATTCTATATAGTGGATTCTATCTTGATCAGTGTTACTATCTTATAGAAATTAACTTAATTAATTAAGCCTTAGAGATTTTGTAGGGTCCACCCCCTTGCCTTTGATAGGAGTAAGCCTAGACAAGGGAGTCGAGAATTAAGTGACAGTCGCAACTTAACACTTGCCCCCAAGGCCACATCAAGTGGAGTTAAATGTTTTCCCATGATAATCTCGTGTGTGGGTTTTGGCGGAAATAGGCGCCAAATCCCAAAGAACTAATGGTTAGTCGAACCAGAAGAATGGAGGTGGAATAAGAGCTTGAAATGTATGGAATACGAATAAATGGAACACACTATCTCAATCAAGGCTTCCTGAGTAGTGCCCCTGCTATACCCATTGGGCCATTAGAGGAGGTCCCACTGGACTAGGATCAAAGATTAACCCCCCATTTAAGGTGAGGGAACAAGATCAAGGTCAAAACCCCTCATTCTAGGTCACCCGATAATCCATATCAAAAGCCCAAATACAAATGAATAAAGTATCTTTTGATCAGAAACCCACCTTCATCCATGTGATCTTGTCGGATGGGTGAGAAGGTATATGATTGATGCAGGTGGCAAAGATGTAATGGCACGATGTCATCAGCTAGTGGTGGCTCTCAGTGGTTGTTGGATAACCAACTAGATGCATTTTTCCTCTATGAGGTCACCCACTTTTGGTGGCTAGCGGTCCTAAATATGGATTCTCTTTTGGATTAGAAAGGTCAATAACTTTCAAACACCATTGTGAAAAATCAAAGTTATTTATCTGCAACATTATTTCTATTATTATTATTACAATCAATACAAATGATCCAATTTGGAGACCTTATAAAAATTCGGACAGCACTTTCAAGTTTTCAGTTCTTTAATTAATCAAACAGCTAAGATCACCTCTATTCAATAATCCTAACCATCTCATGTTTGTGCTGAAAATATTTATTTGTTGAATAACACGAGATAGATTTTTAGAAGACCATGAAATGCCTAAATGTGTTTAGTAGTTGATTAAACAAATAAGAGGAATTCAGTCTAACTAGACAAGATTTATGTTGCATGTATATTTTAAAGGCACAGTTTAATTATTCAATTAATAGATGAAATGACTTTTTTCATTGTAACTCTGTACAATTTCAAGCTAGATTGTGATTTTTTGTTATTTGAAATATGTTTTTGAACCCATAAATAGATTCAGTGCCCTCAAAAAACCCTGGAACACTCGAATTCTGCAGATTAAACACTTAAGTCTAAGTTTTAAAAAAACACTATGAAATTTTGATTAAAATTGACCACAATAATGCAAAGAAAAAGGCCATTTGTCTGTTAACTAGACTATGCTCATTTTAAATATCTGAATTTTGAAATTTATGAACCCTTAAATCCATTTTGTTCTTTTTGCTTCAACGATACAGGCTTCTTGCGGGCCTTTCCTTGCACCTCTGTGATACCATTTTCCGGCCTGGCCTTGCACCTCTGTGATACCGTATACTCGCAACAGCTCAGTTGTGAGTGGCCTAGACTATGTTTCGTGTGTCATCATATCACCAATGAGCAACAACATTCAAATTATTCAGCATCAACGTAATGGATTATTCACAGGAGCTTTTCAGAAGTCATTTTCATCATAGTTATTGAATATGCTTTTTCAGAATATTTATAACTGCATGTTGATGGTATATTACAAAATCTCATCGTTATTGCAGGGTGCATTTCCTATTATCAAAAGTTCAACACTGTTACAAAACAATTTCTAAAAATGCTTACCCAAGGGCTTTGACCATTATGATTCTCCTTGCAGCAAGAAAGCGACTAAACTTAGGATACTATACATCGAGCAATACTGACACAATGTTCGAGTTATGAACCCTTGAATCTGTTACGTTGTTTTTGTTTCATTTATAGGCTTTGTTGCTAGCCTTTGTTTACACCTCTATAATACCATATAGCGGCAACAGAAAAGTCAGCCGACTAGTGAATGACCTAGAGTTTTTTTCTGATGATATCATTTAAACATAAGTACTGAATGTAAACCACAACATTTATGCAAATACACAAATGAAAATACAGTCAAATTATTTGTATAGGCATGGTATGGAACAATTGTAATAATAACTCTGGAACCTTCATGTTTAGAAGCCAAGGTATGAAAAAAACTGTACATCACCTTTTCAGGAATCATTTGTCAAATAAAAGGCTCTTTGAGTAACTGCAGCAATTTTCTCCACAGAATGTATTAGAAATCCTACTAAGAATCTACTCCATCTGCATTCAATCAACTTACTGTCGATGTAGCCAATATTTGGCTTGTTGACTACCAAATGCCTCGTGAGTCCTAAGAGTATAAAAGATCCAAGAACACTTTGCCTTGGAGACTGTTGATAAAACAAAGTTAAAATTGGCTACTCCATTACTTGCCCCTGCATTCAATCATCGTACTGTCGATCTAACCCCTGCTTTGCTTCTTGGCTCTTAAGTGCCTCCACGTAATATAAGAGCTCCAGTGAAACTGCCTCGGAGTCTGCCCATAACACAAATTTAACAATGGCCCCCTAACTACTTGTCCATGAATAAGCAGGTCAAATTAACCTCGTGCAATTTTCACTATACATTTGAGGTAAGAAAAAATAAAGAAAATAAATTTCCACAGAAGATGGCATTCCAAATGTTAAAGCATGTTTTATTATATGACTCGAACCTCAATATAAATTGCCTTAGCCTCCGCTGTGAAAAGCAGTTTTCACTCAACAGAGCTTTAACAATCTCAATCTTATTGTTGAAGCCTCAACCGGTTGAACAATATAAGAAAGTGCCGCTCAGGCACAGAATATACAAAGCCGAGCTCTGCACCATTTGTATGAGCACTAGCCTGAATACATCACCAATAAACCTATATATATTAACAATTTTAAGGAAACGTGACTAAATGATACTTTTTTTCAAACACACATAATTATCTTCATGTAAACCTGACACATAAGCAATTATTTGTTATGCTAGTATTTTCTTTACCTTTCCATCAAGTAGCACTAATTCACCATCAATCCACTGTGGATTATGAAACCCAGGTTCTGCCATTCTTCCTTGACCTTTATACCTCGCAACCTGTAGGTCCATGCATCAACCTTTCAGATAATAGAAAACTGAAAAAAATGAATAGCTCAAATTCCATAGACGTCCTCAAGTTGTATAGACAAAAATCAATACCACTCCAAGTTCCTCTGGATAAATTCCATGATTTGATAAACGATTTTCTTTGCCTATTTTTGCACGAAAAGTAACCTGCGTGCATAATTTTCCTTTTTGTAAGGCAAACAAAAGAAAGTATTGGGCGAATGTCATCTAAAATATAAAATTGTTGTCAATAGTATGGTATATGCTAATAATGATAAATTGATAATCAAGTAAGATGAAGGCAACTCTTAACAACAGATACTCCCACACTGATCTCACTGTAGCATATACCTGCCCAGCTGGTACGTTCAGGTCACCAATAAATTTCACAGCTTCGACATACTCAAAAAATTCCAAATTAGAGCCTTCGCTGAGACTTTCATCTACATTGTTCCAATGACCATATTTGCGCCTTAAGTCAACCACTTCTGAGGCATAAGGACCAAAGGCCCCAATATATAATCCTGCACAATAGCCATGATAAGTTCATTTTGTTAGAAGTTCAGCCAAGCCTAATGTGCATATTAATATTTCAAAAATACTCCCATTCAAGCAAAGTACCAGATAATGGATCAGCACTAGCCTCTGCAACATTGATGCGGTGAAATGTCGTGCTCCCAACTAAACCTTTCCTCTTCTGAGCTTCGCTAACTGCAAGCTTAATTATTTCTTTGATATCCCCGGGTACCTGCACATCTTGAGTCACACTTTGGGAAAATGCTTCTAAATTCACATTTTGGAATATCACATTATGAAAAGAAGAAAACATTTGCAGAAATACCCTTAGAAAACAAAAACTTTTGTATTTGTAAAACTTAATTAAACCTAGCCCTGTTTCATTCCTTTAGCCCAACTGTTATAAAAGTGGTGAAATGAGCACAGACAAATCATTGGACAGAACCAAAACAGGATAGAATCTTCTGAAATGAATGCTTCAGAAGGCATATAAACCATAACCAAGAGATTTGAAAGGCCTACACCTTGAACTGCTAGAGGAATTTTTCATTAACCAGATGCCTGTCACAGGAATTTTCTCTTTGGCCTCAAATGTTAGGAGAGCTTCAACTGACTACACCAGGCTCATATGTAGATCACACAGCTAGACCCTCTCAACCCAGGCACTCCTCAGAGGCAATTATTAGGAGGTGCACTGGTACTTTCAGAGTGGTTGATGACCTAATCTTTGTCTTGAAATTTTGAAAAATCTGCACAATCTGAAATTTCCACCTCACTTCAATGAGGTCACAGATTTGTTGCATAGAATTTGCAAACCTCAAGGTTGAACTTAAGTGTTATAAAATATGCCTGCAAATATCTCAAATGATAAATCTGTCCACTACTAGTCTAGGCAAGTTCAAGTAGATAAACACTGCAAAATATTTCAATAATAGTTCAATGCCACGACCAGAGCCGTTGCAGCATAGTTTAGTAAAATATATGGATCTGAAAATTATATTCTTTGACAATGGAAGTATAACAGCACATTTCTGATATGAAGTTTCATCTTGTTTGGTCCTTTGTTTTTTGGAATAATTTTGAAGAACATGATTGAAAAGCAGTTGCAGAGATAGAATGGCCAGACTTGCAGCAAGCGGCCACTGAAATTGGGAAGCGGCAGAGAAGTTAAGAGTCGGTTATATTGGGATTTGAGAAGCCAAAAAAGAACGAAACGCAGAGCAGATTTTGAAAGTATCAAAGCTGATAAGGACGAAAGCACAAGAACTCGTCAAAGTGGACCCGATCAAGATTGGGATCAAAGAAGCTGCATGATGATTAGACCAGATCAAGCGAGCATGATCTATAAAAAGAGTCAAAGATGATCAAAACGAGTTGCTGTTAGTTGTAGAATTGAGTTGTAATTAGCTGAAGAGTCGAAGTTCTGGTTAGTTCTCCGCTGTGTAACAGCATGTTAGAGTCCGATTCTTTTCTTTCTCTGAGGTTCTGTTATGTCCCTATAATGCAATGCAGTCCAGACTCCATAGTATTAATATCTCACAGCATGCACGAGTTTCTGGTGTAATGATTGTTGAAGAATGTAACTAGTATCAGTTTTCACAATTGTACTCATCAAAAGAAATTTTATTATTAATGTAATTGACTTATTAAGCATGGGTTTCATGCTTGGGTCAATGTTTTTATAGATCAAAGTCTCCATTGAAGACTTCTAGGGTTTCTAATGAATCATTAAAGTCATTGTCATATTTATTAGACCCTTTTTGGGATTTTGTTCCATGTAAAAAGATTTATTTTTGAGTCAAAAATGGTCATTTGTCACCTCCACACCAAGTCAGCCCTGTCCTCATCAAGTCGGCCTGGGTTAGGGCAATTCGACCTCACAAGAAGCCTATATATTGAGCAACTCGACTTCATTTGGAGGGCATCATCTCAAGTTCAATCTCTAAGAAGCAGTAACAGAAAAAGAGTGTGAAGTTGCAGAAGGAAAGAAGTTGGAAGAAGGCAAAACGAGTTTTTGGGCTACCTTTCTCTCACACGTGCAAAGATTCTGGGTTGAAGTTGGGGACGAAATTCTGTCTTTGTTGCAGGGCCGAAAATCTGAAGTTGGGGGCCAAAAATATGAAGCTGGGGACAGAAATTTTGATTTGAAGTTGCACTTTGAAGAGCTGACACTTGGAAGGTTGAGCAAAGGATATCTACAAGGAGGAAGGGTTAACTTGGTGGTTGGAGGAGGTCTTTGTCTAGGTATAAGAAGTCTGGAAGTGTCTCATCTTGATCTGAATCTACTATAGAAGTAAGAGTTTGTGACTGGGTTTTCCCCTTATAGAGGTTTTTCACTGGCTGACGGCCTACATCTTGTGTCGCTTGTTTTTGTGATCTTCGTACACATATAATTTGCTAATTGCTTGATGAAAGATAAACTAATTAAGAAGTAAAAGAAGCCAACATAATTCACAAGTAATTATCAACATAAGAAAATATTTCTGCCTTTCTAATTTTCTAACATGGTTTCAGAGCTAAGGTGAAAGAAGGAAGAAAACGGCAGACAGAAGATCTACTGAAAGGAGAAATAAGGAGTTTCAAAGTTAGGTCACAAAGAGTAGCAGATATCAATATGACGAACTCTATGAAGGCAGAGAATAAACTAGAAGCCTCAAACTACAAGGCATTGAAAAAGAGAATAGATCTTATCCTCGAAAAGCACGACGTATTGAATCTTGTTCAAGGGAAAGTCAAGAAACCAACAAAGAGAACTTTAGAGAATCCGAAATTGTAGCTATGAATCTAATAGTGGATGGAGTAAAGGACAACTTAATTCCATACATTTCCAACATAGACTCCGCTCAAGAAATGTAAGAGGCTCTCTCCAAGTTATTCACCATCAAGAACATTGGTCAAATAGCAAGCCTCAAGAATGAACTAAGAGTTGTTAAGATGACAAATGATGATACTGTTTCATCATATTTTGTAAGAATCTCCAGAATAAATGATGAACTCCAAGCAATAGATGAAATCATACCATAAAAAGAGCTCGTAATTACTGCCCATCTAAGACTACCAAAACCTTGGAGTGATTTTGCATCAAGAATCAACAATTGGAAGGAAACTCCAATATTTGAGCAACTGTAGAATGCATGCACTCAAGAAGAAGCCAGAATACCATTGGTAATCAACAACAAGAAGGACAAAGAACAAAACACCTCAAATGCATATTATGCTCATCTCAAGGAGAAGGAAACCTTCAAGAAGTTCAAAGCACCAAAGAACAATGTTGACCTATCAAAGATTGAATGCTATAATTGCCATAAGATGGGTCATTATAAAATCCATTGTGTTGAGAATCCAAGGAATAAGAAGAGAGTTAGGGATCAAACAAATATTGTCAATGAAGCACCACCGAAGAAGAATAAGACTAAGGAATTGAAAGTCAAGGACTTATACTACTAAGTCCTCTCCTACATATCCTTCTTAGTCTTGTATTGTTTTTACTTTATGTTTTGATTTCTAGAGTTTGTAGGTCTAACATGTCATGGTAGAACATTTTTGAATTATTTTAAGTTATAGGTATCCCTCTGAAAGATTGGATTAAGAGGAAGCCTTGACCACTTCACTAAAGATAAACATCTTATTCTTTGTTTCATATTTTCATGTTTCGTTTCCTTTGCACGTCGAGATTTGTTTGTATTGTATGCTAATAACCTTTCTCCTTATATTTTCCTAGTTAGGAAAGATTTTTTAATACACAAAATTTATGGAGGAGACTTCAAAGGATAGACTTGAAGCACGAAAGAAGTTTTCCCTTTAAGAATAGACGTCCTACAAGGTTTGTTAATAAATGTAAATTTATGTAGATGTTCTATGCTTGATGCAACTTTACTTTTACTACAGCAATCATATAAACAATCAAGTAAAACGCTGATAGAACATACCAGTAGATCAACAGAAGACAAACCAGAAACAGATAAATGTGTTGGTGTGTTACGATGGTCAACAGGACGCTTCAACTAGCAAAGTCTCAATTGATCAGGTAACTAGCAATGTCAAACAACCCTCAGATCAGCCAAACAGTCAACTCAAAAGTCAACCCAGAAAAGTCAACGCAAAACAGCAGCAAGTAAAAATCAACGTAGCACGGTCTACGGTCAACCTTTGACCTCGGTTCTTGTGCCAAAATGTACAAACTGTTGAAATCGAAGTCTCAGCGAAAAAGTCAATGCTGGTCAAACCTGTAGTGGAAACCCTAGCTGCAGCAGAAAATGTCTTCGTCCTTCTCCCACGTGTGAACTGCAGATTTGCCTTCAAGTAGCTCAAACCAATCAAAAGTGGTGAGAGAAATACGTGTGATGAGGAGATGAGTGAAATATCCTCCAATGTTGACTTATTTATATCAATCACTAAGGGTGTGTGACACATTTGCTGGGGTACAAAACCTTAAAGCCGACCTGCACATATTTTAATATATTAGAAAATAATTTCAAAATAAATGTTCTGCTCATCGAATTAAGATGATCTTTAGATCGATCTTGCACCTCTCCGAAAGAGGAACCCAATAAAAATATTGGTATCTTCATCTGAGCATCACAACATGGAGTTTGGACCTAGTTGTCCAATTTTAACACTCCCTCTCAACTAGGGAGAACTCCATCCATCTGTGCAACTCAACATCGTGCGTCATCCCGCCGTAACTTGCTTTGTTGGCTCTTTGTTTTAGAACAAAAGTGGGTTAGTCACAAAGACATCATTCCCAGCTGACAGATTCAACCCATACGTCTGAAATCTCTATATGACTCACAAAGAGTCTCATACCAACCCAAAGTTAGTTTATCTGACCCGAAGTCAATAGGAGGTCCGAAACCTCACTAGACTTGATCCCAGATCAAGTGGTTGGACCGTGCCATCCTAGATAGAGAGTACGGAAATCTCTGATGCATCCATCAGTGTTTGCTACTAGTCTCTAGATTTTCCCACCTCATTGGCCAAATGAGAGGTACTTCCCATGAGCCCTGAACTCAATGGGTAGGATGCATACGGGGCACAGATAATGAGAGGTGAACCAACTCAATAATCAAAACGGTGGGGCCCAAGCACAGCAACAAGGTTCGGCAAGCCTAGCCTTGTGGTTGCTTATAGCTCCAAGAAGCTATCCCCAAAGCCCCCCAAAGCTCCCAGAGCTCATCATCCAACAGGACCCTCATCATAGGGTCGTTCCACGATACCAAGACTCTCACAGAAGGTTAGGAACTTGACCTTCCCCAGGGGCTTTGCGAGAATATCTGCGACCTGCTCATCAGTTCCTATATGATCGAGCCTTACGACGCCTCGCTATACCATATCCTGGATAAAGTGGTTCCTGATATCAATATGCTTGGATCGATCGTGGAACACGAGATTCTCAAACAAGCGAATCCCACTCTGGTTATCACAGAGTATCACCGTCGTATCTAGCACAAGCCCGAACAGCGCACTGAAGAGCTTTTGCAACCAAATTGCTTCACAACAGGCCATACTCGCTGCAATGTATTCGGCCTCCGCAGTGCTCAAAGCCACTGACTTCTACTTCCTGCTCATCCATGATATCGAAGCAAATCCAAGTGTGAAGCAGCATCTCAATGTGCTTTTACGATCCACCACACTGCCAACCCAATCGGCATCAGTATATCCATGGAGTGTCACGCTCCCAGCAGTGTATCTCAGCCCATAGTTTATCATGCCTCGAAGATATCTCAGAAGATTCTTGGCACCAACTCAGTGAAAGTGATGAGGCTCAACCATCTGTTGACTTAAAGTGTTCATTGCAAAACCTATATCTGGACTGGTGTTCATTAAGAATATCAGGGCCCCTACGAGTTGGCAATACTCAATAGGATTTGCTAACACGGGCCCAGTAGCGCTGCCACTCAACTTCTTGAAGTTGAGCTCCATCAGTGTTGACACGGACTTGCAGTCCACCATACTAAACCCTTCCAGAAGCTTCACAATGTACTTTCCTTGAGAAAGGAAAATCTCGCCAGGTCTCTGCCAGACCTCTAGGCCTAGGAAGTAGTGCATCAGTCCTAGGTCCTTCATCTCGAACTCAGCAGCGAGCTCCCTCTTGCACTAATGAATGAGAGGGTCAGCGCCTGTCAAGAAGAGGTCGTCCAAATACAGCACGAGAATGAGAGGCTTCTCTCTATCAACCTTGAAGTAAAGGTTCGGATCAGCGTTACTACAAGTGAAGCCCAGCTTCATCAGGTAGCTATCTATCCTCTCGTACCAAGCTCTGAGTGCTTGCTTCAGCCCATAGAGGGCTTTCTTCAACCTACAAACATGGGTGTCCCGATCCTGGACTTCGAACCCCAAAGGTTGCTCTACATACACCTCTTCCTTTATCGCACCATGCAGAAATGCGGTCTTTACATCCATCTGATGAAGACTCCATCCTTGCGTAGCAGCAAGGGCTATAATAGATCGAATGGTGGTATATCGTGCCACAGGTGCAAATATGTCATCATAGTCTATGCCTTCTTTTTGAGAGAAGCCATGGGCAATGAATCTTGCCTTGAACTTTTCAGCACTTCCATCAGATTCATGCTTAATCTTGTAGAGCCATTTCGAGGTGACAACTGCTTTGTCCTTTGGTCTTGGAACCACATCCCAGACATCATTCTTCATTATGGACTCATACTATTCATGCATAGCATCCTTCCAGACTTGATGCTTTACGGCTTCCTCAAAAGATCCAAGCTCGGATTGTACAATAGTACTCATGGCTGCTAGATACCCTTGGTATCTACTCGGCTTCTTGCTTTCACGGAATTTCGCCCTTGGGGCCATATGTCCCTCAGCATCCTTGAGAGTGTCCCTGAGCCATGATGGTCTCTTCCCCAGTTAAGGAGGTGGATCAATCGGGTCCATCGGTCCTTCAACGTCAGGCATCGTCTCATCCTTCGGTTCTTCTTGATTTCCAGGCCTTGCTTCATGATCTTCCTAGGATCTCGAAAGATTGACTACTTTCTTCAAGGAAGCATCATCGTCAAAATTGACATCGTGGCATATCTCCACTTCCCTTTGACCAAGCACATAGACTCTATAGGCCTTCGAAGTTTCGTTGTAGCCCACAAACATTCCTTTCTTCCCAGAAGCATCCAGCTTGCTCCTCTTCTCTTTTGGCACATGAAAATAAACAGGACATCCAAAAACTCTAAAATGTGAGACGTCAGGATTCTTACCAGTGAAAACCTCTTCGGGAGTTTTGGAGTCCAGAGCGGAATGCGGGCATCGATTTTGTATGTACACAGCAGTATTCGCAGCTTCTCCCCACAGAAACTTCGGTAGACCCTGGTCACATAGCATGGCACGAGCAGCTTCCACAATGGTCTTATTCTTTCGTTCAGCAACACCATTCTGCTCAGGAGTATAGAGAGTTGTGGTCTCCCTCTTGATGCCAGCTTCTCTGCAAAAGTCCTTGAACTCATTTGTCTCATATTCAGTGCCATTATCGGTCCTCAAAATCTTGATCTTCTTCCCTGTCATATTTTCCACCAAGGCTTTGAAGGTATGGAACCATATGAAAGCCTCATCCTTCTTCTTTAAGAAGTATATCCAGGTTTTGTGAGAAAAGCCATCTATGAACGTCATATAATAAGAACATCCTGCCAGGGATGTCACAGGCAGCATACCAGATAGATCAGAATGGATCAATTGCAAGACATCAGATGTCTTTGTGACACTTGAGGGGAAAGGTCCCCTTGTATGCTTTCCTTCGGCACAACCTTTACATACACCTTCACGATTATTTGAAAACTCAGGCATCCCTGTCACCACCTTCCTTGCTTCGGGAAGGGCCTTGTAGTGAAGGTGTCCAAACCTCCAGTGCCATAGTTCAATCTGTCGGATAGTACCACATGTCATCGCACCCAATGGACTTCCTCTAACCTGGTAGAGTGTATCAACTCTGAATCCAATCGTGATAGCTTCCTTGAAGCTCTTTTTCCACATGCGCACCTTTCCATCAATGAATGCCACATTGAAACCTTTGTCTTCCATGGCCGATATAGACACAAGGTTCTTCTTCAAATCTGGTACATAGAGTACATCCTACAAGTAGAGGACTTGTCCTTGAGACAAGTAGAGGGTCACAGTCCTTGTCCCTTTGACGGGATATGTGGCATTATCTCCAAGGATAATTTCCAGATTGGTATCCTTCTCAACAATATCAGAGAGCACTTCCTTGAATCCAGTGATGTGTCTTGAGGCACCACTATCTATCAACTAGACATCCATAGTGTCGGGTGGAGATGCAACAGAGAGGGCAGATACAAGAATGTATTCATTTCTTTTATCAACAACATTTCATTCCTCATACCTAGAGTTTCTTGACCTTTTGAAAGGTTGACCATTTCCGCCGGAAGGAGCCTTCCTCTTTCCCTTGAACCTGTTGTTCCTTTGATTTCCATTCCTCCGGTTGCTGTTGTTGTCATCACCATCGGAAGAATCCTTCTTGAAAGGACATTCTCTAGCATAGTGACCTGGCCTATGACAAGTGTAACACTTGCCCTTCTTTCCTTGGGCCCCTGCACTTCCTTTGTTCTTTGGACCACCAAGGTTCTTCTTTCTAGAATGAGCAGCGTAGGTAGCATTTCCTTCATTTTTGTACTCCTTCATTTTTGTCTCTTCTTGCACGCATCTCGATAGTACTTCGTCAAAGTCAGGTATCACATTGTTATTGAGAATGGTAGTGTTGAACACATGCCATTCGGATGGAAGCCCTTCAAGTGCGGGGAGTACCATTTCTCGATCATCTATTGTCTCCCCAATAGCCAGCAGATTGCTCCTGATCTCAGTAAGCTTCAGAAAATATGATTGAACAAACGCATCCCTGCCTTTCTTCAGATTCTTCAATTGATTCTTGAAGAATAGAACTTGATTCGCATTGTTGGCCTTGAACATGTGGACCAACTTATCATGCATCTCTTTGGATGTGCCCAGCTCGGAGATGTAGGCCACCAGACTCTTATGAATTGAGTCTCTGATCATCAGCTTTGCTTTGATCTCCCCCTTCTTGTACTTTGTTTTGGCAGCAGCAGTTGCAATGGATGGAGGTTCTTGGATTTTACCATGCACATAGTCCATGACATCTTGGTCTTCCAATTTAAGATCCAATATCATCTTCCAAGCATGGAAGTCATCATTCCCAGTCAATTTGTCATCCTCCTTGAAGCCATAGTTTGTGGAACCCATTTTCTTCTTCGGTGATTGCAACAAATTAGGGCTTGTCTTCACCTCAGCTCCAATACCATGTAAATTTATGTAGATGTTCTATGCTTGATGCAACTTTACTTTTACAACAGCAATCATATAAACAATCAAGTAAAATGCTAATAGAACATACCAGTGGATCAATAGAAGACAAACCAGAAACAGATAAATGTGTTGGTGCATTACGACAGTCAACAGGATGCTTCAACCAACAAAGTCTCAATTGATCAGCTAACCAGCAATGTCACACAACCCTCAGATCAGCCAAACAGTCAACCCAGAAAAGTCAACGCAGAACAGCAACAAGTAAAAATCAATGCAGCACGGTCTATGGTCAACCTTTGACCTCGGTTCTTGTGCCATAATGTACAGACTACAAAAATCGAAGTCTCAGCTAAAAATCAGCTCCTTTTGACCATGCGTTGACCAAAGTCAACACTGGTCAAACCTGCGGTGGAAACCCTAGCTGCAGCAGAAAATGTCTTCGTCCTTCTCCCATGTGTGAACCACAAATTTGCCTTCAAGTAGCTTGAACCAATCAAAATTGGAGAGAGAAATATGTGTGATGAGGAGATGAGTGAAATGTCCTCCAACGTTGACTTTATTTATATCAATCACTGAGGGTGTGTGACACATTTGTTGGGGTACAAAACCTTAAAACCGATCTACACATATTTGAATATATTAGAAAATAAATTCAAAATAAAAGTTCTACTCATCGGATTAAGATGATCTTTAGATCGATCTTGCACCTCTTCGAAAGAGGAACCCAATAAAATATTGGTATCTTCATCTGAGCATCACAACATGGAGTTTGGACCTAGTTGTCCAATTTTAACAATAAACAACTCAAGGTATGTCTTAAACTAAAAGCTTTGTTATAAAGTTCTCTTCATAGGTATGATCACTCTTCTTTTGAAATTTGCTTTACATTACTGACATCGTTATGTCTAGAGTTTTGAATCACAAAGAATCTTGTTAAGGTGATTAATCATTAGATTGAATCTACACTTATTATTATTTGATCATTGTTGTGCTACCCTAACCTTTAAGGTTCACTACAAAACCCTAGCCTCTTGTTGCTAAGGGTGTATCAATATTGATTTTGAAACCCTAGTCTACTTAGGGTTGTTGATGAACTCTAGATTTCCTATCCCGTTGATGTTTAGGTTTTGGTATGATAAAAACCCTAGTCCTTTAGGGTTTGTCGCTAATGTCTAAGTTACGTATTGAAACCCTAGATCTTTAGGGTTTGGTAATTTAGGGTTTATGAACTAAACATGTGTAATATCTATAGTAAGATCCTAGGAATGAAACCCTAGGTGTATATTTGATCGAAACCCTAGCTCGATTAAAATTGTTGTACTTCTAACTTTGATGTATTGATGTTGGGTTTACCTAGTAGATATCGATGTGAAATGCATCCTAGGTATGTATATGTGAGTATACTAACTTAATTGTTGATGCTCATGTTTTAGTTTGTGGATTCTAAAGTTTGTAACAAAGTCCTAGTAGAGATTGATATTCTAGGATATGATATGATTTAGTTTTGATAAAATCTAGGGTTTGCAACAAACCCTAGTAGCGTCTAACATGTGAATTCTGAAAATTGTTGAAACCTTAGATGCATAGTGTTATGATTGAATTGTCATTGAATTAATAATGTCTAAGGCTTTATGTCTCAAAGATGGAATCAAGGATTTGCATTAAATCATGGTAGAGTTTGTCATATATCTCTAAAAGTAATATTGAGGCCCTAGATATAATGAGACTAATATCTTGATTGAGTTGCTCTAAGTCTTGATGATAAAGTCTAAGGAAGCGAGGACATTTTTTGGAAGCAAGAACGCGGGAGTGTCATTTCCCAAAAATATAGGAAGCAAAGCATCTCGGAAGCGTCTACTATATATATATATATATATTCAAAAGAAACATCCAAAATACTAAATTAGTTGTAGAAGACATGAAAACATGCATATTTTTACATAAATCAAGATAGATATGGCATCCATTATACATCAATGATTAATTATTCCATCATCAACCATCTAGAATCTAGATTCCTCTTCTCTTGTCTAGCCTTTGCCTCTACTTCGATTCTCTAGGGATATTAGTCAACGTTCCCCAATTTTGATCAAACCACCTAATCCAAGCTTTATAATATGGTAGAGAAAGCTTAACATCCTGATCAATGATGGACTTAAGTGAAGGGTACATTTTTGCTAAGGCCATTACAAAGGAGTTCAACAATCAACAACACCAACATTGAGGTACATATAGGGCTCAGTGCTCTTGATTAAATGCCAATCACATGCCCTCATACATGATATAATCCAATGAAACGCCACAATCCCATTGATCCTGAAAACTGTTAAGTCTGTTGAATTTTGAATGGGATATGAAATTCTATTTTCTCCATATGAAGTCTGATGAGGTTGGATCCACTCTCAAACATCCTGAGTCATTTCATGGTAATGTTAAAAATTTAAGTAAAAGAGCGGAACTGAAAGATAAAGGAGAATGTCACTTTTACTTTAAGACTTTAACATTACCATTAGAGAGCATCTAGGGAGCATCAAGGGGCACCTTGGGAGTATTCGGAAAGCGTAGTTCCTCACATAACAGTTCAAAATTTCCAAAATAAAAACAAAAAAAACTCGCGGAACCGTATAAATCGTCCACCTTCCCTCAGATCCGCTCACGATCCGCAGCGGATACACACTCGAACCTCCACGGATCCACACTCAATCCTTTTCGAATCCACAGATCAGACTGACGGAACCGCGGATCGAGTCCCCGAGATCCAATTTTCGGATCAGCGATTCTGCCGAAGGATCAGTGGCGGATCCATATGGGGCGCAATTTCACCTCCTAGTCCTTGCAAGGGGGGGGGGGGGGAATTCATGCAACACTGGTCTAGGGTTTATAACAAAACTCTAGCAAAAAGTTGATGTCTAGCATCTAAAAATGATGTGTCTCTTGAACCTAACTAGGTTAAGTATTTAATGCTTGCATTATAGTAACATGATTTTGATATAGTTATCTTCATGTTTCGATTTGTATTCGATTGTACTTGCTATTAAAGTTTTGCAGGTACATAATCTTCAAGATGATGAAGATGTTTGTTGAATAAAGCATGATGAAGGAAGTTATATGAATGATGATGATCAAGATGACCCTGATATGGAAAAAGTCATGAAAGGTTCTCTAATTTTGAGATGGAGCCTAGATAGAAAGAAAGGGTATATCTCCCTAGTTGAGAGGGAGCACATATTATAACAGTCAATACTTTGAAGTAAAAGTACTATCGATAAATGTTCATGAAGTTGCAAACAAAGGACTTGAGGAAATCTGAAGATGTATTTGGTGTTGTTGAAGAAATAAAAGAAGAAAGCTTTTGACAAGTTGTAGATTGGATAATTTGATGATGATATAAGCAACATCTGAATGAATGAGGATCCTGAAGGTTTGTGTTTACTTGTATGTATATTTGAAAGTTTATTATTGATTGGTGTTGTGTTTGTACAAGTAAATCTCTCCATAAGAAGAATGAACACTTAGGAAGCAAGCTTGGACATATGGATATATTTGGTTTAGTTTATAAGGAGAGGTGAAGCATTTGTTGAGATTTTGTGTATTTGGGGTAACATCAGTTGTGCTCTGGCTCCCAAATTTTGTGGAGGGACTAGAGTATACTTGATCTACAAAACCCAGAAATTGATTTGGGAAATTTCATCTGGTTTAGGAGATATTAAATTAATTAATTATTTTAATATATTTCCTTAGTTAAAACTTAGGGAACTTAAATAATTAAAGTGAATTTAATTAAACATGTGATGAAATTGTCTTAAGTCACACGGATCAAGCTTTCTTTTAATCTTAGCCATTGATTCAAGATCTGATCATGGTCGTTGGTTTCCCAACGAGAACAGTATAAAGGAAAGGCTCGAGGTCATTTGTAAAGATACACAGAGGCAGAGCATTGAACCTAAGCTGAGATTCTAAGGCAAGTTTGCTAAGAATTCTCAGAAGTGTTTCAGCTACAGAGAGGGGAATTTAGGCCAAGGGGATGATCTGATCCCGGGGTCTAGAATCAGCAAGAGGCAGAGATCAGCTTGGAGAGGTAGCGCAGAGAAGCAGGAGAGCAGCAACAAGAAGGGCAACAACTGTGCTACGCAGGTGTTGTGCAGTCCCTCAAGGACAGCGTGATTTGCTGCAGGAAACCCTCAGGGGTTACGCAAAGACCCTAAGGGGCAGCGTAGGGACTGTGACCCAGTCTGGGGTAATGCAGCCCTTTCCGGAGGAGCACTGAGGGTCAAAGGGGCTTCAGAGGCTGACGCAGAGGCTTCAGGGGCAGCACTATGGTTTCTAGGCCCTAATTTTGGCTGAGTTTTGTAAATCCCATTTGAGGGTGTGGATCAGTCATTATTTTGGCCCTAGATTAGCTAGTGAGTTGTGGATCTATTATTTCTCTATCGGGTTTTCCAGATCTGGAACACAGGCTTGTTGTATTCAGAAAATTCTTAATAAAACCCTCTAGCAGCCAGAAGACCAGTTTTCCCGCATTGGATTTTTCCGAAGACTATTTGTCCAAAAAGAACTATGTCACTTTGTCTATGTGTGCATGAACTTGTTCTAGATCTGGATTGGTGGAGATCTAGTATGTGTTTTCCTTCGATTTTAACTTGAATTTATTCAGTTAATAACTTATCTAAGTAGGAGGAGCATAACCAAATTAACAGTAAAATTTTTGCATAAATATAAGATTCAGAAATTTCCACATGGTATCAGAGCAATTGCAAATCTAGGAGGGTCACCAGTAAGAGATTGAAGGTTCTAGCTGCAGAAAGCAGCTAGAAAAGCAGCAGAAACGCAGATCTGATGGGACAGCGCAGTTTTCAGAGGTAGATTCACGCAAAGGGAAGGGTGATGCAGTCTAACGTTGTCTCCTAGCAAGCCCACGCAATTACTGCACAGAGGCAGCTCAGAAACAGCGCTGGATTAGTTTGAAGTTTGCCAGTGTGATGCAGATCTGAATCTGTCAAATCCAGAAAAGACTGAAGAAAAGCTGCATAAATTCATAAGGTGTTGGTGGGGTTAAATTTCTGAAGTTTTCAGAGTTTTAGCCTAAGCACAAGTGACAAAGAGCGAGAGGAGATCAACTTCTCAGAGAGTTTCTAGCCAAAGAAACTTGCAATTTGATCAGAGGATCAAAGAGAGTTGAATCATTGTTGATTTGGCAGATTTACAAAGAGGGAAATCAGTTGTCAGAGGGAGCAAAAGGTGCATGTTTCACCAAGGGCCTTAGATCCAATTCTCTAGCAAAGAGAAAAGGAAGTTCCGACACATTCTAAGAAGATGGCTCCCCATGAACTGCGTGATCAAGACAGGTTGGATGGTCTTTCCAACTTTTTAGTTTGGAAGGCAAGGATCCTGATAGTCCTTGAGGCATACAATCTTAGAGACTATGCAGAGCAAACTCTGGCCACACCAATAGATTCGGATCTCCTTCGAAAGCATAAGGAAGTTGTTGGACATGCCAAGCGGCTGATCATGGATGGAATTAAGGACCATATTGTACCACACTTAACTGAGAAGAAGACAGCTAATGAGATGTGGAAGGCCTTAATCTCCCTATATGAGGGAAAATCTGTCCAAAGGAAGATGTTGTTGGAGACATAGATGGGGTCATTCATGATGACCAAGGGAGAAGACATGGGGCATTTCCTCTTCAGATTGTAGTCGATCAAAGATCAGTTGACTGCAACTGGTATTAAGGTGGTAGACGATGTGATGGTTAGGACTACCCTCAATGCAGTCACAGATGAGTGGGAAACCTTTGTCCAAAGTATCTTGGATAGAGCAGACCTCCTAGATTGAGACAGCTTGTGGTCAATTTTTCATCAAGAAGAACTTCGCAGATTCACCAAGAAGCAATATAGCTCTGGATCGAGCAAAGTGAAGAAGGAAGATGAGGAAAATGCAGCCTTGGCATCAAAGAGGCAACTAAAGAAGAAGGGTCTCTCAAAGATCAAGTGCTTCCAATGTGGTGAAATGGGACATTTTGCTAGCAATTGTCCTCAGAAGAAAAAGGACAAGGAGGCTGCTTCTTCCAAGGCTGTTGTGGCAGATGATGGGTCGAAAGGTGATGCAACCATGAGTGCTCATGAACCACGGAGGTGGGGTGACATGGATATGTCGAGGAGCTAAATAGAAGTAAGAAGGGATCCTTGAGCAGCTCATCTCTTGGATCACATGTGAGCTACGACAGCCTTAAGACAGTAGCGGGACAAGTGGAGCAGTGGGTGCATAGATCACAGATGAAGCAAAAGCAAATCTGAAGACTAGGAGGTGTAGCGTAAAGCAGAGCAGCAGCAGTGTAGAAGTAGCAGCGCAAAGGCTGATGTGACTTCAGCAGCGCAGAGCAGAGCTGCTCACGCAATGCAAAGCTGCAGAAAGCTTTAGAGGGATAGCGCAGTGCAGCAGCAGTGTGAGAGATTTCAGCACAAGGGGCTGATATGACTTCAGTAATGCAAAGGGATTATGCTTACACAGTGCAAAGTTGTAGCTGTGAATCATCCTTTAGTTGCCAACACAGATCTGTAGCCTATGGAGCTTCAGTGATGAGGACGCACTGTAAATTTTTGAAGTTGTTCTATGCTTGAAGCAACTTTACTTTTATCCCCAATGTCAATCAACAATCACATAAACAAGAAAGTAGAGCGCTGATAGAACATCCCAGTAGATCAACAGAAGACAAGTCAGATAAATATAAGTGTGTTGGTGTGTTACGGCGGTCAACAGGATGCTTCAACCAGCAAAGTCTCAATACGATCAGCCAACCAGAAGTGTCACACACACAGCCCTTAAAGACAACTCATCAAAAATCAACATAATTCAACAAAAGAATCCCACATCCAGATTTCCAGCATCATCCATATTTATGGCATCCATTTCCGGTATCATGCATATTTACGGCATCATCCATATTTACGGCATCCATTTCCGGCATCATCCATATTTACGGCATCCATTTACGACATCCATTTCCGGCATCCATATTTAGATCATGAGGATGTGTGTGATGAGATGATTGAAATGTCCTCCAATGTTGACTCTATTTATATCAATCACTGAGGGTGTGTGACACATTTGCTGGGGGTGTAAAACCTTAAGGCCGACCTGCACATATTTTGAAAGTATTAAAAATAGATTCAAAATAAATTTTCTGCTCATCGGATCAAGATGATCTTTAGATCGATCTTGCACCTCTTCAAAAGAGGAACCCAATAAAAAAATTGGTGTCTTCATCTGAGCATCACAACATGGAGTTTGGACCTAGTTGTCCAATTTTAACACTCCCTCTCAACTAGGGAGAACTCCATCCACCTGTGCAATCAAACATCGTGCGTCATCCCATCGTAACTTGCTTTGCTGGCCTCTTTATTTCAGAACATAAGTGGGTCAGTCACAAAGACATCATTCATGGCTGACAAATTCAGCCCAGAGGTTCAAAACCTCTATAGGACTCACAAAGAGAGTCTCTCCTTACCAACCCTTGAGTCGGTTTATAGACCCTAAGTCGATAGGAGGTCAAGAAACCTCATTTGGACTCCAAGAAGTCATATATACTAACCGAAGTTAGTCTCAACTCAACTCGTCGGTTGAAGGTGAAACCTATTCATGGACTCAAAAGTCACATACCAACTTGAAGTTGGTTTATCTGACCCAAAGTCAGTAGGAGGTCCGAAACGTCACTAGACTTTATTCCAGATCAAGTGGTTGGACACGTGTCATCCTAGATAGAGAGTACGGCAATCTCTGATGCATCCATTAGTCTTTGCTACTAGTCTCTAGCTTTTCCTACCTCATTGGCCAAATGAGAGGTACTTCCCATGAGTCCGGAACTCAAATGGGTAGGATGCATATAGGGCATAGATCATGAGAGGCAAACCAACTCAATCATCATAACGGTGGGGCCCAAGCACACCAACGAGGTTCGGCAAGCCTAGCCCTATGGTTGCTTATAGCTCCGAGAAGCTATCCCCAAAGCCCCCCATAGCTCCTAGAGCTCATCGTCCAACAAGACCCTCAGAATAGGGTCATTCCATGATACCAAGATTCTCACGGAAGGTTAGGAACATGACCTTCCCAAGGGCATTGTGAGAATATCTGCGACCTGCTCATCAGTTCCTATATGATCGAGCCTTACGGCGCCTCGTTGTACCATATCCCGGATAAAGTGGTACCAGCCATCAACATGCTTGGATCGTTCGTGAAACACGGGATTCTATGACAAACGAATCCCCCTCTATTTATCACAAAGGATAACAGTGGCATCTAGCACATGCTCGAACAGCTCACTGAAGAGCTTTCGCAACCAAGTGACTTCACAACAGGCCATACATGTTACAATGTATTGACCTCGATGGTGCTCGGGAGCTACGGCTTAGGTTTCATGCACAGACAGATCTACGTGTGATGTAGCATGCAAATATGCTGCCGCGATCCACCACCTTTGCTTAATCGACATCAATATATCCATGGAGTGTCATACTTCGACCGGTGTATCTCGGCCATGATGCCCCATCGTGCCTCGAGAGATATCTCAATAGATTCTTGGCACCAACCCAGTGAATGTGATGAGGATCAACCATGTGTTGACTCAAAGTGTTCACTGCAAAACATACGTCCAGACGGGTGTTCACTAAGAACATCGAGGCCCCTACAAGTTGACGATACTCAGTAGGATTTGCTAGCATGGGCCCAGCAGTGCTGCCACTCAACTTCTTAAAGTTGAGCTCCATTGGTGTCGCCACGGACTTACAGTCCACCATTCCAAATATTTCCAGCAACTTCACAATATATTTTCCTTGAGAAAGGAAAATCTCGCCAGGTCTTTGCCAGACCTCCAGGCCTAGGAAGTAGTGCATCGGTCCTAGGTCCTTCATCTCGAACTCAGCAGCGAGCTCCCTCTTGCACTGATGAATGAGAGGGTCAACACCTGTCAGGAAGAGGTTGTCCACATACAATATCAGAATGAGAAGCCTTTCTCTATCAACCTTGAAGTAAAGGTTTGGATCAGCATTACCCCGAGTGAAGCCCAGCTTCATCAGGTAGCTATCTATCCTCTCGTACCAAGTTTTGGGTGCTTGCTTCAACCCATAGAGGGCTTTCTTCAACTTGCAGACATGTGTGTCCCAATCCTGGACTTCGAACCCCAGAGGTTGCTCTACATACACCTATTCTTTTATCGCACCATGCAGAAATGCGATCTTCACATCCATCTGAAGGAGACTCCATCCTTGCATAGCAGCAAGGGCTATGATAGATCGAATGGTGGTATATCGGGCCACAGGTGCAAATATGTCATCATAGTCTATGCCTTCCTTTTGAGAGAAGCCACAGGCAACGAATCTTGCCTTGAACTTTTCAGCACTTCCATCAGATCCATGCTTGATCTTGTAGAGCCATTTTGAGGTGACAACTGCTTTGTCCTCCAGTCTTGGAACCACATCGCAGACATCATTCTTCATTATGGACTCATACTCTTCGTGCATAGCATCCTTCCAGACTTGATGCTTTACGGCTTCCTCAAAAGATCCAGGCTCAGATTGTACAATAGTACTCATGGCTGCTAGATACCCTTGGTATCTACTTAGCTTCTTGCTTTCACGAATGTCCCCCTTTGGGGCCATATGTCCCTCAGCATCCTCAAGAGTGTCCCTGAGCCATGATGGTCTCTTCCCTATTGAAGGAGGTGGATCAATCGGGTCCATTGGTCCTTCAGCATCGGGCATCGTCTCATTCTTCGGTTCTTGATTTCCAGGCCTTGCTTCATGATCTTCCTCAGATCTCGGAAGATTTACTACTTTCCTCAAGGAAGCATCTTTGTCAAAGGTAACATCGTGGCATATCTCCACTTCCCTTTGACCAGGCACATATACTTTATAGGCCTTCGAAGTTTCGCTGTAGCCCACAGACATTGTGGTCTCCCTCTTGATGCTAGCTCCTCTACAAAAGTTCTTGAACTCGTTCGTCTCATATAATAAGAACATCCTCCCAAGGATGTCACAGGCAGCATACCAGACAGATCAGAATGTACTAATTGCAAGACATCATATGTCTTTGTGACACTTGAGGGGAAAGGTCCCCTTGTATGCTTTCCTTCGGCACAACCCTGACATACACGTTCATGATTATTTGAGAACTTAGGCATCCCCATCACCACCTTCCTTACTTCGGGAAGGGTCTTGTAGTGAAGTTGATCAAACCTCCGATGCCATAGTTCAGTCTGTCGGATAGTATCACATGTCATCGCTCCCAGTGGACTTCCTCCAAACTGGTAGTGTGTACCAACTCTAAACCCAATCATGATAGCTTCCTTGAAACTCTTCTTCCACATGCGCACCTTCCATCAATGAATGCCACATTGAAACCTTTGTCTTCCATGGCCGAAATAGACACAAGGTTCTTCTTCAAATTAGGTACATATAGTACATCTTGCAAGCGGAGGACTTGACCTTGAGACAAGTGGAGGGTCACAGTCCCTGTCCCTTTCACGAGATATGTGGCATTATCTCCAAGGATAATTTGTAGATTAGTATCCTTCTCAACCATATCAGTAAGTGCTTCCTTGAACCCAATGATGTGCCTTGAGGCACCACTATCTATCAACTAGACATCCATAGTGTCGGGTGGAGATGGAGCAGAGAGGGCAGATAAAAGAATGAATTCATTTCTTTTTATCATCAAAAACATTTGATTCCTCATACCGGGAATTTCTTGACCTTTTGAAAGGTTGCCCATTTCCGCCGGAGGGAGCCTTCCTTTTCTTGACCTTCTTGAAAGGGCATTCTCTAGCATAGTGACCTAGCTCAGAGATGTAGGCAACCTAGCATAGTGACCTAGCTCAGAGATGTAGGCAATTAGACTCTTATGAATTGAGTCCCTAATCATCAGCTTTGCTTTGATTTCCACCTTCTTGTACTTTGACTTGGCAGCAGAAGTTGCAGTGGATGGAGGCTCTTGGATTTTACTCTGCACATAGTCCATGACATCTTGGTCTTCCAAATTAAGATCCAATGTCATCTTCCAAGCATGGAAGTCATCCTTCCCAGTCAATTTTTCATCAGCCTTAAAGCCATTGTAGTTTGGGGAACCCATCCTCTTCTTCGGTGATTGCTACAAACTAGGGCTTTGTCTTCACCTCAGCTTTGATTCCATGTAAATTTTTGAAGATGTTCTATGCTTGATGCAACTTTACTTTTATCCCCAATGTCAGTCAGCAATCACATAAACAAGAAAGTAAAGTGCTGATAGAACATACCAGTAGATCAATAGAAGACAAGCCAGAAAAATACAAGTGTGTTGGTGCGTTACGGCGGTCAACAGGATGCTTCAACCAGCAAAGTCTCAATATGGTCAGCCAACCAGAAGTGTCACACACACAGCCCTTAAAGACAGCTCATCAAAAATCAACATAATTCAACAAAAGAATCCCACATCCAAATTTCCGACATCATGCAGATTTACGGCATCATCCATATTCACGACATCCAGATTTACGGCATCCATTTCCGGCATCATCCAGATTTACGACATTTACGGCATCCATATTTAGATCATGAGGATGTGTGTCATGAGATGATTGAAATGTCCTCCAACATTGACTCTATTTATATCAATCACTGAGGGTGTGTGACACATTTGCTGGGGGTGTAAAACCTTAAGGCCGACCTGCACATATTTTGAAAGTATTAAAAATAAATTCAAAATAAATGTTCTATTCATCGGATCAAGATGATCTTTAGATCGATCTTGCACCTCTTCGAAAGAGGAACCCAATAAAAATATTGGTGTCTTCATCTGAGCATCACAACATGGAGTTTGGACCTAGTTGTCCAATTTTAACACGCACCATATCTGACTTGTCTGTCAAAGATTGGGCAGGACATTCAGTTGTTTCTCTCAACAACTCAAGTTGCAGTGTAGCAAATCAGCAGTGGCAGTGCTATGAGCAGCACAGATGCAGCATTTTGAGAGAGAGTTGCAGTACAAAGGTTGCAGTGGCAGTGGCAGAGTCATGGGTAGCAGTACAAAATGGCAGCAGCAGTGCAGAGTTTAGTGGCAGCAGGCCAAGCTTCAGTAGCACAGAACCAATACTCAAAGTCTTGTAATGCATAGTGTGATGTATTGCTAGAGCACACCCTTGATGCTAAGAGGGAGTGTTGAGATTTTGTGTATTTGGGGTAGCATCAATTGTGCTCTAGCTCCCAAATTTTCTAGAGGGACTAGAGCACCTTAATCTACAAGACCCAGAAATTGATTTGGGAAATTTCATCTGGTTTAGGAGATATTAAATAATTAATTATTTTACTGTATTTCCTAAGTTAAAACTTAGGGAACTTAAATAATTAAAGTGAATTTAATTAGACATGTGATGAAATTGTCTTAAGTCACACGGGTCAAACTTTCTTTTAATATTAGCCATTGATTCAAGATTTGATCATGGCTGTTGGTTTCCCAACTTGAAAAGTATAAAAGAAAGGCTTGGGATCATTTGTAAAGATACACAGAGGCAGAGCACTGAAGCCAAGTTGAGATTCTAGGGCAGGTTTGCTAAGAATTCTCATAAGTGTTTCAGCTGCAAAGAGGGGAATTTAGGCCAAGGGGATGATCTGATCCCGGGGTCTAGAATCAGCAAGAGGCAAAGATCAGCTCAGAGAGGCAGCGCAGAGAAGTAGGAAGGGCAGCAACTGTACTACGCAGGTGTTGCGCAGTCCCTCAAGGACAGCGTGATTTGCTACAGGGAATCGTCAGGGTTACGCAGAGACCCTAAGGGGCAGTGTATGGACTATGTCACCCAGTATGGGGTAATGCAACCCTTTCTAGAGCAGTGCTAAGGGTCAGAGGGGCTTCAGAGGCTGACGCAGAGGCTTCAGGGGCAGCGTTGGGGTTTCTAGGCCCTAATTTTGGCTAAGTTCTATAAATCCTATTTGAGGGTGTGGATCTGTCATTATTTTGGCCCTAGATCAACCAGTGAGTTGTGGATCTATTATTTCTCTGTCGGGTTTTCCAAATCTGGAACTCGGGCTTGTTGTATTCAGAAACCCTCCAGTAGCCAGGAGACCGGTTTTCCAGTATTGGGTTTTTCTGGGGACTATTTGTCCAGAAATAATTGTCACTTTGTCTATGTGTGCATGAACTTGTTCTAGATATAGATTGGTGGAGATCTGGTATGTGTTTTGCTTCGATTTTAACTTGAATTTATTTAGTTAATAACTTATCTAAGTAGGAGGAGAACTTATCTAAGTAGGAGGAGCATAACCAGATTAACAGTAAAATTTCTACATAAGTATAAGATTCAGAAATTTCCATAGCATCTAATGGTAATATGCTTGGAAGGATATCTGGTCGACCTATGTGTTGATGTCTAGATCCCGAAGAGGGACGGTGGCATTGGTCATGGAGCTCCGACCTTGGATACGCACCTAGATCCCTAGGTTGATGGTTAGCAAGTAACTTTGATGGTCCCTAGAGTAGCTGAAAGCTTGAGTCCATCTTAGTCCCACCCGGATAGATTACCCTAATCACATATATAGTTGAAAGCACATGGTGTGCTAGAACTCTTTGCAGTTCATTTCATTTTGAAATTTTCCATGTACATTCATATATATGTAATCATGAATACCTCCCTAGTTAAGAGGGAGCATTGAAGAATGTAACTAGTATCGGTCTTCATAATTGTACTCAACAAAAGAAATTTTATTATTAATGTAACTAACTTATTAAAGCATGAGTTTCACGCTTGGGATAATGTTTTTATAAGTCAAAGTCTCAATTGAAGACTTCTAGGTTTTATCATGAATCATTAAATTCATTGTCATATTTATTAGACCCTTCTTGGAATTTTATTCCGTGTAAAATGATTTATTTTTTAGTCAAAATGGTCATTTGTCACCTCCACACCAAGTCGGCTTTGTCCTCATCAAGTCGGCCTGGGTTAGGGAAATTCGACCTCACGAGAAGCCTATATATTGAGCAACTCGACTTCATTTGGAGGGCATCATCTCAAGTTCGATCTCTAAGAAGCAGTAGCAGAAAGAGTGCGTAGTTGAAGGAGGGACGTTGGAAGAAGGAAAAAAGAGTTTTTGGGCTACCTTTCTCTCACACGTGTGAAGATTCTGGGCTGAGGTTGGGGCCGAAATTATGTCTCTATTACAAGGCTAAAAATCTGAAGCTGCACTTTGAAGAGCTAACACATGGAAGGTTGAGCAAAGGATATCTACAAGGAGGAACGGTTGACTTGGTGGTTGGAGGAGGTATTTGTCTAGGTTTAAGAAGTTTGTAAAGGTCTCATCTTGATCTAAATCTAATGAAGAAAGAGTTCGTGACTAGGTTTTCCCCTTATAGGGGTTTTACCTTGACTGGGCGCCTACATCTTGTCTCTCTTGTTTTTGTGATCTTCATACACATATAATTTGGTAATAGATTGATGAAAGATAAACTAATTAAGTAAAAGAAACCAACATAATTCACAAGTAATTATCAACATAAGAAAATATTTCTGCCTTATCGATTTTCTAACAATGATCTACCTAATGAATAAAGGATTTGTTGCGGGAATGAATTGTGACTTGATGGTTGATGATTGTGTGCCCCCTTTAAAATTTTATTTGTCTTCGCATGGTCTTTCATTGTTTTAGTTATGGAAGTTTAAACTGCATGTCGGCTCCATTGCGATGGTTAATAGTATGTTCAGAATGCATGTATAATGTAATGAATAAAACTTCTTCCCCATCATTCTAGATCCCTTATCTCTTGTTGTTTCGGCACGCCTTGGGTGAGACGCTTCTTTTCCCCCAAAGAGGAGTGAAAATGTCGATGATAAGCTAGACTACGAAAATGCCTTTTGTTGTTAACCTAAGGTTCAACCTTAGGTCTCTGATAATTAAATTTTACATCAACAAATGGTTCTCTTGTTGGGACCCGTGGAAATTTCGAAAGGGATCTAGATCACAGTGTCGAGGATTCTTAGTGGAGGCATTCAAGATTGGTGGCATGAGAATATTGATCACTTTATTATGCAACAGACTCCACTATGTCAGAAGAATCTAGATTGGGTTAAGGAAGAGATTTTGTATACAGAACCTGCTTGCGATGATCACTTTATTCTGCAACAGGGTCAACTATGTCAAAAGAATCTAGATTGGGTTCAAGGAGAGATTTAGTATGCAAAACTTGCTTGCGATCAATACAAAATTTTCCGATGCAAGTTTCCAGAAGAATTGCAGAATTAGTTGAGGAGGCTACAAGTTAAAGCCAGAGAAGGGAATCATCTTAGGCTTCGTAGAGATTGGACTACGACCAATTTGACTTAACTGCACGAGTTAGATACTGAACAAACAAGGGTTGTTTATTTTTGAGTTCATGCAACCCTAGAAGTGTACATTATTGAGTTTGAGGGTGAAAAGCATCAATCTTTTTCTAAGGTTGAAGGAGTATTTAAACACGGGTTGCAGGGAAGACTGTTGAAGGAAATCCCATTGTGGATCAAAATTTTGTTGGTCAAAGAAAACCTTTTGCCATTCCAAGAAAATAGAATGGTCGCTTAAAACTCTCAGTGTTGGGGGTCAGATCTAGGGGGAGGAATGTTGCACAGTTGCAGAAGATGAGGGGTTGCTGTGATGGATCAAGAAGAGTTGCGTAAATCTTCATACTTTAGAGCGATACAGAGGGCATAAATATCCTAGGAGTGGAGGGAGAGAAAGTTGCGGGAAATTCAGTTAAATGAAGAGAATTGCAGAGGATAGGAGAAGCAGTGACGAGTTTAGTGTTGCAGAGAGAAGGACTGGATATTCTAGGGTTACGACGGAAAGGAGAAAGTGAAGGATCTCCTTCTCGCAATATAGGAGGCGCTAGCAAAAGTGTTGTGGGAAGTTCGATTAGAAGAGAGGGATTTCATAGGCCCGAACTAGTCAAACAGATGATTACGATGAGTGATGAGCATACTCCATCAGACAATGACATGCATTTTGTAATGAGGAGATTATTCTTTGAGGATGACTCAGTCCCTATAAGTAACAATCTACAAGCTGGTGGCACAACTATTCCTCTCCCTAACCTTCCCCTGGTACTGTATCAAGATCTTGGTAATTTCTTTTATAAATTGTGTAAGACTTGAAAATTTTAGCAAGTTCACTTTAGATACGTAAAAGGCAGTTCCAGTGCAGCAAATATTTCTGGTAGTAGTTTTCAGTCAAGTTCAAGTAGTTATTCTCAGTCGGGTTCCCAAGGACTTGTAATAGTTCAGCCAAGGCAAATAACTATGGCCAAAATATCGCAGCTTCACTTACCCGTTATCCAGAGTTTTCAAGACAGGGTGGTGAAGATGTTGAGCAGCATTGGTACCTATGTAAAGCAGTTTGGAGGGCAAGACAAACTCTTGACGCCACTAAGCTCATTGAGTTTCAGACGACTTTCCGAGATTATGCTCTGCGATGGTTCATTAATGATCTGATTTGAATCCAAATACCACCATGGACTAAGTTAAAGAAGGTTTTATTCAAGAATTCAAACTCCCTCAATCAAATCAGCAAGGTCTAGCAGAGCTATTTGATATTAGGCAAAGAGAAAGAGAATTTGCATGGCAATGCATGCAACAATTTAAAGATGGCATCATTAAATTATCTTCTAGAATCGACCCCCATCATCAAAGAGATTTCTTTATTAAAGCTTTGTTACCAATGACCAGGATTATGCTGTCCCAATAGAAGATTAACAGTGTGCAGGATGCTTTAGAGCTAGCAATGCAGATTGAGGCAATGGTGGGATACCCATAGGAATATCAATACATCCACTGATACAAGAATATAAAATTGGGGCTTGGTGTCAATCCATCGACAACCAATCTACCCTCTACAAGATACTCTGACCATTTGTCTGTGGCGCGCTCTCTTAGCTCCTCTCGGTAATACCCTATACCTGCTCGGTCCTTCAGCTTCGGATTTGCAGCACCTGCCTCAAACAATGCTCTAAGTCCATATGGCCACTGAACCTCAGATATCCAATCTACTCACTAGTTGTGCCTTAGTCCATTAGGGACATAACTCATTGAGACTCCTGTCGAGTTGTTCACAGCTCCACTTGGGAACAACTCTCAACTGCCCACTATAGCCTTCCTACGTTGCTCTAATGAGGACATAGGGAAACAGAGGGCTACCCAACTTTTGTTGTAGATGTCCTTCTCCACGTGCAAGTCAAGGGCTGCAACAACTACTCTTGGCTTATCAGACCTTGAGCTCAATCATTTTGCCACTCCTAGCGGCCCTTAGTCCATCAAGGTACTGCACCTAGGGCTCCACTCTTGGACCCTCTCACGCTACCCTCCAACAAACCACGAGTTATCCAATACTTGTTGTAGCATTTTCTCCTAGTTAGGGCATCCAATCATCTAAGAAACCCCTCCTCTTGGCTGCCAACAGACTCCTCAAAGCTGCCTCTCCAAGGACACCACCCACCTGCAAGTCACATCAACTCAAGCAGACTAACATACCTTTGCTTTGCAACCTCCTCCTGCTCCTCTTGACACATGTACTATTGTTGATGAACTGCTCATAGGATGATCCAACTTTTTCCTCTTCTAGGACCCAACCATGACCAAGGAGTCATCTACAACTAAACCACTGCTCCAAAACTTCTCTTCCCTTATCCAAACTTCCACCTACTTTGTTGTCCCTTCCCTGATCTTCAAGACACCTTGTGCACCTCAACAAGCATCTGAATTATCTTAGACTGCTACAGCAAACTAGCGCTGCCTCCAGGCACAAGGAAAATCATGTTCGAAGCCTCCTTAACCCCCATACAAGCCGCGTTGTTCCTCTAGAGGTTGTGGCCTAGAGATAGCCTTCTCCACAAGGCCTCACGGCCCTCAACTCTCCACCAATCACCTGTTGTTTGGTACAGCAGTTTGCGGCCCACCTGTAGCAGAGATCCCATACACAAATATGCACAAAAATTACCTTGAAACTTACCTCTGGACTGCGGCTAGGACCTGCATGTTGAATTTCCACAATCTTGGATCTAGGATAGAATCTTAAAATCTCTAGCGCTACCAAACCAAGAATCTCAACAAAACTACTTTACACAGCGAAATATAAACAACAGTAAATCACACATGCATAGAATATAGACAAATTTTTACATTTTTCAACCCAACTTTGTTATATTAAACAACATATAATACAATAGTCTAGGGCTCTCGTCAGTCGTACCAAGGATAATGGCCCTCAATCATCCACTAGTACAAGCTACAAACTGGGGTTGGGTGTCAGTACATCGACGACCAATCTACCCTCAACAAGATACTCTCAACATCTGGTTGATGCAGTCAACTCTCTCAGCTCCTCTCGGTCGTACCCTGTACCTTTCCGATCCTTCGGCTCCCGAACTACAGCTCCTGCCTCTATCAGTGCTCCAATTCCATCTAGCCACTAAACCTCGATTGTCAATCTGCTCTCTAGTTGAGCCTTAGTCCATAAGGGAACAACACGTCGATACTCCTCAACTACTCAAGGACTTGAGCCAACTATGGTCTTCCTCTGTTGCTCCAATGAAGACCAACATAGGCTAGGGAGGGTTGTCGCCTATCATTGCAAGATGTCCATCTCCTACAATGAATACGGGCTAGGAGGACTACCCATCATCTGCTATAGAAGTCCTTCTCCACACACAAGTCTCGGGCTCCACAAACTGCTCCTCTAGTTCGGCAAACCTTGAGCTCAACAACTACCACTCTAGCAACTACCATTGTCCATCAAGGTGTTGCACATCGGGCTCCAACTTGGGCACTATCACGTTGTCCTCCAGCTGACCATAAATTCCCAATCTCATCCACACTTGGTCCACTCTCATGTTGCCCTCCAACAATCCACGAGTGACCAATCCTCGTTGTAGCATCTGCTCCTAGTTAGGGCATCCAACACCTAGGAAACCCCTCCACATGGTTGCTAAAAAACTTCACCAACATTCCTCTCCTAGGACACGTATCCATTGCGAGATTGCGAGATCTGCTCCTCATTGGGGTTTCTCAACACCTAAGACAAGCCCAACAATTAGCTCCCACAGGCTGCAACAATTTTGTCCACACTAGGACACGATCCCTAACATCAAGTCAGCGAAATTCTTCATCAATACATACCTTGTTTGAGTTCTTTTTCACTGTTGCAAGGTTCTCCTTCTAGTTAGGGCTTGTAACCCACTGCTACATCCCTCTTCCCTCACGTTCAGACATCCTTCAGTTGTGCGTCTGCAATCTTCTTGAAGTATGGGCTAAATCTATCCATGATCAACCCTTCTCAGCCCTCTATTCAGATGAGATAAGGCCTGCGGCCAATTCTATAGCTACAAGCAGCCTTACGGCCTGCCTAACTCAAAGGAAAAGAGGCATCCAGCATACCCTTTTGTGCCTCCATTGACTGCGGCCTAGAAAGGGGAGATCATTCACACAAAACCGCACTTAGAAACAACCCTAAACTCACTCTGAAATGCAGCCTCCCTCTGCAATTAATTCAGACCTGCAATGAAGAAAACTAGCCCAAAACAGCCCTTAATTCTCCATGCTTTGTACTCCCTGAAATCGGCCTAATTTTAGAGATGTATGATGATCTTTTTGATGTCCTTGGATGGTCTAAATGACCTCCACCCATCTCCTATTTATACACAGAGAGAAGTGATCCACGAATTAATGAAGGGTCATGTCTATTGGATGAATTCTCCTCAAGCCTACATGACTTGCACGTCCAAACATTAATGACAACTTCAAAAATTCATAACTCAAGTTCTAGAGCTCCGATTTGGGTGATTTTTGAAGCGTTGGAATAGGCACGCCAAGCTCTATCATCTCAAATTTTCTCATGCTCAAATTATTCATGCTTTTCACCCAAATCCCGATGGGTGAAAAACCCCATGCTTGGGTTCCAAGCCCACAAGTGACTCTTGTGGTGCTTTTCCCTCCAAACCTTGAACCCTAGGGCTTGGAGTACCTCCCAAGCTACCAAAAATCAACACCACACCTTTGGTCTGCTCCAATACTAGTCAAAAACACGTCCAAAACACTCTACTAGATGCCCACGGGAGCTGAGAGAGCGTGCCACAACCAAATGATCAGAGTATCTCGTTGAGAGTATATTGGTTGTCGATGGAATAACAACAAGCCCCAGTTTTGTATTCTTGTATCAGTGGATGTATGAGGGCCATTATCCCTGGCACGGGAGCCCTAGACTGTTGTATTATTTAGTTTGATAAATATAATATAACGAAATTGGGTTGTTGTACAAATTTTGTAAAAAGTTGTGTATATTTTGTGCACTAGTAGATTTATTGTTGTTTATATTTTGTTGTGCAAAGTAGCTTTGTTGTGATTCTTGGTTTGGTAGCATTAGCGATTTAAGATTCTATCCTAGACACCAGAATCATGGAAAAACAACATGGTATTAAAGCTTGTCTGAGCTACTTTGAGGGACAGTGAATCAGAGCGTGTGCAGCGAAGCAACTCAGGAAGAGTTGTGGTTGTCTAGATCATGGAGCAGAAGGTTCAACTAAAGACATGGAGGTGTGGTCTCGATAGGCTACATGGTGAGATGGGCTGGGAGTTCTGGAGGATCGATGGTGAACCTGGTGCACTTCAGTATGTTGTGTGGCAGTTTGCAGATCATGGACTTCCTATGTCTTGTCATGGATGGTTGGGATTGTTCAGGGATTGCTTTGGCATAGAAAAGATCAGTATGATCGAGACAGATTCATGTGATGGATTGGATCTTTGCAGGCTAGAGTCTTCATCGAATCGTGATGTTGCATATTCAAGACTGGAGGGATTTGCACAAGTGGTATTTGATCCAGGAGGATGAGCGCTTGCAGGACTGAGCCAGAAGAGATCGTGTAGGCTTAGAGGGAGTCTAGCCTCAAAGGGAGCATCCCTATGGAGGTATGGTATCTTCAATTTCAGATGTCATGAGGCAGAGATACTACCAAGGTTGTCAGGTTCTTTCTATAGAGTATGCTACAGTGATGGATGCCAGATGGGCTAGTGTTGTCGATATTCATAATGGTTACATCCTAGTCTTGGAATTACCTCCCTCACTAAGAGGGTGTGTTGAGATTTGTAGCTTGGGAGGTACTCCAAGCCTTGGGGATCCAGGTTTTGGAGGAACGAGCTCCACAAGTGGCCTTGTGGGCTTGAAACACAAGCTCGGGGTTTTGCACCCAAAGTTGTTGGGCCAAAACCGTGATGAGACTTTGACATGTGATGGATGGAGATGATAGTGGATGTCGAGACGAATCCAACACATCAAGAATCATCGAATTCCGAGTTGTCGAAGTAGAGTTTGTGCACCATAATACGAATCGACCTTGTTGTTAGAGAGCCCAAGATTGGGCTAGACGTTGCACAAGAGACATGTATAAATAAGAGTTGTTGGGAGGTCATTTAGACACATCAAAGGAGCAATCTAATCATAGAACACCTTTGTGATCGGATAACAACCCTAAAGGAGAATGAAAGGCGGCATGGAGCATTGTTTTGGGTCTTCTTATGGTACGATTTCCCTGAGCTATGGGGCCGCAAGTTCTATGCGCATGGTCCTTCGACTCCCGATCAACAGCACCTACCTCTATCAATGCTGCAAGTCCATCTGGCCACTGAACCTTGGCTATCCAATCTCCTCACTCGTTGTGCCTTAGTCCATCAAGGACATAACTCATTGAGACTCTTGTCGAGTTGTTCACAGCTCCACTTGTGAACAACTCTCAAGTTCCCACTATAGCCTTCTTGCGTTGCTCCAATGAGGACTAACATAGGGCAATGAAGGGCTACCCAACTTCTACTATAGATGTCCTTCTCCACACGCAAGTCAAGGGCTACAACAGCTGCTCTTGGCTTATCAAACCTTAAGCTCAATCATTCTGCCACTCCTAGCAACACTTAGTCCATCAAGGCACAGCACCTAGGGCTCCACACTTGGACCCTCTCACGCTGCCCTCCAACAGACCACGAGGTATCCAATACTTGTTGTAGCATACGCTCTTAGTTAGGGCATCTAATCATCTAGGAAACCCCTCCTCTTGGCTGCCAAGAGACTCCTCAAATCTGCCTATCCAAGGACCCCATCCACCTGCAAGTAACATCAACTCAAGAGGACTAACAAACCTCTGCTCTGCAACCTCTTGTTGCTCCTCTTAACACATGTACTACTGTTGATGAACTGATCATATGATAATCCAACTTTGTCCTCTTCTAGGACCCATCCTCTAGCAATCAATCATCACCAAGAAGTCATCTACAACAAATTGTTGTTGCCTCCTTGCCCTCAATTTCTATGCATTCACAAGACTAGTTAGGGCACACAACAACCCTAAACCACTCCTCCAAAACTGCTCTTCCCTTGTCCAAACTTCCACCTACTTTGATGTCTCTTCCTTGATCTTCAAGCGACCTTGGGCACCTCCACAAGGCTCTGAATTATCTCAGACCACTACAACAAACTAGGGTTGCCTCCAGGCACAAGGAAAATCATGTTTGAAGCCTCCTTAACCCCTGTACAAACAGTGTTGCTCCTCTAGAGGCTATGGCCTAGAGATGGCCTTCTCCACAAGGCCTCACGGCCCTCAACTCTCAACCATTCACCTGTTGTTTGCTACAACATTTTGCGACACAAATATGCACAAAAATCATCTTGAAACTTACCTCTGGACTACGGCTAGGACTTGCATCTTTGGTCTGCTCCAATACTAGTCAAAAACACGTCCAAAAAACTTTGTTGGATGCTCCTGACCTGCGGCCCTGTAGCTCAGGGAACTTGCACCCTAAGCAAACCCAAAGCAGTGCTTCATGCCTCCTTTTGTCTTCCTTAGGCTTGTTGTTCAATCATAGAGGTATTCTATGATTAGATTGTTCCTTTGATGTGTCTAAATCAGTGAAGCGAACATCGCAATTAAATCGCGATTTTTTCAGTAAAACGATAAAACTGGCGACTTTTTGAGCGATTTTTTTATTTTCAAAAATCACGAAAAAATTGCGATTCGACTAGAAAAAATCGTAGGCCCATCAAACAGCGACCAATAAACTTCAAAAATCTTTTTTTTGGTCATTTTTGCAGACAAAGGGCAAGAAAAAGAGCTGAGGAGGAGGAGAAGTCATCTATAAGGGCAAGCGAGGAGAAAAGTGAAGGAATTTAGTAACCCAAGCCAATAAAATTCAAGTTTGGACCAAGTTTCTTCAGCAAAACTTTTTTTCCAGGTATGGGCATCAAATTTTACCCATTTTTTTGTTTTTTTCTTGTTCTTCCATGGCTTTCTATCATCCATGTATTTTCCATCATTTTTGTTTGCATTTGGTTGTGTGGAGAGGGTTTATTTTGGTCAAAAATGCAAAAATTTGGTTGTTAGACTTTTTTTTTTCATTTCTTGTACTCCTAGTTTCTTTCCATTATTTTTGCTTGGGTTTGAATTTGTGTTTTTTCCCATTATTGTTGCATTGAGTTGAGGGGTTCTTTTTTGTGAAAAAATCAAAATGTTGTACGTAAAATTGTAATTTATTTTTTAGCTTGCAATTTTTCTTGTGCCCTAGCTTCAAATTTCAAAGTCCAAACTTCATCTTACAGTAAAACTCAAGATTTCAACAAATCTACAAACATGCCAAGGAAATTGGACTCTATGTGGGAATTTAATGACCCTGATCAGGGGTTTGATAGATCAAATTTGACTTGCAAGTTATGTGGGCACCACATGACAGGGGGGTATACAGATTGAAATACCACTTTGCACAAGTTCTTGGACATGAGGTAGGGCCTTGCACAAATATCAATCCAAAAATAATCCGAAAAACCCTCAAATAATTGTAAGGAATAGAAACAATTAAACTTAGCAAAACAGCCCTGAGGAGTCAAATAGCAAGGTGTGGAGGTGACCGTGAGAGTGGTAGTGGTTCTTCACTATCAGCATCTTCTACACCCAACCCCATAGCTGTCTCATCATATTTTATTCCTAGAACCACACCTGGTGCACAACCATTTATCTCCTCAATTATTAAAAAAAGGGAGAAGGAAGAAGCTGGCAAGTTTTTTCTTTGGAGTGATATTCCTTTCAGTGTTGCCAGGAAAAATCCCTTTTACCAAGCTGCGATTGATGCTATCACTGTCGTTGGCCCAGGATACAAAGCCCCTTCATATGATGACTATTGAAAGCACATTCTTTAAAATGAAAACGCTGACTGCACCAAGAGATTGGAGGAGTTAAGGGCATCATGGAAAGTCACAGGATGCACTGTGATGTTAGATGGTTGGACTGATTAAAAGGGTAGAACCCTTATTAACTTCTTGGTCAGCTGTCCCAAGGGGACAATGTTTATGAAATCTGTTGATACATCAACACATGTCAAAGATGCACGATTTTTATGTGATTTATTAGATGTGTTCATTCTGAAGTTGGGTACACAAAATGTTGTCCAAATCATAACAATAAACGCTACAAATTATGTTGTTGCTGGCAAGATGCTTATGGAGAGGCATCCTAGCGTATTTTGGACACCTTGTGTTGTACACTACATTGATTTGATGTTGGAAGAGAAATTCATTTGTTAAAGATATTGTTTAATCATCAAAAAGCATTACAAAATTTATATATAATCATGCATTTGTGCTTCAATTGATGAGAACATTCACCAACAAGAAGGATTTGGTGCGCCCTGCCATTACACAGTTTGCCACCAGTTTCATATCTCTTCAATCCCTCCTGAATTCTATGTGGGATTTGAAGATAATGTTTCTTTCAAAGGGGTGGCGTGCTTTGACATATAGCCGCAAACGAGAGGGAGAGGCCATATGCAAGTTGGTTTCATATCAGGAAAGCTTTTGGGAAGGAGTGCAGGAGGTGTGCAGCATTACTGAACCTTTGGTAAAAGTTCTTAGATTAGTTGGTGGAGATAAACCCGCAATGGGCTACTTGTATGAGGGTTTCTTTCAGAGGAGTGGTGTGCTTTGACATACAGACACATACCAAAGGGAGAGGTCATATGCAAGTTGGTTTCATATCAGGAAAGCTTCTGGGCAGGAGTGCAGGAGGTGTGCAGCATTACTGAACCTTTAGTAAAGGTTCTTAGATTAGTTGGTGGAGATAAGCCCGTAATGAGCTACTTGTATGAGGCCATGGATAGGATCAAAGAAGTCATTCGGAGCTACTATGAAGATAAGGGGGATTAGGTGTTTCAGAAACAACTTCTTGTATGGGAAGTGATTGATGAGCAATGGAACAAAACACTCCATCGCCTCGTTCATGCTGCAGAGATCTTCCTTAACCATAAATTTGCTTACTCATGTGGTTTCTTATTTGATGTTGAAGTCATGGATGGATTTTTCACTTGTGTTCAAAAGATGGTGTTATCTCCATCAGAACATGCAGATATCTCCAAAGAAATAGAGATATACAGAATGGCAGGTGGCACATTGAGCTTTGACATGGTTGTCCAGAATAAGAATACTAAAATGCCAGGTAAGATTTAATTTGTTTCAAAATTCATTGTCTCTTCAAGTTCATAGCTTCATACTTTGCTTCAACTTTCAATTTTCAAGTTTTCATTATTTTAAATATTTTCTTATGTTTATAACTTTATAAGTTTATCTTATTTGTTGTAGATGCATGGTGGAGGAGCTACGGTCGCAGAATACAAAAACTCCAAAGGTTTTCCATTAGAATACTCAGCGAAACATGCAGCTCTTCAGGATGCGAGCGCCACTGGAGTGTATTTGAAAAAATACACACCAAAAAGCGAAATATGTTAAAAACTTAAAATATTCCAACTGATTTTTTGAATTCTTAAATAATTTTTTTTATAATTATTCATTTATTATTTATAATATATATTATATAGTTTATTAATGTATGACCCTTGTACAGGTTAGAGTCCCAGTGCCTCAATGACATAGTCTACGTCTACTACAATCTTAAATTGTGGGTGAGACAACTTGAGAGGACACCTGATATGGAGGCCATCTCTTTAAATGTGATTGACAACAATGTTGCATGGAGGGTTGAGGCCGAGAGGCCTATCATGGAGTCAGCCCCTGATTGGATAGAGCAGGAGGTAGTGGAGGGGGAGGAGAAGGAGGAGCAGGAGGAGGAGGAGGTGACACCACCTACACCTGTCACCGGCAAAGGACGTGGTCTACCTCCTTTAGCTCCTGGTGCTTCAGGTTTTAGAGCACATCAGATTCCATTGCCAGCCCCGCCATCTTCTTCATCTAGAGGAAAAGTTGTTACATTTTCTCGCAAGAGGGGCAGAGGAAATCAGTAGTACAGGTTATTTGGTGCATTCCTTTGTATATGACATTATGACTCATGATATGAGATACGTTATTATATTTTTTGTTGATATTTTAAGGCTGGGTTGGGACTCAGGACTTAGTAAGTTGGTATTCAGGACATGATTCACTATTATGTGCGATGTAGCACTAGACATGGTATTACACATCTTATATATTAGTTTTTTTCATATTTGTGTCAATGCATTTATTTTATGTTGTGGATGCTTTAGAAATTAAAAAAATTGAAAAAAATGAATATTTTTGTATGTGCCGATTTTTACCGATTTTTTCCCGATTTTTACGATTTTTTCTGATTTTTCCCCTCGCCAATTTAATCCCGATCGCGATGTTCACAACATTGGTCTAAATGACCTCCCAACGTGTCTTATTTATACATGTCTCATGTGCAACGTCTATCCCACTCTTGGGCTTTCCAGCAACAAGGTCGACTTGTATTATGGTGCACAAACCCACATGTAAACTTCAAAAATTCATAACACCATTTTGACAACTTGGAATTCGATGATTCTTGATGTGTTGGATTCATCTTGACATCCTCTATCATCTCTATTCATCACATATCAAAGTATCGTCATGGTTTTGGCCCAACAACTTAAGGTGAAAAACCCCAGGCTTGGGTTTCAATCCCACAAGGCCACTTGTGGAGCTCCTTCCTCCAAACCCTCTATCTTCATGGATTGGAGTACCTCCCAAGCTACAAATCTCAACAAGTACCATACGTTTCCTAATCACCAAGGTATGTCTATGAATGAGTATTGTGAAATTTGTAGATCTTATGGTCATTCGCCACATTTATGTCCTATTTTGCATGAGCATTCAAATGTGTCGTACAACCTATTTTGTAAATTTTGTGCCTCCAACGCACCACACAAATCAGTGTATATCTTTAGATGCTTTGGTCGATCGTCTTGACCGTACAACATTTAGAGTTAATGAAACTCCTCCTGGTCGAGGAGGTGGTGCTCCAAGGGGAGGGAGGACTAGAGGACGAGGTTCGATCAAATGTTATAATTGTGATCACGAGGGTCATGTTGCAAGAGATTTTTCGATGCCAAGGAGGCCTTGGTGTTCGTATTGTCTAGTAAATACACATGCCACTGAGAATTGTCCAGAACTCATTCTTCAGTAGGAGCACAATCGGGTAAAAAGGGAAAATTTGATCAATGCAGAACCACGAGAGTCAAATCATTTGTGCATCCTAACATCAATATTGTTATCCGAGGAGGAAAAAGGACTGGAGATCATATTGGAACTTTTGAGCAACCTGTTGTTATAAACCCCGTGTCACCTAAAAGGTCTTATGACCCCAATCAATAGAAAGAATACTATAAGGATACAGCTGAAATATTTAGATAGTTCGTTTCCCCTCACAGCCCTCGTGCTGAGCAGTGGGAACGTGTGCATGATAGAGTCCTAGATTTTAGCAGGAAACATCTCAAACTATTCTAGAGTGGCTCCACTTATTCTTGCAGATTATGAACAATGAGAAGTTGACTAGCCAGTTGCGCAAGAAACTGAAGGCAATTGTGCAAGATGAGCCACTCTCTAAGAAGACTAATTTTGCAAATTTACCTGAAAGACATTCTAGAAGAGTCAGGAGAAATAAGAAGAGAACAAGAAGGGAATTTCGAGTGGATGCCTAGATTGCATGGTACCAAATTAAAGATTCCATGCTAGACCTTGGGTCGGATGTGAATATTTTACCAAGGAAAATTTGGGAGGCATTGGGAAGGCCAAAGCTAGTTTTTTCTCCAATCCAGCTATGAATAGCAAACCAGTACTAGAGGATGTTGAAGTTGATATTGCAAGTGTCAAAACATATGTAGGCTTCGAGGTGATAGACATTATGGGCGATAAAGATTTGTATCCATCCCTCTTGGGAATTGATTGGGCATTTGAGAATTATGAAGTTATTGCCTTGAAGAGGAAAACTATGAATTTTAAAATAGATGGAGTCTGGGTTCTACAGCATTTAGACCCTTACCAAGGTCCAAGATTTACAGAGCCCGTGGACAATGTGAAGCAGCGTAACTTATTGGACTAGTTGTATCAACTTACTGCTGGAAAGAGGGAAGACTACATCAATCCGATGGTCGTTGGTTCTATTAGTTGGCAAAGCATTCAAAGTACCGAGATTGGCTCAGATGTTGCAATGGATGATTGGCAGCAGGGAGATCATGAGCTTCATTCTCGACACTACACAACAATTCGATGTGTTCGATGGATTGGTACAGAGGTACTAGAATATCCTACTTTTAATGGTACTAATTCTGTTGTAAATTTTCTTAAAGAAATTGATTCTAAAATTGAAGAAGTATGAAGGTCGAAAGAACCCCTTGATGAATGTCTCTTTGCAAGCGACCCCTGCAAGATGGTGGGAGACCATCGCAACCTCCTCCACGATTGGGAAACTATTAAGTTTGCCATGATGTGTAGATTTTCTACTCCAGAAAGTCCCTTTAGTAGAATTCCTATATATGATGGATATACCAGTCCGCAAAAGCATATACAAAATTGTAATTTTGTTTGGTCAGAAATTGGCTTTCTAGTTGCGATGTGGACACACCAGTTCATTCATACACTGGCAACTTTCCCGCGAGATTGATATTTGAAAGAGGAAATGAAGAGGCAGACGGTGGATTGGAATATGTTGACAGCCCAGATTTTTAAAGATTTTTCATTTTCAGATACGGACGCGAGGATAGTTGAAGCATTAAAAGTTATTAAAAGGGTGTTGTTCCTTTTTGGGAGAGTTGTTGAGGAATGTAACAGGTATGCAAATTTTGCGCATCAATATGACTCGGGTTTTCATGAGGATGTAGCTTGTGGAAAAATTGATAAAGAACCTGATGATGACTTAGAAGAGTTAAGGCATCTATCTTTTAAACAATCTGAGGGGGGTAGAGGGATAAAGGAGGAACCTGTAAAAGATGCCCCTCATTTGAAACCACTCAAGCTACAGAAACAGAACATTGGGACCGATGAGGCACCCAAAATCACCTTTATTGGTGATTATTGGGATGAGCAGACCACTAGGAGATCTTTGACTTGTTAAAAGAGTATGAAGATTTGTTCCCTGCATCAGTCTTGGAGCTTAAGGGGATTAACAGAGACTTGGGTGAGATGAAGATAGTCTTGAAACCTAATGCAAAGTTGATTAAGCATTGACCATATCGATTAAATCCCTAAGTCAAAGAAAAGGTGAAGAAAGAAATTGATAAGATGTTGGCTACAGGACTCATATTTCCGATCAATGAAGCAAAGTGGATTAGTCCCATTGTGATCCAGGATAACAAGGATTCACAAGAAATCTGAGTATGTGTGGACTATAGGAGTGTTAATAATACTTGTGTCCATAATCCATTTCCTACTCCTTTCAGTGATGAAATCTTGGATAACGTTGCGGGTAATGAAGCTTGTTCCTTCATTGATGGGTTCTCTGGCTATCACCAAGTCTGTATTGCAGAAGAAGATAAGAAGTAAACCACCTTCACAACGGAATGGGGTTCCTAAGCTTATAATGTTATGTCCTTTGGACTGAATAATGCTCCTGTTGTGGTTTCAAGGATTGTGATTACTGCATTTCGTGATTTTATTCACAAGTTTCTTGAAGTATATACGCATGATTGGACGATTTATAGTTTGTTGAAGAGTCATTCCAGTTTGCTTGATCATGTTTGATCATTGTAGGCAGTTACAAATTTCTCTGAACTTAAAGAAGTGTATTTTTGCTATCCCTTTTGGAACATTGCTTGGACACATAGTTGCAAAGAAGGAGTAGGTGTAGATCCTGCTAAGGTTACGGTATTATTGAATATGCCACCACAAACCAATGTTAAACAGTTAAGATCCACTTTGGGTCATACAGGATACTATCACATGTTCATCTGCAAGTATGCTCTCGTTACTGCACCACTCGAGAAATTATTGTAAAAGTCGGAGAAATTTATTTGGAGTAATGAATGTGACACCGCATTTGATACCCTGATGGAGAAGCTTGCAAGTGCGCCAATCTTGGTTATCCATATTGGAATAAAGAATTTTATGTCCATATAGATATGTCAGGGATTACTTTGGGAGTTATCTTGACTCAACCTGGAGAAGGTAATTTAGACCATCCAATTTATTTCGCCAGTGGAAAACTTTCTACTGCGTAAAGAACTATACCACTACTGAACGAGAGGCCATTGTGTTAAAATTGGTAACTAGGGCCAAATTCCACTTTGGGAAGCTCCTTTGAAGAAGATAATTGTGGCATTGAATTCCGCTTTTCGAGAGGGCCAAAATCGCCCTAAATAACACTAAAATTGGATAAGGAAAAATATATTTTTGGAAGTAAGCCCTCACATGGGTAATTTATCAAGGTCGACTTGGGGTTAATTATTAAGTTGAACCCCTCTCCATTTTTTCTAAATAGAAGTGTCGTCCAACCTCATTAGACACATCACATAGGCATCAAACTCAAAAGAAACATCATCTGTGGCAGCTGCAGCACAAGCAGGACAGGGCCAAGATAGCAAAGGGTTGTTTAAGGTCTGTTTACGGGTTTTGGTAGGTCCAAAGTTCAGCAAAGGCAAGCCGAGGCATATCTAGTCAGATTGGTGGTTTGTTTGAGTGGTATTCTCCCTGTTTTGATAGGCCGCAAGCCTTGATGTAATTGTGAGAGCACCACAGGCCTATTATGGGCTAGTTTGAAGGGTTGTTAGACCTAACTCCCATAGCAACATCAAGCTACAGGAAGCGAGGGCAGGAAACATGAAGGAGGCTAGCCGCCATGATTGGAAGTACTGTTGAAGGAAACTGAATGGGTTGATGTGGACTATAATCAAGTCCTAACTAGGTTCCAGATCTGCAACTATTACATCATCACATTGACCAGGTTTAACTGCCCCGTATAGAACTGTTTTGGGTTCATTATAATCAGTAAATAAGGCTTCACTAACTGGATTAGGATTTAGCTCCTTTTGAAGACATCCTTGTAGCTGCTTTGTCTACTGTTGATCACTGGTTAGGGAAAAATTTGACTGCTATTGTTTGAAGGCAGGATGGAAGATTTGCCTGGGTAACTTCTTTGTGATTAACTGTATTTTCTCTCTCTCATTCTCTGTTGAACATTTGATATTAATAATAAGAAGATTTGATCAAGGGTTTTCCCCATCTTGGGGTTTTTCCCTGGCTTGAGCCAATTCCTGTGTTCTCTTGTCTTGGCTTGTCTTCTGCATATGTTATTTCTGTTCTTTCTTCAATTACTGTCAATGAGATAATAGTTTATGTGATTGCTAATGAAAGAAATGGAATTAAGCTTGGGCTCATATGGATCATTGAAGTAATTGACCTAAGCAAAGAACATGTTAACTAAAATTAACACCTTGCCATGGTGTATTTGTTACAGAAGTTCAGACATTATCTGTTGGGTGGTCCTTCTAAAATCTTTACAGATCATTTTGCTTTGAAGTATTTGGTTAATGAGCATGTCTTAAAGGGAAGGATATGCGGGTGGCTCTTGTTGTTTCAAGAATTTTCATTTGAAGTCATTGTCAAGCCAGGCAACTCGAAAGTGGGTCCGGATCATTTATCCCGATTGGAATCATGTGAATCTGGAAGATTAATCGATGACCAATTACCAAATGCACATTTATTCAGTGTTGAAGCAATCCCAGATTATTTGGAGGATATTGCATTGTTCCTCACAACTGGTAAGTGATCGGATGATTATACAGCCAATCAAAAACAGTGTATGGTTGTCTGAGCTAATGATTATCAACTTATTGCAGGCCAGTTATATAAAGTGGGGCTCGATCATATCTTGTGTCGATGTGTTTTGGACCATGAAAGGAATAACGTTTTATGGGAATGCCATGCAGGAGTTGAGCAAGGCCATGATGGAGGTAAAGCAACTACTCGCAAAGTCTTGCAGGTTGGTCTGTGGTGGCCAACATTATTTACGGATGCTAAGGAAAATGCTAAGAAGTGTGATATTTGCCAAAGAGTTGGCCGACCATCCCAGAGAGATGAACTTCCTCTGCATCCCGTCAGAGCTCTTGAAGCATTTGAAAAATGGGCAGTTGATTTTGTAGGGCCGATTAATCCACCTGCACGACACTCACATGCTAGGTACATCATCACTACAACGGATTATCTGACACGTTGGGCAGAGGCTGCTCCTGTTAAGGATTGCACTATTGATACTGCTGCCCGATTTATATTTGAAAATATCATTACTAGATTTGGTTGTCCTCGAAGTCTTACTAGTGACCAAGGCTCACATTTTATCAATGAGACGTTTAGTTCGCTACTTCGAAATTTTACGTTCCAGCACCATAACAGCAGTCCTTATACCCACAAGCAAATGGAATTGTTGAGGCCTTAAATAAAATACTAGTGAAGGGTCTCACTAAAGTTTGTTTCACGAATAGGGATGACTGGGATGAGCAGGTTCCAACAACTGAAAGGGCTTATCACACTACACTGAAGCGATTGCACCGGTATACACCATTTCAACTTGTTGATGGACGGGAAGCAGTGATTCTGGCAGAATTCATAGTCCCCAATCTTTTCATTGCTCGCGCCACCAGGGTGACCGATAATGACTCTATCATGGAATGGTTACATGAGTTATGATAACAGGATGAGCAACGGTTCCTTGCAGACTTTCATCAGATTGTTGAAAAAGAAAGGCAAAAAGCTTGGCATGATAGGCACATTAAGAAGAAATCATTTTTAGTCAGTGATCAAGTACTACTTTATGATAGCAAAAATATTAAGCATCCAAGTAAATTACAAATCCATTGCCTTGGACCATTTTATGTTGCGAAGATTCGAGATTTTGGAGTTGTCAAGCTTGCTCAGTTGGATGGTATCCTTTTACCTGGTATCCTTTTTAGAGTTGTCAAGCTTGCTCAATTGGATGGTATCTACAAAGGGAGTATTAGTTAGGTTTAGAGTTCAGTCAATTGCATCAATATTAGTCAAAGTCTATGTTTTACTTGGTTTTGTATTTACTTGCGTCAATAAATTACTTCCATTCAATTGCGCCCCACCGCAACTCATTGTGGTCGGGGAGGTGTCATTGTGTCCAGTCTATCAAATCGTCAGTCATAAATATGTGTCTTTTTTGTCATTAAGTCTCGTCCTTCCCATAATAGTTGTCCTTTGTATTTAGGAATATTTTCTGATATAATTTAGTTAACATCCAAGTCTTGTCAGTGAACGGTCTAAATTTTCCGGGCAAGTTGAGCGATTCTATTAGTCTTTGTGCGGATTCTGGATTCGCATTGATTTGGTCACGTACTGCTTCCATCGGGTAAGAGTCCAATCTATTCGAAGTCCCTCCATGTGTTCTATATAGCTCTAGCTGATCGTCATTTCATTATCCCAACATTTCAGTTTTCATCAAGTTTCCATCCTTGTTCACCTTGTTTACACCCATCCCTTGTCCTCAATGGGTTGTTCTACAAAATTTGTCATTCCCTTTTGATTCTCATATCCAACCCACAAATGACCTTTTGGGAAAATATGAGAAGGCCACTCTAGCCAGTAATGATTTGTCTGACCATGTCCTCTTTCCTGCACTCCACTCTGATGTCTTTAAGTAGTCGAATCCGCGACTAGGTGCCCGAGCATCCCACAAGATTAAACCAGACTTCCACCCTTTGAAGCTTGACCCTGATGATACTGTGGAACCTGCCTATCTTTTGGTACTACAGGTGAGCTTATGCACTGCACCAAATTCTTAATCAGCATTCTTCATGGGGGTTCCTTAAGGTTGCATAGGGAATCCCTGATTCATGTCGATGATATCTACCGGCCATGGTTGCAGGGGAGCGCCCCCCCCCCCCCCTCCTCGAACTCGCTCCCACAGGGAGCAAATTTTGGGAATGTGCTCCCTAAAAAAAATTCGCTCTCTCGCATTTTTTGCAAAAACATTCCAAACGCAATTTTTTTCAAAGCAACAAGAATTTTTGAGTGGGGCAACCTAATGATCAGGCCTATGGCCCTAGTATTGATTGATATGTGTTTCATGGTAATGTCAAAGTCTTAAAGTAAAAGTGGCATTATCCTTTATCTTTCATTTTCATCATTTTACTTAATTTTTTAACATTACCATGAAATGACTCAAGATGTTTGAGAGTGGTTCCAACCTCATTGGATTTCATAAGGAGAAAGTAAAATTTTAGATCTCACTCAAAATCCAGCAGACTCGTCACTTTTTCAGGATTTTAGGATTGGGGGGATTGCAATGTTTCCATTGGATTTTGTCATGTACTAGGTATGGAACTCATATTTAATCAAGAGCATCAATCCCTCTATGTACCTTAATGTTAGTGACATTGGTTGTCGAACTCCTCTATCATGACCCTACTAAAAATGTACCCATCACTCAAACAAAATATTGACTTGACATGGTATGTTTTTTCTATCTTATGTTAATGCTTAGAGGGTGATATTAATGACAAAGATCCCAAGATAGGCAATGATTTTGATGATAGGTAGGTATTTGTTGTAGCATGATTTGTCTGGATGCCAGAGGCCATCTAGAGTCTGTTTGTTGATGTATTTTCGGTTTAGAGATGGATTGCACTCTATGTTATTTTGGTTATGTGCACCTTACATGCTATTTAAATCAAAACTTGTAACTTGTGGACCTGTAGTTCATCAAGATTGTAACTACTAGATGATTGGTGTTATTGTGAAAAATCAATTATGAATTTCTACTACAGTCATAAATAATTAAATTTATTTCTCCTACTTATTTTCACATTAAGTTATTTACAAAACCCATACAGCAAATTTCAAAATAAACACTATTGCAGGTATCACTCAAGTACATATAGAGAAAAGAACAGAAAAATGCAAGCATAAGAACCAATCACAATGACATAGTTATTTTAGACAATTGTTCCCGGAAAAACCCAATGTGGGAAAACTAGTGAAGCAGATGAGGATTCATATATTAATCTTCAACAAGAATTCTTTACAAGAAAAGACTGGCAGAAATAACTAAGAAACTTCTTGAGATATACCTGAGATAAATTTTCTCTAGACCTCCGGAGAGTTTCCGACACTTGAGGGACTCATTGGCCCTCCCTACATCACTCTACGTCACTCCTGTGTACCTCTCTACACAGAGCCAGCGTAAGATTGCGTCTCTAGAAGATTCACACTCTATTTTATTAATACTCATTAATTATTTAATTTCCCTAAGTTTAGACTTAGGATCCCATTAAAATAATTAATTATTTTAATAAAACATGAAGCGAGTGGAATTTCCACAAACGATTTTTGAGTTCTTTGGAATATTGGTGTCTAAGCCTCCTCACCAAATTTGAGACTTAGATCACTTTCCGATGCTGCAAAAATCAACACTCCCTCTTAGCAAGGGAAGTGTTCTAGCAATTTGCCTGTTGCATACTGCTCTGACCCTGAAGCATCCTCTGCGCTACTGATGCTTGGTTGTTGTTGCCTTCTGTACTGTTGCCCATGACACTGCCTCATATGTACTGCAACTCCCTCTATATTCTGCATCTATCCATTTTTGCTATTGAAATGGATTCTTAATCATTCCCATCTTCTCTCTGAAGTAGACAAACTTTGTCTTTCCCAGAGCTTTAGTGAGGATGTCCGCCACATGTTCTCCCGACAAAGTGTACTGCAACTGTACAACTCCTTGCTGGACACAGTCTTTGATGAAATGACATCTAATGTCAATGTGCTTCGACCGATCATGAAACACAAGAATTTCATAGAGCTTGATGCAACTCTGATTATCACATAGAATGTTGGTCGCTTCCATCTTTTCCTTGAGTAGATTCACAAGCAACTTCCTAAGCCATATGGCCTCACACGAAGCAGTTCTTGTTGTCATATATTCAGCCTCAGCTGAGCTCAGAGCCACAGATTTATGTCTCCTGCTACACCAGGAAGTCATCCTTGATCCAACATTGAAGTAGTACCCCTTGTACTTTTCCGATCTACTAGGTTGCCAGCCCAATCTGCGTCAATCAACCCACTCAATCGAATGTCATTGCCTCGGGTGTATCTCAATCCAAGCTCGATTGTTCCCTGCGGATATCTCAGAACATTGTTGGTTGTTGCCCAATGTGCCCTCCTTGATTCCACCATGAACTGACTGAGGGTGTTGACAGCATAACAGATGTCTAGCCTAGTGTTGACCAGATACATCAAGGACCCTATGAACTACCTATACAAGGTAGGATCAACCTCATCATCTTCAGAAGTATCAATCTTCTTCCAATTGGTGATCAATGGTGTAGCCATGGGTCTACAGTCTTCCATCTTGAACCTCTTAAAGATTTATGTAGCATACCTCCCTTGACCAAGGAAGATCTCACCCTTCTGCTGCCAAACTTCCAACCCCCAAAAATAATGCATTAGCCCCAGATCCTTCATGTCAAACTCTGCAGCTAAATTCTCCTTGCAGTCCTTGATGAGCCTAGATGATCTTATGAGGAATAGATCATCTACGTATAGCACCAGTACTAGAAGCTCATCCCCTACTCTCAAATAGTAAAGGTTGGGATCTACGTCACTCTTGACGAATCGCATCTGTTGCAAGTAGATATCAATTCGACCATACCAAGCTCTAGGGGCTTGCTTAAGTCCATACAAGGCTTTCTTAAGCCTGCATACATGAGTCTTCTACTCATGCATCTCAAAGCCCTCTGGTTGTTTGATATATACTTCTTCTTCTATCCCTCCATTCAAGAATGTCGTCTTGACATCCATCTAGTGAATCTCCCAACCCATCTACGCAGTAAGGGATATCACGGATCTAATAGAAGTATATCTGCCTACAGGGACGAAGGTCTCTTCATAGTCTATCCCTTCCTTCTGAGCATACCCCTTTGCCACAAACCTGGCTTTAAATTTCTACGCTGCTATTGCGCAGTAAGGGATATCACGGATCTAATAAAAGTATATCTGCCTACAGGGACGAAGGTCTCTTCATAGTCTATCCCTTCCTTCTGAGCATACCCCTTTGCCACAAACCTGGCTTTAAATTTCTACGCTGCTATCTGCAGCACATTTGATCTTGTAGATCCATCTCGAGCCCACAACTGATCTATCCTGAAGCCTAGGAACCACTTCCAAGTTCCCATAGATCATTTGTCATGATGGAATTGTACTCTTCCACCATTGCATCTACCCACACTTGATGCTGAGTTGCCTCCTGAAAACTAGAGGGTTCTCCAACCTGGGCTACCAAGGCTTGGTATCTGTCTGGTTGCCTGCGCTTCCTCTTCTCATTTTTGGGGGCTCCGACAAACTCCTCTGCATCCTTTAGAATTTGTTGTAACTCCCTACTAGTCTGACCACTGGTAGTGGGTGGCTCTACCTGCTCCCCCTCCTACAAATCTTCTGGAAATGAATCCCTTGGATCCTTCTGCCTTGGAGAAGCACTCGGGCTAACCTCAGCTAGTCTTAGTGGTTGGACCAATGGGTCATATTCAGACTGCATTGCTGAAGGCATCTCTCAGGATTTTCTGAAAGCTCTTTCCTCAAGAACTTTACATCCCTCCGCACTACAACCTTCCTGCTGCTAGGAATGTAAATTCTGTAAGCCTTAGCATTTTCACTGTATCCCACCAGATACCCCTTTTCAGCAGTCCTATCCAATTTCTTCCTCTTCTCTTCGGGTACATGGCAGTATGCCGCAATACCAAATATCCTGAAGTGACTTACCTCTGGCTTCCTGCCAGTGAAGACACTTTCTGGAGTGATCTTACCCAATTCATTATGAACCACCCTATTCTAAACATATACAGTTGTGTTACAAGCTTCAGCACACAGAATTTTGGGCATGTCTTGATCATACAACATTACTCTTGCAGCCTCCACAATAATTCTATTCTTCCTTTCTACAACTCCATTCTGCTCTGGATTATATGGAGCAGTCCACTCTCTTCTGATGCCTTCCCTCGTGCAGAATTTTGTTAAGTTTTTATCAATGTATTTTCCACCATTATCTGATCACAGTATCTTTATCCGCTTTCCTATCAGATTCTCAACCATAGCTTTAAACTCCTTGAATCAGTTAAAGACTTCATCCTTGGTCTTCAGAAAGTAAATCCAAGTTTTCCTGGAATGGTCATCAATGAAGGTGACGAAATACTCGGCACCACTAAGACCTCTAATGGACATTGGTCCACAGATGTCTGAGTGTATCAATCCTAACACACTCTCAACAAAGCGGACGATCTTGGACAGTGTCCGAGACAATATAGTCTCGCATATATCTAGCAAGAACACTGCCAAGGAGATGTGGGATGCTCTTGACTAGATATATCAGAATTCTTCCAAGTAGCAGAAGATGTTCTTGCAAGAGAAGCTGAGAAATATTAGGATGTAGGAGGGTGAAGGCATAGATCCCTTCCTCACTAGGATTCAGGAGGTCTGTGATCGACTTGCAATAGTTGGGGAGGCACCTCAACTAACAGAGCTTGTGCGTTTGGCACTGAATAGTGTCTCAAAGGAATGGCAAGTCTTCGTGCAAAGTATCATGGGTCAAGACCAACTGCCTACATGGGATAGGATGTGGTCAGACCTATAGCAGGAGGAGCTGAGGCGAGCTCTGTTGAAGATCACCATCAGCGGAAGCAGCAGCAAGGGCACAAAGGGTGAGAAGGAAGAGGAGAATGTGGCCCTTCCATCAAAGGGTCCCAGTCAAGGACAAAGGGAGAAGAAGAAGAAGAAGGACATATCTAAGGTCAAGTGCTTCAGGCATGGCGAGTCTGTCCACTACAGTACTCAGTGTCCTCTCAGGAAGAAGGACAAGCAAAAGAAGCAGGACCAGGCGGTAGCGTTCGCCAAGATAGACAAGTTGTCCTCCAAGCTGGAGGAAAATTTTGCCATGTGTGCAGCTATACCTCCAGGAGTGAGGTGGGGTGATATGGAGTTATAGTCCCAAAGTTGCAAAGGTTTGGGCAAGATCCATTGAGGTGTCCTCCTCATGGATCATTACCTAGCTATAGGGGCATACAGTATTCAGTAACAGAATCGATCAGTGTCAATTGATGCAATCAAATTCCAGAGTGACAGTTGTAGACTAGTTGCAGTTAGGTGCTGAGGAGCGCATAGCAGTGTTGATAGTAAAGCAAGAGGCTTAGTAGCAGAGTCAGCACCAGCGCAAATTCTTCAGTGGATAGTGCAGGTACTAGTAGAAGTCAAATACTCAGGAAACAAATGCAACACAGAGACATAGTTGATTCAGTATTTTGGATGCCTCTTAGTTGCAGTAGTCGCAGTTGCACCAGCAACAAATGAGAGGGAGTTGCAGTGCAGATGGAGAGTTGGCGGGATTTTAGCAGTGTCAGTGGCAACATAGATGCAGCATCAGAGTTGCATAGTGGTTGGTGGGCAATGGCAGTCAATCACAATGGCCAGTCATCAATAGCGTACAGAGGGTGATATAGAGACAGGGTGTTGTAACGGTATTGCAGCACTAGAACACCTTCCTCGCTAAGAGGGAGTGTTAGTTTTAACTGTTTATAGCATCAGAGGTGTTCTAGTCTCGAAATTTTGTGGAGAGGCTAAAATACAGGAGTTCTCCATAACCCAGAAATTGTTTTTGAAAATTCAACCTAGAAGTGTCTCAATTAGATTATTAGACTATTTTTAAATATTTCCTAAGTCTAAACTTAGGAAAAGGGGTTAATTAATCAATATTAATTGAGAAAGGTGTGAATCATCTAGAAACTCACACAAATCGATCCAAAAATGATTTCATCTATCGATTATGTTTAAATCTTGGTTGTTGGAGTCCCAACTGGAGATTATAAGATCCCAACTGGAGATTATAAGAAGAGGTCGATGGGTAAACAGAGAACACACACTTGAGTTCAATTTCCTTTGGCAGTTCGATTTTCCAAAGAGCAGCAACAGTTGTCGAAAGAGTTGGAGCCAAAGAAGGGAAGCAAAGACAGAGAGGGGCAGGGACAGTGATCCAGAGGAAGTTTTCCAGATCCGAAGAGGCAGCAGCAAGTGGCAGAAGTATTCCACGCAGAAGTTGCACAAGGGTTGTGCAGAAGCTTCAGTAGAGCAGTTCGAATTAGATGGAAAGGAATGATCTAAAAACGACTTGAGTTACTTAGCTCTATTTCAGAGATTGACTGTAGGGGCGTTTACTGGATATGTCGCCCTTAAAGAAAGGATGAGATCCATAGCTACCTAGCCCTCTACAGACTCTGTCTATAGAACTTTACAGTGGTTAACACTCAGGTTATTAAAATGCGGAATTTTAACCAAGATCGTTTCTAGTCCTTGTACAACATGTGATTGGCAGTATTACTAAACAGTTATTAGGTGTATTAACTGTTTAGGCATGAAATAATCTATCTATGTTTAGATTCAACAATTTCACATCAATCACATAAGTCATACCATAAGACAAAGAAGTTTGTGACGGAGTTCGTCCCACCTGGACTACGTCTCTGGGTCCGCCTCAAAATTGTGCGTCCGTTATATTCTTTAAGCCGAGAGAAATATGCTACAAGGAATCATTAGTTGCACTACTGATGTTGCAGATATGGACCTTCCCTTAAATAGGTTAACTGATACAACTCTTTTCTTTCAACACATAAGAAAAGACATGGATGATTCGCACACTAAAACAAACTGAGGACTGAATCTTTATGGACCTTCGACAGCTTGATGGCTGAAAGAGTTTTAGAATGTCGAAGTTGAACTCGTCATCATCATGTACTTCAATGTTGTCTTTATGCAAGTAGGATGCTTTGCTCCTTCAATAAACCTACAATAAGAAAACTCTCCACCAATTACATCATCTGTCTTCTTTAAGAGTGCCTACTTCCTCCTGAAGTAGGGAAAACTCTCCTCTCTTGAGATCTCACTCACAACACTCTTCTCTTCAAAAAGTCTCCACACTCTCTTAACTCATGAAAAGAGCACTCCTCTTTATATATTAAGAGTGCATATATTCAAGGCTTTACAATCTGCCTCGAATCATTGTTTGTTGTATTTAGCATTTTGTTGGAGAATATTTGGTGATGAGGCTTCAAATCAACTCATCATATTCCATACATAGGATAAAAAATCCTAAACCATAGCGCTGTATTTAAACTCAAATACCCACTTTAGAATTTATAATATAAATCTCCACCCGACGGTTAGGCTAACCGCGCAGGGAATGCTAACTGCAACGTGAGAACAGACGGCTTTCTATCCGGCCGTAGCTCCGACGGTTAAGGTCTTATCCCAACGCAGTTTGACATCTGTCACACAAAACCGACTGTCAGTTGCGGTCTTCTGACGTGGCTTTACCAATCTTTGGTCACATGACTTATCTGACACGTTTTTGCAAACCTGTTACATAACTCCGACAGCTCATAATCCACGCGGTTTAAAACTTTCCGCTGCGGTCTTCCACTGTTCTGGTCACAAGACTTCCAAAGTGGTTAAATAACGTTGTCTGGATAACTCTGTGGAGTTTTATTTGTAATGTTTTTTAAAAACAACATAACCCAAGCCTTAGTATTCGAACTTTATAACATAGTTCGAAACTTTTCATTATGGGTTTGATACAACATTACATCGAACCTTTGATAAGGTTTATGCGCCATAAGGTTTTTATCCAATGGTTCAACCTTTAAAAGGTTTTTGATCTCCGAACCTTTAATAAGGTTTTACAACATTTCAATGAACCTTTTAATAAAGGTTTTTGGCATAGGTTGCAAATTTTTAATATAAAACCTTTTGTGCCTAAGGGTTTTATCACATCGACCCTTTTTAATACTTTGACTTTGTGGGTTTTAACATCCCATATTCCAAACCTTGATAAAAACCTTTTGCACTAGGATTTGAACCTAAAGGTTTTACACCATAGACATAAGTTTTGTGCTAGACCTTGACATCCATCCTCCGAACCTTTACAAAGGTTTATGGCTTAATTTTTGTACTAAGAACTTTGAGTCCATAAGTTTAGAAAACTTAGGAATAGGACTTGAATTTAACATTTCGCCCTAGGAGTAGATTTAGGCTTTTACAAAGTGTATTTTCCTTCGACACTTAGCACTAATCTTTAGGACTTAAACTTAGGACTTAGGATTTTAAATTAAGTACTTTTTACCTTAGGATCTGTTTTGTCCATTAAGGTTTACAAAAGCAGACTATAGACATTTTTGACCTTTACATAAAGACTTAGAACAAGTTTTATCACTTAAGTCTTTTTGACAAACTGGTTGTTTTTGTCGCAGGTCGATTTGACGATGTCTTTGATTGGCGCTTTGAAACATTTGCTGGAGTCGCATCCGAAGTTGATGTCGATCGATGTCGCACATTTGAACTTCACAAATTTAATGATCATCTTCATCAATACCTGAATTAATACATAATCGATAATTACCAAATGTCGAATAACCATCTTGGTCGACTGAGTAATTTCGATACAATTTTAACAATTCTAAAATTGGATCACACCTCCCAACTAAAAGAACTTTCGGTTCTCCAAAAGTTTTATTTACAATGCTTTTGAAAAAAGAATTTAATTCTAGAACCTAGTTACAACTTTACTAGATCTAGATATTACAAAATCATTTAAGCATAAGGCATGAAGTCGGCCCAATTCCATTCAGTACTTGTTTGATCTCCAGCAGGTGACTTGGGTTCTTCCTAGGTTGTTGGTGTCGGTACTGTTTCCTTTGGCAGCATTGGACAATTGTCTTGACCATGCCCTGGTAGTTTACAATTTGGACAAGTTTTCTCCCTCTTACTTGATGATGAGTTTCTGGAGCTACTTACTGATTGAAACGAAACTAATTATGATTGTTTCTTTACCTGTAATGCCTTATCATTATCTGACGGCTGACTCTTCGTTGCACCGACTTGCTTGCTGTAAGCCTTTTGTTTCCAACATTATTCCACACAATGCCAAGGACTCTTACAGAACGTGCATGGATAGATTCTTTTAACTGTTTCAATTATCCAATTTTGATAAAAGAAATCATCGTCAGAATCATTACTGGTTGAGGACTGAGGTTTCTTACCTTTTCTATCCTTGAGTTTTTCCAGTAGCAGTTCTAGATGCTTTGACCAGCATCGGTCATAGATGTGACCAAGCTTCCTGCAATAGTCACATTTTAACACATCATATCCTAGACCCAGATTCTTCGGTCTTTCTTGTACTTGGATAGGTTGAAGTCTCCCTTGTCCATGTTTTCCCAAGCCTTCGCCTTCACGATATCCCATCGCTTTCATCATTGATAAGCCTTTCCTTTCAGGGATCAAACTGAGTTTCTGGCTAGAAACTTCGTCAAATTCGGAATCACTTTCTGGTGAAATAAGTGAATCCACATTGTCTTTTGCTTGAGATTGGGAAAATGAGCCAATGGCTTCCCTTGCTGACTTTGGTGAAGATGAGAGAGAAGAACTACTTTTAAGAGAAAGTGCAAGCTTTTTGCCATCGAAAGCTACATCTTTCATAAGAGGACTGCTTCCTCTTTTAGTTCTCTTTAAGTCTTCTAATTCTGATCGCAGACTTCGCTTATCACTCTCGAGAGCTTCCACCATTCTGCGCAATGCAACATTCTCCTGCCGAACTTGCAAATTGGACTCTTCGAGTTCCCTTAGCTTTGCCAGCTAGCGAGTGTTCTTGCCCATCTTGTACCTGCAAAGAACTAGCTACTCTGATACCGCTTGATCTGAAAACGACCTGAGTTACTTAGCTCTATTTCAGAGATTGACTGTAGGGGCGTTTACTGGATATGTCACCCTTAAAGAAAGGATGAGATCCAGAGGCTACCTAGCCCTCTACAGACTCTGTCTATGGAACTTTACAGCGATTAACACTCAGGTTATTAAAATGCGGAATTTTAACCAAGATCGTTTCTAGTCCTTGTACAACATGTGATTGGCAGTATTACTGAACAGTTATTAGGTGCATTAACTGTTTAGGCATGAAATAATCTATGTATGTTTAGATTAAACAATTTCACATCAATCACATAAGTCATACCATAAGACAAAGAAGTTTGTGACGGAGTTCGTCCCACCTGGACTACGTCTCCGGGTCCGCCTCAAAATTGTGCGTCCGTTGTATTCTTTAAGCCGAGAGAAATATGCTACAAGGAATCATCAGTTGCACTACTAATGTTGCAGATATGGACCTTCCCTTGAATAGGCTAACTGATACAACTCTTTTCTTTCAACACATAAGAAAAGACATGGATGATTCGCACACTAAAACAAACTGAGGACTGAAGCTTTATGGACCTTCGACAGCTTGGTGGCTGAAAGAGTTTTAAAATGTCTTAGTTGAACTCGTCATCATCAACGTACTTTGATGTTGTCTTTATGCAAGTAGGATGCTTTGCTTCTTCAATAAACCTGCAATAAGAAAACTCTCCACCAATTACATCATATGTCTTCTTTAAGAGTGCTTACTTCCTCCTGAAGTAAGGAAAACTCTCCTCTCTTGAGATCTCACTCACAACACTCTTCTCTTCAAAAAGTCTCCACACTCTCTTAACTCATGAAAAGAACACTCTTCTTTATATATTAAGAGTGCATATATTCAAGGCTTTACAATCTACCTCGAATCATTGTTTGCTATATTTAGCATTTTGTTGGAGAATATTTGGTGATGAGGCTTCAAATCAACTCATCATATTCCATACATAGGATAAAAAATCCTAAACCATAGCGTTGTATTTAAACTCAAATACCCACTTTAGACTTTATAATATAAATCTCCGCCCAACGATTAGGCTAACCGCACGGGGAATGCTAACTGCAACGTGTGAACAGGCGGCTTTCTATCCAGCGGTAGCTCCGACAGTTAAGGTCTTATCCCGACGCAGTTTGACATCTGTCACACGAAACCGACTGTCAGCTGCAGTCTTCTGACGTGGCTTTACCAATCTCTGGTCACATGACTTATTTGACACGGTTTTGCAAAACTGTTACATAACTCCGACAGCTCATAATCCACGCGGTTTAAAACTTTCTGCTGCGGTCTTCCACTGTTCTGGTCACAAGACTTCCGACGGGGTTAAATAACGCTGTCTGGATAACTCTGTGGAGTTTTATTTGTAATGTTTTTTAAAAACAACATAACCCGAGCCTTAGTATTCGAACTTTATAACATAGTTCGAAACTTTTCATTACGGGTTTGATACAACATTACATCAAACCTTTGATAAGGTTTATGCGCCATAAGGTTTTTATCCGATGGTTCAACCTTTAAAAGGTTTTTGATCTCCGATCCTTTAATAAGGTTTTACAACATTTCAATGAACCTTTTAATAAAAGTTTTTGGCATAGGTTGCAAATTTTTAATATAAAACCTTTTGTGCCTAAGGGTTTTATCACATCGACCCTTTTTGGGTTTTAACATCCCATATTCTGAACCTTGATAAAAACCTTTTGCACTAGGATTTGAACCTAAAGGTTTTACACCATAGACATAAGTTTTGTGCTAGACTATGACATCCATCCTCCGAACCTTTACAAAGGTTTATGGCATAATTTTTGTACTAGGGACTTTGAGTCCATAAGTTTAGAAAACTTAGGAATAGGACTTGAATTTAACATTTCGCCCTAGGAGTAGATTTAGGCTTTTACAAAGTGTATTTTCCTTCGACACTTAGCACTAATCTTTAGGACTTAAACTTAGGACTTAGGATTTTAAATTAAGTCCTTTTTACCTTAGGATCTGTTTTGTCCATTATGGTTTACAAAAGCGGACTATAGACATTTTTGACCTTTACATAAAGACTTAGGACAAGTTTTATTACTTAAGCCTTTTTGACAAACTGGTTGTTTTTGTCGCAGGTCGATTTGACGATGTCTTTGATTGGCGCTTTGAAACATTTGTTGGAGTCACATCCGAAGTTGATGTCGATCGATGTCGCACATTTGAACTTCACAAATTTAATGATCATCTTGATCAATACCTGAATTATTACATAATCGATAATTACCAAATGCCGAATAACCATCTTGGTCAACTGAGTAATTTCGATACAATTTTAACAATTCTAAAATTGGATCAAGGAAGTCGATTCAGCTTCCAGAGGCCCAGAGAGTCACTTCCAGCAACAAAGACAGGCAAGACGGCTTGATCAGAGGCTTAACAGAGCCACACGTGCGAGAGGCAGCGCAAGGACTATGCAGAGGGCCTGTGCAAGAGTTTGTACGACCAGATTTTTTGGAGGAGCCAGTGTCAAGTCTACTTGTGGAGTCAGAGAATTTTCTCTCTAATTACTTTTGTCAGATACTTGATTAGATAACCAGTTGGGCATCCATAAATTGTACTCAGATTATTTCACTGCTTCTTAATAATAAAAGCCCTTAGTTGCTGCACCCATTTTCCCAAGTTGGGTTTTTTCAGGGACTTTAATCCAAAAATAATTGTGTCAAATACTTGTCTATGTGTGCCAGTGTTTTCTTAGTTTCTAGTTTATTTTCCACAGAATTTAATTTGGTGAAAATTGCAGTTGTGAATTATTTGTTGTTTGTGTGGGCAAATAAATTGTTAATTAATTTACAGTTAGAATAATAATTTCCAGCTGCTGCAATAGTTGAAATTTTCACAAAAGGCGCACCAGAGAGGTGGAAAAAGCAGGCCAAGGAAACAGGTAACTCATGCCTCCACATTTGTTCCTTCCATACATCTATATATATTATAGTCCTACTGACCTATTTATGGTCATTCGTTGGACTAATAAAATTGTCTTATGTTATTAAAAAGTATCTTCACCTGCCTATATCTACATCAGCTTGAACCTTATAACATTGGACATCTTCTTAAGTTATCACTGGAAACACTCCCTTGTGGTGAAACTCCACTAAAGAGCAGGAGGAAGATGGCCGAGGTGACAGTTGCAATCTACCTCATTGTTGCAACAAGATCTGGATTTGCCTTGTGAAGCCTCTCACAAGGCCTGCTAGATTTTGAGGCAACAGTATTGCTGGACAAGACTTCGCAGGTAGTTACATATGGGTAATAAGACTTTAGAGAGATTATATATGGGTCAGAATTTGTTTGTTATCTTGAATTTTGGCTGTCTTTTTTTTGTGGGTGATCACAATACACAGGCAGAATATGTAGCTAATTTCGATCACATTTATGAATAAACAAATAATAGTCATTTTCACTTAAACAATTTACAAATAGATTTTGCAGCTGTGAGCCAATGACCCTGGATAGCAGGCCTGTCTCTTTTCTACAACTCAGTAAAGAAAATGGGAATTTATTCGAACCAGGTATAAGTTGAGAAATTCATTCACATTTTTCCTCAGTCAGTCTTGTTTTTCTACTATTACAAGAGAGTTGCATCAAACTGCAAGCTTATGTCAATGCTGTTTGTCAAAAGTAATGCAACAAATAAGCTCCAGAAGGACAATTTGTTAAAATGCATTGCAGATATAAATACCTACCTTAATAGGACCTTTTGCCACATTCCAAAAGACCTTTGCAACATCAGGAGGCATAAGTTCTGCAGAAGCCTGTGCTGCAATTGTGGCCACTTTCAACTCCGGCATTTTTTCTTTCCCTGAATCCTTTTGCTGATCCTCCTTTTCCTCTGTGTGGAAGACAAAAGAATCCCGCCTTTTGTACTCTATTCTAGCTGGCACACGTATGGTAACAGGTGGGGTCTTATCTTCTGAACTACTCTGTAAAACCCCACCAATCACAAGTTTGATGGGAATTCCCTTGTGTTTCTCTGAAAAGTCACTATCTCCTCCAGTAGTTACTTTATCATCTTGTAAATCACCAATTTTAATCTCATCTTCAGATCTTTCGCCCGAATCGATCTCCTCATCCTTCTCTTCATCACTGTCTTGCAACAACTCATCAAATACCCTTGCATCCATATCTGCCCCTTCAGGTGCAATGACTTTCAAAATCTTGAACTTTATTCCTGGTATCCTCTCTCTCATAAAATTTAGAATTCGATTCAGTCCATCATCCCTAAGATCCATTGCATCCACCTTGTCTCCCCCATTTTCCACATCCCTGGGATTTTCTGTGTTATCATTTTTTTGGTTTCCTTCAGGTGCACTTTTTGCAGAACCTGAACGATTGGCATCTTCAGCTTCCAATACCTGAAGAGAGTCTCCTGGTGTCCCTCTGGCTCTCCGCAGGTAAACTGCCTGCCAAAGATGATAAAAATTTCACTATTGATTCTAAAATCAGCACATTTTCCAGTATATAGGCAATTATTTAAAAAGTTTTATTCAGTTGTGAACAAATTAATAGCATAACTGAATTTATAAATTTTCCTCGGAAATACCATAGAGTTCATTACATTTACCTGTTGTTTGTATCCAAACTCCCCATCTTTAGTTACAAAGATCTCAAACAAGGGGACACCTGATGCTGCATTAGCCAACTGCCTGGTCAAGAGCAATAGTGAATTCCATTAGCTCCTATTTTCTTGGCATCTGTATCATACCAACTAGCATTATTATATATCTAACCCACCTTGCACTATAACCCTTGGCCACAAATCTACCCTGTCCAGGAACAATTTGGATTATCCGTCCATATGGGTCATCTGGACCTTGCGGTAGACCAACCCACCAACCGACCTGCAGATAATATTGGATATATAAACTCCAGTGAGTAAGAGTGTTAGCTTCAAAATCCTGAACTGGAAAAAATTTTCATTAATATTGGATATATAAACTCCAGTGAGTAAGTGTGTTAGCTTCAAAATCCTGAACTGGAAAAAAGTTTCATTGTTTGCATTGTTCTCTCTCTCTGACTGAACCTTGTGTTTAATAATATCTCTAGATCCCAAACCAAAGAAAATGGACTGACAGATCATAAGAATAACTATTCCATGCATGGAAATATCAAAAGTAATTTTAAGACAAATTTCTGGTTTAAGAACTTGACAAGAAATGCTAACAGTGAGAAGAAAACTCTGACCCCCAAACTATGTTCGAGAAGCAAACTACAAGCTCCTATTAGTAAACATTAGAACTGGTAGTAAGTAGATGTGTAACAAATGTGACATTTAAAGACGAGGTTAAAGGATAAACCAGCATATTTATATAGTGTTATAAATCGTAATCATTAATGATACATGACATAAAGGAGTGTGAGAGACATGCATGTGCTGCAGCATCATTAATAAAATTCCTATCTTTTATTCTCCCCACCCTTTTGTTAATTGTATTTATGTACATGCACTAAATTCTACACGGTATCAAACAGGATTCCAGACTGTTAGCCGTGTGTTGAAATTGGATAGCATCTGGAGGTGCTCTCACTGTTCACATGCCCATAGTGCCAGGCATGTGAGAGAGAAACACCCACAGAGTGATTGTGTGGGCTTTGCACCCAAAGTTGGGGGTTTTTGACCCAAAGGAGTGGACTTGGAACCCAAGGAAATTCTAATTTAATATTAAAGGTTATGTTGGAGGTTCCTTGAAGGACCTAATGGCCTTCCTAAGTGACCTAAGGAGAAATATAAATACACGAGCCGATGGAGAGGCTAATGGACAAGAGTGTGAAGGACAAATTCTTTTGTGTGTGTGAAATAAGGCAGCAAAAGGAGCTGCAGGTGTGCCATAGCTGCAGAAGTAAGAGGACAGCTGGTTTTCAAGGAGGAAAGAGGCCACAGCTTGATGGTAGCCAAGATGCAGCCAAGGAGCAGCTGTTTGAGGTTTCTGTGGAGCCGAATTTGGGACTGTTTGGAGGTCCGAAGCAGGCTGCAGGCCTGTGTAACAAGCCAAGGATTAGCTGGAAAAATGCCGCAAGACAGGCCAAGGTTCAACAAGAGAAAAGACAGGCAGACTGAGGGCTAAAAGCCTGCAGCACCGAAAGGTAGCTGGCTGAGTGAGCTGAAGGAATTGCAGAGCAATAAAGGAGTAATCCAAGGCCCTGACTGCAAGGAACAGCAGGTTGGCCAAGGACTGCCAGGTAAGCATTTGATGTTTGATGATTTATGATTTATGGTGGGCTGGTTAAGACCTCATAGTGCTACAGCTGTGTGATTTGATTGCTGTAGGGATTGTATTTTGGGGAGAAGAGGACCAAAAGGAATTGGCCTCAGCCCTAGAGTTTTAGTCAAAAGAAAGACATTGTATTTTCGGGATTGTACTGGAATGTAAAGGGCCACTATCCATGCAACGGGAGCCCTGTGATTTTATTATTAAAGGACTGATAAGAAACAAGTTTGGGCACATTAATTTTTTTGTACTATTATTGATCTAATTGCAGGTATATTTCACTGTGCAAAACTGTTTGAAGTTAGGCACTTTCAGTGTGCTTATTTTTCATCGCAATAGTTCCACCAAGTTTCCGGGAAGTGGGGACAGGGGAGCGGGGAAACCCAGGAGTGGCCTATGCAAAAGCTCCCCATCAATTTTTAGGAAACATGGGGGGACGTCGGGGTCTTTAACACAAGGGACCCCAACAAAAATAGTAAAACACTAAAATTATAAATATATCATTGAAATTTTATAATTTAACTGTCTTTTTCATTATATAACACTTACATCATGAAGGATAAATCGATGAATCATATAACTGAAACAAATTTAAAACGAAAAGCATGATACAATCATACATGTAACTGTAACATTGTAAAATGAAAATAAAATTTTAAACCATATTGAAGTTCCAACTGTGAACACTGAATATTGAAATAAAAGTCAAGTCTTATACATCAAGATTCAAATTTTTACAGAATCAAGTCTAATAATATCATATATCAAGATTCAAAACAAACTAAAGTCTACAACTGAAATCTGAAACGGAAAAGAAGATAGCATAAGAACATATCAACTGACAGATGAGCATAATTGCTCAAGGTAATGCCCCACTCGTCTCAGCATCCAGCTGTTGCATGAATAAATCAGGATCAACCATGTCACCATCTGAATCGGAATCACTTGCATTCTCAAACATGCTAAGTGGCACACCAACCAACTCCATCTGTGTCTCATCAAGTCCCTCCTCCATATCTAAATGTGCATCCTCCTTTGGATCAACATCCCACCGTGTTCCTGGTCCCTTCAAATATGAAATAACCAAAAAAAACCCTTCCACCCATCAATTCATAGTATATTTATAACATTTTATAAAAAGATTTAGGGATTTGACTTTTTTTATGATTTGACCTCAATTATTTTTGGCAACACAAGAAGCATTTCCTCTTTTGAGAGGAAACGTCCCCCCTTCAAGTTTCCTCGCATTTCCGTTTTTTGGGGACATGGGGAAAAGTCCCTCAGACGTCCCCGGAGCGCAAGGAAGTGTGGGGACGCGTTTCCCAGGTGGGGTGACACATCCCCATGGAACATTGTTCCTCGCTAAGGCATAGACCAGACCTGGGGTGCATTGATTTCTAACACCGTGATCATAAAGACTGAGAATGAAGCCCATTCAGTACTTGAGGAAATAAAGTGAGAGTCAATGGGAGAGGAAAGGAAAAGGAAAGTCAAATTTTGAACGCTTAAAAATTATTGAGAACGGTGGAGTATATTTTAAAAGTTTATAAAGGTTTGAATATTTTAAACTTCAAAAAGATTTTTAAAAACAAGGACAACAAAAGGATGAACAGTGCTAAATGCTAATGCCTGGATTCAAAGAGTCCACAACATCATGAATATTTCAAGAGCGCAATAGAAGGTGATTACAAAGATGATAAACTGGCATAGACTTTAAATCCATAAACCAGCGTGTGCACGACTCTCCATGAAGCAGACAACAAGCACATTGACACCCCGCACACTTGAAGTCAACCCACAGATAAAATCACCTAGCAGTGAAAATATAGGTAGATATTGAGATACTGTTGGCAGTCACCCAGCAAACCAATGAAGAATATCAAGTAACCACAAGCAGACTGGAGAACAAAGATGTCAAATAAAGAACAGAGCAGGTACAAATAGCAGACAAGGCAAACAATTTTGTGCAGTCATGAAGTCCAGATGTGGCAGCAGAGTCATGTGGACCTGGAAAGACTGCAATGCCTAGATAAAAAAAACAGAGAGACAGCATGAGTTCAACACCAGAAATTCACAGAGACACACGAGGTTGCTCTAACAAATTAGGTTTACTGCCTAAGGAATACAAATATGGAGTAGGGCATCAAAACCGTGCCTGAGAAATACATATACACATTACACCTTAGGAAGATGGCTGGGGTATCAAAACCATGCCAACTATATAAATGTGAGGTACTTCGTATTTTTAGAATTTGACTTAATCTCAAATTTAGTGATGTAGAATGGCAATTGATAAAAAATGGGTTATGGAGAAACCTAAAAAAAGATGCATACTATGTCTGTTTTTCAAATAAAAAAAACAAATAATCCTTGTAAAAACTGGAGTTTTTGAGGCCTGGTTGATGTGTTTACAATGTTAGGCCTGGCAGGTTCAAATCCGTAGTTTGGCTGGGTTGGAACTGGCCATTCCACCATCATATATTACTTCATGGTTGAAAGAATGGCATCATGGAACAAAGACTGTTACAGAGATCTAACAACAGGATTACAAGGAAATTCCCATCCAAAAAAGCCATAATGCTAGCATATGAACCTATATCCCAATAGGAAGGGATTCAACATCTTTATGAAAAAAACAGGATTTGATTTTAACAAGCAAAACCAAATCCTGCTTCAAAACCCTCAATTCTCCTAAGAGGGGTTGGTTCCTTATGAAAAGTAGCCTTTCGCCATTATCTCCACAGAAAGTCTATATTGGATAGACAAACTGTGTGCCTTTTGTTGACAAGTATTTTGATTTGTGCAAGCACTCACAATACCCCTGAAGACGAAATCAGATTAGATACCCCTAAGCACATTACATTTTGCAGTCAATGGCACTGATTTTGCAAACCAATTTAAACCCTTACGTGGGTGTTCTCAGTCTGACAGAGCACTTCCAGTAATTATAATGATAAACAGACTAGAGAAGGAAATCCAGACTGATGTTCTCATATGTCTTGTAGACTCTGGCAGAGATTTCCAGACATTTCCTTCATTTTAATTTATTTCTGAAGAATCAAAACAAAACTGGAGACACAACATGCACCCAAGTTGCTCTCCTAGAAAACCGACTAGCATTGTGACTGGTTACCTAGCTGACTTGGCAGATAGGCGCTAACCCACAGGTGGCATTCAAATAGAGTTATGGATGGTCAAGGAACTTCTTGGCAGCTTCAAAGGCAAGTCTTCAGGGACAAGGAACTATAGTGGGGATGCTTGGTGTGCATGATAAAATTCAATTAAGTTATACCTTCAGCTTGAGAGTGATGGAAATTTCATGGAGCATCCATCAATAGAAGCTTCTGGATAAGGAAGAAAGAAGTTGTCTATTGAGAGGGAATGATAAATAATGGTTCAATTTATTGTTGACAGTGATTTATCAAAGCTGTCATTTGAGAGAAGACAAAAGATGAAGAAATCACAGGCCACTATAGTGTTAATAACATGTAAGGTTTAGTAAACATTGATGTTGTAATGTGCAATGTTTAGTAAACACCAATGCTAGTGGTTAGTAGATACGTCTGTAATATTATCTTTTTTGGTGTCACCTACTACAGGGTCAGGTTGGACTTCCAAAGTTAGGAGCAGACAGGTCACATGTACAGATTGGTGCTACCAGTGGGCTCAGGAGCTCTTTGGAGGAGTTGTGAGGAGTTTTCATGGTTTCCAGAGGCATTCGCTTGATATACTCCATCATCCGAGCAGTTTGGCTTTCGTTCCGGTGCATTCCGATAACTTTCAGAAATTTGAGTTATTTCTGGGCTTAACTCAGCTGATTACACTCAAGGTGGCATTCCGGGAGGAATACAAGATGGAACACCTTAGTGTAATAGCTCATTCGAACCGGGACGAGGATACCTACATGGTGGGACAGTTAGACACGGATTTCAGTGACCAGAGGAGGCGTGGTAGCCGATTTACCCTTTCCTGCATTAAAAAGGAATATTTTAATAAAAGGGAAAAAGTGCTCCATGAATAAAATAATAATAAAATAATGCTCTAGAAGGCTCCAAGAGATCTATAAAAGAAAAGGAAGAGGCCATTGGGAGATATCGTTGGATCATGTTATGTTATTCTATGAGAGGTGTGAGACGCGGTTCTCTACTTCAGCCGTAGCCCCAGGACGGAAACCCTCGGGTGATTTATGAGTGTTGGATGAAAACCCAACTCTCTTGAGGAGACTTCATTCAGAAGTTTCGCAGAGCTTCAGGGATTGGTGTGAGGATCATCCGAATCTTCAACTTGTGCTTCAGTGGGTTCAGTGACAGTTTTGCCGTAGCCGATTTGCAGCAGTCTTCTTGCCGAGCCGTCTACACCATTGACAGAGTCATTCATCAATTGGGCCAGAGATCTTTCTAGGTTTTGCTCCGCTTGCTTGGCAAGCTCAGGTTCCGCTGTTCCTTTATGTTGATGTACTTTCTACCATAGATTAATAAAATGGCTCTGGGATTTTATCGACATCCATTGTGTTATATTGGTGACTGTGTGTTTATTTCCGTTTATTTTGCTGCTTAAGTCTATTTCTGCATTTTTAGTTAAAATATCCCATTTGGGATATTACAGTGGTATCGAAGCATCGAGCTTGGCTCAGCCTACGGGATTTGCAGTTTCCAATTGCAGTGATCATTGTTGGAGGGTTTTAAATACAAATTGTCGAAAGTCTATTTTAATGGTGTCAACGCCATCTTTTCTTTTTGCACAAAATTGTTTTGGGCATTAACCATTCCACAAATCAGAATCGAAACCAGATTTATTAAGTCAAGGAGGGGTTCGTGACTATTGTGATGCCGCATTGCTCGTTACGAGGGCCAATTAGTAAGAAGACGTCCAACTAATTATTAAGCCAAGCAAATATAATGACTTGATTGAAATCAAGTCAAATCTCATGCCGCCAAACCTTATTTTGTGAAGGAGCCGCAAGCTGGTTTTTTTTTGTTTTTCGAGGTGGTGTCAAATCTCAGGTTGAAGGTAAAATCGCATATGGTAGAGGGTCGAGCTGCGGAAACATCACAACGCACATTACAACGCTCAATTCATATGGAACAACCACACCATATTATATCAATTTCTTTTTGTGAGGCACCTATATCCAGATTTTATATGTGGCCAAATTATTTGTTTTAGTGTGAACAAATTATTATGGCAGAATGAATTTCAAGGAAATAATTCGGGACCATCGCTTCAGAAACGAAAAATAAAAATAAAAAATAATTAAGGGTCAATGGGAGTAATTGCAAAAGCCACGGGAGCAGTGTGACGTATCCGCTGCAGCATGAGGGTAAACGTGTGATGTTGTGGGAGGCACTGAACCATGATTCAAGCTCTTCATTGAGCGGATCAAGCTCGGCAAATTTGGGGAAGCCAATCTTGTGTCATTTTGTTGGAGGGGTCGCGTTGGAAGCCACCCAATCAAAGTCGAGCTCGCTGTGGATATGGCCAAGGTTTGACACTACGAGAATTCTCACCGTTGTGGACGAGGCCACTAAAAGGGCGGAGTCCCGGGTTCATTGACCGTCGCCAGTGATCTTCTTTTACAGCAAGATTACAACCAAATGGCCATGACTCTTGTGAATTTTAAAGGGACCATTGTACACAGTATTATTGGGAGCACGTGGTGGTGTATCTATTCCAGCAATTCGATGATACTTGGAAGCTGAAATTTTCTGAAGCAGAGTTTCCTGTGCGTGAGTGACAAGTCTGCTGTGGCCAACAATTTTTTGTGAAATCCACTCGCTAAAAGACAAGCGTTTTGGGAGAACTTGTGTATCCTGTGGAGGCCAAGAGTCTTAACTCAGTTGGCTCAGCGCAGTGGGTATTGTGCTGCTGGATGTGTCGATTCAAAGACTTGAGAGCAAACTACACCAATCGACTGTGTAACATATCAGAAATCCTGCACCATTTCTTTACCACCACAAAGAGTCGGGCCAAAGCTAAGGGGTTAACGCCGCCATTAGCAAAATTGCGTCAACTATTGGTGAAGGTCGGGCACACGTCAAAGAGCTGGTATCATGAGTAAAATCCCAGAATATCAGTCATGCAAAATTAATTACCTATAAATCGTGTTTCTATAATTTCGGTGCAGAGACGGCCCAAGGTGATCAGCCATGATTGGCACAGATAGTTGACAGATGCAGATTTATGGGTGGATGCACAACTGTGTGTATATGTTGTTAGTCAACCTGAATTACTGTGGAGGCAAGTCAGTGTATTCGACAGGAAGGAAGAGAAACTTGTGCGGATTACCTCACTGAATTTCAAATTTCTCCATACATAGATCGAGAGCTGTAGAAGGGAGGTATTGACTATCGATGTAGTATCATTATTAGCAAAATTTGTGGACAACATATTTTTGTTTTAGGTGTGGGTGTCGTTTCTCAAGAAGGCTGCACTAAACCGTTGAGTCAACTAATGCCCAGGTTCTATTTTCTCCGTTTATTTATCTCAGTTGAAATCTTTTCAATTGCACAAAGCAGTGATATCTATAGTTTTCTGAGCAGTCAAAGTTGTATGAACTCTTCTTGAAACCAAAGTTATGAACAGTCACCTACATCACTATAAAAACTCAGAAAAACAATGACCACATCATTGGTTGAACCATGGAGGGATTCCTAAATAGCTTGATGAGAATGAAAGTTGGTCCTTTGAAGTTTGAACCACCATGCACCAGATGACCAAAAAACAAAATTGAACAGCAGACCCTTTTCAAGAGGAATCTATGCCATCCTTCAAAAAAGACAGCCAAAGGATTTGCAGGGAAAATTGGGGATTGGTCACAGAATTTTTGCACTTGGGACAGATCTGAAACACGTGAAGATGTCATGGAGAGTTTTGTCCAAACTAGAAGAGTTTAATGAACTCATGTCCGCAATAGACCAAGCAGAAGGGAAGAAACTAATTTGGGCTCTAAAACCTGCTATGCTTGCTCTTATACAGCCCAAATTCTTGGAGGAACCCTGTGAAGGGATCACACTTCCAGTTGCAGCATGCCTCAGTAACATCTTGAAATTGACCGCACCTATAGCTCTGTATAATGATGATGTTATGAGGAGGATTATGAGGTTGATTGTAGAGACTTTTCAGGATTTGGACAACGGTGCAAGCTCTACCTTTGGGAAGAAGCTTGAGATTCTATGGAGTATGGCCACAATCAAGACTTATGTCATCATGTTTGACCTTGAGTGTGATGACCTGATTTTGTAAATGTTCCAATGCTTCTTCAGCATTAGGAGACATCATCCTGACACCGTCATAGCACACATGCAGTCCATCTTGTCATCATGTATGAGAGACCATGAGACCATTGGCCGAGAGTTGCAGACCCGATTGTTGAGCATTTGGAGGAGAGAGCAGTTGGTCTCACCCGCTGCTTATGAGCTAGCCCAAGGGCTAGTTGAGCAGAACATTGAGTTTCTCCGGAGACAGTTGACCAGGGAGGAGCTGCTCCAGTTTGGTGGGTCAGGCAGCAGAAATGAGCTGAGGAAGGGACATTGCTTCACTTGCAAAGAACCTTGGGGGCCTAATCACTCATGTTTGAGAGATGCAGATGATGTGGCGGAGGCAGGACAGGAGGGCATTCCTTCTGTATGCCAGGGTGACGACTCTTCTTCAGATGAGTCTATGGGATCAGTTGAGGATGCTTCTGGGGCGCGAGAGCAGTCACGTAGAGATGATGACGGTGGACCGGAGTTGTGTTCCAGTGTGCAGGGTGAGCAGTCACGAGACTCTACGAGAGATACTCTGGGTGATGAGTCACTTGTGACAATTCAGCCAGAGCAGCATATAATGGAGCCTGAGTCAGCAGAGGAGGGTACTATGGACATCAGGCATGATATTTCTTTGGGTGAGAGCCAGATGGGCGCCCACATTGAGCCTATGATGGATATGCGGCTAACATTGGGGTCAGCCATTGAGGTGGAGCAGTCAGATGCACAGACACCGAGTACGGTGACAGCAGTTGCAAATCCATATCCTTTGGAGATGTTGGAGGTTGATGGGATAGTTCTGCAGGGGGCTGGTAGACAGCAGGAGCATGACATTCCCGATCAAGAGGGGGATGAGCTGTTGGAGATGATGGAGCATCCATAGTTGGGCCAACACACTGATGAGGTGCAGATAGATGTACACGCAGTCAGCAGAGCCGCAGTGCTTTTAGTGAATAGCACTCTCCAGGAGTACATCGATGGGGCTTGCAGCAAATCTTGCCCACCTTGGCCCATTATAGAAAGAGGGGCTTACTTCTACAGGCAGCTTTCATTGGCAGATGGGGCAGAGCAGTGGGAGTTGATTATGGGTTGGCGACAACACTCTAGGCGTGTTCCATATGCAGTTGTTGCTACATTGGATACTTCTTCCAGGATGGATTGGTGGGAGATCATGAGTTGGTATCCTCTGGATGGTACGATATTCTTCGTAGGGAGCACAACAGAGCAGGGGCCCTTAGACATGACAAAAGATACAGATTCCAGTTGGCAGTGGGGCAGATTCTTCAACATCCCATCCTAGTTTCCAGAAAGCAGAATCAACGTTGGATTTAGTCAGGGATTGGATTGGAGAGAGGTGATATAGGGCCCTATATGTACCTCTCTGAGAGAGGTGTGAGACGTGGTTCTCTACTTCAGCCGTAGCCCTAGGACGGAAACCCTCGAGTGATTTATGAGTGTTGGACGAAAACCCAACTCTCTTGAGGAGACTTCATTCAGAAGTTTCGTAGAGCTTCAGGGATTGGTGTGAGTATCATCCGAATCTTCAACTTGTGCTTCAATGGGTTCAGTGACAATTTTGTCGTAGCCGATTTGTAGCAGTCTTCTTGCCGAGCCGTCTACACCATTGCCAGAGTCATTCATCAGTTGGGCCAGAGATCTTTCTGGGTTTTGCTCCGCTTGCTTGGCAAGCTCAGGTTCTGTTGTTCCTTTATGTTGATGTACTTTCTACCATAGATTAATAAAATGGCTCAGGGATTTTATCGGCATCCATTGTGTTATAATGGTGGTTGTGTGTTTATTTCCGTTTATTTTGCTGCTTAAGTCTATTTCTGCATTTTTAGTTAAAATATCCCATTTGGGATATTACAACGTCACAATGTAACATTGGCAGATGTGGTTAGAGGTTATGTGTTTCAACAGCCAAAGCCATATTTGGTATTATAAATTGTAGTGAGACGTAAGTAAAGGTATGTGAGAGAGACATGTAAATTTTGGCATCATTAATTAAATTTCTCTCTTAATTTTTTTCTCCAACTTCTTGTTCATTGTGTGTGTCAAAATTCTATAAACTGAACATTATTAAGTAGAGGAGATAGGATATGTATTTGGAAAAGGATGGCTAGAGGAGAGAAAACAACCCTGCAGGGCCAAACAAGCCTTAGAACCAGCAATACAAAAAATAAAAGGATTCTAAAGCCAAGTACTAGATATGCCCCCTTCTTGGTAACATGATTGCAAATGGATTTAGCCATTACCAAATCAGATATAGTCATGGAGCCTCTACGACCTGTGATCTTGCTGTGCAGAAAAGCCAAATGCCCTTCAATTAAAATCCCAATTTTCTACAGATAGCAACCCACCCTGAAAATCATTCATCTGATAAATACAAGTTTGTTCCAGATATGTATGCTCTAAGATAGCCATACATGGCTTTATACATGTGCAGAGGCTCAAATTCTAATTTAAACTCGGCAAATCTAGGCCATGCAATTTTTGGAGCTGATTTTGACATAAACCCAGTTAATATAGGCAAACCGCAAAACTATTGTATCTAGTCCATTGGAACCCAGAAATGTGTGACTCGGATTATGAATATATTCACACCACCTGACTGCATAGAAGGGTAAGGATCTTTAGTTCAGATCAACGTTGCACGAAGCAGGGACGTCTTTTGGAAGCGAGGACGCAGAAGCGTCATTTCCCAAAAATAAAGGAAGCGAAGCGTCTCAGAAGCGTCTACTATATATATATATATATATATATATATATATATATATATATATGCATTTATATTCAAAAGAAACATCCAAAATACCAAATTAGTTGTAGAAGACATGAAAACATGCATATTTTTATATAAATCAAGATAGATATGGCATCCATTGTACATCAATGATTAATTATTCCAACATCAACCATCTAGATGCATAAACCATATAGAATCTAGATTCCTCTTCTCTTGTCTAGCATTTGCCTCTACTTCGATCCTCTAGGGATATTAGTCAACATTGCCCAATTTTGATCAAACAACCTAATCCAAGCCTTATAATATGGTAGAGAAAGCTTAACATGCCTAATCAATGATTGACTTGAGTGAAGGGTACATTTTTGCTAAGGCCATTACAAAGGAGTTCGGCAATCAACAACACCAACACTCAGGTACATATAGGGCCCAGTGCTCTTGATTAAATGCCAATCACATGCCCTCATACACGATATAATCCAATGAAACGGCACAATCCCATTGATCCTGAAAACTGTGAAGTCTGCTAAATTTTGAATGGGATATGAAATTCTATTTTCTCCATATGAAGTCTAATGAGGTTTGAACCACTATCATTTCATGGTAATGTTAAAAATTTAAGTAAAAGTGACATTATCTTTCATTTCCATCCATGGAAATGAAAGATAAAGGAGAATGTCACTTTTACTATAAGAGTTTAACATTACCATTAGAGAGCATCTAGGAAGTGTCTAGGGAGCATCAAGGGGCACCTTGGGAGTATTCGAAAAGCGTAGTTCCTCACATAGCAATTCAAAATTTCCAAAAGAAAAACAAAAAAAACCTTGCAGAACCATGTGAACCCTCCACCTTCTCTCGGATCCGCTCGTGATCCGCAATGGATACACGCCCGAACCTCCACGGATCCGCACCCGATCCTTTCCGAATCCACAGATCGGGCTACCGGAACCGTGGATTCGATTTTCTGGGAATCACCAAAAAATGGAGGCAAATCCGTGGTTCCACCAAAGGATCAGTGGCAGATTCATATGGGACGCAATTCCGCCTCCTGATCCTTGGGGTGGGGGGCTAGGGGGGGCGGTTCCTGCGACACTGGTTCAGATACATGAGTCTAAACAACAAAGAAGTCAGTGTACCCAACAGCACAAGTTCACTAGTGGTGTTTGAAGCAGTGCAAAGTGACTGCTTTGCTAGATCCAAGGTAATCGCAAGTGTATGGAATAAACCAAGAAGAACAATAAAGACCTTGTAAATCCTTCGCTTGTTCAGTGACCAATCCAATCGGACTCAACTACGCTCACCCTACAAGTGCCAATGTGGCCCTCTGGAGGGCTTGGACCTTGTATAGGGAGACCAAACCCCAAATGGAGACCCACCTACAATCTTGCATAAGATCCAATGCCTCCCCTTTCCCTCCAATACAACAAATCATTAGAGTAATCAAGTAAAAGAGCTTACAAATCATGGGATCAATTGGACACTTCATGGTGGCATGCCCTTCCATAGTGGGCTTTGGCATGTACAGGTGTCTCCAAGCTCAATAAAGGGGTTAACCAAGGACGCTATTATGTGGTTTCGGCCTTTAAAGGGGGTGACATGTCCATGGTACATTCGTCAAGTGGTAGGTGGCATGTGATATAATGATGGCATGAAGTGGGGATCAAGGGAAGGCTCCAAGCCACATGCCATGGTACAAGGGTAACTATAAAGAGGGAAGCCCACACTTGTGTATATGAGTGTAGGAGGGAGCAAATCGTGGTACATGAGTTACCCCGCCGTTTGTTTTTCCACCCTTCTTCATATGCCTTTCTCCTTTGATTGATTTTTCTTCATAATTGCTCGCGGCTCCAAGGGATGAGAGCATGATGTGTAGGATATATTAGTAGATACCCCCTTTTGAGGTTGGGCAATTCATTTCCCTGCAAGGGTTGGGACAATCATAGGTTCCTTAATGTGGAGGGGGCTCATCTAGGGCCCGTTACCACTCAAACTAGTAGGGGACCTAAAAGGGTTTCCTAAGAGGGCAACTGCTAGGCTAAGGGCAATGGTGGAGGCTTAACCCACAGTCACCACAGCTAAGGCTCCCAGCTCTTTACGGACTATCACTGATGGGAGGAGTCTCGATGCTTTTGGAAAGCCACATATAAAGGATATATCAATGAATAGACGAGAAGCAGCCCCTTAAACCCTTTCCCTAGGAGGAGGTGAAGAATGGAGATTGATTGCTCTTTAAGCAAGGGCCTTGACTTTCCAGGGAGAGGGGGTGAGGATTAAAGGGTGAGGATGAAGTGTATAACGTGTAGAGGTGCTTCTCGATCCCTAAAATCCTAGAAAAACTTGGATTCCCAAAAAGTCCTTGATGAATAGTCTTTGACAACAAATGGGATCACACGGGCCCAAGTGGACCCAACCCAGGTTCGGGGATGGCATTTAACAACCAATGATGTTACTATCCTGGACAAGTTGAGAGGAAAGGATCAAACAATAATTTTTACTTCGCAAAAACTTGATCCTAGAGCTAGGGCTTGGGATATCTCGAGATTCCACAGTCAGAATGTCTTCAAAATTTGAGGACACGTAAGGGACCCACCAGCGCAGTTGACCCTAAGAGATTGAATTTTCCTATGGCCACATTTCCGGGAAAGTGATGCCCTAGGTGACCTAATGGGGCTAGACCTAGGAAAAATGGAGAAAGGGTAAAAGTAAGGGTTAAAATGATCATCCTGTGAAGGATCAGTGCCTAATTTGACTTGGCGATATGGATTCAAGGATAATTAAGAAGATGGAATGTATTTCTATCCTTCAAGGAGGCTTCAAAGTCAACTTCATCCAATGTTAGAGGCTAGAGAAGAAAAGTGACTTTAAAACATTTATACTTCTTGCAAATAGTGAAGGCTTATCGAGATAACACGATCTCTAGGTAATTTCATTCATATAACATGGCCCACACATACATATGCTAAAATAGACACATTATTCCACATTTAACATATACAGCAATTAGCCCTAATCATAGCGAAGTTCAACTGTATGCAGCAACAAGAAAAATGACATCAAATTTGCACTTACACGTCATAGAATATATTCAACCAGCATCATATTTGCAATATAAGAAGCTCCAAGATAGAGAGAACCCAAATCCATACATCAAAATTCATCAATCATCCAAAAATCTCCACCGAGGAAAAAATGTGAAATTCTCTTAAGAGAGAGAGATCCCAACCCAAGCGATGATACAAATAAATTCAACTAACTCCTATTTACTTATCATTTACGAGTTCGATTTGGCCTATGGGCCTACATTAGCCCCTAAAAACAACATAATGTGCAAATAACCCTAACATTTGGTGACAAGCCCACCAAACTAGCTCATACATGGAATAATAAGCCTCATAAGAGGTCAACTGATGTCGTAGGGCCTTCTAGGAGGCATACTAGGGTCCATGAGTGCCATAATGATGCATGGGACCCATCAAAAGGATTGGACAAGGGGTTGCCCTTTGTTCTCCAAACAATAAACCATTGGTGCTCCCTGTGGATGTGGCAGCACACAAATGACCTCATGGGTCTCCAAATGAGTCGAGGATGCCTGTAGACCCTCCGTGAAGGCTCAAATGCTAGAATAAATGTTGTCGTATCATCGTACAAGCCCTAGGACACCTGCCAAGTGTGTTGTGCACCTGTGTGGTTAGTTGGGCATAATGTGCCAAATGCATCTTCCTTGTCCCAAAGGTGGATCTCTAGCAATCTCTGAACATCTGTAGGGATCCATGGAGTATTGTTTATTGTTGTGGAGGCCCATGGCTTTCGACACACACCCTATATGTGCCAATGTAGCCCTCTGGAGGATAGGACCCCATATAGGGAGACCAAACCCAAATGGACACCACCTGCAATCCTGCATAAGATCCAATGCGGCGCCTAGCCTTCCAATACAACAAGTCATTAGAGTAATCGTGTAAAAGAGCTTACAAACCATAGACAATAAAGTGGGCACTTCATAATGGCATGCCCTTCTGTAGTGGGCTTTGGCATGTGCTAACGTCTCCAAGCTCCAAAGAGGGTTAGCCAGGTACCTTAATAAGTGGCTTCTAACTTTAGAAAGGATAGTATGTCCAAGATCCACCCCTCAAATGGTGGTGGCACATGATCAATATGTGAAATGGAGTAGGGAATGATAGGGACAATCATGGGCCACATAATTGGGGCATAGAGGCAGCCAGATAAGGGGAAGCCCAAACCTGGGTATATAATGTGTAGGAGGGAGAAATCATGGTACATGAGGGTTCCCAACCTTGATTTTTCCACCCTTCTTTACATGCCTTTGACCTCTTATGAATTTTCTTTGATTAACTACTCGGGGCTCAAAGGACGAGAGCATAATGTGTAAGATATAGCAATGATTACCCCTTTTAAGTAGGGTGGTTCATTGCCCTCCAGGGGTTGGGACAATCATGGGTTCCTTAATGATAAAGGAGGCTCATCTAGGGCCTATGGAACCAGGGTGATGACCATGGGTATGGGGTAGAGCTCATGTATTGGCTTTTGCCCACATGCTAATCATTTTTTTTTGTCCTGGCCATCTTTGGCATTGTGGTACAATTTCCTGTTGAAAGTGACCATTTATGCTTTTACCTTTTCTTTTAGCTGCTTCAACCTCCAGGGCATCATTCCAAGCCTAATCCAAGGGGGGGGGGGGCAAGGGGATAGGGAGGCTGACCCTATGCGGACCCAGAGAGGCAATGTGGACCGAGGTGGGAGAAATGATGAATGGGGGGTATAGTGAGCAGAAAGGGAGTAATATATGCGGATAAAGGAGCAGGACCATCCTACCAAAGTCGGGGTTTCCCAAGTAGTACCACCCTAGAACCAAATTGTCAATAAAGGAGATCCCACGAGACTAAGATCCAAAAGGGACATCCAAAAGAGATCAAGGGGGCAGAAGCACAAACTAAGCCCACTCTTTCTGCCAAATCCCCCCATCAATCCATGCCCAGAAGTGTCCATGATAAGTAAACCCAATATTCAATTACCAAATGACAAGACATACCTTTAGATTCGGGAGGCCCACCTTCAAACATACGATCAATACAGAGGGGTGAGGGACCTCATGGTTGGATCAGGTGGCGGAGAAATGGCACAACGAGCTAGTTGAGGGCTGCAAGGGGTTGTTGGGTGTCAACTAAGGTCCATGATGGAGAAAAAATTCTCCTAGGGATATCACCCACAAAGTGGTGGCTAACAGGGCCCATAGGAACCAGGGTGATGGCCATAGATAAGGGGTAGGGCTCATGTTTGGATTTTTCCCACGTGCTAAATTTGTATGTCCCAGCCATCTTTTGCATTTTGTGGTACATTTCTTGTTGAGAGTGGCCATATTATGTTTTTTCTTTTCTTTTAGTTGCATCAACCTCCGAGGCATGGTTCCATGCCCAACCCAAAGTGTGGACAAGAGGAGGGGGGGCTAACCCTTAGTGGACCTACTAGACAAATGTGGACTCAGATGGGAAAAATGATGAAATGGGGTTAAACTGAGTGGAGGGGAGTGATGTATATGGTGTCGGGAAGTGGGACCACGCTGCCAAAATTGGGATTTCCCATGTAGTGAAGCCCTAAAGTTAATAGCCAATAAAAGAGATCCCATGGGACTAGGATACAAGGCTAACCACCAAATCGAACAAAGGAGACAAGAGTACAGACCTAACCCACTCTTTCCGCCAAATCCCCCCACCAATCCATGCATTAAAGTGTCCATGATAAGTACGCAAAATTATTGAACTACACCAATGAAAAGCCATACCTTTGGGGTCAGGAGGCCCACCTTCAAATATGCGATCATAATAGATGGTCGAGGGACCACATGGTTGCCTCGGGTGGCGGAGATAATGGCACATCGATCTATCTAGTGGTTGCAAGGGGTTGTTGACTGCCGATTGAGGACAATCTAGGGGAAAATTTTCTCCTATAGATACTACCCACGTGCGGTGGGTAACATGTACCATTGCTAACACTACTCCTATAAGCTAATTTCTCTGAGTTTTTCCACCCTAAATTCATTGAGATGGATGACAAACAATATAATGATCCAATCCAGATCATAACTCCCATTTTGGTAGGCTTTTGGTCCCCAAAAGCCTTTACAAAATGAAGTGAGAAAATTTGACCTCTAACTTCTGCCTGAAGCACCACCTTGCCTTGCCTGGAAGTTTTCCTTTCAACTCAATCTATCAAAGGCCATTTGCCCCTATCTTGTAGTTTTGGACCCCTCTTCTGCAACAAATACATCAAGAAATATTAATTATGAAGACCGTCCATAGCTACAAAATTCAACATAAACCATATAACATCAATCATCTAGTAGTTATACTTTTCATCAACCACAGGTCCACAAGTTACAACGTCTTGATTCACATCATGTTGTGTGTGGAACCTGATTATCTTCCTGATTCAAAGGTCTTATTTCGGTCGCGTTTGGATCCCATTCCCTGAAGGGTGGGTGTGGGGAAGACGCGTTTAGATCCCATTCCCTTGGTTTGTATGAGGGAATCGTATTGAGGCTAGGTATTATTCTATATATATTCCTATATTTTGATAGCACTTGATCACATGTTTTGACTCATATAGTCTTATAATATAATCTTGCAGAGATGCTTTCTTACACAAGTATATGGACTAGTGTAGGTTGTTTTACAACGGGAGCATGTAAAATTTGTTACTCCGACCCTTTTCCTTCTCACTAGCTTTGTCGCATAATTTACAAGCTAGTTGAAGAGTAGAGCTAAAAAAACTTGCGAAGAAAAGAAAAGAATTTTGATTCCAACTCTTCTAAGAATTATCCAAGTCATATATGCACTATCAAATCAAGCCCACTCACAATAATGTGTCAACAACATCAAGTTGTAGTGTACATAAACCAAGCTTTCTACCTGGCTTTCATTAAGGCGGTTTCTTTTGACATTGTGGATGAAGTTATAGGTGCTCCAACACCCATGTGAAGAAGTATTAACCACATGTGAAAGCACTAGTGAGGGAGCGATTTTTTTTTATAGGTGCGACCAAGGAACAATTTTTTTTTGGCAGGAGCGCACTCTCTAGGTCACTCCCTAAGCGCTTTCGTTCAATGCATGCTTCGGGAGCGAGTGCAGGGGGGGGGGCGCTACCCCACAGCCCTGCCTCCAACCCATAACTGAAGCAAGAGAAATAATAGTCTTAATGGAAGTGTACCTAGTGACTAGAGCAAAAGTCTCCTCATAGTCCTCTCCCTCTTTTTGGGAGAACCCTCTCACCACAAACCTTGCTTTGTACTTCTCAATGATGCCATTTGTTGCATGCTTGATCTTATAGATCCACTTGGAAGTCACTACTAACTTCCCCTCTACCCTCGGAACTATATCCCACACATAATTATTCATGATGGAGTTATACTCCTCCATCATGACATCCTTCCAAACCTGTTGCCCTACTACCTCCTCATAACTGGAAGGCTTGTAATCGATGATGTGGCTCATCAATGCCATATAACTCGAGAGCCTTTGTGGTCGTCTACTCTCCATAAAAGTACCACTAGGAGCCATGCCTATTTACATCCTACAAAGTGTCATGAAGCCAGTTGGCCTCTTCCTAGTCTCTACAACATCTCTAGGCGGGTCCACTAGCTTTGTTGGTTGTACTGACTCCTCCTAATAGTCTAAAGGATGAGCAATTGGACTAGAGGGATCTGTACCCACATCCTTCAAAGCCTCCTGCTCCTCACTATCAATCTCCATATGAGACTCTCTAGATCTCTTGTAGGCTACCTCCTCATCGAAAGTAACATCTCGACTAACCTCAGTCTAACCTTGTCTTGGAATGTAGATCTTGCAGGCCTTCGAAGCCTTGTTGTATTCCACAAAAGTACCCTTCTTCCCAGAATGTTCTAACTTCGTACTCTTCTCATTGGGCACATGGATGTATACTAGACAACCAAAGATCCTCAAATGACTAACCTTTGGCTTCACTCCCGTGAATGCCCCCTCAACTCAAGAGTCTTGTCCCCCAATATTCGATGAGGATTCTTGTTATGTGTTGATCCCTTAGTTAAACTGAGAGGGGGGGTGAATTAGTTTAATACATTCATGGACTTTTAAAACTTTCCTTTAAACTTATTTACACCTTAATTTCATGATAAACTTATTATATAATGAAACACCAATCTTAATATGTGAGCAGCGAGTATTAAGCAAATTAAATACAGAACATCAACACAGAATCATCACACACATGGACAACAGATATGTGGAAACCTGTAAGGGAGAAAACCACATCTTATTATTGTTGTGATGCAAAGGCAAGCTCCAACTCCCTCTCACCACTGATTTTTTGTAGGCTCCAACCTACAGGAGGCTACTACCTCAAATTTTGCAAGCTACAACTTGCAAGGAAGCTCCAACTCCCATCTATTTTCTGCAGAATACAACCCACAAGAGGCTCCTACTTCAACCAGCTCCAATTGGACATCTAACAAGCTACAACTTGAAACGGAAGCATCAACTCCCATGTATTTTCTATAGGCTACAACCCACAGGAGGCTCCTACCTCAACCAGCTCCAACTGGACATCTATCAAGCTACAACTTGAAACGGAAGCACCAACTCCCATGTATTTTTTGTAAGCTACAACCCACAAGAGGCTCCTACCTCAACCAGCTACAACTTGATATGGAAGCACCAACTTCCTCACTCTACAATAAAATCATATGTTAATTTACTTGGATATCAGCTCTGTTTTACTCCTCCTTCACTGTTGCACTTCCAGCCTTCAAATCTGCTTCATATCAGCTCTGGATCTGCACAGCATCTCTATCTGCTCTGTTTTATTCTTCCACTCTCTAACCTCTTTATGCATATAACAATACCATCAGTTATAGAGATCACTTCATAGTTGTTTGCATTCCATATGAGAATATGAAATGAAGAGGTATGACTCTTTGCCTTCCACCCTCTCAGTTTCTCGCTCAGCATATTTAGAATGTTACAACAATACATACGCTCATTTCAGTATTAAATTGGAGTTTTGCTTTGCCTTGAGACTTTCCTTTGCATCACAAACAATATAAAATAATTAATACATTTACAGTTACAATAATATTCCAATTCAGCCCTTTCAGTGTCTTAGCTTTGCTGTGTGTTTGTCCTCTTCTGCTTGTTGTCCTTTTGTCTTTTCTATTTTCGTAGTTATATTTCAACTGTGCTGCATAACTGCCCCTTTTTGCCCGACTCAACCCATGCTGTTGCACTGTTTTGCACGAGCTTTGGGTCCTTTTTCTTACCCGAGCCTTTCTTTGTTGTGTTTAGACTTTTCTTTTAACACACAGCTGCAACTGCCTAACACTATTCATCTTGGCCGGTTTCTTTAACCAAACCTGCAGATCTATGGGTTATGGTCCACATAACTCTCCTTTTATGCGCAGCGGAATACACCTTCGGAGTTAAATATAACATACATACATTAGCAATCAAACAGCGTAAACTTTATAACATAGCGCACATAACAGGACGCACATATACGCGAAACATGAGTTTTCGGGTCCCACAATCCTAGACCAATCACAATACATCGCACTTCACTTGCCCACAAGTTTAACTCTTATTGATATTGCTAACCCATATAATCTGCGATGTGTGTGATTGCGCAAAGCTGACACGTGGCTCTTCCCTCATCACATCGCCACTTTCTAAACTTACCGCATCGCAAACAAATTACCATACCTTAGCGCTATCTGTCAATATATGCGATAAGCGAACTCACGATCCGCCGTCCACTGTTGATCTGCGCCCAGATCTAACAGTCCTCACTTGATCGCACTTCACACTTTATAGGATTTACTTTGTGGTTACACTCTATTTCTTGCGATCTGCGATATTGCACCGTGCCAACACATGCCTTCTCCACTTCGCATCGCAAATACTTTAACTTACCATGCGACGCCTTAATGCTAAACTCTAAGAGTTGCGATTTTCGAAATCACTCCCGGTGAGATTCAATCTCCGTCGTTGGTCTGTGAGGGATCGGACGGTCCACACTTGTTTCGCTGATCAACGTCGCATGGCCGGTTAAATAACTTACCGTGCGAAATCCTAACGATGTTCGCTAAATCTTGCGATGTGCGAAGTCTTCACGGGTTTGCGAGATGATCCCCACCGTTGATCTATGCCTAATCTAACGAACCTTGTTGTTGCTTGCAAATCTGATTGGTCTTCGATTCTTAACACAAACACTATAATTCCCAGTTTGCGATATGCGCTTTCATTCTCCGCCTGACACGTGTCCACATCTCTGCCGTTAAAATTAAATCTTCAATTCTGCGATCTAATCCTAACCGTCCACTCATCCTTCACGCAGCTCTTCTTCATCTCTTCTGCCCGCTCTGATCTCTGGCGTTAATTCTTAATACTTTGATTCTGCGATTCGATCTTTGTCGTCTGATCGCCTCCCTTGGAATTCTTCTAAGAGTTCTCTGCCTTAGTCGATTTTATTCCTTTTGCGAGCACCGCTACTCTGCATCTCTGTTATCCTTCCTGAGCTTTATTCAGTTTCTAAATGCGTTGATCTCTCCTGAGCTTGTTCTTCTATTCGTTATTCACTCTGACTTGGGATTTTTACACTTGTTGCACGCCTTTGTTGCTTCTCTGTTGCCATTGTTGCTTCTCTGTTGCCTTTGTCACTTCTTTGTTGCCATCGTTGCTTCTCTGCTACCTTTGCTGCTTCTCTGTTGCCTTGTTGCCTATGTTGCCTTTGCTGCTTCTCTGTTGCATTCGCTTCCTTTGTTGCCTTTGTTGCTTCTCTACTGCCTTTGCTGCCTCTCTGATAGTCTAATGTTTCTCCTTGCCTCTTTGTTGCTCCTCTGCCTCTCTTTTATGCTTTCTCACTGCATTGTTGCCTGATTTGCTCCTTTGCCTTATTGCTAGTTCTTCTCTGCTCCTTTGCCTTAATGATAGTTCAGGTGCTGCTCCATTGTGCTCCTTTGCCATCAATGACAATATTTCCAACATAATGAACATAAATTGTCATTTTGGATGCCTCTACCCATAAGAACATCGATAAATATTGATCAATTCATTGCCTTGGTAGCCTCCACAATGGACCTAATATTCCTTTCTGCAACCCCATTCTACTAAGGATTGTAAGGAACTATCAACTCCTTGATTCCTGCCTCCTTGTAAAAATCATTGAAATCCTTGGAAGTATACTTTCCTCCATTATCTCACCTCAAAACCTTGATCTTCTTCCCTATCAAGTTCTCTACCTGAACCTTGAACTCATGGAACTTGCTAAAGGCTTCATCCTTGGTCTTCATGAAGTAGATCCATGTCATCTGGGAGAAATCATCAATGAATGTCACATACAAGAAACCACCCAAAGATTATATTGTCATCGGTCCGCATACATCTGAAATTACTAGATCCAAGATCCCCTTCGACCTCCTATCACTGTTTGGAAGAGATCCCTTGGCATTCTTTCCAAGTGTGCAACCCTTGCAAACGCACTCATGCTCTACCAAGAGTTCCGGAAGACCTGTAACCATCCTCCTTAATGCTAGCAAAGCCTATAATGTAGGTGAGCCAATCTTCGATGCCATAACTCACATAAACTGATATTAACATGTACCAATGTCTGGGCTCTCGAACACCAATCACTCCTGCTGAGTCTATGCTCAAGCCCTTAGGCCATATAAGACCCTGACCATCTCCAAAAGAAACTTTGTAACCTCTATCCTCCAACATTGAAATAGAGAGCAGGTTCTTCTTCAATCCTGGTACAAACAATACATCTCTCATGTGTAGAGAATCTTTAGACTTCAATTGAAACAATGTTGTCCCAACTCCTTTCACTGCATACTTGGCATTATTTCCAAGTTCCATCAGTAATGTTGAATCCTTCTCTATCAAATCTGTGAGAGAATCTTGTGAACCTATCATGTGTCTACAAGCACCACTGTCCACCAACCAAATATCACTATTGTTTTTAAGTGCCTGAAAGAGCGGAGACAAAGAAATATTACTTTCTAAGTCCATCGACAATCTCATTAAGTTTAGATTCCTTTGTCTTCTTTTGTGGTACATGCTCATCATCAACAACATCGGCTAATGATGCATGCTACTTTCCCTTCCTTTTCTTTTGCGGACACTAGGAAGCATAGTGACCAAATGTATGACACTTGAAGCATCTAATCTTTGAAATATCCTTCTTCTTCTGATCTTGAACTGGAGTTGATCTTCCACCCATATTTTTCTTATCAACTTTTCTTCTTCCTTTTCCTTACCTTGCATGAGCTGAAATGGCATGGGTTTCGTCATCATGAGGTCTATGCAAGTTGTTCTTGGACAACAATCTGGCCTCCTCTTGGAGACTTGGACATAATTAGTCCAAAGCTTATCAAACTTGGGTAGGTCAGCCTGTGCACAAATACCTTGTACAAATGGATCCCATGAAGAAGGAAATCCAATAAGAGTCATTGTAACAAGCTCTGCATCATCAATGGTATCTCCAATGGCTTTAAGTTGATCTCTCAACTGGGAGACTCTCATGAGATAAGTGGCAAATTAATCTAATCTAGACATCATGACACTGCGGAGTTAATGCCTTGAGGCTAATTTCCTGCTAGTGTTTTTACTCTCGAATATTCCCAGAAAGGCATCATACATTTCTTTGGCAGTTATCAACTCAACAACATGTGGAACCAAATGGTCCTTTATGGAATCTATCAATATTCTCTTAGCCTTTGCTTCATTCTTCTTATGCCTAGCTTTCTGCTCAACACCTTCGAGTTTTAAGACATTTTTCTTCACATGATTCAGAATTTATTTTCATCCAAGACAAGGACTATCTTGGTCTTCCAAGATCTGAAATTTGTAGCACCATCCAACCTGTCTTCTACTCTGAGACTGGGCACCATCTTGACAAGAGATCGGGAATTGGGTCAAGCTGCTAGATACTGAAATCAATGGTTGATCCTCAACAAAGCTCTGATACCATGTCGAAATTCTATAGCATGTGAAGTAGAATACAATAAAAGACCATAGAAAGATAGCCATGCACAATAGACAAAATATTTTTACCCTGGGAAACCCAATTAGGGAGAACCCAACAATCTTTTCTTGTGGAGAAATTTTATTTTCAACAAGGTTTACAAATCAGAATGTCCAGAAATCTATGTCAATATTATAAGTCAAATCACCATCCAAACCTGGTCAAAGGGTTGTTCATCAACGTTGCTCAAACCAATCAAAAATTAACGCTAAAATTTGCGGTCAACGGTCTGTGGTCAAACTTCTGCACGTGTGGCCTGCGATCAAACTCGATCTACGGTCAAACCTTCACAGCCGTGGCCTATGGTCAAACCTTCACATGTGCGGTCTACAATCAACATTTCACACGTGGGGCTCTACGGATCTCACTCGTCAAAAACTTGGTCAAATCTTCACACGTGTAGCCTCCAAGAGAAATGACAGAATGATGAAGAAAGATGAACATATCTCTTTAGCTAAAACTTCTCCTTCACTAGAAAGTATATGAATGAGCTTGCTATGTTGTAGTGTCTCCTCACATACACATCTATTTATACAGAGCTCTAATGTTGAATGGAGACCCATGTAAGAAGCCCCTCATCACAAGAAACCCCTTCATTTATTGAGCCTATATTACAACTCAACATTAGACTAAAATTGTTTATTCCACTAGTGGGTGAAAGAACCTCATTAAATAAACAAATCAATCATGCTGTATAAAAAAATAGATCACTCCATCCCAAAGCAGCAGTGTGAGTACCGTGGGCCAATCTCCCTGAGCTAGACACCAGAGTAAATGGGAGAAAGAATGCCTCGAGCCATTCACCCCTAGCCAAATCAGCATGGCCCCATGGGTGAATGTAACATTCCCCCTAGTCAAATCAGCACCTTGTGGGAGAATGTCTACCCGATGTTGCAAATTGTAGAAACATCAACACAGATGCAAAGTATATGGCAGCTAGCTTGGTGAGTTTTGAGGTCATTATGCTCTAGAAGACGCTCACTAATCTCCCTAAGCCAAACGCCAAAGTAAATGGGAGAAATACTGCCTTGGGCCATTCACCCCTAGCCAAACCAGCATGGCCCCATGGGTGAATGTATCATTCACCCCTAGTCAAATCAGCATGACCCTATGGGAGAATGTCTACCTGATGTTGTAAACTGTAGAAATATCAACACAAATGCAAAGTATATGGCAGCTAGCTTGGCAAGTTGTGATGCTATTATGTTTTACAAGATGCTCACAGGGTTATTTGGTCTTGAGTTGAATCATACGATGATTCACTGTGACAATCAGATTTGCATCGAGCTTTCAGAGAATCCAATGTTTCATGACAAGTCCAAGCACATAAAGATTAGGTATCATTTTATCAAAGACAAGATCCATAAAGGAATTGTGAAGCTCTAATATATCTCCACAGTGAGCAGGCTGCAGACATTCTCACCAAGCCTCTTGTGAAGGACAACTTTGGGTTTTACATAGATAAACTGCGGTTGGTGATCATCATGGTTTGGATAGGTGCTTCCGCATAGGCTAGGTGTCAAGCATGCAAAAGATGTCCAAAATCCTCTTTAGGTGTTTGCTCATGAAGAGTAAGTGATTCTGGTTTCTTTCCTAAAATGGGAAAAGCACATTAATTAATTTAATTAATTAACGTTGGCTATTGAGCTAGAATTATAAGGACATATTTTAATTATTTAAGTGATCTATATCTAATCTCAACCATTGATCTCAACTTTCAAGTGATGCTTAGGAATTAATCCTAGCCATCCATCACTTAAGAGATCTGGGGTTTGACATCTAGCTCAATAAGAAATTATAAAAGGAGCCTAAGGGAAAGGAAGAAGACACATCAATTTCACTGGGAGAGTGATTTTCGCAAGAGTGTGAGACTCAAAACTGAAGAGAAGAAGAAAAGTGTGCAGCAAGGAGATTTCAGCAAGATAAATTCAGGGACCGAGATCTTGGAAAGAGAGGAGGCCAAGTTTCAATAGAAGCTTTCACAGAGGACCGTATGGCCTAGGACAAAGAGGCCAATTTCTCTAGTGCACAGGAGGATATAAAGGTGGGAAGAGGAGGCTGAATTGCAAGAGGAATTGCTGAGATTTCCAGGGGCCAAAAATATCCAGGGGCATATTTTTTCCAGCAAGCCGATATTCCCATGAGGTGTTCTATGTTTTAAATTGTTGTATTTTTTGTCTATTCTTTAAGGGTTATTTTCCTCAGTAAAGGAGCCCTAATTTTCCTGAGTAATTGAAAAGTGAAGGAGAATTTGTTGGGCAAATTTTTGCTATTAATGTGACTGATTTTCTGTCTTTAATTCATCAGCATAATTGCAAAGTTAAAATACTAGTGTACTTATTTTCAGCAGTTTTCAGAAAAGATTTTACTGGGTGAATATTTTGTGGGTATAAAACAAACTGTTGGGAAAATTAAATCAAATCTTGTATTAAAAATTAACAATACGGTAGGATCTATGGGACTCGGATAAAGAGTCCACAAAGATTGCCTGGAATTAACACACCATAGCCTTTTGATTTTTGGTAGAATCATCATCAGGTAATTACAGTTGTTCATTTTTGAGGAAGATTTACCCAAGATGAATTGTGCTTGACATGGTCCTCTTTGGAGGCTCTAGCAGTGAGCCTATGGCATGTCCATGTTTTGGCATAATAGCAAAATATCATGCTTGCTCATGCACATGAAGATAACACTTGCTCTCACTCTAAATGCAATATAGGAAACTCAAATAGTGAGTTCAGATGGATTACTATTCTCAGCAACATCTCGCCATATGGGATATCATACAGTCTCAATGAGTTAATGTGGTTAGTAACTTGGTATTATACAAGGGTTTTCCCCCTAGATCCAAATTAACAAAAACTGACCTCAAAAATGAAAAATGTCCCCAAGTGTGGTAAATCAAGGATAGTCAAGCACATCTTTTGCGAGTGTCCTTTTGCTAGACAATGTTGGAAATCAGTGCAAAATATATTTCTTCATCTCTTGCAAGAAGCCAATCATGAGTTCACCATGTTACTTGGTGATTGCAATACTCTTCTCCCAAGTCATTGTGTTGGCCTTTGGCATTGTAATACATTCTCAAAGTGTTCATGTGGTTGGTGACTTGGTATTATACCAGGGTTTGCACTCTAAATCCAAATTAAGCAAACACTAGCCTCACACAAATTACAAGTGCCACTAGTGTGCTAAATCAGGGATAGTCATGCACATCTTTTGAGTGTGCCCTTTTTCTAGACAATGTTGGAAAACAATGCAGAATAGATTCCTTCCTCTCTTTTAAGGAGGCAAACACAAGTGCACCATGTTACTAGATGATTGCAATACTATTGTCTCAAGACATTGTGTTGGCCTTTGGCATTGCATATGCTCTTCATTATTGTACTATCTTTGGAAGATTCGTTGTAAGTATGATTTTAAAGATAGTCTTTCATATCTTTCAGAAAATAGCTTTTGATGAAGTATATGTCCGAGCTAAGCAACTTGAGTGGGCCTAACAGTTAAGAACATGTGTTTTCTCCTCAGAGGTCACATGTTCGATTTTGAAGGGGTCTAGGGTATGTACATGTGAGCAAGTTGTTGTTTGTGGTTATTCATGTGGCAGTGGCAAGGTACCAACACTCTCACTCTCTCATTTGGGCTAGAGAGGGATGAATTGTATTTCCCATGCAGACCCCACAGCCCAAATCTGTGAATGTCAATTGGGTGTAACTCGAATGAATGTGAGAAAAGGTTGTCACCCTCCTCACCTAGATTTAAATCCCACTTTGTGATATGTTTACTCTTAGTGAGCCAATTATTGATGAGTTCTATGTGATCTATTCATCAATTGTTGACCTCACTTGTGCCCTATAGAATCTAAGGTTTACTGTTGATGATTGTAGCTCCAACAAGTATTTCCGCAAAAGCAAAGTGTCCAAGTTGCAGGAATCATCATTAAATGACACTTGGACTTGGGACCTCACTTTATAGTTAATTAATAAAGTGAATGTCTTTTTATGAAGTGAGTTAATAAAGTGCCTAAAGTTTGGGTACTAATGATCTAAGTTGAATTTTGCACCATTGATCTCAGCTCAAGATTAGATTTAATCTTGACCATTGAGATCAGGGATTTGGCCCAACTCTAAATTATAAAAGGATGCCAAGTGAAAAAGATGAGACATCAATTATTTTTACAAGAAGATCTTTGAGAAAGAGAAAGAAAATCAAAAGGAATTTTTTATTTTCTGAGCAAGGAGAAGAATTCTAGCAACAGCAAAGGAGAGGGGCAGCCATTAATTTGCAAACCGTACAGTCCAGCATAGAGATGATTCAGGGCAGATTTACAAGAGTTGGGCTTCCTAAGTTTCGTTTGTATTTTTTTTCTAAGAGCCAATTTTCCCAATATGGGAGCTCTTGTAGGTTCAGAAGTGATTTGAATGATGAACTGATGTTGAAGGGCAGAAAATTTGTGTATGCAAAAGATTTGTTTTTTACTTGTTTTTCTAAGTTTTTCCGCGTCTTTATTTGGTGAAATAATTCCAGTAGTGTAAATATAGATCCGATCTATTTACCTAGGCACTGGTTTTCTAAAATTAACATGGTATTAGAACTTAGGCTTTGAAGAGAAAAGTAGATCCAAATTTCTTGAGTGCAGATCTATCGGATCCGAAGGTCTCAACATCAAATCTACATAGTGCCTGAAGGATTAAGCACAAGGCCAAGGCAGAAAGCACCCTTAGTTTCGAGGAGCACAAGAGGAGAAGGATGTCAAAGCACATAGGGTGATATTAGATGTTGTGAAAGATCACTTGATCCCGCAAGTGGCAGAGGCTAAGGAGAGGGAGAAGCCACACCATAAAACAGGCCTTTCGGCCTCCCAAACAAGGTGCTTCAGGGGCTCGGCCCTACCTGCAATCAACACAGAAAACTCAGCCCTATTCATAAGAGAATTTCGCCCATACTCATGCCCAGATTTCGTCTTCTTCTACTCGGCCACCTCTGTCTATCTCAGCCTAGTCCTGTCACAAGAAAAGCTTCAAAATAGACCTTTCTCCACTTTGGCTAGTCCTCCTCTAGGCTGCGGCTACCTCAGGTACTTCTCTAATGATGAATTGCTCTTCTGGTGTACTTAGATCGAACGACTAGCCTCCTTTATTTATATGTGCTCTACGGTGCAATGTCTACCCTCCAAAAGACACCTCTTAAAGTCAAGTCGACCTGATCTTTGCGTCATTTAGTCCACAAATACAAATAAATTTTTTCCTCTTTCATTCAAAATTTCGAACACAACTTCCATAGCTACCTTAGTTGCCCCTTGCTCCATTAAGGATACCACACATGCAACAATGGTCAAACCTCTAAAATAACTCTTGGCTTCGCGCCCACAACTTTGGGTGCAAAACCCATTGCTTGGGTACTTCGCCCACAAAGTGCTTTTGTGGTGCCAACTCACACAAACCCAGTACCCAGGGTTGTGGAGTACCTCCCAAGCTACAAAAAATCAACAAGAACATGGGTAGCCCCTAGTCATGCAACATGGCCTTGGCCACTCCAACTATGTTACTGTTCTTCCTCTCAACCACCCCATCCTGCTGAGGGATATGGGCTATTGTAAGCTCTCTCCTAATGCCCTCCTTGGCACACATGTCCCTTAAGGCATTGGAGACAAATACCCCGCAATTGTCACTCCTCAATGCTTTGATCCTCTTCCCAGTCTAGTTTTCTACCCAAGGCCTTAAACTCCATAAACTTGGAGAAGACCTCCTCCTTCTTCATCATAAAGATCCATGTTTTCCGAGAATAGTCATCTATGAAAGTGACATAGTACCTGTGTCTCATAAGGGATGGAGAAAAGAAGGGCCCACATACGTCTTAATGTACCAGCTCCAAATCCCTTTGGCCTTGTTGTCTCGACCCTGAAAAGATGACTTGGCATACTTTCCAATTATGCACCCCTTGCACACATCATATTGGTCGAATGCACACTGTGGTAGCCCTGTGGCTATCTATTGAAGGATCTCCAGCGCCCCATGATGCAAATGCCCCATGCGTCTTTGCCAAAGCTCCCCCATGTCTCTCCTCTGCGCACTTCCTACCTTGCTGCTCAAGGTTGCGCATGACTCAACCTGTAGCCTGTAGAGATTCTTCATCCTCACACCAATCTGCTTCATGGATCTAGAAGCTAAGTGCAAGAGGTAAGAATTACCTCTACTAAATATGACATCTTAACCTTTGTCCTCTAGGTAGCAATAGAAACAAGATTCTTCTTAAGGCCTGGAACATAGAGGACATCCCTAGGAAGGAGAGAACTACTGGAATCCCTCTCAAAACTGACAGTAACAGCTCCCCTAGTCAAGTACTTGCCATCATCTCCTAGCTCAATGTGAAATTGCATGTCCTTCTCCTTCAATTGGTTGAAATACTTCTTGTTCCCAATCATGTGCAAGGATGCTCCAGAGTCAAAGTACCATACGTTGTTGCCCACTGAGCTTTTCATGCAAGCTATCAATGAGAAGTGTTACTTGAACTGAGAAGAAAACGCATCTACCTCAGTTGATGTGGCCAAATAGTCCTTACTAGACCCCTTCTTCCAGTTAGGACACTCAGTGGCATAGTGCCCGAACTTGTGGCAATGGAAGACTTTGATCTTGCTCAGATCTTTCTTCTTCTTCTCGCCCTTCAGACTAAACTCTGCCTTTCCTTGGCCCTTCTTGCCCTTGGCTTTGCTACCTTTGCCTACCAAGGAAAATTTCTCCTCGTCCTTTGTCTACATTGATCTTCCAGCTCTTGTCCCCCTCCAGATTTCTTCTTCCACGCAATCTAACCACAACGTTTCCCAGTTGGGAAGGTTCTCTCTGCCATTGACTGCATCCTGGAAATTCTCCCAAGACTTATATAGTCCTAATAGCGCAAGACTCACAAGGTCATTGTTTGCTACAGTGTCGCCCACTCTAGCTAGCTCATCCCCAACCTGAATGAACTTGGAAAGGTACGAAATGATGGGCTCTCCCTTGCTCATCCGGAGATTTCTTAACTTGTCCTTCAAGGCAAGCTTTCTGGCATCAGTAAATCCATGATACAACTCCAAGATAACTTTCGACATCTCGTATGTTGTCTTCTTCCCATGGAGATGAGGGATAATATGGTCTTTGACCTCCTCAAGAATGATCCTCTTGGCCTTGGTGTCATTCTTGTTATGTTGGGTAAACTATTGGGGATCTACGGGTGGAACTATTTGATTTTGTGCAAATTCTAGCACCCCAATGTTGATTTTTGGTAGCATCGGATGTACTCTAGCCTCAAGAATTTGCAAGGAGGCTAGGACATATGCATCCTCCAAGACCCAGAAATCGTTTTGGGAAATTTCACCCAGAGATAGTTTTATTAAAATAATTAATTGTTTTTAATGGATGCCTAAGTCTAAACTTAGGAAATTAAAATAATTAAGAATCCTCATCCTCTTGCTCCATAATCCTTGCACACTGAGGCCCTATTTCCTTGCGCACTACACCTCCTATTTCCTTGTGCACTTGATCTTTTTTCCTTGAGCAATTCTCCTAAATCCTTGCATACAATTGCTCCTCAATTATGTGCACCCCATAGACAAAGAATGATCTATGAATTATGTGCCTTTGTCCTTCTCTTTATAGATAAAATTCGATGCATGCAAGTGGCATAGTCGAATTTCAGCTCACAATAGTGTCACGAGTTTCCTTTCATAGTTAACTGGAGTAAGTCCCAGTGAACTAGCTCAAGTTCCTCCTTGATTTTCTCTAGTTGTGGTTGCGAGTTAACTGAGAACTCAACTCGTTCTCTCTCCAATCAACATTGAAGTCTTAACCATGTTCTAACCCAACTTGTCACTATCACCTCATACTGTAGTCTAATTGAAGATGACTCCAAGAAATTGAAGCTCCAACTTTACGCGTGCAAACTTGATGACCATTCCAATACACTGGAAATCAACTCATTGTAACTGAACTTTATCCCATGAACTTGCATCCATGCTAGAAAAAGACTAAGTCGAGGTCTTCACTGGCTAAGCCACAAGCCAGAAGACCTTCCATCGCTACATTTTCAACACATTTTCTATCCTTTCACTTAATTTTTCAGCATTATCATTAATTATTTCAATATGTTTGAGAGTGGTTCCAAGTTCATCAAACTTCATATGGAAAAAGTAGAATTTCATATCCCATTCAGAATTCAGCAAAACTTGATTTCAGGACTTTAGGATTGGCAAGAAAGTTGCGTTTGTATGAGGGTAGGGGATTGGCATTAGTCAAGACCACCAAGCCATGGGATTTCGCAATATGAAATCATCTATAAGAATTAATATAGACATGGGTCCTCTTCTAAAATGCCATTCATGTGTATCGTTCTTATTTTCTTGATGTACATTTCCAAGTGTTCCCGTTTCAGAAATTTGTACATGTTTCATGCAACTTAGCTATTTTGCCTAGTACTAATTATTAGGTTCGAGGATCATGAATGATAGAACTAAATCAATGAATACAATATCTCATTTCTGAATCTAAATCTAAATTGTGTCTATATCATTTACAAATTTTAATTTAGTATTTTGCTATTTACTATTTAGTAACTAGTATTTACATTGCAGAATGATGAATTTGCATGCGGTAAATGGTTATCGTTGCAATTTGATCATTATTATTTTTATTTTTATAATTTACAGATGGGGACCCCATGAATTTCCAATTTTCCTCAAAATTTGTGGGTGGATCCCACATATCACCCATGTGCAATTCTCCACTCCCACACTCCCTCATCATGGAAACTTGATGGAACATTGATGATAAACTGTTTAAAAACTTGCAAGTATACTTCCATTTCACGAGTATAGACACATCCATTGCTTGTACATTATTCCTCACAACTGGCAAAGTGTCCATATGTAAGAGTAGGATTTGTTAGGTGCCTTGAAAGAAATGAATTTTGATAGCTGATGCATTGGGAATAGTTAGCAATATTCCATAGCCATTAGAGATGATAAACTTATCGATTTGTGTAGCATCCAGAGGTATTCCCGCATGCCAAGAGGCCCCCGAAGTCGACCTAGGAAAATTATGAAAATAAAAAATTCCAATTCTAATTTTTGGTCCTCAAGTACGCTCCAAAATGTCTCATCAGCCCCACCATGAAAGTGTGTGACTCTTGGTCAAATTCACCCCATTTGACTAGTATATTTTTACAATGAGAATTCTTCATTTCGACCACTCACTACAACATAACATATCTTCTCAAGCCACCACAGAAAGGAGCAGAAAGGAGGATGAATTAACCAAGCTTTGACCAAGTCAACAAAGCTATTATTTGACTGAGATTGACCTCCTGATTGACCAAATTATCCGGCCCAGTTTGACTGCGGAAGAGGCTGGCTTTAACCACAGAAACAGGCCAAGTTTGACTGCAGAAGTGGACTGCCTGACCACAGGTTTGACCATGGGTTTGACTGCAGGAGTCAACCACAGGTCCAAAGTTGACAGCATGAGATAAGTTGGCCAGGCCGAAAGTTGACCAGAATTGCCTATTTAAGTGGCGTGACCAGCATTCACTGGCTGGTGGTTTGTCAAGGTTTGACTGGTGTTTAGAGTCTAGACTTGGACTTTGGCACAGATTTCTAGATGAATTTAGATTTGTAAACCTTGCTGAAGAAGATTTCTCCTGGAAGAAGAGTTGCTGGGTTTTCCCCCAATTTTGGGTTTCCCAAGGAAAAATGTGTTGTCTCTATTGAGCACAGCTGTCTCTTTATGATCTTACTGCTTTTGCTGCATTGCTGTCGAGATTTTCTGTGCATAATGGCTCAAAGATATCAGTGGCATAAAGATAAATTGTTAAAGATGATTAGGTAGTAATTAGCAGATCAGAAAATTTAGTTCCACTGTTCATCTTGTAGAAAATTTAACAAAACCCACATACACCAGCGGGAGAACCAATTCAGTCATACCCCTTTTATGGAATAACTCCTATGAGCCTAAATTTATCTTTTGAATGTGGATGATCACTTTAGGTTGAGTTTTGGGAAATATACATATTGCATTTTACCAAAAAAGTGATCCTCAACCCCATCCATTGCATGAAATCCTAAACTAGTAAAGCAAGCAAAATAAAAGATTTAAGCCTTGTAAAAGAAAATTATTGAAAGATGCTAAATACAAAAGATAACAAGAAGATATCAGTAAAACATAATAATACTCTCAACAAAGGAGTGAAATTACATGTCAAACACCAAAGATGCAACTTGGATTAAAGATTCTCTTAATTAAATTATTAACAGGAACGATTACAGAAACTTGAGCATATAAAGAGATTTGAAATTGGTTATGATTATTTGCAGATATCCTAACCAAAAGTTAAGTAGATTCTGTTTCAATCCATAGATCCATAATCGTGATTCACTTACTAGTCCGGCACCAGCGTCATCACGGATTCTTGCTGCATCCCAATAGCGTTCTTCTTCTATTGATTTCTGCATAAGTGTTTGGCCTTATGAGTTGCGGAAAAAATCAAACAGTGCATTTATTCAGTTAATTACAAACTTAAAATTTATGAGAACATTTGCTCTAACCTTAAGCTCATCCATGACATCAGCAATAGTGTCCTTTGCCATTGCTGCTACAAGAGCTCTTTTTAGCCGAGAAGCTTCCTGGAAATCTTCATTCTCAACCGCTTCTTCTAATTGAAACTGTTTACATAATAGCATGTTTGTTAGCAAAAATTCCACCGGTCATCATTTCTAAGAACAGCAACCGATGTAGCTTTAAGGGCTTTGAAAGAACATCCAAATTTCAGTAAGCGCTAAATTAATGATGACCATGCCTTCTGTAGTTACTAGCTACATGCCTCTAAATGACGATTAAGAACAGACTCATGTGTTGATGAACAGATATGCATTCTTATCATTACTTGGCTAAAGGGAGTTAGAATTACTAGCTATAAGTTGGACACAACCCTTATAATTGGGCACTCAAATACAACCAATTAAATGTCTCTGCTAAATACAATATATGAACATTGGTATTCAGACCATACTTAATATGTATGGCACATAATACATAAAAAATAAGGACAATAACATGTTTTATCAATAGACTCCACTAGTGACCCAAAAGAACAGCCTCCATTAAAACTGCACTGCTATAGCTGGTCAGGGCACTTCTGCTACCTGTTGCTTGCTGATAGCCTTTGAGGATAAGCATATACAACCCACTGGACAACTCACTTTTTAGTTTTCTTTAATAATATATACAATGGTGGAAACTCCTCCCTCTAGTCCTAGTTCAAAATTTTTTCTCCATCCATCACAAGACCTGCATCCCTGCACCTGCACAACCTTGCATCCCAGGTAGACCCTCTGGAAAAGAAAGTTACAACAATACAATGTGTAAGAAATCAGAGAAGTTAGAACTTAGGACGTCATTTAAAGCCCACCACTGTGAGTAACAGATCACACACTTTCCTCCAAGGTCCCCTTGAAGGAGATACTTCAGTTGTAAAGTCAAAGGTCCTTCCCAGAATGCCAATTAGACTATTCTATCTTGTTGCAAGCTTTTAGGAACTTAGTCAATAGAATACAACCACGCATGCTAATGCTTCAGACAATAGAATGCAATCATGCATACCAATCTTTCAGGAACTTCAAGCTAAAGACTATTATGCAGATTGCATGGCCTAGTGGTATGTATTACAAATCACCACAATGGAAAAAAGGGAGCAGATTGAGCTACACTTGCTCTTGGTGAAATTTTCTCCCCTAAAATTATTCAAGTAAAGCCCAAGCTCTCATTTGCCTCACACATTTGATATCCAGTGTTTGTGAGAATTTGTGAGCTTGGACAGTGCTGTAACAGCCTTGAGTTTTGGAGCAACAGCAGCAAGTTTGGAGGTCCTTTGTTATATTGGAGGAGCTTTCTCATGGAGTTGGCATCTTTGGGAGGAGGCTTCATCAACTAATTTTCATTTGCAAACTTCCAGGTATGATTTTTCCCTAAAATAATTTCCAGGTTTCATTGTTGTCTCTGCTTTTAATTTTTCCCGTCTTTCAAGTTTCAACTTTCAAGTTAAAAAGTATCAAGGAAGAAGGATAGTAGTTGATCATAGGTTTTGCATTTTCCTATTTTATTTGCAGATCTCTTTCCTTCCAAATCTGAAATTTCACCATCCATTATGGCCACAAAAGCCAAAGACGCTGCATGGGTTCACTGTGATGTTGTTGATGGCAAAATATTATGCAAATATTGCAAGCACCCAATGGGAGGAGGGGGTATTTATAGGTTGAAACAACACTCGGCTGGTATAAGAGGCCAAGTAACCCCATGTGATGCACTAGATAAAGTGAAAGGGCCTATTAGGAAAGAATACCTTGAAAAGTTTGAGAAGTCTCAGGAGGCAAAGGCTAGGGAAAAGGCTATACAAGATGAAATTGCAAGTAATAAGGAACTTGCAGAAGCTATGGCTAGGAGAGAAGCAAGTGGGTATGATGCCCGGTTCCAGTTTTTAAAACCATGGTGGAACTGATTCACAACCCAGTTCGAGGTCCACAAAAGCTGAGCCAGTCAAACTGGCCAGTTGCACTTTTGATTCGGCTGATTTTTAAAACACTAAATCAACCCAACAAAGGCTTGGCACCATGAAACATACAAAAATATAGATTTTCAAGAAAAGAATACTATAAAGGGGAGATTACAAAGATTATAATGCACATTCATTGATTATATTGCAAAGATAACAATTCCAAGTATATCATAAAATTACAATCAATCATCATATAATCAAGTTTCAAGATTCAAAATCACCATGGACCATGCCATGAAATTATGATTTATGAACCTCAATGAACTAAGGTTCCCAAAATGTCCAGTGTCAAGCATCAAAAGTCAGTAGTGGAGTCAAATCTGAAGTCGTGTGAAAAAAACCTGAGATTGCCGCATTAATATTATAGCCTTGGCCAACAAAGAGAATGCCCCCATTAAGCTGAACCTTGTTTAGTAATTAGGTAGCTAATCTCATTATCAGCACATGTTCCCTATGCATTTTCTTGATTATTCTTTTCCAAAGTTACTGATGATCTCAAGGGTCATAGGAGAGAAAAGACGCAATGTTATATTTCACAAACCACTGAAAACTGGAAGACACTAATTTCTACCTTATATTTTCGATGTTCAGTAATGAGTGGAAAATCCCATTACCAGCACATGTTCCCTAGACATTTTCTTGATTCTTCACTGTTAAAGGTCAATTCCTGTGTTGCAATCTCACAATACTACAATGATCATCTCGAGGGGTATAGAAAACACACCAATTTGTATTTTCCCTGAGAGATCCCATCTGTCTGAACCTGTGAGTTTACTACCAAACATTCTGAAATGAGGGTCCCACTATTAACATTTTTTTCTTAAAGTTCAAGTTTTAGTCAGAATTTAAGTCAATGAAAATAAATATAACTTTAGCCATTTAGTATGTAAATTTAAATGCAATCTTAATGTACTTGGCAATTGAAAATGAGAAAGAAAAATGATTTTGTAGACAACTTGACTCAATTACTTGGTGAGCCTTTCAATGATTCAGCAGGTCTTGCATTGACTTGAAGGTTTAAGGCAAGTTTGCTGGTTTTGAGCAGATCAATCTGGGCCCAGTCAGACTTGCCAGGTCCAGGTCAAAGCAACATGTTTTTTCTGCTATTTGGACAGACTCAACAAGTCCTAGGTAGACTCAGTGGGCCCAGTGACTAACCACTGGACTTTTCATATTGTTATAGTATACACTATTGCAATTTGTTGCATTAGTATCCAGATTCTAAACCCCTTCTTCCAAGGTTCTTAGGGGTAGAATTAGAGTCAATGTTGTGCAGGATGTGGAGAAAACCCTTGTTGAGCACCATGCTTCTCAAGGAACAATAGGTTGGACTATTACACTTGACAGGTGGACTAATGGAAAGAACAAAACCATATCGATTTCTGTATTATTTGTCCGTGGGCACCAAAAACATGTACCTTATCGAGTAAAGAGTGTTTGATGCTTCTATATTGAAATAAAATTTGATCTCTCTGCCCTTGTAGAAATCACTATTAGTGTCCTTTCTAGCACATGCTGCAAGCTTCCCACTCATAGGGTAATAAATCTTAAATGGTTCAAACTTAGCCACCTATGGCAGTTCATGTTGCAGGTGGAGAGAGAGGAAAATTGCACTGAAAATTCAAAATAGTCTGCAAGTCTGTCCCAAAAGTCCACAAGGTAATGAGTTCAAAGTTTGAACCTGACCCAATATTTATTGATGTGGATGATTACAATTCTATGTGCAAGAATTTAAATTAGTATACCTTGCTCAATTATTTTGTGTGCCCTTAGAAAATATGATCCAGGCCTAGGTGCCAGATAATTGGGAACCTCATGGCTGTCATCAAGGGGGCAAAGTTAAACCATCCAAACAGACCAAACTTCAGTTATCAACTGAGACTGTGAAAAAAGCTGATTGAAGCTCACAAGAAACAGGCAAGTAGGGGCCTTATACTAGGCATACACAGTCACCACCACCTATTGTAATTACAATGGGAAGCCCTCCACACAAGAGTCCTAACATCCTGAACACAGACCAGTTACTCTTCATGATTGCTTAATTTAACCTTCTAGCCAAGAATCCACCAATCAATTTGGGGATTACAAGAATTAGAGAAAAATAGAAGATATGAATTTGGAAACCCTACTTGGTTCATGCTTATGAAGGTTGTTTCCTAGGATGTCCGAATACTAGCAGACCCCTTTGGAAAAAGTATGCTTCCAAGTTGTTTTACCAATATCACAACATATTGCACAATTTTCTAAGTGAAAATATTATCACCCCAAAAAATCATGATATTTTCTTATTGGTGATATTATTGTGATATGTTGAAACTTGAAAATATCGTCATATCTTCTGATATTATTGCAGGTCAATGGAAAATATTGCCTAGCAATTAGATGTTAAGACCCGATTTTTGGCTGTTTTCCCATGATTTTGAAAACAGTGGTAGGGGGTTGAGAGTTGAGGAGTTTATCGCCATTTTTCATTTTGTCAAAAAGAACATTCATGGAATTATTTCATATCAGTCTTTTTGTTATAATTGGCAGGAAGAGGTATATCTGCAATTGATGGCCAAGAATTTTTTTTTTTTAAAATGGCAAGTATAAACTCAGGACTGAAAAATCAGAAAAACTGCAAAAAATAGACTAACCTAAAAACCTAGGAAATATTGGTAGAAATCAGAGATATTTGCAACAATGATATTATTTAATATTCACTACTCTAGACATGGAAAAATTCTAGTCAATGTTTCAAACTCATTTCTTGAAACTTTTAGATTGTCTTTGACTCTAGTCACAACTTATTGGTGGAGGATGTCTGGCAGCCAATACCATAAATTCCAAAGATTTGCAATTCAGCTTTTGCGCCAGACACGTAGCATTTCTGGGTGTGAGCACAATTGTAGTGTGTTTGAGCACATATACATAAAAAAGGGAACTCATTTGTAACAGCAACAATTGAATTGTTTAATATTTGTACAATACAAACTTCGGTTGAGATGCAACCAGTTGTTGAACAGAACACCTAATACAGATCCCATAGTCCTTAAGTAGACTGATACCTGATGTGGATCCTGATGAGTCAGTGAGCACCGTCTCCAGATGGTGACTTCAGCTGGATGCACTTGGACCCACTTCCACCACCAAAAGTTCCGGAAACTAATGTTGCATCTAGAAGATCAAGGTAGGATTCTGATTATGGGATCCTGATGAATCAGTGAGCACCGTCTCCAGATGGTGACTTCAGCTGGATGCACTTGGACCCACTTCCACCACCAAAAGTTCCGGAAACTAATGTCGCATCTAGAAGATCAAGGTAGGATTATGATTATGCAAAGGACATTAATGAGCATCCCAATTTAAATAATGATTTTCCTGATATGTAGTGATTTGTTTTTATATGTTGTATAATTCTTTTTGGAATCTAGAGCCTCAATATTTATGTATTTTCACTCAAAACTTCAATTATATGTATTGCAGAACTTGTATCTCAATGGCATTTTGCTAAATTCACTCTTACATGCTATATATATGAGAAAAATTTGCATATTTTGCATCTAATGGTTTACATTGATGAACACAAATGTTTAATTAACATGTGGATATTCTATGTATTTTTTAATCAAACGGTTTTTATATTGAATTTTCAGACAATGTAAATTCTGATTCATGATTTTGGGAATTCTGATTCCAACTCTGATAATTTTGTTCATTTTACAATTAATTTTTAATATAAAATATATATTTCGTCTACAAGAACACTTTATTGCATATTGAAACTGTTCAAGAGCAACCATTTTAAATAAATCTTCAATCATCAGAATTATTAAAGTGCTTTACATGTTATATTCAACTTTTAAGTTTTAACAGTGTTCTCATGTCTCTCCTTTGTGCTAGTATCAAAGATTACATCTAGATGGAAAAAATATTGAGGATGAAAAATAAAATGCATGATTCCTACCACAAATGGCAGGTGCAGCTTTAATCACACTGCATATACACACTGCAACTTCTTTTATTTGTCCACAGATTTTAGTGAAACTTCTTTAAGTTCCTAAGACATTCTCTGAAGCCTATCCGTGCCTTTTCCAATCATACTTATGATTGCTCCACACTCTATAGATACACCTTCAATACAACTTCAAAAGCATTTATTGGATCCATAATTTTGATCTCGTTGATTCATTATAGGGCCCACATCCCAACAACGATGCAGAAATGATGGGCAAAATCCAACCCCCCCCCCCCCCCACCTACCAGCATAACTTGTCAATTTGGGCACGCATGAACATGACGTGCAACATTCATATCGCACACAAAGTCGACAAGTTTGAGACTAACAATACCAACCATACACATTCTCTGCCTCAAACTTGACAAAATCATTCCCAACATCCAAGTTTGAATTAATGCTTTGCAAAGAGGAATTATGGTACAAGAGACTGCCCCATCTCACAAAGGTGGTTCTCGAATCAGCAAAACTCCATGTGCATGCACTATATCAAGGCACCCAAAACTCAAAAGTAAATTAAAATAAAACTAATCTATGTGAGAATCAGTGAACTATGTTAACATTGGATTCACTCCCATCAACAACATGTCCCATCATCATGTGTTCTAGTAGATGGCGATCAGTAAACCCAAAAAGGAAACAAGGCGCTAAAACACTCATCAAAATTAATATATTCTTCAGTCCCATTGACCTACTTCTGTGGTCATTTGTTGGACATTATATAAATTAAATGGCTGGTAAACACCAAGGCGCTAAAACACTCATCAAAATTTATATCCATTGACCTACTTCTGTGGTCATTTGTTGGACATTATATAAATTAAATGGCTGGTAAACACCAATAGGCATCAATCCATGATAAGCATCAAAACACTTACCCCCATGATACATGTCACATTGCCCAGATAAATTATAATTTTATTTTAAATTAGTTTTTGTTATTAATTATAAAAAGAATTAATATATGAATTAAACATAGCAATTACCCATGGAGATTCACCCACACATTACCATGGAAATTCTCAACTTGTAAATAGCTTTTGTTACAATACCATGGGCTAATACCATAGCTTACCAATACCTCATGCCCAATATGACACGTGTTGATATGATATTTTCTTTAATTAATTAATTTGAGATAAATTAACTAAAAGGACTAATAACTAACTTGGAGATAAATCTTAACCCTTGACCTGTGAATACTACTATGAATATTCTTGCATATTCCATGGAGGTTAAAGCTCTACCATCCACCTAATAATTACTGATAATTAAATTAAAATTCTGGAAGGGCTATTATGAAATAGACACCTATCAGTGTAATTATCTTATCTTATCTTACACCAAACTACCAACCCTCACAGTCCAAACTCTTCATCATACAAGATATTACAAAGGAAAACAAGTTGCACAAATATAAACAATTATAGAATAAGAAATAAAACAAATATCTTACCCCACTCCCCTATAAAAGGGGAAGTGGCCACTTAGAAAGAAATAGATGTTCTATGCCCAAAGTGTGATCGTATTCTGTTTCCATCCCTACCTTGAAATGTAGAGATTAGGGTTAAAATGAAGTGTACTAGGAAGGAGGTGGTCAATCCATTAGATAGTGAGTTATTGTTTAACTTTTAATCTTCCACTAAGCTCAAGATACAATACTTATAATGCAATACCTTTTTAACATGTGATATATGTCATATAACATGAGACTAATTAACATTTTGACATGTGTCAAATATACTACACTTTTAGATGACTCAGCAATCCTTGCCTACATGTATTGAGAAGGTTGAAATAAAGTAGAGGGGTCACCTTCACATAAAGTGAAGGTGGTCACAATGTATAGGAGAGCTAACACCACATTCGTGAAGAAGATAAGATAAGATAAGATAAGATAAGATAATTTTATTAATGTCCATCGAATGACCACAAAAGGTCGATGAAATTCATGATTTAATGATGTCATCACACTAGGCCAGTGGACAAACAATCCCCTTTCTTCATAAAAGCGGGGAAATACAAGCTAAGAGGAGTACAAAGTAAAGCCTAGATGGGTGAATGTACGTAATGCTGTGATAATAAGTGCGATGAGGAAATGCGGAGGGGGGAGAAGGATGAGGCCTCCTGAATGGGAAGAGAGACCTGTTCTCCTAACAACAGAATCTTGGAATTGAAGAGGATTTGAAGGGGCTCGTCGATGTCCCTTGCTTTGGAGAAGGAGAATGAGATACGGAGTACAAATTTCTTCACAGAGGTTAGAGCACTGGTGAGTGATCGACTACGGAGCGCGAGAGTGGGGTCTGGTGGGATGAGAGACCCGGAGCCGTACTGACCTGGGCCCGTGCTCTATGGGACGATCGGGGGTTCTTTTGGTGCCTTGCAATGTTGAGAGTGCTTTGAAGAAGTTTGTGATCCTCTGGGTGGTGGCCGAAGTAGAAGGCGACTGGAGAAGAGTCGAACGGTATCTGAAAGTCTCCTGGAGGTAAAGGGCCAGACATCTCTGATCTGGATATCTAAGGAAGCTTGCCAGGTTCTGGGGGCCTCTGAAAAGGCAGTAAAAGCGCCCACAGATCTCATAGTAGACTGGACATCTGAAGATGAAGTGTGTCTCGGTTTCGACCTCCTGAAGGTGGCAAAGCTGACAAATCCTCTCCATCCTGTCAATATAATGGTTTGTTTCTACCCGGAGCCTGTGCGACCCAACTCTGAGCTGCCCCAGAGGGATCCTAAGGGCATGCATCCAAGGTTGGAGGGTGTAAGAGGGTCGAGTGATGAGCCCATCTCTGATCTCCAAAAAGTGTTCAGCGTAAAGGCCATTTTTGGGCGCAAACCGCCTGGAGGATTAACCCATGTGGTTTGGATGTACCGCCTGTAGATGTCCTCCCTGATAATTTTGTTAAGATCCTGCTAGTTTGGGAGAAGGTGCCCCGGGGCATTTAGTGAATACTGAAAGGGGAGGAGATGATCAATCCGGATACCGATAAGACCAAGGATCTCTGTCGCCCCTGCAAACCAGCATTTGGTGTTGCCGGTCTAGTTATGAGCGATGTTCTCCAAGGAGCAATAAGCCAAGTAAGGGTATTTGTTTCTCCCCTCTCTCGTGTCTGCCAGGGCACGGATCCAATGAAGGTAAGAGACTATCCTGAAGATTGCCTCCAGGCGGAAGGGCCTAGCTCCGAACTCTACCAGGATGATGTTATGCAGGACTGTCTGCTTGCACTAGATGAAGTGGTGCAGGAGAAGAGTCTGGACTCGCTCCACTGAGGCCCAATCCGAATCCAGTAGTGAGGGACCCCAGACCTCCAAACCATAGAGCACGGTGGGACGGATCAAGGCGTCCATGATGTTCATTTTGGATGGGATGTCCTGGAAGTGATGGCGGAAGCACTGTCTCTCTAGAAGGGCCAGGGAGCCATAACCATTGTTTATCCTTCGTTGGAGGGACGATCGAAGGCTGAAGCGAGGACCCGAGAACTGCAACCCCAAGTAGATGTAGCTATTGATGACCTCGATTTCTTCCCCCTTGAAAAGAAAGTGGAAATTCAGGGACTTCTTCACCCCATTGAAGATTACCACTTTGGTTTTACTCAGGTTCACCGTCAAGTGACGAAGGTCACAGAAAGCTGTGAGGGCGTCAAGGTGTCTCTGTAGCCCTTCTGGGAAGGAGGCCAGGAGAACAATATCATCGGCGAAAAGTAGAATGGAGATCAGAACCTGGTGAAGAAGGCACCCATCGGACTCTTGGATATGCTCCCGGAGGATAGACTACAGCTCATCAATGTAAATCCCGAAAAGGGTTGGGGAAAGCGGGCACCCCTGTTTGACTCCAATGGTGTTGCGGATGAACTCCAACATCTCCCCAACCGTGCGGAGACGGTCGAGTACAGACTCGTAGAGACGCATGATAGCAGTCAGCAAAGTCAAAGAGATGCCAATCTCTCTCAATCTCTGAAAAAGGTCCTCCCTTGGGACAGAGTCGAAGGCCTTCCTAAAGTCCACAAAGCAACAGTACACTTTCAAGGACTTAAATCGGGCCTCCTCGATCAATGCCCGGAGAGTGAAGATATGGTCGGTGGTCTGATGGTCCGATCTGAACCCAGCTTGTCCCCTTGCCCAGAGATGCTTATGTTCAAGGAAGCTGGAAAGCCCCCTGTGGAGGGTTGTAGCATACAGCTTTGAGAAGGTGTGCCCGACCATGATTGTTCTGTAGTTGTTTCGGTGAGAGGTAGGCCCTACTTTGTGGATAGGATAAATGATATGGTGTGACCACTCTTCAGGGAAACCATCATGAATAACCTGGTTGAAAAGATCCGCCAGATAGCCCACCAAAGGACGAAGCCCAAATTTGAGGAATTCGGCCTGGAAGCCTTCTTCGTCTGCAGCTTTGCTGCTGTTTAAGGCCCATATCGCCTCCTTGATATCTCTGTCGGAGAAAAGGTGATAGGTGGTTGGGGGGGAGATGACCCGAGTGGGGGGTTGCCCAAGGATATCATAAAGCTTGGTGGTGTGGGAGAACATGGAGGTGGGATAGAGGTCGGTGGGGGTGGGGGACCGCATGGAAAGGACGGTGCTCCAAAAATTCCTGGGAGAATGGAGAAGAAGATCAGAGAGAATCCGTCTCTGCTGGGAGATAAAGTGACGCATTTTACGACAAAGCAGGCGGTGGTAGGTCGAGCGGATGGCAGGGTAAGACGGACGGAGGTGCTTGAAAGCGTGCCAGAGATCCTGGTGCAAGGATTTACACTCATGGTCATACCATCTGTTCATAGGACACCCTCCTTGTCTAGGTGGTGCGGCGGGGCAGGTGGAGAAGGGGAAGGACTGGAGCGCGGCTTCCTAGATTGTCAATGAGAGGCAATGGTACTTGTCCGTGGCAGACTCGAGGGAGGTGAACTGGGCTAAAGGGGGAAGCGCATGCCTGAGGGTAGAAGAGAAGACGTCAGGGTCGCCTTCTTCGAACTTGAAGAGGGTGCGAGGTGGGCCCTGAAGGGGGGGGGGCGGGGTGGAGGGGCTTACGGGGGATGCCGATCTGGAGGGAGAGTGAGAGGAGCGCATGATTAGCTAGGGGAATGGGGATAATAGAGAAGTGATGAATGCGCGGAAGGAGATCAGGGCTGGCGAGAGCGTAGTCAACAACGCTTGCACCCTCCCCGTGGGGTCGGTAAGTGAAGAAGTGGGAGGAAGGGAAGCAGGGGAGGCCGTTTAAAATGATTAACTCGTGAGACTCCCCCATCTGCAAAAGGTGCTTCCCGTATGTTGTCGTGGGGCCCAAGCTGTCCTCCGAAGTACGGTGCATGTTCACCGAGACTGGATCTATCCCCCGGGTGCAGAAGATATCCTCTGTACAATCATGGATGGGAATCTGGAGGTCCCCAGTTCGGGCATTAAAGTCCCCCATGATAATGACGTCACCCAAAGTAGAGTACTTAGTAATGTCAGGGTACAAGTTTGTGAAGGGGTCGTCGTCACTACTATGAATGGCAAAGGATGAGGAGGTGGGGGGGAAGTAGCACACTGCAAGGTAGGTGTCTCTCAGAGGAACGCTGGCTCTGATCCAGATCCACATGAATCTGGCATGATCGTCAGTTGCTACCACAAATATTCTGTCACTAAGATCCTCCCTGGCAAGGCACGCTACTCCTCCAGATCCTCTGACTCCTCCAGAACTCCATGTCTCCTGTTTGCAAACTGAGGACCACTGGTAACCTGTGATGCCCGGGAGAGGGCGGACGGGGCTCGCATGTGTCTCGGTAACAAGCAGGATGTCTACTGAAGTCAAGGCATCGTGCAATAGGCCTGGGGATGACCTGAAAGAGCCATTTCTGTTCCAGCAGTGGATCGAAATACTCGTGCCCCGCCTCCCCTCCTCCCGGGCCCGTCATTTCGAACTATCGGTTCGGGGAGCCCACCTCGGAGGGAAGGAGTCTCGAATAACCGCATGGACATTTCTGATGACTGCCCATTTTCCTGCCTGTCTTGCTGTCGCGACCTGTTCCCTAGCCTGTTTAAGTTCAGCTACCTGTGTTCTTGTGAGGTCCTCATCCAAAAATACTTTGTCAGGGAGGGAGAATAGTTTATGTTTTGCCCGAAGCACTCGAAGTCTATCCGTGGCGTTGTGGAAACGGAGAAAAAGAGTGGAGTCGTGTCCCAGCCATGCCCTGTCCAGCGTTATATCAGAGATATCCAGTGTGTCCTGGAGAAACTTGTGGCCTATTTCTAGAATGTTCGATGAGGAGATGGGTGGTGAAAGGCCCCTTACTTTAAGGTTTAGCTCTCTTGCCCGCCTAGTCCTTTCTTCCACAAGTTTGGCCTGCACAACCTCTTCCACCGCTGTGAGGGGCGAAGCCTTCTCTTTTCCTCTGACTACCTGTGCCCATGAGCTGATATGTGATTCGGTTTCTTGTTTGAGAGATACCTGCTCTGATCTGATTTCCTCCTGTTTATCCTTAAGACCCTGAATTTCTGCTTGTAGAGCCTCATCCACCAGTCGTGCTGCATCCCTACATTCTTGCAAGATAAATTGTCTTCCTCGACCGCTCTAATCCTGTTGGATAGCGTGCCGACCTCGGCATGCAGCTTGAAGTTCTCCGCTTCAAGGAGTTCCATTTTCCTCAGCAATTGTTTGATTTGGGAGGTCCAGAAGACGAAATCGGATTCCAGCGCGATGTCGGTGGGGCTGTACACGGTTCCCGGCACATTGTGGCACTGCTTAATATACTTGAGAGGTTCCCTGTCATTGAAGTCCGAAGAGGTGGAAAACTCGGGTCCCACACGGGGGTCCTTGTTCTCCTTCCTCTCTGTCATCCCTCCCAATGTTGTGCACGGAGGCAGCAGAACAGCGGTGGCCGAGGAGGTCAGGAGGCAGTGGCTGCGAGAGGTCAAGCGGCAGGGAGCGGGGAGAGCGGCAACGGGTGGCTGCAGGGTGACAGGGTCAACGGGAGGCCGGCTGCAGAGGAGGCTGCAGGGTAGGGCCCATAGGGGGCCGACTGTCCGGGTGCCAACAGGAGGACAGGGCAGCAGGGGACCGGACAAGGGGAGGCAGCAGACGCAGGGGGGGAGCAAGGAGCAGACGGAACGCAAGTAGCAGCCAACAGGGGCAGACGCGGGGAGCAGGCAGGCGGGTGACAGCAGCGAGGGGTAGGACGCGGGGAGCAGCAAACACGGGGAGGCACAGCGGGGGATACACGCAGGGAGGCACAGCTGGGGACAGACGCGGGGGCCGTGGACGCTTGGGACAGCAGCGGGGGGGGGGGGAACCAACGCGGAAGGGAGCAGCGAGAGGGAGCAGACGAGGGGCAGACGCGGGGGCCGAGGGAGCAGACAGGGGGTAGACGAGGGCCAGACACGGAAGGGAGCAGTGGGGGGGGGCAGCCAACGCAGAAGGGAGCAGCGGGAGGGAGCAGACGGGGGGGCTGAGGGAGCAGACGAGGGGGCAGACGCGGGGGGCCGAGGGAGCAGACGGGGGCTAGCTGGGAGCAGCAGAGCGGAGGGAGAAGCCGGAGGGAGCAGACGAGGGCCAGACGCGGAAGGGAGCAGCAACAGGGAGCAAACGCGGGGCAGACACGGGGGCCGAGGGAGCAGACGGGGGGGCCGAGGAGAAGTAAAGTATATAGCTCTTGTGAATCTCACCAAATTCAAGTGAGACACAAAGAATCATACCAAGGTTGTCAACTCATTGAACCTTGATAAGCTACATCCAAATGAGAAAATAAATTCTAACAAATCAAGATATATGTCAAAAGTTAAAACCATGTAGCAAAAGGTTTTCAGGCCCATCAACAAGTAGGTATGCCTCTTATAATAAGATCAAGCAAGTTCAATTTCAACGATGGTTGGTTGATGCTCTGCCTATAGTCCACTCGCTTATTTATGGGAAGCTCAACATGGTTGAATCAGTTGAGGATAAATAAAAAATGTTGCCCATGCACACACCACTGGCAAGAGAGAGACCTAGTACAATATCATACCTAGACTTGGGTTTTACAAACCCATTATTTACAAAGAGAATGATATGTCAAATTTGTGGTACATTAACAAGGAAATGAGAGAGTCCTAAAGGTCCTAAACAAAGTCAAGCAAACCAAAAGATATTTGACTTTGAATAATAGGAAGTTGAGCTCAAGACTATTGTGATTTGATGACCAAGACCTTCTCACAGATTAGTAGTCAAATGTTTCATCTATTCAAACCGCCTGGTTGGAACTTGGGCCAATATTGAGAGAGTACGGGCTCTCCTCAAACACATCATTTGATGCAAATAAATGGTTCCACACCTCATTTTGAAGGAAAATTTTGGGCCCAACCTTTCCAATAAGAGAATATCTTCATATTGGTCTCTTTTCTCTACATGATCCATATCTTCGGGGACTTAGCCTCTAGGAGAGATCAATAGCCTTTTCTCACTATTTACTCTTCTAAAGCTATAGCCTCTATCACCCCCATAAGATGGGGGCTGTTATTGGTTATCTAAAGCATCCCACTACTCTGGTCCTTTGCCTCTCTCCTAACCAACTCCCTCACTTCAATTACTCCCTAGACATTCCTGGACACCTCCTACCAGCTAAGCATGAACTAAACAAGGTGATCAGAGAGGACATCTACTAACAGTAATTTGAGTCACTTGGATTTCACCTCAAAAGGAGTGTTGATTTATATGTTGTCTTCTGTACCAATAATTACTTCCAATGATTTAGTTGCTTTACACTTTCTTATTGATAATTTTATCATTAAGTAATTACACAGAAGACATCAACATTATAACATTTATGACAGTAGGATCATGAAGAGACAGCCAAAACAAAGAACACAAAATTTTACCCTGGGAAAACCCACTTGGGGGAAAAACCCAAAAACCTTCTTCTTAGAGAGATATTTAGTTCAACAAGAGAAACATCAAAGTCAAGACAAACTGACCAGCATAGTAGCAACGACCATCCACCAAGTGCTATGCCAAACCTCCAAAATTTCCAAGATAAGATGCCTCAAATCTGTCCACAAATAAGTCTGCAATAAAGTCTTTCTGTCACTATCTCATCCTCAAATTTCGAATTATGCCACAGAACTTTGTGCCTCAGATCTTCGCATTCACCTCAGTAATTTGTGCCACAAAAACTTCCATTAGCCATAGAAGATGCATCAGATTTCTGAACAGACTTCGGCCTCTTTTTGTCGATAAAAGTGAGGGCTAGAAAATGACTTTGATGCTTCTGTTTTCGGCGGTCTCTATCTCAGCCTCAAATTTTGGATTATGCCACAGAACTTTGTGCCTCAGAACTTCACATTCACCTCAGTAATTTGTGCCACAAAAAATTCCATTAGCCATAGAAGATGCATCAGATTTCTAAACAGAGTTCGGCCTCCTTTTGTCCATAAAAGTGAGAGCTAGAAAATGACTTGGATGCTTCTGTTTTCGGCGGTCTCTATCTCAGCCTCAAATTTCAGATTGTGCTCAGAACTTTGCATTCACCTCAGTAATTTGTGCCACAAAAACTTCCATTAGCCATAGAAGATGCATCAGATTTCGGAACAGACTTCGGCCTCTTTTTGTCCATAAAAGTGAGGGCTAGATAATGACTTAGATGCTTCGGTTTTCAGCCTCCTTGTGCTTCTTCCTTTTTCACATAGAACAGAGATATGTGTAATCAGATGAGACACATTTGGATGTGAATGGCTACATATAGCCTTCCAATTATGCAAATGGGTGTCAATTGTAGGCTAAGCCGACTTGTATAATAGTAGGGCTTACTTGGTCACTTGAGAACACAAAAATACATATGACAAATTCATTTTTTCTTCTTTTGCAAAGGCAATGAAGAACATGCCTTTCACATTTTTCTTTTGACAAAACAATAAATATATTTTATTTTATCACAAGCATGAAGAACATGCTAAATATAAATTTTTCTTTTGAGACAATATAATTCATCTTTCATCATTACAAGTACATAATTTGTAGGTTATGAAGACGGACTATAGCTACAAAATTCAACACTCCCTCTTAGCTAAGGAGGCATTCATAATGACTATCCAGATGTTCTCATAATGACAACTTTCTCTAATAAAAGGTTATAACAAATCTAAGTACCATTAAATCAGGTCGACAATTGTGAAACATTGTAAAACAATGTTACCATAATCAGGTCAACAATTGTGACACACAATACATCAAATCCAAGTACCATAATCAAGTCGACAATTGTGAAACATTGTAAAACAAGTTACCATAATCAGGTCAACAATTGTGACACACAATACATCAAATCCAAGTACCATAATCAAGTCGACAATTGTGAGTCATGACACATGGTAAAACGAGTTACCATTATCAGGCCAGCAATTGTGACACATAATACATCGATAGCATCACCATCAATATCATAATCACCAACATCAATCGTACATAATCACGATGCACCATCGAACAACTATAGACATAGTCTAGGTGAAACAAGCTCACTCTAGAAAGAGATCCAAGCACAATGTTGGGAGGCTACAACCTCTAGGTCCATACTCCATCCAGTGGTCAATTGACACATGGAGTATGTCCTATCCAGACCATTCATTCCTAATTCTGGTGACAGTACTTGGCACAAGGAGAATGTTTGTCAACCGGACCATTCTTCTTAATTCCAATCAATGTACTTGATACGAGGATAACTGTTGAGATTTTGGGGTAGCAACGGATGTGCTCTAGCTCCGAAATTTTGTGGAGGAGCTGGAGTACATGAGATCTCCAAGACCCAGAAAGCGTTTGGAGAAATTCCATCTAGTTTGATAGATATTCAAATAATTTATCTCTTTAATTAAGGACCCTAAGTCTAACTTAGGAAAATTAAAAGATTAAAGTGAATTAAATTAAATGTGTGATGAGAATGTTCTAAGTGATGTGGATCAAGCAGCTTCTAATCTTAGTCGTTCATTAGAGATTAGATCATGACCGTTGGTTTGCCAACGAGAAAAGTATAAGAGAAGGGCTTGGGGTCAGTTGGAGAACACACACATTTGCAGAGCACTGAAGCTAAGCTGAAATTCTAGGGCGTGGTTTGCTAAGAATTTCAGGAAGAGTTTGCGGTGCAGCAAGGGGCAATATTGGCGTGGGATTTTAGATCCAAGGCCAGGAGTAAAACAGCAGCAGAGAGGCAGCATATACAGCAGGGCAGAGGGCAACCAGTGCTTCACAGTCCAGCCAAAGCCCAGTCAGGGGCAGCGCAGAAGCAACAGGAGCCACGCAGGGCTGGTGCAGGCCCAGTCAAAGCAGCGCAGGGGCAGCGTAAGCCCAAAGAGGGTGATGTAGGCCCTTCCAGAGTAGCTCAAAGGCTAACGCAGGCCAGTAAGGCTGATGTAGAGGGCTAAGGAGCAACGTTGGTGTTTTCGGTGGGCCAGAAAGGGCTCAAGTTTTGTAAATCCCGTTTGAGGGTGTGAATCAGCCATATTTTTTGTCTCCGAGTGAGTGAGGTATTGTTGCAGTGATTTTCTCTGTAGGGTCAACCATGTCTAGTGCCCAGAAATTGTTGTATTCAGATTTTGCATAATAATAAAACCCTCCAAAGCTAGTTGCACCAGTTTTCCCGCATTGGGTTTTTACGGGGACATTTGTCTGAAAAATCAGTGTGTCACTTTGTCACTTTGTCAGTAAATGATCTGTATGTGTAGGCTATTATTTGTGTTTACTTTGTTTTTTTTCTGAATTTTTTCAGATTAATAACTTGTATAAATAATCAAGTATGAGTAGTAAATCAATGGTTAGCAGTAGGGTTACTTAGATTAAGAAATTTTCACATGGTATCAAAGCATTGCAGATCAATCTAGATCTCCAGCAAATCGGCTGAAGAAATTTGTGATGTAGAGTAGCAGCTGAAGCAGCAAAGAATCCGGAGAGGCCAGCGCAGCACCAGGAGGACGCAGTCCCAGCAGGGGCTAACGCAGAGGCAACGCATAGCCTTCCAGAGGGACACACGAGCAGCCTGCGCTACACAGAGGCTGTGTTGAGGCAGTTTGCTCACGCAAAGGCCAGCCTGAGGGACGTAGTCCAGTTTTGAGTTGCTGTGCAGAGTTGTCGTACGCCGGAAGCAGAGCTTCAGATCTTCAGCAGTTGCTGGTGTGGTGGAGAATTTGTCGGTTCAGAATCATGCCTAGCTAATTTAACAAATAGCGGGAGGAGAACAGCTGCTCAGCAGATTTTTGCCAAAGAAATATGAGGATCGATCAGGAGGGTGATCGAAGAGGGCTGATTCAGAAAATTTGGCAAATTTCCAAGGGAGGAAATCAATTGTCAGAGGGAGCAGAGGGTGCCTTTCTCGCCAAGGACCCTAGATCCGAGTTTCAGTTGAGGGTAGCAACAGAAGCAAGGAGAGGAGTATCTGTTTCGACAATTTATTTCTGAGCAGATGGCGCCATGCGGAATGTGTGATTAGGATAGGTTGGACGGCTTGTCCAACTTTGCTATCTGGAAGGCCAGAATGCTGACAGTCCTAGAGGCATACGATTTACGGGAGCATGCAAAGAGCGTATAGGCTACACCAACCAATGTTGCTCTTCTTGCGAAGCATAATGAAGCAAAGGCGCATGCCAAGCGCTTCATCATGGACGGGGTCAAGGATCATGTGGTCGCACACATAGCCGAGAAGAAGAAGAAGACGGCTAATGCTATGTGGAAAGCATTAACCACACTATATCAAGAGAAATCCATCAAGAAGAAGATGCTTCTAGAGAACCAGATGAGGTTGTTTATGATGACTAAGGGAGAGGAAATCAATCCTTTCCTCTTCAGGTTGCAAGCGATCCGGGATCAGCGGATTGCCATGAGAGTTAAAGTGGATGTTGATGTCATGGTGAGGATTGCTCTAAATGCAGTCACAGATGATTGGGAAACGTTTGTCCAAAGCATCTTGGGCAGACAAGACCTTCCAAACTAGGACGACATGTGGGCTATTCTCTGACAAGAGGAAATCCGTTGAATGACCAAGAGACAAGCCAGTACCGGATCAAGAAACGTGAAGGAGGAAGAGGAAGATGCAGCCCTAGCATCTAAGAAGTAGCAAGGGAGAAGGAAGTAGGATCTATCAAAGATCAAATGTTTTAGATGTGGTGAACTTGGACACTTCGCCACCAATTGTCCTCTAAGGAAGAAGGGCAAGAAAGCTTCTAGTTCCAAGGTTACGGCAGCTCAAGAAGACGATGACTCCGACGATGACGTAGCCATGAGCGCTCATGTATCTCGAGAGAAGAGATGGGGCGATATTGATCTGTAGAGCAGCTACAGAGTGGAGGCAAGATCCTTGAGGTGCCCAGACTCTTGGATCATATACCTACTACGGGAGCCTTACGACAATAGCGGGGATGACTGGAGCAGTGGGTGCAGAGGATCACGGTGAAGCAGAGAGCAGAGTTGGACGTTGTAGAGGGAGCAACGCAGTGCAAAGGGAGCAGCAACGCAAAGGGGCTGATGGGACTTCAGAAGCGCATAAGAGGCATGCTTACACAATGCAAAGCTATAGCAGCATAGTGGCTTCAGGAGGACAAAGCAGAGCAACAGCAAAAAGGAGCTTCAGTGATGAGAAGCAGTCTGACTGACTTGTTAGTCAGTGTTTGGGTAGGGATCTTTTAGTTGCTTACTTATCAGTAGCTAAGTTGCAATGCAACATTTGGCAACACGATGCAGCAATATGAGAGGGAGTTGCAGTACGGATGAAGTAGTGACAGAGATGGTGTCATGGGCAACAGTACAGAGAGCAGCAGCAGCGCAATGATGAAGGGCAGCAGGCAAAGCATCAGCACGGGACCGATTCCAGAGATCAGAGCAGTGCTTCGGTGTGGTTGTATTGCTAGTGCACACTCCTCGCTAAGAGGGAGGGTTGAGATTTTGGGGTAGCATCGGATGTTCTCTAACTCCGAAATTTTGTGGAGCTGGAGTACATGAGATCTCCAAGACCCAAAAAGCGTTTGGAGATATTCAAATAATTAATCTTTTTAATTAAGGACCCTAAGTCTAGCTTAGGAAAACTAAAAGATTAAACTAAATTAAATTAAACATGTGATGAGAATGTTCTAAGTGACATGGATCAAGCAGCTTCTAATCTTAGCCGTTGATTAGAGATTAGATCACAGTCGTTGGTTTTCCAACGAGAAAAGTATAAGAGAAGGGCTTGGGGTCAATTGGAGAACACACACATTAGCAGAGCACTGAAGCTAAGCTGAAATTCTAGGGCATGGTTTGCTAAGAATTTCAGGAAGAGTTTGCAGTGCAGCGAGGGGCAGTATTGGCGAGGGATTTTAGATCCAAGGCCAAGAATACAACAACAACAAAGAGGCAGCATATCCAGCAGCGCAGAGGGCATCCAATGCTACTCAGTTCAGCTAGAGCCTAGTTAGGGGAAGCGCAGAGGCAGCAGGAGCCACGCAGGGCTGACGCAGGCCCAGTCAGGGCAACGCAGGGTCAGCGTAAGCCCAGAGAGGGTGACGCAAGCCCTTCCAGAGTAGCGCAAAGGCTGACTCAAGCCAGTAAGGCTGACGTAGAGGGCTGAGGAGCAGCGTTGGGGTTTCCGGTGGGCCAGAAAGGGCTCGAGGTTTGCAAATCCTGTTTAAGGCTGCTAATTGTGTTTACTTCACTGTTTTTCTGAATTTTTTCAAATTAATAACTCGTATAAATAATCAAGTAGGAGAAGTAAATCAATGGTTAGCAGTACGGTTTCTTAGATTAAGAAATTTTCACAATAACATCCCTAATTTTGATCAGAGTACATGACACAAGAAGAATGTCTTGTCCATGATGTTATCTAATCTATCAAACCATTCTCCCTAATTTCGATCGATGTACTTGACATAGGGATAACATCCCTAATTCTAGTCAAAGTACATGACAAGGGGAATAAGCATATCCATGATGCAATCATCACTCTTAATCAGAGAGGTGTTCCCCACAAGCCCAAGCTTGTCCTAGAAGTACACAAACTTCCCTTAAGAAAGAGGCTTCTTCAGCATATCGACTATCTACGCATCAGTGGAGATATACTCGAGCTTCACTGCTCCCTTATGCACCATGTCTTTCATCATGATGGTCACCTACACTTGATCAAAACTTGCAAGTAGCCTCTGAAGCTATATTGCTTCTCAACTTCCCAATTCAGCCTCAATATTCTCGACATTTGCCATATTGCTTCAACCTCTTCCATACTGCTTCATGCTCATCCAAGAAATTATAACAGAGCCCAAACTCAAGGAAAATTGAATCTGGAAATCCTTGCAGCTTCACATGATCCATCATCATAGATGCTTTAAGGTCACCTTTACTGGGTGCTCCCTCTCACACTAACAGTTTATTATCCTGAAATATGTCATCAAATTTGAGGTTAACTCCTTCTGAGGTCAAAACAAAGCTTTCTAATTGCTCCCTCTAGATGCAATACCTTCTCTACAATTGCTCCCTTTGACAAATGAGTCCTCCTTTCATCAGAGACAAATCATATAGGATCATCCTTGATCCATTCAACCAAGCCCAAATTACAAAGTCTTCTTCAATTATGAGACTTATTTTCAAGTTCTTTGAAAACATGATGTAGTTCCTATATCTGAGGCAAATGTCTTGTCATGATCCTCTCCCTCTTTCTAGGATAACCTTCTCAAATCTTGCTTCCAGTTACTATCAGTTGCATGCTAGATCTTGCCTTTTCTTAGGCACAATCAAGGCATAGTTCAAACTGCCTGTTCCCTCTAAACTTGGGTCTTATCTAGTACAATATCTCTCAACATAAACCACATGCTTTCACATGGGTCTTATCTTGTCACATGCTTTACTTTGTTCTTCCATTTCTTCCATCTCCTAGAAGGGCATTTTCAACACGCACCTGCACTCCTCACTAGGAGGCCATGGAAGAACAATTACAACCAAGCATGGGATATAATGACAAGAGACAAACTAATAATAAAAACAACAATAATAATAATTCAAAAAGAGAGATACAAAATACTTATCTTTTGAGAACATAGTCAGCTCCCTCTTGATCTTTGCATCCTCATCCTCATCGTGATGTCATTCCTTCTTTGAAAGGCATAGGGTTTCTTCTTTCAACTAAAACGTCCAATCCTAGGGTTTTGTCCATAAACCCTAGAACCCTCTTATCCAAGCCCTATGGCTTTCTAGGGTTTACAAAACCTAGATATCCAAATGCGTAAAACCCTAGAATTCAAAATTTTCAATTTTCTTAAACCTTTACACTTCTTGCAAGTTCAATAGACCCATACAATTCCAAGGCTTAAGTATATTCTGAACAAGGTTAGAGATCCCATACATTAATTCTTATCTTTTCAACTCAAGTAGCCTTTCAGTGCAAATGACTCATTCTCTTAGGATGACTTCAGTCTCCAATATTAAAGAGAAGCTCGGTCTCTTCTTTACCGTAATTTGAGAAGGTTTCTCATAGTAGAAGCTTTTCATCATCAGAGGCAAATTATCTTTCCATATCTTCATGCTTTAGCAACTAATCAAGATCAGTGATCTTCCAATGGAGTGAATTCATGTCAGATTCATAGCAAAACATTAGAGTCCAATTCAGTAGCTTATCATCATAGCAGAGGTAATACTGAGGATACACCAAGGTATACAATCACTCCAAGGTATATCAAGCACAGACTCCAAGATAGTGCATTCAGGTTTCATTCATGTTTGACATTCTGAAAGAAAAGAGTACTAATCTGAAAGCCTCCTCAACAGGAGGTCGATACCAGCAACATGTATTTCACAGATTCATAGACCTTGGGTATTTTATATATGATCATTTAGAGAGTTTTGCAAAAACTTCTCTGCCTCCAATCAGCAAGATGATTTGGCATCTGATATCAATCTTATACCTTAAAGACAACGTCCTACTTCAACCACAGGTTATGTCATTCTTTAAATATGTATATAAAATTATAAATCATATATTCGACTGGCACCATCTTGCTGGGGGCCTCAATCCAAACTGAGATACTTGCAATGACTTACATAACTATCTTTTTCCAAGGAAAACAGTACTTATGATCTGCATAATTTTGATGGTCCCTCTTTCAAATTATAATGCCACGATGTCAGATGAGAAACACTCCAATGTTGCCATAGATAGCAAAAACCTCAATCCTTTTCTTTTGAACAGTGTCTTCCATGGAGATCTTTGCTTGGCATAATTTTCTTGCTTGTATTTCTAATTCTAAACAAAAAAGAACTTTTATCTTGAAACAGAAATTTCTGGGAGCAACGTACCTTGCAATGCAAGTAGACTTCAGTAGACACCTTCATTGGTCTTGACTCTTGACATTAACTTAGGTAGTCTCGGACTACTCTGAATTACCTTCTGTGATTCCTCGGTCTTGGAGTCTTTCTTTTGAAGTCTTGTAGCAGACCATATAACCTTCGCTTCTGAGAAGTAATCTCTCTTTGCAGTGGTCATTAGCAACTTCTCTCTGAACAACAGATCGGTCTCCCTAGATCTAAGATCTTCAGCATTTAGGTTTTTGATCTTTGATCTCTAAGCATAGCACAGTGAGGAGATTATTCTTGTAGCACAAAGATAATATCAACATCAAAAATTAATCAATTTCAAATGATCTTTAAAACATTGCTAAGGTCTCCTTCTGCAAGATCTCGTTCACCATTTTATACAATCTAGACCCTTGGCCTGACTTCTTAAGCCCTCATAGATCCTCAGTCTGTTCTTTAAGGACTTTGTCCAGCCTTCTTGAGGTAATCCATTCTTAAATCAGGGCTTTGATTCTTGATCAAACATTCGGCCCTCATAATAAGTCTGAGGTTCGGATCTGAAGCTCGGAAAGGAGGTTAATCTGAGCTCCGAAACTCTTCAACATCGGCCTTCTCACAAAAACAAGAATTCTTCCAGCAATAAGAAATTTTTACCTTAAATTGGGCTTTGACCCCTTTGTCAGAGAAAATGGATTCCAATAGCTTGGACTAGGGCTTCTAAGATAACAGATCTTCGGCCTTCCTTTAGAATGAGATTCCTAAGCTGAAGCATCTAGGGCTAATTAACAGATCAAACCCTAGAGATGACTTCCTAAGGCCTGCCATTCTACCATAGCTTTGATACCATGTTGAATTATATGGTGTCTTCTATACCAATAATTACAACGAATGGTTTAGTTTTTTTACACATTCTTATTCATAATTCCATCATTAAGTAATTACACAGAAGACATCAACATTGTAACATTTATGACAGTAGGATCATTAAGAGAGCCAAAAGAAAAACACAAAATTTTACCCTGGGAAAACCCACTTGGGGGAAAAACCCAACAACCGTCTTCTTAGAGAAATATTTAGTTCAACAAGAGATACATCAGTGTCAAGACAAACTAACCAACATAGTAGCAAGATGATCATCCACCAAGTGCCAAGCCAACCCTCCAAAATTTCCAAGATTAGATGCCTCAAATCTGTCCACAAACAAGTCTGCAATAAAGTCTGCTTCAGAACTCCAAGAGGGCCGAATTTCACCTCAGATTTCGGATTATGCCACAGAACTTTGGCCTCAGAACTTCGCATTCACCTCAGTAATTTGTGCCACAGAAAAACTTTGCACTAGCCATAAAAGATGCCTCAGATTTCTGAACAAACTTCAGCTTCCTTTTGTCCACAAGAGCAAGGGCTAGAAGATGACTTACATGCTTCTATTTTCGGCCTCCTTGTGCTTCTTCCTTTTTCACATAGAACAGAGATTTGTGATCAGATGAGAAACATTCGGAGGGATGTGAATGGCTACTTATAGCCTTCCACTAATGTGAATGGGTGCCATTTGTAGGCTGAGCTGACTTGGAGAATAGCATGGCCGACTTGGTCACTTGAGGACACAAAAATACAAATAACAAATTCAATTTTTCTTCTTTTGCAATGGCCATGAAGAACATGTCTTTAACATTTTTCTTTCGACAAAACAACAAATAAATTTTCTTTTACCATGAGCATGAAGAACATGCTAAATATATTTTTTTCTTCTCACACAAAATATAATTCATCTGTCATCATTACAAGTACAAAAATTTTACGTTATGAAGACCAACCATAGCTACAAAATTCAACAAGGAGATCTCTACAACCTTCTATGTTGAACATTTTCTAGATCTCCAAGATGCCTTTATAATGCATACTCAGTTAATTGCAAGCATTGGTTGCATGCCCTCCAAATCCCTCTTGGATAGTTCCATGTATGCACTTAAAGACGTCAAATTGAGACAAATCTCTGTATCCCATGGTCAAACATATTATGCCACACTTGTCACCTTCAGCAGCTGAAGACTGAGGAGAATTTTATCTTCAGATGTCTCCTATACTATGAGATCTAAGCACATTTCTACTGTCTTTTTGGGGGTGCAGGTGGCTCCCTGTCACATAACCACATTCTTCCTATATGCCAAAAATATTGTCTCTCTCTTCATAAGAGGTTTTTGAGCACAAATATGAGACTCTCCATTTGTCAACCAAACTAGATCCTATTAGAAAAATCACCTCCTGTTTCCAAGTTTTCTCGACAGGTTGGGGCAACAAGATCCAAGGAGATACCCATCAAGGAGTCGTCTTATGAGACCCCAGCTTTCTAGCCCCAAATCAACCTCCCTAAAGCCCTTGCGTAGTTGCCACTCTAAACAACAAGGACCTTGTGGTGTGCAGAAACCCACCCTCTATACATACTAGTAGGCTGTACACATCCAGACCAGTCCAAAATACCTAAACGCCAAATTCCTTGAATCCAAAGAAGCTAGTCATCCATCCATAACTTGTTTTCCTCAACCTCAAATGTTAAGAGAGTGGGGCTCCCTCACTCTTGCGCCCCCTCAAGATCATACTACTAGGCCTCCTTTAGCCCTGGCCATACACCAAAGGGAATTATCCACATGTGCATCAATGATTTCTTTGTTATTGATGATTCGAACAAGGAGACCATCCCTCAACCCTCCCCGTCATCTTTGGCCGTCATCTTTGAAGCACTTTGACATCTCCTCCAGATTTGCTTTGGCCTCACTTGAGCTAGTGGTGGTAGTTCTTAGCCTACATCATGTCTCTTATGTTTTTACATGCTCTTTTAGAGGGCTTAGTCATTTTTCTTGGTTTTATAGGAGATGCTTTTGCATTCCCGTGTTGTATCTTTTTGTTGATGTATCCTTTTAGTCTCGTTAAACTACTTTGTGGTCATTTGTTGGACATTAATACACTTACCTTATATATATCATGTGTTGGAAATAATGTCATACATGCTAAGATCTCATTATCTGCTTAGTGTTTCTCATTTTAAAAGCCCTCATTGCCTCCAAAATATATGAAGGGTCTAAAATTTGATTCCAAAAGCATTAGGGAAATCTAGTTGAATCTAGTGGTGGAACAAAATGTTGGTTGTACATCCTCCTTTCTTTGACGTTATAGCAACCAACTTGCAATTATAAAGAGCATTGATAAAGTGGTGGTTAAGGAAATTAAGAGAGTAACCAAGCTAATCCAAGCCCAATCCTATCATGAATTTTTCAAGTTGGACCTATCAAACTCAAAGCTCAAGAAAAAAATGTTCGAGGTAAGGAAAGCGAAAGGAGCCCAAACCTATGCTCAATGTTTAAGTTTTTATTATACAATAAAAACCAAAAACATGATAACATTGGACTCAGCGAATTCATGTAAAAGATATGATTCTATTACAATGAAGTCCACTGATACAATTGGGTTATTCCCATTTTATGTTAATTGCTAGGTAGTTGTAATATCGTTAAAATGTAAATTCCTATCATTTTATTAGTCACTTATATAAACACGACTTTATTACATTAACTCTTATATTCTAACACCCCCTATTAAAGCTTACAGTACAATTTAAAAAACATCAACTACAACATTCTTCAAATGTTTCTCTTTGGTGGACAATGCTTGGACCAAGTAGGGCTCCATCGATCTGCCTCATAACTCTAGTAAAGGTGCAACTTCCAAGTTGAATTTCCAAGTTCTCAGATTCCACCTCCCTAGACTCCCATATCATGAACCTCCCGAATTAGATTATTGGACAGCAATCCACAAGCATGTCTCATAACCCCATTATTTAGGAATAATTACCAACATACACAAACTCAAAACTATCTGAGCAACAATACATGTTAAGTAACTCCAAAACTATTTGAGCAACAAAATATGTTGAGCATCACCTGCACTTTTTTTAAACGATAGCGAACCGGTAACTCTTTAGAGTAATATGGGCGAGGCCCAGGATCAAACCTGCCAACTACTACTATAATGCCAAGAGTATATCCAATAGCTCGCAAGCCAGATATACCAATAACTTATGACTTGGCAAGGGCCAAGAGAATCACCTACACTTGGTGTCTTCATCAACTACTAAATGTGGGACTATTAAATCATACAAGCATCAGTAGTGTTTATTGTCCTCTATTCCAACAAATACAAGGGTAAAGGCAGTGTTCCATAAGGATGTGTCCCCCATGCTTGCAGGATGGCCGAACACCTAGGGAAATGTGGGTAAATGCTAGGGGAAATGTTTCTCTAACGTGGGGGCTGTGCTTCCCCAAGAGCGCACAATTATGAAGGATTGCATTATCAATGAGTTATAGTATGACATGTAGATTTTGTTTTTTGGTGGTTCAGTTTTGTAAGGTATATATAAAGCCTCGTTTTTTGTTGTCCAATTTGGAGTCCCTCTGGAAAAATTTGCAGTTTTGCGAGATACGAGGGCTCACGAAAATTTTTTGAAGATATAACTATGTACTACCTAATGTATTTGTTGCGATCTAGGCACAGACTTGCATATAAATACAAAACTATCATCCTAGTTAAAAAATAAATAAATAAATAAATAAAATAACTTGTCAAACTAAATTCTATCTCTACCAAGAAATCTAGAACAGAGGAAACTATAAAACGTATATATTTGCCCCCTATTCTTCTAAAAATTAAGTAACTATGCATATATATGCCTGTGTAGTTCAAATCAATATTTCTTCCTCACCACAATGTTGGCCATCAATATTTCTTCCTTTCCACATCAAATTCACCTCCTTTGTCTGATCTTAGGCACTTGATTTTTAAATCCATCTCATTTTCAACTAGGGCTTTGAAAGCTTTAAACTTCTCAAATGCTTCAGATTCTTCTTTAAGAAATGTGACCCATGTCATTCTTGTGTAATCATCAATAAGCAACATAAAATAACTTTCAACATTTAAAGTTTGTGTTCTTGTTGGCCTGTAGAGATATGTGTACCAGCTCCAATGGCTTTGATGTTGACTACTCCTTTGTTTTGAAACTAATTCTCATATGCTTCCTGTGCTGACATGTACTGCAACTAGTGTCCATAGGTTTTGAGATCCTTGGTAGATCTCTTACTACTTGTGTCTTGCTGAGTTTTATTAGATTGTCAAAGTTTGTATGACCCATCCTTCTATCTATGTCATAACCAACTTTCATCTACTTGTCCCATACAACATTTTTCTCCTTTTACTTCATTGAGGACGTATGCATTGCTCAAAGTTTTGTTTGTGTTTGCCACTAACCTTCCTGAACCTTACCTCACATCCTTAGGATGAAATGTGAGGTTGTAACCTTAATCACACATTTGATTGACACTTACAAGATGGTGTTTATAAGACAAAATTTTGTGTTTAGTCTTTCCATCATCAAGACTAACTATGCATTTTCCAACTATCCTTGCAGATGCATTATCCCCAAAGGTAGTGTGCCTCCTTTTACTTCCTTTAGGGTGAGAAATTTGTTTTGATCACCTATCATGTGTTTTGAACATCCATTATAAACGTACCATTTCCTTTGTTTTCAACATACAATGCAAGTCAACATTTTTCCTTATTTAGTTCTTCTTGCTTTATTTTCCACACCTTTGTGTATTCTTCTCAATGATTGGTAAGAATACCTTCTTTCCTTGTTTTGCTTAGAAGACTTAATTATTTCACTTCTACAATCTCGTGCTATGTACCCATAGTTATTGCACTTATAACATTTAGTATTGTAATCAAGTAGGGGAGCGAATGAAATGTAGTTTCTATCAACAAACCCAAGAGAAATTTTGGTTTCGTTGCTCACATAATCATTCTTTGAAGTTTTATAAGATCCTCTACTTCTATCTCTTGTGATCAATTATTGCATAAGCTCTACAATCAATTGCTTTATGACCAAAAATATTGCCAGAAAATCAATAGCCACAAAAGAGATTTTAGTATTGGGTTGTGAAAGGCCTTCTTGGTGGAACGGCGCTTATGAACTCGTTCATGTTGCTCTAGTGAGAAGAAACAAGTTTTTGTTGGTCCTCATTTCCTTTCATGTTGCTTCTTTAGCATAGATTCTATGTTTTTCTTCATTTTTCTTTTCTGACGCCTTTGTGACCTTAGTGTGTGCATCTCCCTCAGGGGTCTTTCGTTTTTTGTTATAGCCAAGACCTGAATTCATGAGTTGTGACTTTTGGCAACTAAGAACATTATTTAATATTTCAACACTCTTTCCAAACGTGAAGCTTCTATTCAAAATTTCAAATGATCAATTGTTTTCTCTCATTCCTTAAGGAAACGATTTCAGCTTCTAGCTTCTTGCAATTTTCTTCCTTTTCTTCGACTAGCTTCTCACCACTTCTATCCTTTTTGCCTCTTCTAGTTGAGTCTTCAGGACGATAACTGTTTATTAAAATTGTACAACTAGGTCCAAACTCCATGGTGTGATGCTCAGATGAAGACACCAATATTTTTATTGGGTTCGTCTTTCAGAGAGGTGCAAGATTGATATAAAGATCATCTTGATCCGATGAGCAGAACATTTATTTTGAATTAATTTTTAATACTTTCAAAATATGTTCAAGTCGGCCTTAAGGCTTAACACCCCCAACAAATGCGTCACACACCCTTAGTGATTGATATAAATAGAGTCAACGTTGGAGGACATTTCACTCATCTCATCCTCACACATCATCTCTCCTCTTTTGATTGGTTCGAGCTCCTTGGAGGCAGTTTTCGGTTCACACGTGGGAAAGAAGGACGAAGAGAATTCTGTTGTTGTTGCTGATGTTGCTGTTGTTGCTGCTGTTGTTGCTGCTATTGTTGTTGATGTTGTTGTTGTTGCTGTTGTTGCTGCTTGCTGCTGTTTTGCGTTGACTTTTCTGGGCAGCATTGAATTTTCTGGGGTTGACTTTGAGTTGACCGTGTGGCTATTTTGAGGGCTGTTGTGACACATGTTGGGTTGGCTGACCAAGGAGACTTTGCTGGTTGAAGCATCCTGTTGACCGTCGTAACGCACCAACACATTTATCTGTTTCTGGTTTGTCTTCTATTGATCTACTAGTATGTTCTATCAGCACTTTACTTGATTGTTTATGTGATTGCTGTAGTGAAAGTAAAGTTGCATCAAGCATAGAACATCTACATAAATTTACATGGTATCAGAGATGAGGTGAAGACAAAGTCCTAATTTGTAGCAATCACCGAAGAAGAGGATGGGTTCCTCAAACTACAATGGCTTCAAGGCTGATGACAAATTGACTGCGAAGGATGACTTCCATGCTTGGAAGATGACATTGGATCTTATGTTGGAAGACCAAGATGTCATGGACTATGTGCAGGGTAAAATCCAACAACCTCCATCCACTGCAACTGTTGCTGCCAAAACTGTACAAGAAGGGGGAGATCAAAGCAAAGCTAATGATCAAGGACTCAATTCACAAGAGTTTGGTTGCCTACATCTCTGCGCTGGGCTCATCCAAAGAGATGTATGATAAGTTGGTCAACGTATTCAAGGCCAACAATGCGAATCAAGTCCTATTCTACAAGAATCAATTGAAGAATCTAAGGAAAGGCAGGGATGAGTCTGTTCAATCATATTTTCTAAAGCTGACCGAGATCAAGAACAATCTGTTGGCTATTAAGGAGACAATAGTTGATCGAGAGATGGTACTCACCGCACTTGGAGGGCTCCCATCCGAATGGCATGTGTTCAACACTACCATTCTAAATAATAAAGTGATACCTGACTTTGATGAAGTACTGTCAAGATGCGTACAAGAAGAATCAAGAATGAAGGAGTATGAAAATGAAGGAAATGCTACCTACGCTGCTCATTCTAGAAAGAAGAACTTTGGTGGTCCAAAGAACAAAGGAAAACCAAGGGCCCAAGGAAAGAAGGGCAAGCGTTTCACTTGTCATAGGCCTGGTCACTATGCTAGAGAATGTCCTTTCAAGAAGTATTCTCCCGATGGTGATGACAAAAACAACAACCAGAGGTATGAGGAATCAAATATTGTTGATAAAAGAAATGAATACATTCTTGTATCTGCCCTCTCCGTTGCATCTCCACCCGACACTATGGATGTCTGGTTGATAGATAGTGGTGCCTCAAGGCACATCACTGGGTTCAAAGAAGCACTCTCTGATATGGTTGAGAAGGACACTAATCTGAAAATTTCCTTGGAGATAATGCCACATATCCCATGAAAGGGACAGGGATTGTGACCCTCCACTTGTCTCAAGGTCAAGTCCTTCACTTGCAAGAAGTACTCTATGTACCAAATTTGAAGAAGAACCTTGTGTCTATATCGGCCATGGAAGACAAAGGTTTCAATGTGGCATTCATGGATGGAAAGGTGCGCATGTGGAAGAAGAGCTTCAAGGAAGCTATCACGTTTGGGTCTAGAATTGATACACTCTACCAGGTTGGAGGAAGTCCACTAGGAGCAATGACATGAGATGCTATCCGACAGACCGATAATGGCACTGAATATGAGACGAACAAGTTCAAAACCTGTTGCAAAGAAGCTGGCATTAAGAGGGAGACCACAACTATAGATATACTCCTGAGCAAAATAGTGTTGTTGAACGAAAGAACAGGACCATTGTGGAAGTTGCATGTGCCATGCTATGTGACCAAGGTCTACCGAAGTTTTTGTGGGGAGAAGCTGTAAACACTGTTGTGTACATACAAAACCAATGCCCGCATTCTTCTCTAGACTCCAAAACTCCCGAAGAGGTTTTCTCTGGTAAGAAACCTGACATCTCACATTTTAGACTTTTTGGATGTCATGTTTATTTTCATGTGCCGAAAGAAAAGAGGAGCAAGCTAGATAATTCTAGGAAGAAAGGAATGTTTGTGGGCTACAGTGAAACTTCAAAGGCCTATAGAGTCTATGTGCCTAGTCAAAGGGAAGTGGAGATATGCCACAATGTCACTTTTGACGAATATGCTTCCCTGAAGAAAGTAATCAATCTTCTGAGATCCTAGGAAGATCATGAAGCAAGGCCTGGAAATCAAAAAGAACCGAAGGATGAGACGATGCTTGATGTTGAAGGACTGATTGACCCGATTGATCCACCTCCTTCACTGGGAAAGAGACCATCATGGTTCAGGGACACTCTCGAGGATGTTGAGGGACATACGGCCCCAAAGGGGGACATTCCGTGAAAGCAAGAAGCCAAGTAGATACCAAGGGTATCTAGCAGCCATGAGTATTATTTTACAATTCCAAGCCTGGATCTTTTGAGGAAGTCGTAAAGCATCGAGTCTGGAAGGATGCTATGCACAAAGAGTATGAGTCCATAATGAAGAATGATGTCTGGGATGTAGTTCGAAGACCGAAGGACAAAGCAGTTGTCACCTCGAAATGGCTCTACAAGATCAAGCATGGATCTGATGGAAGTGTTGTTCAAAGCAAGATTCGTTGCCCGTGGCTTCTCTCAAAAGGAAGGCATCGACTATGATGACATATTCGCACTTGTGGCACGATATACCACCATTCGATCTATCATAGCCCTTGTTGCTATGCAAGGATGGAGTCTTCATCAGATGGATGTGAAGACCGCTTTTCTGCATGGTGCAATAAAGGAAGAGGTGTATGTAGAGCAACCTCTGGGGTTCGAAGTCCAGGATCGAGACACCCATGTCTGCAGGTTGAAGAAAGCCCTCTGTGAGCTAAAGCAAGCACCCAGAGCTTAGTACGAGAGGATAGATAGCTACCTGATGAAGTTGGGCTTCACTCGTAGTAATGCTGATCTGAACCTTTACTTGAAGGTTGACAAGGAGAAACCTCTCATTCTAGTGATGTATGTGGATGACCTCTTCCTGACAGGTGCTGACCCTCTCATTCATCAGTGCAAGAGGGAGCTCACTAATGAGTTCGAGATGAAGGACCTAGGACTACTGCACTATTTCCTAGGCCTGGAGGTCTGGCAGAGACCTGGCGAGATTTTCCTTTCTCAAAGAAAATAATTGTGAAGCTTCTGGAAAGATTTGGTATGGTGGACTACAAGTCCGTGTCGACACCAATGGAGCTCAACTTTAAGAAGTTGAGTGGCAGCGTTGCCAGGCCCGTGTTAGCATATCCTACTGAGTATCGTCAACTCGTAGGGGCCCTGATGTTCTTAGTGAACATCCGTCCGGACGTATGTTGTGCAGTGAACACTTTGAGTCAACACATGGTTGATCATAACATTCACTGGGTTGGTGCCAAGAAACTCTTGAGATATCTCTAGGGCACGTTAGACCATGGGCTGAAATACACTACCGGGAGTATGACACTCCATGGATATACTGATGTCGATTGGGTTGGCAGTGTGGTGGATCGCAAGAGCACATCTAGATGCTACTTCACACGTAGATCTGCTTCGGGCAAGAAACTAAAGTCGGTAGCCTTTAGCACCATTGAGACCGAATACATTATAACATGTATGGCTTGTTGTGAAGTCACTTGGTTGCGAAAGCTCTTCAGTGAGTTGTTCGAGCATGTGCTAGATACCACCGTTATCCTTGGTGATAACCTGAGGGGGATTCGTTTGTCATAGAATCCCGTGTTCCACGAACGATCCAAGCATGTTGATGGCTGGTACCACTTTATTCGGGATATGGTACAGTGAGGCGCTGTAAGGCTCGATCATATAGGAACTGATGAGCAGGTCGTGGATATTCTCACAATGCCCTTGGGGAAGGTCATGTTCCTAACTTTCCGTGAGAATCTTGGAATCGTGGAACGACCCTATTCTGAGGGTCATGTTGGACGATGAGCTCTTGGAGCTCTGGGGGCTCTGGGGATAGCTTCTCGGAGCTATAAGCACACACGGGGCTAGGCTTGCCGAACCTTGTGGTGCTTCTGCCCCACTGTTATGATGATTGAGTTGGTTCGCCTCTCATGATATGTGCCCCGTATGCATCCTACCCATTGAGTTCCGAACTCATGGGAAGTACCTCTCATTTGGCCAATGAGGTGGAAAAAGCTAGAGACTAGTAGCAAAGACTGATGGACGCATCAGAGATTGTCGTACTCTCTATCTAGGATGACACGTGTCCAACCACTTGATCTGGGATCAAGTCTAGTGAGGTTTTGTACCTCCAACTGACTTCAGGTCAGGTAAACCAACTTCGGGTTGGTATGAGACTCTTTGTGAGTCCTATAGAGGTTTCGGACCTCTGGGCTGAATCTGTCAACTGGGAATGATGTCTTTGTGACTGACCCACTTCTGTTCTGAAATAAAGAGGCCAGCAAAGCAAGTAACGGCGGGAGGACGCACGATGTTTGATTGCACAGGTGGATGGAGTTCTCCCTAGTTGAGAGGGAGTGTTAAAATTGGACAACTAGGTCCAAACTCCATGTAGTGATGCTCAGATAAAAACACCAATATTTTTATTGGGTTCGTCTTTCAGAGAGGTGCAAGATTGATATAAAGATCACCTTGATCCGATGAGAAGAAGATTTATTTTGAATTTATTTTTAATACTTTCAAAATATGTGCAGGTCGGCCTTAAGGTTTTACACCCCCAGCAAATGTGTCACACACCCTCAGTGATTGATATAAAAAGAGTCAACGTTGGAGGATATTTCATTCATCTCATCCTCACACATCATCTCTCCTCTTCTGATTGGTTCGAGCTCCTTGGAGGCAGTTTTCGGTTCACACATGGGAAAGAAGGACGAAGAGAATTCCACTGCTGTTGCTGTCGCTGTTGCTGTTGCTGCTGCTTTGTGTTGACTTTTCTAGGCAGCATTGCCTTTTCTAGGGTTGACTTGAGTTGACCGTGTGGCTGTTTTGAGGGTTGTTGTGACATATGTTGGGTTGGCTGACCAAAGTGACTTTGCTGGTTGAAACATCCTGTTGACCGCCGTAACGCACCAACACATTTATCTGTTTCTGGTTTGTCTTCTGTTGATCTACTGGTATGTTCTATCAGCACTTTACTTGATTGTTTATGTGATTGCTGTAGTGAAGTAAAGTTGCATCAAGCATAGAACATCTACATAAATTTACACTATTTTTTGTATTTCATCAAGATCATGATACTTCTTTTCATATTTCTGCATATGCTCCTTCTACTTTGTATTCTTTCCCTGAGGCTGTCTATTTCTTCTAAGCCACTAACAAGTTCTACTTCAAGATTCACTTCCCCATCAATGTCTTCTTCTTCCAAATCTGAATTTTCTGTCTGATCGTCTTCATTTTCTTTATCTATAGACTTTGTATATATGGCTATGAAGAGGAATTCTTCTTTGTCAATATCAAGAAACATATCTATCACTTTATTCTAACAAGCTATTGTCTTCCCTATAGTAAAAACTCTTCTTCTTAGTATATTTTCCTTTTTTGTGTTTATAAGGTTTGCTTTTATTGTTAGTATTCTTCTTCATCATCACAGTCTTCCCTTATTGCATCTGGACATTTAACAGCAAAATGTCTTACTCTACCACAATTTAAAACATTTGAAGGGTAGCTTACTTTTGTATTTACAAGATCCTCTTTTTAGCTTTCTCACAAATTGAACTTCTGCTGTGTCTGATTCATGGTTGGAATAATCACAGGATTTGTGTCCTTTTGTCTTCTTAACTGCTTTGGTAACCACTTCCTTCTATGTTAGCTTTTCTTTTTTTGTCCTCATTTCATATGCAATTAGATTCCTATGTAACTCATCCATTGTCAGTTTCTCCAAATCCTTCATTTCTTCAATGGTGGAGACTTCGACATCAAAATCTTAAGAGAAGTGATTTTAGCACCATTTGCACAATCATTGATTCTCAACTTTCTTACCCAGTCCTTTCATGGTGTTGAGAATTCATCCCCATGAAGGAAATAAGCTGCAACATTTTCTTTGTTTTTCATTTTCAAGCTATCAAGCTATCTTTTATGAGTTTGGACCTGCCTTCTTCACCTTGTCATGCCCTCATAGATGTTTTGAAGATTGTCCCAAATTTATTTTGTCGATTCACAATGCATGACCTTGACAAATTCTAGTTCTGATAGACCACACAACATAGCATTCATGTTTTTTTGTAATATGTTCACTAGAATTCTTCCTGGTTGTATCTATTGGAGAGTTTTTGGGGTTGTATAACCAATCACAATTGATTGCCAAAAATCAAACCCAAGAGCCATTAGATTAGTCCACATCCTTATACTCCACTATGCATAGTTTGTTCTATCAAAGAATGGGGGTCTATTTGTGGAGAAACCTTCTTGACTAGCCATGTGTGTTCCTGAAATCTACCTTCCAGCGATTACACTGTTTTCGAAGGAACCTACTCCAATACCAATTGTTGAACTTATATTGAGTGGGGAGGGTGAATTAGTATAATATTTTGTTTCCATTTTAACTAAGCATTCATCAATCATTCATTAGATTCAAAACATTAAATGCATGTAAACTCAAATCACAATACACAAAGTGTGATGTGGAAAATCTTGTTGGAGAAAACCACAAAAACTTATCTTTATAAATGTCTATAGGCACCAACCTACTGAAGACACCAATCTCCTTAGCTAAGCACCAACTCAGCTAGATATTGTGTAGGCACCAACCTATTGGAGAAACTAATATCCTTGGCTTAGCACCAACTTAGCAAGACCTATATAGACAAAGTACTTCAAACTTCATCTGCATGCTTCATACTTCATGGATTTCACAGCATCATCATACCCTTAACTTTCATGTTCCAATGCCTCTCCTTGCTTCATACCCCAAACATAGCTTCAAACCCTAGTCAAATTTAGCCTTCATGCCCTAGCGAACTTCATAGTATCATTGTTAATTTTAGGTAACAATGGTATGTTCTATGCTTGCAACAATTACTTCAATGTCCTTTAGTTATACCAATGACAATTTCCAATTTAATTTCCAATAGCAATCACAATAACCATTATATTGGCAGTAATTGTAGATAGAACATGAATAATAAAAGCATAAGACAAGCCAAGACAAGCTAACACCAGAATTTGGCAAATGACAAGGAAAAACACCAAGATGGGGAAAACCCTTTGATCAATTCTTCTTATTATTATATCAAATGTTCAGCAAAGAGAGAGAGTACAATAAAGTCAAAATTAACTTGCCAATAAATGATCAAAACCACTGTGCAAAACAGCCTTGTCAAATCTCCAAGTCTGCCCTCAGTCAACAGCAGTCAAATCAGCCCTAACCAATCAACAGCCAATGGTCACAGCACCTCTTCCTGAGGTCATTCAAAGGCAGTCAAACTCAGCCTTCTTTGCTAGTCAAAGTCTGCACTTCTTGCTGCGGTCAGCCCTGCAGTCAACGCTGAGACAGAAATTCTCCTTGAAAATCAAATTCATAAGGTGCCCAGAAAGTCAAAGTCAACGCTTGTCAAACTGCATAAAATTTCAGAATTTCAGCCCTGTAATTTTTGTCCTCCTCCTTGCCACGCGTGTGAGAAAATCAGCTGCCCAATGAGGTGTACGAACCAATCAGATGAGAGAGAAGAATATGTGAGTTGAAGTGCCAAATGAGGCTGGAGGTCACTCTTATTTATATGAATCCATGTGGGTGAAAAGACATGTCGCTTGGGCTTCATGGGCCTACATGATGGTGTAGGTGACCTTGACAATTTGCATGTGTGGGCTTCACTTCAAAAACACATTTCCCCTTGTCCAAATTTAGTGATCTTTAGGTCAATTTTGGTCCTCTCAAAAAGAGGAATTCAATGCAATAATTATCTCCATCAAATGAGTTGTCCAAAGTGGAATTTGGCTCTAATTGCCAATTTTAACACCCCCCCTCAACTAGCGAGAATTCCACCTGCCAATATATGACCATTGATCATCATGCCATCTTGTCATCATGTACCATCTTTGCATCTCGTCTCAACTTTGTTGAACACTAATAGAGCTAATGAAGAAGAATTGATCGAGAGTGAGTCACAAGACCTTGCCACTCTCTACTGACAAAAGTCAGTCCACATAACTAGGGCTAGAACCCCAATCGGACTTGATCCCAAATCAAGTTGTTGAACACCATGTATCCTAGACATTGGGAGTACAGCAGTACACGATGCATCCATCTGTAGTGCTATGGTACCTATCCACTTTTCCCAACTCATTGGCCAAACGAGAAGTACTTCCCATGAGTCTCGGACTAAATGGGTAGGACGTATGCTAGGGCATCCGCAAGAGAAGGTGAACCACTCACCCTGCTCATATGCCATAGGAGAAGGTGAACCACCCATCCTATGCATATATCATCAGCTATAGGGGAAGGTGAGCCACTCAACCTATGCTCTCATATATCATCATGGGGTATCACAAGGGAAGGTGAACCACTACCCTGTACACAGCGTTCCTATAGGGGAAGGTGAACCACTCACCTTATGGTCGCTCATAGCTCCAAGAAGTACCGCAAGCCCCCAAGATCTCCCAAAGCTCAACATCCAACTCAAGTGGGACCCTCCTTCCACGAGTCCAAGTCTCTCTCAAAAGCATAAGAATTTGACCTTCCCTAAGGGCTTCATGAGAATGTCAGCAATCTGCTCATCAATCCATATCCCAGATAAAGTGGTACCTACTATCAATATGCTTGGAGCAATCGTGGAACACGAGATTCTCTGAAAGGAAAATCCCACTCTAGTTGTCGCAATAGATCACGATGGTATCCAACACGTGCTCAAATAGCTCACTGCAAAACTTCCTCAACCAAAAAGCTTCACAACAGGCCATGTTGAGAATTTGGAGGGCTAGTGATTTATTCAAATTATCTTCTTGATAATTGCTTGTGAGCTTACTTGAGTTACTTATGTCTTCTCTTTGTTATCTGATTTAGTCTTTCATCAAGTCAATTATCAAAATACACACGACACGAAATTAGGCTCCTAGAGCCAGGGAAAAACCTCTCCCTCTTGGAGATGAAAACCCGCAAAGAATTCTTCTTATAGATCTTCAAATGACAAGTACCATGACCAAGACCCGAACCCTTGACCTAGAGATGCTTCCAACACCTTGTCAACATTTCTTTGTATAATCACAACGTTGATTCTTCTCCACTTCAACAACTTGCACTGACCTGCACCATCATTAGAGAACTCGGTCTCTAATTATGTCTCCCTTGCCTTTGTCTTTGTTTATCACAATACTTCTCCTTGATTCAGGTTCACTTGAGATATCAGCTCTCCTTTTATGAACTGAAGATAGGAAGGTAAATCTCCGACTTACCTTCCTTCTATTTACTTACTTTCTATTCAGATATACACCACATCAGACTTCAGTTGATTAGCTTAGCCTATCACAGTATATTATATGTTCTTCAAAAACTTATTCGCACATCTCTTCATTGGACCTGTACTCCTCTAATATACGCAGTCTTATACTTTTGTCTTAGGCTTCATTCCACAATCCTTTCTATCTATAATGAAGATCTTAGAAGGTTCCTTGAAGGCCGCAATTGACAGCACTTTTAGACCGCATGTCTCTTCTTATTAATCTGCATCAATAGCTTCAATAACCTAGAGACATTCCATTTGACAACACTTTATTACTGTTGATACTTCAGAGAAATCCACATTCCTTTCGCATTGTTGTCTTCTAGCAAACCCGCACTGTATTTTGCATAGGAATCCACACTTGCACTTCAGGAATATGGTCCACACTGCATTGTTGTAGCTTAAGGATAATCCACACTGCAGCATCTTTTGATCCGTACTGGAGCACCGTTATATACCCTGTAACTAATCCTGAAACTCTTCAACCTTTACACTGAAGAACCCATCCAATAGATCCGCACTGAAGCTCTCCTGAAGAATGTGCAAACTGTTTCTAATTTTGACCGAATTTCACCTCCTCAAATGAGCCGCAGAACAGGTATATATAAAGACAGTCTTACTATCTTTATTTTTAGGCCAACCACCACTTATGTTTGTTGGTCGATTTATCAACTTGATTGAAGGCCGACTCTTAACACATAATAATAGTTTAACATTCAGCGTTGATGTAGGGTTGAATTAGGCCATTGATTCACGGTTTTTCTGACTAGGTCTTGGAGCATTTCTTAGACTAGATCCTTCATATATACATGACACTTAATTACATTTAAACCTAGAAGACAAAATCCTAGATAGACATCAAGAAGAAGTCTATTAACCTATAATAAAAATCTTGCTCATGAAACCCATGAAGCAAGCACAAAATATATTTTATTATATTTGTCTTCTTCTTTATATAAATCCATAATTACATAGTCAATATGAAAACCGACGTAGTTACACTTTTCAACACTCCCTCTTAACTAGGGAGGTATTCATACAAGTACATGGTCACTTTCAAACTGAAGAATCTCATAAGAAGAATCGGATTGTTAATTGCATCTGTATAGCATCATATCAACCAGCATTGTCCTAGTTCAAGGCCTTGACTAACAACCCCATCTCTCAACGAGACAATGGGCTACAATGTTGGCAAGACACATGACTTATAGACACCAAAATCATTGTCTCTCCAAGGTGTTCCCAAAGTATGACCTTCTTGAACTATTCTTCTCTTGGGTAGCCAGCCCTCAAAGAATATCGGTCCTCGACTACTCTTATCTTGAATGCCCTATCTCATTCTCAAAGAGTATAGAATGCTAGATGATTACCCAATCCTCCATTCTGCCTTCCAGGTGAAGACCAAAATGATGTGTCTATCTGTTCTCTCCACATGGCCTTCACTAAGACTTACGATTGTTAGTCCTAGTCTAGTGCATGACACATGTAAAAGAGAATCACATACATCACTCCCTCTCAACACAGGAAGGACATACTTCAAGTTTCTTCCAAGCAAGAAACTTACCACCACGCTCTCTATCAACCAGGGTCCTGCAGCAGCAATCCAGCTACTCAGGAAGAATTCCTCCCCTCGATGTCATGGATTTCGATATTGAGGAAAACTTTTGGCTTCATAGGGCACAGATCATCCATCACTTTCAGTCATGAGTCATGTCCACTATCATAAAGTGATTCATCGGTCTTTCTCATTTGGTCCATCGTTATGCCATGTTGCTTTCCTTCGAATCATCTCAAGGATCATACATCCTTTCTCATGATTAGCAGCGCTGCACAAATTCATCCAGATAAACATATACATATGAAATTTTTTTAAAAACAAAAGTTACCTCAGTGATGATCTTTCACCGTGACATCTTCCTGTAAGTATCGACATCCTTTTATTCAAATTGACACCTCTCCTAATGATTTGTTTTGTCAAGGGTCTTCTTCTTTACCAGACTTTTATCAAAGTCTACATATTCTCCCAGGAGATCTCCTAGTCACATCTTCTTGGCTTCCGGATGATAACTACCTCTTGACATGGTTGCATTTCGTGATCTCTTCCTTTCTGCACATTCTTCATTCCAAGGAGCCTCTAATATACAGTTCCTCGTTCATTAACCACCTCATATTTTGCATGAGAATATATTATGTTGATTTCATCTAACAATGCACCGAGAAATCCTCCTCCAGAGATCATACTTCTAAATATAGAAGTCTATTACCTGCAACCATATGACATGACTTCACAGCATCCAGTGTCAGCATATAAATGCATACCTCATACCTTTTTCCTTGAGTCATCCTGTAGCAGTTTTTCTAGAATGAAGAGCTTCATTCCCTTGACTTGCTCCATCAGTATGTCATCACATCCTAGAATTCTGTTTCCATGATGATCCTTGATCTTGATGACTACCTTCCATTAGTAATGTTATCAAAGAAGTTTTCCCGGAGCTGTTTCACCAAAGCTCCTACCATGTTTCGATTAGGATGCTACACTGCTTCCTATCATACAACCAACATAAATCACTTAAAGGAGAAGATGATCTCAATCATAGTGGAGATCCCTCGTGTCTTCTTTCCTAAATTTCTTTGCATCAGGTTCTTCCCTATTTCTCTTGTCCTTTTCAGATATAGGATAATCTCTTTTATAATGCCCAAGTTCATCACATCCAAAGCATCGTGCTTTGTCCATGCTATTCTGAGGACCAAACTTACTGACTCTTCCTTTCTTCTTTGATGTGGCTGCAGAGACTTGATTCCCTTCACTTGATCCTGTAACACCTTTGGCTCTCAATCTTGTTTCCTCTATTTTACATAGAGACCATAAATCGTGGAATGGTGTGGCTTCTTTCTTCTCGTATAAACTTGAAGAAGTTTCCCCATTCTTCTGGCAAAGCATTCAGCACCACTGTAGTCATCTCAGTGTCAGTCATTACTTCTCCCAATTTTTGTAGTTTATCTCAGAGAGATTGCTTCTCTTGAGTAGATGCTTTTCTTCTTCTATCAACTTTCTTGTTGAAGATGATAGCAGAAACTTCCTCTTAAACTGATTTCAAAGTAGGCGATCTTGGATCCTTGATGATCAAGGATTACTTCAGAATGAAGATGTCTTCAATAGTGTTGGGTGGTGCTTAATGATTTGTCTTCCAACAATGTCAAGAATTTTTATGTCAAAGATTACCTCCTCGATGTGTGGATTCTTTGAATAAGGTTGAAAGTCTTCTTGAGATGGCTTGAGGATTTCCTTGTAAACCGATTTGACTTTTCAATGAAGACTTTGTCTTCTGCTTTGATGCTTTCTAGAGAACTGAATTTTGATCCTTGAGTGTCTTCGTGTCTAATAGATCTTTCTCTTTAGCACCTTAGCTCTGATACCATGTTGAGAATTTGGAGGGCTAGTGATTAATTCAAATTCTCTTCTTGATAATTGCTTGTGAGCTTACTTGAGTTACTTATGTCTTCTCTTTGTTATCTGATTTAGTCTTTCATCAAGTCAATTATCAAAATACACAAGACACGAAATTAGGCTCCTAGAGCCGGGGCAAAACCTCTCCCTGTTGGAGAGGAAAACCTGCAATGAATTCTTCTTATAGATCTTCAAATGACAAGTACCATGACCAAGACTCAGACCCTTGACCTAGAGATGCTTCCAAGACCTTGTCAACATTTCTTCGTATACTCACAACGATGATTCTTTTCCACTTCAACAACTTGCACTGACCTGCACCATCACTAGAGAACTCGGTCTCTAATTATGTCTCCCTTGACTTAGTCTTTGTTTATCACAATACTTCTCCTTGATTCAAGTTCACTTGAGATATCAACTCTCCTTTTATGTGCTAAAGATAGGAAGGTAAATCTTGATTTACCTTCCTTCTATTTACTTACTTTCTATTCAAATATACACCACATCAGACTTTAGTCGATTAGCTTAACCTATCACAGTATGTTATGTGTTCTTCAAAATGATTCGCACATCTCTTCACTGGATTTGTACTCCTCTAATATACGCAGTCATATACTTTTGTCTCAGGCTTCATCCCACAATCCTTTCTATCTATAATGAAGATCTTAGAAGGTTCCATGAAGGCCACAATTGACAGCATTTTTAGACTCCATGTCTCTTCTTATTAATCTGCATCAATAGCTTCAATAACCCAAAGTCATTTGACTTGACTGCACTTTATTACTGTTGATACTTCAGAGAAATACGCATTCCTTTCGCACTGTTGTCTTCTAGCAAACCCGCACTGTATTCTGCATAGGAATCTGCACTTGCACTTTAGGAATATGGTCTGCACTGCATTGTTGTAGCTTCAGGATAATCTGCACTGCAGCATCTTTTGATCTGTACTAGAGCACCGTTATATATCCTGTAACTAGTCTTGAAACTCTTCAACCTTCGCACTGAAGAACGCATCCAATAGATCCGTGTTGAAGCTCTCCTTAAGAATCCACAAACTGTTTCTGGATTTGACCGAATTTCACCTCCTCAAATGAGCCGCAAAACAAGTATATATAAAGACAGTCTTACTGTCTTTTAGGCCGACCACCATGTGAGTTTGTTGGCCGACTTATCAACTTGATTGAAGGCCGACTCTTCACACATCATAATAGTTTAATAGTCAGCGTTGATGTAGGGTTGAATTAGGCCATTGATTCACGATTTTTTTGACTAGGTCTTGTAGCATTTCTTAGACTAGATCCTTCATATATACATGACACTTAATTACATTTAAACCTAGATAGACATCAAGAAGAAGTCTACTAACCTATAATAAAAATCTTGCTCATGAAACCCATGAAGCAAGTACAAAATATATTTTATTATCCGTCTTCTTCTTTATATAAATCCAAAATTACATAGTCAATATGAAGACCGACCTAGTTACACTTTTCAACAGGCCATACTAGCAACAATATATTTGGCCTCGACAGTGCTTAAAGCAACTGATTCCTGCTTCCTTCTCATCTATGAAACCGTAACAGACCCCAATGAGAAGCAGCATCCTGACATACTCTGTCTATCTACCACATTGCCAGCCCAGTCAACATCAAAATATCCATGTAGCCTCAAATTCCCGATAGTGTATCTCAGCCTATAGTTGATTCTGCCACGGAGATATCTCAAGAGATTCTTACCAACAATCCAATGTATGTGATGAGGCTCAACCATTAATTGACTCAAAGTATTTACAGCCAAGCATATGTCTGAATGGGAGTTTACCAAGAACATCAGGGCCCCCACAAGTTGTTTATACTCGGAAGGGTTTGCCACTTTGGACCCAACAGCACTTCCACATAGCTTCGTGAAGTTGAGTTCCATCGGAGTAGACACAGACATGCATTCCACCATCCCACATCTCTCTAGTAGCTTCACAATGTATTTTCCTTGAGAAAGGAAAATCTCGCCTAGCTTTTGACAAACCTCCAGGCCTAGGAAGTAATGCATCAATCCTAGGTCCTTCACCTCAAACTCTGAAGTCAACTCCCTCTTGCATTGATAAATGAGAGGCTTTGCACCTGTTAGAAAGAGATCATCAGCATAAAAGATCAAAATAAGAGGCATGTCCTTTTCAACCTTGAAGTATAGGTTAGGATCAGCATAGCTCCTTGTAAATCCCAGCTTCATAAGATAACTGTCAATCCTTTCATATCAAGCCCTAAGGGCTTACTTCAATCCATAGAGGGCTTTCTTCAGCCAACATACATGTGTCCTATCTTGTACTTCAAACCCTTCAGGTTGTTCCATGTAGACTTCCTCCTTAAGCAAGCCATGCAAGAAAGCAGTTTTGACGTCCATTTGATGTAGGCTCCATTCTTGATTGGCAGTGAGAGCAATAATGGATCGGATAGTAGTATATCGAGCAACTAGTGCAAATATTTCATCATAGTTCACTCCTTTTTGAGAGAAGCCATGAGCTACGAACCTGGCCTTATATTTTTCAGCACTTCCATCAGCTCCATGTTTAATTTTGTAAAGCCATTTGGAGGTGACCAAAGACTTGTCCTTAGGTCTAGGCACCACATCTCAGACACCATTCTTCATGATCAATTCATATTCCTCATTCATTGCATCTTTCCATACTTGGTGCTTTACGGCGTCTTCGAACATGCATGGTTCAACTTGAACAATAGTACTCATGGCAATCAAGTACCCTTGATACCTGTTCGGCTTCTTAGTTTTGCGAAATGTTAGTCTTGGTGCAAAATGTCTTTCAACTTCTTCAAGAGTATTTTTGATCCATAGTGGTTGTTTCCTTGAGGTAGAGGGGTCACCAAGAGGTGGATGAATAGGATCCATCGGGCCATCAACATCGAGCATAGGCTCATCCGTCGGAGGTTCATCTTGTTTTTCCATAAAATCCTTATCGTCCTTTCTTGAGATGGGGAGATCTCTGGCTTTCCCAAGGGCAATGTCTTCATCAAAGGTGACATCACGACTTACTTCTACATCTCTTTGAGTAGGTACATTGATTTTATATGCTTTTGAATTTTCGTTGTAGCCGACGAATATACCTTTCTTCCTAGAGGCTTCCAACTTATTCCTTTTCTCTTTAGGCACATGAAAGTATACCAAACAACCAAATATTCTAAAATGAGAAATATAAGGCTCCTTACCAATGAAGACTTCCTCAGTTGTCTTGAAATCCAAAGCTTGATGTGGGCTCCTATTTTGAACATATATGGCAATGTTGGCAGCTTCTCCCCATAAGAATTTCGGTAGACCTTGATCATAGATCATGATATGGGTGGCTTCCATAATCATTCAATTTTTCCTTTCAGCGACGCCATTCTGCTTAGGAGTGTATGGAACAGTTGTATCCCTCTTAATGCCAGCCTCTCTACAAAAGTCATTGAATTCATTTGATTCATATTTGGTTCCATTGTTGGTCCTCAACGTCTTGATCTTCTTCCCTATTTGATTTTCCACCAATGCCTTGAAAGAACAGAACCATTTGAACACTTCATCCTTCCTCTTCAAGAAATAGATCCATGTTTTGCGTGAGAATTCATCCACAAAGATTGCATAGTATATGTATCCTCCCAAGGAGGTTACGAGCAGGGCACCACATAGGTCATGATGGATCTATTAAAGAATATTAGTTGTCTCGTTTTCACTGGAAGGGCATGGTCCCTTTGTATGTTTCTCAGATGCACAACAATGACAAACTCCTCCATGGTTCATATTAAAGTCGAGAATCCCTTTGAGTCTGTGACCATCTTCCTTACCCCAAGTAAGGCTTTGTAAAGTAAGTGGGCAAATCTTCAGTGCCATAACTCAGATTGAAGAGAAGTATCACTTGCCAAAGCTCCCAAAGGACTTCCACCAACTTGATAGAGACCATCAACCCTAAATCCAACTGTAAATGCATCTTTAGGATTTCTTCGCCAAATACTTACCTTTCCATCAATAAATGCTACCTTGAAAACTTTGTCTTCCATCGCAAAAATAGATACCAGGTTCTTCTTCAAATCAGGTACATACAACACATCTTGTAGATGAATGGTTTGACCTTCATTCAAGTGAAGAGTGACGGTACCTATCCCTTTCACGGGGTAGGTGGCATTATCTCCAAGTATAATTTCTAAATTAGTCTTTTTCTCAACGAAATTGAAAAGGGCCTCTTTGTATCTAGTGAAGTGCCTTGAGGCTCCACTATCAATCAACCAATGGTCCAAAGTATCTGGAGGAGAGGCAGTAGATAGAGCGGAAATAAGATAGAATTCATCTTGTTTTTCTACAACATTAATTTTATCATACCTGGCATTTCTTGTCCTTTGGGAGGTCAACCATTTCCATTTCGAGTAGTGGGAACATTCCTCTTTCCTTTGCTGTTGAACCTATTGTTCCTTTGATTACCATTGCTTTTGAAATTGTTGTTGTTGTTGTCATCATCCCTTGGAGGATTGTTCTTGTGAGGGCACTCTCTAGCATAGTGTTCGAACCTATTGCAATTGTAGCATCTTCCTTTTCTTCTTTCTTTGAATCCCTTCTTGGATCCTTGACCCTGTCTCCTTGGACCAGCATTATTCTTCCTTTTTGCATGAGCAGAGAAGGCACTAGGTTCATTCCTAGGAGGAATTATCTCTCTCCATCATCCTCGTCTCCTCATGAGTGCATCTAGTCAATAATTCATCAAAGCTAGGTATCCCTGTTAGCAATAACTTCTCCAATAGATAGAGGTCATTCTTGATTTGAGTTATTCTCATGAAGTAGGATTGGATAGACTCCCCTTTATCCATCTTGATATCCTTCAACTTGTTCTTGAGAAAGAGGATTTGACTTGCATTGTTTACTTTTAACATCCTAACCAGCTTGTCATATATTTCCTTAGAAGTTCCCAAATTAGAAATATAGGCAACCAAATGCTTTTGAATAGAGTCAATAAAAAATTTCTTTGCTTTGACCTCACCTTTTCTATACTTCATCTTCATAGCAAAAGGTGCATTTGAAGGAGGCTCCACCACTTTTCCCTGCACATAGTCCAATACTTCATGCTCTTCAAAATTCAGGTCCAAAGTCATCTTCCATGCATGATAGCAAGATTTGTCATTGAGTTTGTCCTCGATCTTGAAGTAGGATGTAGAAGCCATTGAGACTTGTCTAATAACCTTTGACCAACAGATCTCTTAGTGATTGCTTTTCTCTCTTGCTTGGGATTTTCCTTCACCTGGGCTTTGATACCATGTTAATTTTAGTTAACAATGGTATGTTCTATGCTTGCAACAATTACTTCAATGTCCTTTAGTTAGCCCAATGACAATTTCCACTTTAATTTCCAATAGCTATCACATTAATCATTATATTGACAATAATTGTAGATAGAACATGAATAATAAAAGCAAAAGACAAGCCAAGAGAAGAGAACACCAGAATTTAGCCAATGCCAGGGAAAATCCCCAAGATGGGGAAAACCCTTTGATCAATTCTTCTTATTATTATATCAAATGTTCAACAGAGAGAGGGAGTACAATAAAGTCAAAATTGACATGCCAATAGATGATCAAAACCATTGTCCAAAACAACCCTGTCAAATCTGCGATTATGCCCTCAGTCAAATCAGCCCTAACCAATCAGCAGTCATTGGTCAAAGCACCTTGTCTTGAGCTCGATCAAAGGCAGTCAAGCTCGGCCTTCTTTGTTGGTCAAATTCAGCGCAAAACAATCAGTCAAGATCGATCAAAGTTTGACTTCTTACTGAAGATCAATCAAAGTTTGACTTCTTACTGCAGTCAAACCTGTGGTCAACCCTGCAGTCGTCGCTGGTCAGCTAGCACAAAAATCCTCGGTTCCTATGCCGATAAATGCAGCCTACTAAGAAAAAAATTCTCTCTGAAAATCTAAAGACAAAATGTGCCCAAAAAGTAAAAGTCAACATTGGTCAAACCCTAGTCAAACTGCTTAAAATTTCATAATTTCGACCCTGTAATTTTTGTCCTCCTTCCTGCCACACGTGTGAGAAAATCAGTTGCCAATGAGGTGTACGAACCAATCAGATGAGGAGAGAAAAGAATATGTGAGTTGATGAAGTGTCAAATGACGTTGGAGGTCACTCTTATTTATATGAATCCATGTGGTGAAAAGACATTGCTTGGGCTTCATGAGCCAACATGATGGTGTAGCCAACCTTGACAATTTGCACATGTGTGGGCTTCACTTCAAAAACACATTTCTCTTTGTCCAAATTTAGTGATCTTTGGGTCGATTTTGGTCCTCTCGAAAAGAGGAATTCAATTCAATAATTATCTCCATCAAATGCGCTGTCCAAAGTGGAATTTGGCCCTAGTTTCCAATTTTAACAATCATTCCCCAACAATCATTCCCCATTATATAAACCCAAACTAGTGCACTTCACAGCATCACAACCCCAAAACAACACACTTCACAGCATCGTAGAACTTAGTCCTTCATAATGCACACATAACATTCCAAAAAAACTCCTGAGACTCCTCTTGCACACCTTTAAACCCTAATAATACTCTTCATCTCATCTTGCACACCTCAAATCCCTTTTGCACACTTGCACTTGATCTTCTTGCTTGGATACACGTCAAATGCACTCATCTATCATTTATTTATAGTGTTTATGTATTCACTTATAGGGATGACTTGTAAAAAAATCCAAGCCAACCTGTACCTTTTGGCTAGGCTGACCTTTCAAAATCTTTCATATCTCCTCATTCCTATGGAGTTAGAGGGAATGCCATATATTGTTGGAAAGGTCTCAACATAAGCATTTCAACCATATATCCTAAACTCCCGCTTGCGCTAGGTCTTTAGAGTAAAAAGACCTTCAAAGATAGGGTATCCAAACTAGGCATCAAAAGTCCAAAAACAATATTTCCAACAATCCCCATCTTGCAATCTTTATCTTTGGCATTTGTAGTCTCAACCTGTCTTTGACATCAATGACAACAAAATCTAACACCTCTTTGGGAGATTATTGATATGAAATGAGGTAGGCACCCTACATTACCCCATATAAGTTGTTGGGTAATTTTAAACCCCACACGCTTTATTCCAATGTGCATTGAGAGGTGATTTCATGATTAAACAACTAGAAATCACATAATTGTGTAGTGATAACCCTAGGCCAGTGCTACTAGAGAAAAAGATGTTGAAATTTTGATGTTCTTTGTTGTCACAATAACTTAAATCCAGAGCTTCCTTATGCTACAAAATAAGTTAAGTAATTGCAGATAGAACATAAACCATATGCACAATGAAAGACAACCAAGAACTCAATGAAACACAGAGAAGTTAGGTCAATGACCAGGGCAAAACACACAAGGGGAAAACCCAACCAAACTCTTCTTCTATTAGAAATCAATTGTTCAGCAGAGATACAAAATACAATGAGAGAATGAAGAAGTTCACAAAAATTTGAAGAATATCTTTGATAGCAGTAGCTGATGCAAACACTGAATCACTTTGGCTCTCCAAGATCTGCTCTTACTCTCCAAGTCTCTCTCTCAGAATCTCCTTCAAGCCTCTCCAACTCTCTCTCAAGTTCAAATTCACAATGCACAAGTGAGGTGAGATGATATGAGACACACATATATGTAGGAGGGGCAATGAATTATTGACATAAAGGAAGAGCAATACACATGACTTGAGGAGGAGTTAAATATGCCAAAATAGGATTGTAACTTATGCTATAAAGGAGAGGAGTGTAACTTATGCATTTATGGGAGAAGTGTAACTTATGCGATAAAGAGGTGTAAGAGGAATCTTTTTGTGACGAGTCATTAAACTGTGTAAGAGAGTGTAAGAGTTGCGTAAGAGCATTAAAGAGAGAGAGGAATGAATCCATTAAGAGAGACAGAGTAACATATGCATAAATTGAGGGGAGTTACATATGACATGATTGAGAGACTTGAATTTATTTTTAACAATAATATAATAATATCATAAGAATAAGAATAAGAATAATAATTTTAATGATAATATTGATGATTAAGTCGAAATTGAACTATTAGGATTGATTGATAAACAAAAGGGATTTTCCATCAACAATGTTTGATTACCAATTGATGCAAGGTGATTTACTATTTTTGGAAAGTCAATACTTAACACTTTCTATTTTTAGAAATTCTATTTTTAAACTTTCTATTTTTATAAATTCATCCCTGAGCTGCCAATTTTCAACAAAAAAGAATATGGTGCCAATACCGTTGATCAATTTGTTAAATTTGTCTTCTTTTTTTATGACAATTGGCTCTTTTTCTCATCTATAGCCTTGAAAGTTATACCCTTGCTACTTGTTAGTTTTTTAGAGTCAAAAGTTTGGTAGTGATGTGCCTAATTTGAATAGGTTTGCCATCTAATGGCAAGTCAAACTTGATGTCCTCTAGTCGCAACCACAATTGATGTATGTCTAAGAAATTTCAATCCCTAAAGCATAACCAATTAGCACAAAAGTGCTTGATTGACTTAGCATTTGTCCATTATAATCTTAGTCTCCAAAATGAGCAAATTCTATGTGATAAATTTGAGGGTTGTTTCAATCTATCTAGGCTTTCAAGTTTTAAATTTGATGTTTTCAATTAAATCGGTACTATGTGGTAGAGTCTAAAAAAATTCATTTTCATGATGAATGATAGGCATAGATGAAGCAATTATTGACATGGACAATGTAGACCCTACATAGGATTCACTAGTTGAGGAGGAGGCTCCTTTATTTGTACTTAAGGACTTTACTAACCTTGTGGCCCAAGCTAATTGTTGAGGTCCCTTGCTCCATTGCGTGCAACAATGACTCGTCATCTACTCTCTTCACACAACATGTAGAGGACAACAAGCATACATGTACATTATCATGTCGATTTCTAAGTGGCGTTTCTAACGACAACAAGTTCTAGGTCATAACATTTAACATTTGATGATGATGAAAGTTGAAACTATTGGCCCTATTTTGTGTTCTATGTCATGTCATCCAACATTCAAGGATAAAAAAGCTATTGGTTTTTCTTCGTGTCATCTCACTTCTAATCAATTATGTCTCAACTACCACAATGTTTTTTCTTTCTAGAATCCTCTATGTTATGCCTGCTTATCTACGTTTATTATGTGAGAATTGAATATGGATTGCTTCAATTGGTAGTTTTGCCCTCTTTCTGACTTGCCTTCAATTTCAAACTCATATCTCGATGCTCTCAATCTCTCTAATCCATCACAATTGTGCTTCTTTGGTGTATCCTTCATGGCCATGTCCATCACACTTGTCTTTCTTTTGCTCAAATATGGTACATTCCTTGATGCTTTTTATTGCTCTTGTTTCATGGCACATACCCACAAATCATTAATACTAAATCATTGACTCAACTGACTCGAGATAGCCAATGGATCATAATTATTCTCCATCAAAAACAGCTTCACTAAAGTCAATGCATGCAAAAGAATCTTTCATAGGTCAGTAAAAAATTGTCTTCTTACATTGTGAAGAGATGTTATGGTTTCCATGACTTGTTGCTCATAAAAGCCCTATAAAACTTTTTTGAACTAGTGCTCAATATGTGTTCCACTAAAGTTGATTACCTTTAAAAACAGGCTTTCTCAATCAAGATCTCTCATCAATACATTTGCAATGTCTTGATTTCTTCTAGTCCGAACTCCAAAGATTTTTCAAGAGTTTTCATGAAAAATCTTGTCCTTGCTTGCACAATAGACGAATTGTTTCTTCTAGCATTGTTTCTTTGATAGTTTTGGACCTTTCGTTTCCACCAAGCTATATTTTCCTTCTACAACACCATCTACGTGTTTTTCTTTTTTTTTTTTTTTTTTTCTTCAATTTATATTAGATCTCCATACAAGCATCGATAGAACCAATGTTGTTGTCTTATATTAGATCTCCATGCAAGAAGAATACCTAAGCAATACATAAGAATATATGCACAAGATTATGAATATACATGCACACATGGATCATGGAAGAGAAAGGATAAGTAGTTGTGTGGAGAGGTGCTCTACAGCGCAGTATGGGGAGATGTGTAGGTGAAATCTAACGTAAGTATGCCAACATTTTTTAAATGTCGAGAAAAATAGTTATAGAATTAAACAAAAAAACAAAACAAAATTAAATGTCAGTTTCATATGTTATAATTAATATTCGAATTAAAACATATATAAATGTAAAATGTGAAATGTAATGTAATGTAAAATGTAAGGCGCAGAGCTACCAATTTGATCAGAAGAAATTGGTCTATCTATAATGCAAATTAACATATTATTGTTTCTTTAATAGGTTATTTCTTTATTTATTATTGTCGATATAATAATCAATAATTTTGATTATTGTTATTATTATTATTCCAATATCTTATAATAATAATCATCTCCAACCTAGATCCATCTTAACTCCAAATCTACCAAGTGTCGAGAGGAATCAAATCTCTCAAGGTGCAAACCTATTTAAGAGTGAAAGAGATTTGACCCCTCTCGATGCTTGATAAATTCGGGGTTATCTAGTAGATATAGAAACAAAAGGGTCCAACAATTCTCTATTATGCTCCAACCATTACAATAGTATTTGGCTAGCTTATATAACTTTTCCAAGCTAAGGAGACGGTGATAAATATCTAAATAGCAATAAATTTATTTGTGTTCTAAGGATGAGTAAGAGTAACCAAGATACAGTCCCCATTGAAGATCAATATTGTGAAAGGGTTGATGCACTAGAATATGATATCATCTTGAGAATGACCAAGATGGAGGGAGCATCATTGCATGATCTTGGCAGGAGCACACAAACAAGGAAGACTAGTGCTACTGAGATCCAAGGTCATGGGGAGGAAACCTCATATGGAAACCTAACTAATTAACTAAACCTAGGGAGTAGAGAGTTGGATGCAAGGTATGATTTTGGGGCCACCTAGAGTTGATTCAACGAATTGCTTGGTAGTGTATGCCTTCTTTCCTAGAACAATAGCTCATCATGGACCACGACAAGGTCGATCAACCTCCTAAGATCCTAAGAAGGGGGTCAAGAGGAAACCTAAGGTCTAACCAATCTAAAATTTGAAGTGTCATGGATCTCAATGTGTTTCATGTTGCCTTGATCAGACAAGACAACCAAGAAGTATAGACAAAAACATATAACAATGGATTATTAATTGACGACTTTCGACTGTTAGCAAATGATATTCGACTAAACCTCACATCTAGCAAATCAACTCCAAGGGTTATCCAACCAACACAAATTATGCTAGACGCTACCTACAAGAAGGGGAAATGCTTACAAAATGTTTCCAATGTGTTTATCCCACATCTTCATTCTAAAAATGTTCCCATAAGGAAACATGGGGAACTCGAGCCACTTTCTTGACATTACCTATATTAGATGTCCTTCTCTTTGAAAACATAAACAAATGTGGAGCATAGATTAGAAAAACCTTCGGAGTATGGGAAGATGAGCTTTGCATGGGAAAGAAAGGTTCATTATCTCATTCCCAAAGTTTGACGTAAGTATAAAGTGGTAGGATGAACACCAATAACTCCTTCAAATGCATCATATAATATCATAACTAAAGCACATGTTAAGAATATAGCCTTAGTAATGGCATGAATTACGATATAGGTTCATATAAACTTTGTCAAGGGCAAGACATATCCTTCCTGAGATAAGCTTGGAGTGAGCAAGGAACCATATATACAATTTTGTGAAATTAACTTATATAAACCCTATGATAAAACAAATGGGGATTCATTCCCAGTATGTTGGATTGGCTAGGACTTGTCCCCAACTTCCAATTCTAAGCTCAAGTGGTTGTTTCCCAATAACTTGCAAATTATAGCAACAAATAGAATTGTATCTATATACATAAAACTTAAAGTACTAACAAATGGGGTTTCCCAAAAATATCTTATCATTATTAAAGTTGTTAATGCAATAGTTGTCTAACAAAGATAATTCAAATAGATAACAAGGCCAGAGGATATAACATTGTATAATAGGAAGGAGATGATGTAGAAAATCCACGAAATTCTGCAACTGTTGATATGAACAATCTGAAAACTAGTTTCTTTTCATATAGACACAGAATTTCTCTACTTATTTTGCAGCAGAATAGGAACAAAAATAAATACACAATCACACACTTCAACAACACAATTTTTCTAAAGAGCCCAACTAGGAAAACCCTCTACTTGATCAAGAATCTTATTGAAGAAGAATGAGCAATAGATCTCTTACAATACAATATTGTTTCAATAAAGAATACAATGACCTTCCTACTTGAACTAAGCTTGAAACAATCTGCAAGACCCCTAATATGCTTGCCTTCTTGCCTTGCCTAAATGAGCTCGAAATCCTTGTGCAAATCCTAGGAAATAAGCCCCTATTTCCTAGCGCATGGGCTCTCCTATTTCTTAGGAATTGGCCCCTATTTCCTAGCATACAATTCTTCCTTCTTCAATACTCGCACAAGCTCCTCTTGCACGTTCTTTCCTTCACAAACTCATAAACTCATTCTCAAGAATGAATACAATTGTACCTTCATTCCTCCTTATAATCAATTTGAAGGGCTAAATCTGACAAATTATATTTTAGGAATTGATTTTGTGATTGATGAGTTAACTAAGTTGAACTAGCTCATGCAACTCATCTCATCTCAATTCTAAAACTTGAGATTCAGTCACTTGTCCTTTTCCCAAATTAACTAGCACTAGAAGACAAGAAACTCGTCCTTCCACTTTTTCACATTAGTTAACTGCTTCATAACTCGTCCTAACTTTTAGGAACTCGTCCTAAATTATATGAACACGTCCTAATTTGTGGGAACTTAACCTAAATATTAGGAATTTGTCCTAACTTGTAGGAATTAGGACAATCATTCCAAGGCGTTTGAAACTCCCAAAGGACTCCCACCTATTCGTGATCATGATCAAGCTATTCATTTGATTCCAGGAAGCGCTCCTCCAAACACCAAGCCTTACAGATATCCTTATGTCCAAAAGAGAAAAATTGAACGTATGATTGCAGAAATGTTAGAGGTTGGTATAATTCAACCTAGTCAAAGTTTTTTTCTGCTCCAGTAGTATTGGTGCACAAGAAGGATGGATCATGGCGCACATGTCCGGATTATAGGGAGCTCAATAAGCTCACTATTAAAGATAAATTTCCCATTCCTATGATTGATGAATTATTGGATGAATTACATGGAGCAATTTATTTCACCAATCTTCGTTCAGAATATCATCAAATTAGAATGAAGCCTGAAGACATTCCAAAAACAACATTTTGAACTCATGAGGGTCATTATGAATTTTTGGTCATGCCTTTTGGCCTTACCAATGCACCATCTACATTTCAAGGGTTGATGAATTCCATTTTCAAACCCTTCCTTAGAAAATTTGTGTTAGTATTTTTTGATGATATACTAATCTACAGTAGGTCTTGGAAGGATCATGTTCAACATGTTCACAAGGTGCTCAAACTATTGGAGGAGAAACAATTATATGCAAAAACCTCCAAATGTTTCTTTGGAGTACAAGAGGTGTAATATCTGGGTCATATTGTATCTCAAGAGGGTGTTAAGGTAGACCCTAACAAAACTAAAGCCATTAAGGAATGGAAAGTCCCCACAACCATAAAGCAGTTGCAAGGATTTCTCAAATTAACAGGGTATTATCGCAAGTTTGTTAAGAATTATGGGAGAGTAGCAACACCTCTAACAACATTATTGAAGAAAGATATATTTTCATGGACTCCTGAAGCAACTAAGGCCTTTGAACATCTTAAAGAGGCAATGTGCCAAGCACCAGTCTTAGCTACGCCAGACTTCACAAAAACCTTTATTGTGGAATGTGATGCCTCGAGAAATGGAATTGGTGCTATTTTAATGCAAGAAGGAAGACCCATTGCTTTTGAAAGTTGTCCAATCAAAGAAAAGTATTTATAGAAGGCTATTTATGAGAAGGAAATGTTGGCAATACTACATGCACTAAATAAATGGCAACCTTACCTAATGGGAAGACACTTCAAGGTAAAAACTAATCATGATAGTCTTAAATACTTTTTGGAACAAAGACTATCTTCACAAGAGCAGCAAAAATGGGTCACAAAGATGTTGGGTTATGAATTTGAAATCATCTACAAAAAAGGAAAGCTAAATGTTGTTGCAGATGCACTCTCAAGAAAGGATGAGGATGTAGAAGCATTGTTTTGTGCCATTTCTATTATCCAACTCGATTGGATAAACGAAGCAAGGGAGGAATGGAAGAATGACGAAGTATGGAAACTCATTCAAAAGTTGCAGCAAGATCCCAATACATTTGATACATTTAGTTGGAAAAATTATTTCTTATGGTACAAAGATCGCTTATATCTTTGTAAGAATTCCCAACTAAAACAAAAGATTCTTTTGGAATTGCACACCTCTCCCTTAGGAGGACACTAGACATTTTTTAAAACTTACCATTGGGTGAAGAATGATTTTTTTTGGGATGGCCTTAAATCTGATATTCAAAAGTTTGTGGCGGAATGTTTGGTTTGCCACCAAAATAAAGTTGAGACAATTAAGACCCCAGGTCTGCTACAGTCCCTTAAGGCGCAAATCAAGGAACCTTTCTCACTACTATTTTCAACACTCTCTCTTAGCGAAGAAGGTGCTTTTGGAAGAACCTCATCCACCTAGATCTGTCTCCAACACTACTGTGTCCTTCGCTGCTCCAACTGCTCCCTATGAACTAAAATACTTCCCTGCTTTCTTCTGTGGAACCTAATTTGAAGACTTGTTCTTTCCCACCATGTTCTACTTGTCCATCACTTCAGTCATAAGTGCCATGTACCTGTTTAAAATGTAATTAGGTTCGGTCTTCATAATGGCATGTAAATGTGACTCTTATAAATGATGTAATGAAGAAAATAGATTATTATTGCCTTGCTTCATGGGTTTCATGAGCAAGGAATTTTTGTTTTAAGCGTCAATGTCATGTATGACCCTTCTTGGGCATATAAAGAATGTATTTAAGTCTATAGGAATGTCTAGAAAGCCCTCCAATGGCAATCACTAGTGCTCCTCTTGATGTCGGCTTCAAAATGTATACACATCTCATGTCGGCTCAACATATATAGACACACCTATTTGGATGTATATGTTGGCTCATTTATGGAGACATAACCATTATATATACGCGGTTAGGGTCACCACAGAAGCACATTTCAATTCAGACATCTCTATAGTTTCAGAAGGGTTAACACAATTCAAATTCTCTGTGATTCTCGAAGGGTAATTACATTTCGATCATGTCACAGATTCGGTTTTTCGGGAGGTCAAGATCTCGAACATACTACAGTCTTGGGTTATCTACCATACTATGATGATACAGATGTTTAGTGCCTCGCTTTATCTCAGTGATAATACCCAGTGATACAAAGATACTTGGTAATCTCAGATGGTGTTCTGACTTATATGGATGAGGTGATACTTGGTGTTATTCTCAGTGCTATGGTGACATGATTGCAGTAGTACAATAGCTCGATAATGTGTCTATACGATGTTGTGATGTTATCTCAGTATTGATGAAGATCTCGATGCTAAGTAGCTATAGTTCGATCCTACAATGGGATCCACAGTTCGGTGTAGTAATATCACAGTTTGGTACAATGTTATCACAGTGCAGAGAGGAGATCTTAATGGTGTCCAACTGATAAGGAGATCAAAGAGGAAAGAAGAAGACTAGTGTCTTGGTCTTGGAGTGGCTACTAGGTCAAGGGTCTTGGTCTTGGCATTCATCAATTCGTGAAGTGAACAAAGTTCATACTTCTCATAAAATACTCCAGAAGACTTGGAATATGAAAATATCCATTGAGGATACAAATATTATATTAAAATGTATGATGAATGAATGAATAATTGAATGTTACAAATGAGACCCACTTATATACCTAGGCAGGTGCCTCTTCACGGAAGGTCATGTCCCATTTAGACACACCTCTTCAACCTAATTACTAATTAACTAATCAGTATTTATTGGTTACATAATTTCTATCATTTTATTCATAACATTGCCTTCCTCCTCAAAAATATTTGTCCTCAAAGCTTGTTGATGAAAGGCCTTGATCTCTTTTTCTGCAATGAATGTCTTCTCGTCTCGAGGTAGTCTTCCTTGTCGATACAAGTTGATATGATCCTTTAAGTGACAAACAAAATTGTCGCACTAAAAAGGGATCAGACCATCCTAGATCAATCTTCTGTGGAATCTTGCGATGACTGACAACTTGTGATGAATTGTTATCACATGAGTGGATTGCACCGACATTAGTATTCTTCAAAACATCAGTTTGTTGTTTCTGTTCTGAATGCGTAGCTTGATCGAGTTGTTTACTCATTTGGATGTCGATAGGGAACTTTTTTGGTTTGACTTTCCCTTCTTAGGTGTGTGGTCATTTTTTTTATTTTCTTCTAGTGAAGATGTAATGGAGCTGGTTACAGAACCTTCAGTTGGAATGTTCATCGCCTGAACAGCAACATCTAAGTTTGTATTTTTTGCAACTTGCTTGTCTTCTTCTTGAGTTGTGACATTTACTGGATCAATATCTATTTTTTTCTCTTCAACTTGGACTTCTACATTCGATGCTTTATTTTCGACAAGTTGTTGCACCTTGTTTTCCAACTTCTTATCCTTCTTAAGCTTCTTTATTTGTGTTAGTAATTTTTTGCTACGGTCTTCTAGTCACGAAACTTCTTCATTTTTTTCAACAGTTATTTTGTCAACTTCTCTTTGCATATTTTGTATCACCTTTTTACCTTCTTGAAAAATTACTTTTGAAATTTCTTGTATGTCTTCAAGCGTCACTAAATTTTGGCTTCAAGTTAACATCCTGTAGCGTTATTTTTTCTTTTTGTAGGAGAATGTCAAAAACTTCATTTTCGTATTTAGGATAAAGGATCCTAAAGTTTTTATCCAAGGTGAATCCAACACAATGTCACTATCGTTAAAAAGTAAGGATTGAACAAAGAATTTCGATATAAATATATAATCGCCAATGTTTAACTGTAAGTCAGTTATTTCGCATTGTTTTGTGCCGGAAAAAAGACAAATTTTTCGATTATATTTAACTTAGCAATCACCAATTGGTTTGCAATTTTAGGTGTTATATAATTTTTATCCTCAACAAGTGAGATAGCAATAGTGACGTCTTTTCCCGCAATAGACCCTTTAGTTCTAAATAGCACTGAAGCATATTTATGTGAATTTTATGGGAATCTTCCTTCCTTCAATTTCGAATTAGATTTCATTTTGCTTGTAGAAATGAACTTGGGTTTTTTATTTTTTTATTTTTTTTGGTTTTAAATCCCAATACTAAAAAAATACTTTAATACTTATAATATTCTTTTAGTTTCCTTTTTATTTATATAATTTAAATTGCTGTTGTTTTTACTTATTATTTCCCTTTCAAATAAGTTTAATACCCTTAATATATTTAAAAGGTCGCCTTATTAATATATGAAAAGTCATAACTTTTTCTCCCACTCCTATTCCAATTCGTACGATTGCTCTAATTCAGTATAAATAGTATACAAGTCAATATTGTAATAATTAGTCTATAAATAGATGCATACGAAAGGCGATCGCTGTTGGAGATTGTTTAAGATTCTTGATTTTTCTCTTGTTGATTAAAAAACACAGTGACAACTGTAGGGACGTGTAGTGAAGTGTGGTTGTAAGGAAAATGGAACAGCAAGCTAAGCAGTAGCGAAGGGTGAAATGGAACAGCGAGCTAAGCAATAGCAGAGGGTGATATGGAACAGGGGTCGATGGCTGGAGAAGTAGTGGCTTGGCATTGATTCCATGGCTCGACGGAAGGGTGGATTTGAATCGGTCAGAGGGCATGGGTATGCGGCTTTTGCAGCGGTGAAATCGGAATCGTGGATTAAAACGATGGGGAAAGCATCGATGGCGTGGAATTTCCTAACAGAAGGCTGACGACTAAGGTGGCTAGGCTGCGGTGCCGTGACGAAGACGATTTTGGCGTCGGCTATGGTGGAACCTCGAGGATTGTGGTCATGGACGGTTGCAGTAGTGGCAACGTTTATGGGGGTTGCAAAAAAACGCTGGAGCGGGGAGCGACGTCGTGAGCTGGTCGGGGGATGTCGGCGGTGGGTGCTTGGCTAGCAAGTCAGGGTCACGACAGTAACTACTCGTGCTTAAAATTCGCTAGTTCCTTTTTTTCAATTACCCTTTTCATTTTATAATATTTTTTTTGTTTGGTTTATATTTTGAATTTTTATTTTTTTTAACTCTTTTTTCTTCATTTTTTTTATACTCTAATTTTTTTTTAATTATTTTTCCTTCCTTAATGGAGAAAATGGAGAAACTCCAACACTGATAGCGAAACAATTTGATGGCAACGACGTTGACAAATTTGACAATCAAGGACCTAAATCGGAGACGTGGCTCTGTGCAACGGTGAGGGGCCAGAAGATCGAACTACTTTGATACCAAATGAAGTGAACAAAGTTTGTACTTCTCGTTAAAATACTCCAGAAGACTTGGAATATGAAAATATCCATTGAGAATACAAATATTATATTAAAATGTATGATGAATGAATGAAAGAATGAATAATTTCATGTTACAAATGAGGCCCGCTTATATACCTAGGCAGGTGCCTCTTCACGGAAGGTCATCCCATTTAGACACGCATCTTCAACCTAATTACTAATTAACTAATCAGTATTTATTGGTTACATAATTTATATCATTTTATTCATAACAATTGGAATCTCTATAAGAAGAAACTGGTGTGGGTTTTCCTCTCAAAGAGTGAGAGGTTTTGGCCCTAGCTCATAGCCTACATACTGTGTCTCTTGTCTATTTATGTTTATGCATTGGTTACTGTTTGATGAAGGAGAACAGTAATAAACCAAAAAGAAGAAGAAGATCTTAATCTAAATATGTAAAAAGCATTCACAAACAGTCACTAATGAAGAGAAATCACCTAATGCTAATGCCCGTGATTTCTCAACAGTACCCTATGTACCTTTGTGGTCGCTTCCTCTTTCTGGAAGTGATACTAGAAGATTCAAATCTCTTATAATCTCCCTTAACCAAATCCTCTGCCCACTTGTCTCGAACTCTCCCTATACTATTAGTCTCTAACTAAGTGGTTTCCTCCACTCGCCCTAGGCTATGTTCCTCATCATACATACTTGCTAAAGCTCCATCTTGAGAGCTCTATCTTGCTCTTGCTCAACCACCACATCTCTACTTTAAGAACTCCCTACCTTGTTGCTCAAGGCTACACCTGTCTCTACCTACAACTTGTAGAGATTCTTCACCCTCACACCTATCTGCTTCTTACATCCAAAAGCTAAGTGTTGGAGGTATGCCTTACCTCTACTGAAGATGATATCATATCCCTTGTCCTTAAGGGTAGCTACCGAAACAAGATTTTGCCTCAATCCTGGAACACAAAGCACATCTTTGAGATGAAGAGGGTTACCTGACTCCCTCTGAAAACTAACGGTACCAACTCCTCTAGCTACATATTGAGCATCATCTCCTAGCTCAATCTGAAACTACATGTCCTTCTCCTTCAGGTGGCTAAAACTCTTCTAGTTCCCGGTCATGTGGAAGGATGCTCCTGAATCAATATACCATATACTGTTATTTGTTAAGCGTGCCATGCAATCAATCAATGACAAATATTTATCGAACTTGGTAGAAAATGCATCTACCCTCGTTGATGCAGCTACATGATCCTTACTGGACTCCTCCTTCTGCTTAGGACACTTAGTAGCATGTAGAATTTCCACAAAATTCTGATATGTTGATAAGAACAATTTGAAAAGCACTTTCTTTTCTTACAAACACAAAATTTCTCTACTCAATTTGCAATGGAATTAGGAACAAAAATGAAACACGATCACATAGTTCAAGACACAATTTTTTTTTTTACTAGGGAACCCAACTGGGAAAACCCTCTGCTTGATGAGAATTTTATTAATAGAAAAAATTGAGCAATTAATCTCTTACAAATACAACTGTTTCAATTTGAAAACAGCCTAGTTTTCCTGCCTTGAACCAGGCTTGAAACCCTTGCAAGATTGTTGTTCTTTGCTTCCCTATACAAATCTATGCGCAAGCTTCTCTTGCAAAATTTTCCTCTCACAAGCTCCATGTGCAAACTCTAGTTAATACAACTTGTTAACTAGTTCCTCCTAAAATTTAGGAGGCTAACTCCACTTGTTCTTTTAGTTCCCAAACTAACTCCCACTAGAAAATCAAGAACTTGACTTTCAATTTCAACACATCAGTTAATTGCCTCATGCACTCCTATTTTTTAGGGAAATTCCTAAATTTTAGGAACTCGACTTTGACTCCTTGAATTAAGGCACAAATCAAGGAATCAATTTTCTCACTAATTTCAATACTCCCTCCTAGCGAGGAAGGTGTTCATGGAAGAACCTTGTCCACTTGGATATGTCTTCAACTCTACCAACTCTACCAAATTTTAGGAACTCGACTTTGACTCCTTCAATTAAGGCACAAATCAAGGAATCACTTTTATCGCTAATTTCAACACTCCCTCTTAGCGAGGAAAGTGTTCTTGGAAGAACCTTGTCCACCTGGATCTGTCTTCAACTCTACCAAGTTTTTTGTTGCTGCAGCTACTCCCTCTGAAATAGAAGACTTCCTTGCTTTATTCTGCAGAACCTGCTCTGAAGACATGTTCTTTCCCACCATACTCTATGAGCTCTGCTCCTCTTCATCATCCTACTAGTCAGCCCAACTGCCAACAAGCTTAGACTAAAACTGATATATTGGTTGAGGCTCCATCTTGAGAGCTCTATCATGTGCTCGCTCAACCATCACTTCTCTACTTTGTACACTGCCTTCCTTGTTGCTCAAGGTTGCACCTGTCTCTACCTGCAACTTGTAGAGATTCTTCACCCTCACACCTATCTACTTCTTACATTCAGAAGCTAAGTGTTGGAGGTATGCCTTAACTCTTCGAAAGATGAAATCATATCCCTTGTCCTCAAGGGTGCTTACCGAAACAAGATTTTGCCTCAATCCTAGAAGTTTGGAACATAAAGAACATCCCTGAGATGAAGGGAATTACATGACTCCCTCTGAAAGTTTACAGTACCAACTCCACTAGCTGCATATTGACCATCGTCTCCTGGCTCAATCTGAACCCGCATGTCCTTCTTTAAGTGGTTGAAGCTCCTCCTTTTCCCAGTCATGTGGAAGGAAGCTCCTGAATCAATATACCACATATTGTTGTCTATTGAGTTGGCCATGCAAGCTATCAATGAGAAATCCTTCTCGAACTGGACAAAAAAGCCATCTACCTCTGCTGATGCAGCAGCATGATCCTTCCTGGCCCCCCTTCTTCTTACCAGGACACTTAGAACATAGTGTACAAACTCATGGCAATGAAATCACTTGATCTTGCTTAGATCCTTCTTCTTGCCTTCTGACTGGCCTCGACCTCTCCTTGGCCCTTCTTGCCCTTGGCCTTGCTACTCTTGTCTACTAGGGCACAATTCTCCTTGTCCTCTGTCATAACTGATCTCCCTTCTATGGTTCCTCTTTGGATCTCTTCCTATATGCAATTAGTGCAAAACCTTTCCCAATTTGGAAAGTTCTCTCTCCCACTAACAGCATCCTGGAACCCTTTCCACAACTTGTGAAGTCCAAGTAAGGAAAAACTCGCAGACCTTGTCAAATATGGGATGATGGGCTCATCCTTGCTCATCCGGATACTCCTCAACTTCTCCTTAAGAGCAAGCTTCCCAATATCACTAACTTTCACCCCCACATTAACAAAACCCTTTCAAGCCAAAATTTATGCCACATGGAAGTTTGACCTTGACCAACGAGGAAGACTAGTGCACAAGACCCTAAGGAAATGCTCTAAACATCATATAAGTGACTAGAACAAGCAATGCTTCAATGAGATATGAAGGCATTAAATCCTAGATCGCTCACGATCAAGAACATAATGTTCAAGTGTCTCTTCCTTTCAAGTGACAATTTTTTGTCAATGTTCCACCTTGTGGAGCCATAAATCAACGAGAGAAGGACACTCCCATAACATCATTTAACAAACCTTCGCAAAAGTGTAGAAGGATAGATGAGACTTGGAATAAGTTCAAGAAAATGTCAAGATTTTTAGCCATGACTCATATGAAGATTAATAGAGATCAAGAATTCTTTAGCATCCCCAATGTTGCCTCTACTATGTGTTCATTATTATCACATGTCACAGAAAAAGAATGCCAAACGATGATATGTGATGAGGTTTCCTTCTACTGAGAAAAAAGGAAAACATATTATTTTCAGGCTAAAAGAAAAACTAGACATCAAACTATTCAATAAAAGCTTGGAAATAGAGAAGCCATGCAACTGGTTACACCAGTTAAATATCTACATCACTTGCCATGAGTACACATCCACATAGATCTTTTTTGTCTAATTGAAAATGACTGGGGATGCGCTGGTATGGTGAGAAAGCTTTTGCCTAAGACAAAGATAGCAAGGGAGACTTGCATTGCTATCTGGGGAGAATCCAAGCCAGCAATGAAAAAATAGTTCTAAACTTCTATCCTGTGGATACAGACCGAACAGTATCCTGTGGATATAGTGACAGTATCCCCTAAAAAGGTTGGAACATTTTGTAACTGACTTATCGTAGAGTCATTCAAATTTACAATCCAGAAATACATGGCCTTTCACAAGCATGACCAGGCAAATAGAGTTGCCTACAAGAAAGGAAAACTTGCATGACTATCTGGGAAGAATCCGAGCTAGCAATTAAAAATTAGTTCTATCTTGTGGATACGAACCGAATTTGTTGATATAGTGAGAGCATATCCTACAAAAGTCAGAACATTTTGTAGCTGACTTATCATAGAGCTATCCAAATTTACAATCCAGAAAGAAATGGCCTTTCACAAGCACAACCAAGGAAACAGAGTTGCCTACAAGACCTCTCAACCTATAAACAAATTAATCTCTGCAATTGCATTTTGGTATTGGCCAACTTTTTTTATCATTTCTGTAGTTTTACAAAATTCAGGGCTTTTCTAAAAGTGCAAGCTGTAATATGGTTTGGGCCCAAAATTCATTTGTACCTGTATATATAGGTTGTAATGATTTGTATGATCATTATTGGGCTGAATGCTCAAAATGTCAACTGTTGAAGTTTATGATTAAAAGATTTAAAACAAAATAGTTATATGTATTTTAAAAACATAATTAATTTAGACATAACTCCTGAGAAATGTTTAACATAATAAGCTGCTGTTCTAATTGAACATTGGCCATATTTATCATTTTTTACAGGCTTATCTTTTTCGTCCGTGCTCCATTTTGATTAACAATGGCACTTACAACCATATGCTGCTTTAAAAACGCAAAGGTTGGCCAAGTATCCTATGAATAATAGCTAGGCAGTTCAAGAAAATACAAATATAAATTATCATAAGAAGCCATTTAAGATAATCTTGGAATGGTTCAAAAAATGCCTATGACCTCCACTGCAATGCTGCCTTAACACATCAACGAAACAATGATGAAGTGGGGAACTTCAAATGAAAAAATTGAGTGAACTCTTAAGATTCGGGAGAAAAACAAAGAGGAAACAGAAAAGTGGATGAAAAGTAGATGGAAAGTGGAAAAGAAAATAGCTCAAAAGCGCATCCAGGCAATGTAAACAATGCTTTTGAGCTGGTAAAAGCAGTCCCCTGCTAACAGAGCACTGGTTCACTGGTGAGTTAGCATTGGTTAACTGGTGAGTTTGACATAAGAAGAAACGAGTATTAATGCAGAGTAAAGTGAAAATATTGTACTGTAACAAGACATAGGTAACAACCACAAGCCAAAGAAGACCGAAAAAGTATGACACCGAAACTGCTTACGATATTAAGAGCAGAGTAAACAAGGACTTTATCGCATCAATCCCAGCTTCGGGATTGGCAAAGCTTTTGGTCAGGTAATGCCTTATACGCCATTGGGGTGTTACAAATGTCAGGCAGAGTTGTAAATTGCCCACCAATGTTGGCACTTCCTGTGGCCTGACCCTCCAGTATTTTGGTTTCAAAGGGATGCACCAGGTGCAAGTACCAGACAATTTTAGCAGAATAGATAGCCGTCAGACCTGGCACCTAACCCAGAGGAAATTTGGCACAAGCACTTAAAATGACCCAAATGATCACATGCCAACATGACCCAGATAAGTGTCTATGGTGGTTTCTGTAAGCTTTTGAATTAGGGTGTATGGAGATGAATACCTTCAAAACAGAGCTGAGACTCTCGTGTTCATCCACCTCGGAAAAATGCTCCTGCCATCGATCCCAATCCCACTGGGTAGCGCTGGCACTGGCATTAACATTGCTGATAATATTTGCTTTGCCTCTGTGGATTTCCAAATAATTTTGCAGCCTCTTGCCCGCACCACTCGTAACGCCACCGATGTTGTATGATGTTCTGCTCTCCCCACCCTCTGACGAGGATGAGGACCCATTGCAACAGATGGGATAAGGATGAGGACAATACCTCGCACGCCTTTTATCGCATCCCTTCCAATCTCCACAGTACAATGGAAGATTTGCCTGAACCACGCCTGCTGCTGCTACAGTTATCCCCATTCGCTTCTTCTTCCTGGATATGGGTACAACGGACTCCTGTTGTCCAATAAGTAGCGGAAGACGAAAACGAAGCCGACTTTTGCCTCAAAAATTATCTATACACCTTTTGCAAATAAATAAAATATTATATATACCCTTTACAGATAAATAAAATATATACCATTTTGGCAATGGTAAAATATGGTAGAGATTTATGGGTTATAGAGGCCAAGCTTTAAGATTTTGGGTGTTATAGGGGTTTTGATGATGTTTTTTTTGCACCATAAAAAACAATATTTAATCATTTTTACTATAAGATATCTTGTTCAAGATTTTAGGTGTTTTAGGGGTTTTTGATGGTGTTGAATTCTTTTGCACCATCAAAAACAAGGTTCAAGCACTCTTACTATCAGATTTTTTGAAAAAAAAATTGAAATGGTTGAATTCCAACTATTTTTAGCCATATCTGCAAATTTGATGCCTTGGTGATATATATGTTATTTTTAGCCTAATCAAATTTTAGTATTTATTTCTCTTCGTTTGTTGTATGGTGATTATAGTTTTTTTCCAAAAGGGAAAATATCGTATATTTTTCTATTGAAAAAGGAGTACATGGCCAAAACATTGATCATTTACATTGATATGTCATTTGCATGCATGAAGTGCAAGATATGTTATGAGGACATTACAAAAACCAAATTATCCAAAAAGCTATTAGCATCATCTGTACAAACAGGTGGATATATGGACACTAAATGTAAGAGTAAACATTATGAACATAGAAAACTAGATGCAAGTATGAATGGATAAGGATTGAAGACTCGATGTTATTTTATAGAGTTGAGAGAAGTAAGGCAAATTTTGCAAAACTGTAGCATAAGTTGGACGTGGTTAAACCATTAGAAGTTCCCGACCCGTGGAAAGTTGAAAACTCCCACAATTCAATAATAAGCAGCCTTGTCTTTCTTCAAAATAAATGAAGCCTTATTCTGCAAATAGGGCCTTCTTGGAGAGGATCTCTGCTAGACTGTTCCATTTTCGGTGAACATGTTTGAATGAGAGGAAAAGGATTTTTTCTTTCAGATTTTTTAGCCTATCCTGCTAGTATTTCAAATTTAAAACATCAATTTTATGTCTCCCTTCAAGTCAATTAATGGTGCACTTTGAGTCCCCATATACCTACAAAGAGTCAATATTTAAATGAGAGGAAAAAACAAGAGCTCCCAACATGTAACACTTTTTGCCTTGGTGTTTGTGCCTATCTCCAGATTCAGCCAGATACGGAAGGAGAGAGCCCCCTCGTAGAGTAAAAAAGAACCTCCACCACACATCCCTTCTTGCACTAATCCATCAAACAATTCAACATTACATGTCTTAGGGCTCATAGGAAAACAAACGATATGACAGAGTTTTAACTTTTGAGGCCTCAAGAAATCAATAAAAAAACCAAGGATCTGTACAATAATGACTGGATGATTTATAAGACGATTTTCAAATATAATCTTGTTGGGGACCTTCCAAAAGCCCCAAGAAATAAATATGTGCAAAAATTTGTAAACACCCATCGTGAGATCCCACTAGTGTAGGAAAGACTCAAATGAATGATATAGACCAACATCTTGTACATTAAGAGAAGATAAAACATCATTCGAGAGAGTTGTAGAAAAGGAACAATCGATAAAAAGGTGATCCACCGATTCAGACCCTCTCAAGCAGAGGTAGCAAACATTAGGATCGGTGAAGCCCCTACTAGACAAGTTATACCAAGTTAGAATATGATTCTCCAGCGAAATCCATACAAAACATCCAAGTTTTGGCGGTAGCGACCATGACCAAATCTTCTTGTGCCACCAAATATCTTTCTAGTCCAGAGAGGAGGCATAAATGGAGTCATATGCTTGGCTCGCAGTGACCTGCCTTATAGAAATGTTATAGCTCCATACTATGTAGTCTTCTTCATTTTTGAGATAAAACCCACTAGATGAAAGTTTTGAAATAAATGAATCACATTCGATAGCTAGGGTGCCATGAAGACCCAAATCATGGGAATTTTTCCAGCAATAGGGAGATACAGTGGGAGAACTAGACATATAGGCATGGCAGAGCTTGGAGATGTCGGAGGGATTGAGAATGGATATAAGCTCCAAAGAGAGCTTGTAGAGAGTATTCTCCCCTATAAAAGGGTCCTTCCCAAGGATAACTTTGTGGCCACTGCACACCCTCTAGGCAAGTTATTTTTCAATCCAGGGAAAAGCCTCCATAAGACCCCTCTAAGTAATTGACTCTAAAAGGGATTTTTGTACATTAAAGCACCTCAACCAATCTGGGAAAGACCTATTATGGAGATTTTTTTCAAGAATAATCTGACTCCAAATTCATGTACCTGGGACAACTCTCCAAAATATTTTCATAGAAATAGCAAGGCTAAACCAATGAAGGTTTTTAAATCCCCAACCCCTAAAGTGTTGGAAATTGTAACTAGGTTCGGTCTTCATAATGACCTAACAATATATTTTGTATAAAGAAAGAAAATAAAATTTTATTTTATGTAAAGTATAGGTTTCATGCTTAAGTTTAGTTCAAAGGTGTGTTCTTCGTGCTTGTAGGTCTTTCTAAGTCAAAGAATAAATTATGTCATGTATTATAGTCCCATTTTAACTCATTGTAACAAAGAAAAATATTTGTTTCGACAAGGAAAAGTTATGTATTCCTCCAAGACCAAGTCGGCCATAATCAAGGACAAGTTGTCCTAAGGGAGGGTTATTCAACCCCTCGAGAAGGCTATAAAGACAAGGAGTTCAACCTCATTTCACACACTCATCTATCCCAAGTTCGATCTGCAATAGCAAAGGAGAAGAATAGCTAGAAGGATAAAGAAAAAAAAGGAAGAATCAAAGCCTCTTGGGATAATCTCTCACTCTCTCTCTTTGTCCACACATGCGAAGTTAGGGTTTCTATGTAGTTGTAGTTGTAGGAGGCTGAAATTGCAAGGCCAAAATTTTGAGAAGCAGTTGCAGGGCCGAAATTTTAGAGCGAAGTTGCAGAAGGTCAAATTTTGGATGTTGGCTTGAAGAAGATCATGTTGGGGGTTGACTTGGTGCTTGGGAAAATTTTAGGCTTTGGTATTTGGGTCTTGGAATTCTCATTGTAAGAATATTCTATAAGAAGAGAAGCATTTCTTTCTGGGTTTTCCCCTTGGAGAGGTTTTGCCCCAACTTGGAGCCTATTGCTTATGTACTTTGTCTCTTTGTGATCATTGTTTTGGTAATTTCTTGATGAACAATAACTAAAGAAGTAATAAAAGACCAACTAACATCACAAGTAATTGTCAAGTTAAGGAAAATCATTTATAATCCACAAGTCTCCTGATTTTCCAACATGGTATTAGAGCTAAGGTGCAATGAGAGTGAAGATCACATTCTAGTTGGCACTATGGCAAGGGTTATGAAGAAGGGTTTCAAGCTTCTTAGAAATCTGGCTACATACGTCAAGGGATACGTCTTGAAGATCATTTCCAAGCTAAAAGCAATGGATGGAAGTCTATTTTTCCGCTTTGTCTGGAACTTTCAAGGACGAAATTGTATGGGTTATTGATAGTGGTGCTTCCAGACATATGACGGGAGAATGTAGCCAACTCCAGACTTTGTCAAAGGGAACCTCCTCTCGTTCAATTGAACTTGGAGACAAGAATAGCTATCAATGAAAGGTATTGGATCTACTTTGTTGGAGCTCAAATCAGGTGGAAGTATTCACCTCAACAACATCTTATATGTTCCAAGTTTGAATACAAACTTACTTTCTATTTCTTTTCTAGAGGACAAGGGTGATAAAATTGCTTTTGTTGATGGCGAGGTTTTGGTTTGGGGTAAGAGATATAGTATTGATAATGTTAGAGTGATTGGGATTCGTGAGGGGACATTATATAAACTTTTTACACCTCTATCTTGATCCCTAGTTCACTTGGGTGTGAACCCTTCCAAACTATGGCATAGAAGGCATGGGAACCTTTATTATAAAATTTTTCCATCTTTAAATCAAATGGTCAATGGCATCCCCGAATTGAAGGAAAATCATGAAGGGGCCTGTAAGGGTTGTTCTCTATGAAAGAACGTGAAGAAGCCATTTGCAAGAAGTGATACTAGATCTAAGGAAGTTTTGGATCTCATACACTCTTATGTATGTGGTCTTATGGTCGTAAAATATCTTGGTGGGCATCAATATTATGTAACCTCCATTGATGAATTGAAAAGGAAAATTGGTTATACCTTCTCAAGAACAAAGACGATGTGTTCGAGAAGTTTCAAGAATTCAAGAATTAAATGGAGAATCTAACAGAAATAAAGATCAGGATTCTAAGATATGACAATGGTGGAGAATACACCTCCAAAGAACTGATAGATTTTTGCAAGGAACCTAGGATTAAGAGGGAGCTAATCGTCCGTTATAATCCTAAACAAAATGGTTTCGCTGAAAGGAAAAACATAATAATTTAAGAATGTGTCAAGGCCATGCTACATGATCAACATCTCCCTCAATTCCTATGGGGAGAAGCATGTGTGAGAGTTGTTTACTTGCAAAACCAAAGTCCTCACAAGATTCTTAACGACATGACTCTAGAAGAAGCATTTACAGGAAAGAAGCTAAATGCGGATCATCTTTGAATATTTGGGTGTCTTGTTTATATTCATATACCAAAGGACAAAAGGAAGAGGTTGGATCCTACCAGTATGAAGGGCATCTTTGTTGGGTATAGTGCTTCATACAAAATCCTACAAAATATATATTAAGGAATATCGTTGAATCGAGGTAAGCAGGGATGTCATCTTTAATGAAAGTATAGCTTACAAAATTCTAAGGATGTTCCAGTCAACTCTGATGAACAAGAGATACCTATATTTGAGCATATCTTGAGCGACAATGATGATCAATATTTGACTCAAGAAGGTGCTGAAGGTCCTAGTGAACCCGTACAACAAGTAATTGTTCCTAAAAATCGAAAGAGACCTGCTTGGTTGAGGACTTCTCTACAAGAAGTACAAGGACACATAACAAAGGGGACCTTTAGAGAAAGTAAAAGACCGAAAAATTATTCTGGATATGCAACATATATGATGAACCTCGTTGAAGTTGAACCTTCCTCCTATGAATATGCAACCAAACATCAAGGGTGGAGGACGGCGATGCAGGAAGAATATCAGTCAAATATGAAGAATGATGTCTGGGAAATCATTCCTATGCCAAGAGACAAATTGATAGTCACTTTAAAATGGATATATAAAATAAAGCATGTTGCAGATGGGAGCATTGATAAATACAAAGCAAGGTTTATAGCAAGAGGCTTCTCACAAAAAAATAAAAATAAAAAAATAACAGAGAAATTAAAATAAAAAATAAATAAAAATTGATTACAAAGAAACTCTTTCTCCTACAACTAGATATACAACAATTAGATCGCTTGTCTCTTTGGTTTCTACTATGGGATGGAACATCCATAAAATGGATGTTAAGACGACTTTTTTGAATGGGACTATTAATGAAGAGGTTTACATTGAGCAACTTCAAGGATTTGAAATAAATTAGAGAGAGGACTCATGTTTGCAGAATGAAGAAAGCTTTATATGGCTTAAAGCAAGCACCTAGAACTTGGTAATGAAAGAATGGATTCATACCTATTGAGACTCATTTTACCAAGAGTTCTGCAAATCCTAACCTATATATCAGGGTAGTCCACGATGAACTAGACATCATACTATTGTATGTGGATGATCTACTTATTACAGGTGTGTTGTCGCACAGAATGTCTAGGCACCACGACAACGGCTCAGATCGGGGTCTGTCACTCTAATCCCCAATCTCTCTATCTAAGTTGTCTCCTTGCAAGCTAAGGGAGGTAGACCCTAACAAAAATGAAGGAATATAATTGGCTGTAAGTCAACCAACCCAGGAGACACAGTTAATTAACCAAGTACTTGATGAGATTAACGAGATTTCACAGATTAATTATATTAAAATTAGTGCCTTATGGAGTTAAAAGATCTCTTTATGCAATTAAAGCCAAGTAATGGATGTATAACTATTGTTGTAAAAAATTGACCACAATGATATTCGATGAAACACCCTCACAATTATGCATTAACCATGTTCGATAAAGATATGTGATTTATCATTACTTGAAATATTTCCAAAGTGAACTTTAAACAGTTATATGCCAATTTCAAGCAACTTAAAACCTCAATTAAAAATAACTCAAAAATCATCAACCACAGCTAAGCATTAAACTTTGAACCAACGATTTTAATTCGAGATAATTTTTTTTTTTTTTTTTTACAAGAACGGGTATGAGTTTATATTAGAGAGTGGCTAAAGCCTTCATCGGTTACAAATTGTCGGGGCTAGCCCTTAGTCTTTCATCTTCGGTCTGATCGTAGACCCCAAAGTTTGGAAATCCACAATTTTTACATGAGGCTAGAGAATCTATCTTTGTTATTTTTCCTAGCTTATAAAGACACACAAACTGTTGTAAAATGATGCGGAAAAACATTGCAGCGTTATGGGATGGAGTCCCACTCCTCAGTTTCGTCTACCAGGAGGGAACCTTCTGAAAGGGACACCGCCCTGTTGGCTTCCAAATCTGCATCTTTATTGTTTACTCTCAATACATGGAGGAAGCTTGCAATTCGGAAAGATTTCAACATGTTTCTTATTCTTAGGATCACTCTAGCCAATCTAAGATCTACCGGATTGGAGTCCTCCACTAAAACTTTAATGATGGACTGAGAATATCCTATTACACTTATATCTGAAGTATCAATTGCCTTTGCTTGCTTAAGACCCTGCAGGAGTGCCAAGGCTTCAGCTTGGATGCTGGTGGAATGCCCAAGACCCCAAGCATATTTGGTCATTGTTATGCCCTCCTTATTCTTTATAATTCCTCCTGTCCCAGCCCAACCGGGGTTGCCTTTCGCAGCCCCATCAAAGAATAAACAGGATCTGGCTTGTCTGATGAGCAAGTCTGACAGCTCTTGCTCATTTCCTCTGAATTGCCACTCTTTCATGCTCTTGGGCTGCCTTGTTTCGCCATAGAACTGAAGGCCCAACGAGGCTCCCCAACCTAAATCATTTGGATTTAAGTTGACTTCCGATAGCTGTTCACCAAAAGTTTCTTTCCAGAGGCTTTTGACTTTGCTGGTGATGAGCTGAGGATTTAATTTTTCATCCCTAAAGACTCTTCTGTTACGCTCGAGCCAGATTTGCCAGCATATGAATTTTGGTAAGGAGAACCATGCTGCTTTAAATCTTTCATTTTTTGGAAGAGTTCCTGGATAACAAGTGTGCCAATTAGCAAATAAGTCAGCAATATACACAGGGAGAGTGAACTCTGTCTTCCAGTAATTCATAAGGGTCTGCCAGATTCTTCTTGAGAAATTGCAGTCCAACATGATGTGCTGGGCACTCTCTTCGTTTTCGCAGCAAAGATGGCATCTTGATGGACCTTGAAAACATTTTTTCTTCAGCTTGTCATATGTTAGTATTCCTCTGTGGCAAAGCAGCCAACAGAATATGTCAACCTTTGGCATAGATTTATATTTCCACAGTGCCTTCCATACAGGAGGGTCGGGGGCGACATAGGGGCGTTCTTGGAGGCACTTGTACCCCTGCGCAACTGTGTATTTACCTGTAGCGGATCCCCATCCCCGAACATCTCTCTTACCTGTGCGTAAAGGCGCTTTTCCATTTAAAAGTTCGAGCAACAGTTGTTTGGCATGCGCTAGTTCTAGTGGCATTGGAGGAAGGCACCATTGCTGCCAAATGCTATCGGACCACTGTGATATATCCCACAGCGTGACAAACCTTGCGCTATCCAACCAATGTCTCAGCGCATGCAAAGATCTGTTCGACGCTAGTGGAGGATGCAGCATAATGCTGTCTTCCCATATCTTAATGCATTTTCCATTGCCCGGTATCCAGAACGCCCTGTCATTGATGAGAGAAATTGCTTTATGACAGCGTTTGACCAAGTGTGATCCTGTCGTGGGAAGAAAATTGTCCAGGGCTCTTTTCCTGTTCCCTGTGAGGTATTTCCTCCAAATATCTCGTTGCGCCCAGCCTGGATGGGGAGCAATGACTCGCCAGAATAGCTTGGCCCCCATTGCGATATTTTGAAAGCCAAAATCTTTAAAATTAAGACCTCCTTCCATCAGAGGCTTACACAGTTTCTCCCAACTGACCAAAGGAATTTTTCTGTCATTGAGGCTGCCTCCTTTCCAAAAAAACTTTCGGATGAAGCCTTCCAATTTTTTAATAATGCCAGCGGGTGCTAGAAGCACAGAAAATTGGAATATGGGAAGACTGTTGAGGACTGAATTGATTAGAACAAGCTTGCCTGCGAGGTTCAACCAAGAGAAGCCCCAGGCCTGGAATTTTGCCTTGAATTTATCCAAAAGAGGGGCCCAATCTCTGCTATATGCCAGATTGCGAAAGATGGGAAGTCCCAGGTAAATGAAGGAGGACCAGCTTATGGTAGCAGTGAACCCTAGAGTTCTGGAGATGGCAGAAAGAGTGAGAGCATAAATATTCCAGCAGAAAGCTTTACATTTCCCTTTGTTTAAACTGCTTCCTGATGCTTCACTGAAATCATCTAAGACCTCCTTAAACCTTAAGGCAGATCTAGCTAAGGCAGCTCCCAACAGAAGAGTGTCGTCTGCAAAAAGAGTGTGGTTTACATTTTTCACCCCTCTGGCTATATTAAGCCCCATGATCTCCTGTTCTACCAATTTCTGATCAAGGAAGAAACTTAAGGCGAAGACTTGGAGAACGAAGAGCAGCGGAGAGAGGGGGCAGCCTTGCCTGAGCCCTCTTGAGGCTTTGAAGAAGCCAGCTACTCTTCCATTCACCAAGGGGGCGATCCATGGGTCAGCAATACTTGCTCGGATCCAATTTACAAACCCCATCCCAAAGCCAAACTTTTTCAAAACTTCCCAAAGGAAACTTTGCCTGACACGATCGAAGGCATTTGCCAGGTCTAATTTAATCACCATACCCTTCTCTTTGCGAAGTTGACTCGAATGGATCGCCTCTTGTACCAGGATGTAATTGTCGACAATCTATCTCCCCTGAACAAATCCACCTTGGTTCTCAGGTATGATCGCTGGAAGGATGCCTTTTAGCCTATTTGCTATTACCTTTGTGATTAATTTGTATCCAATGTTGCAAAGAGAGATTGGGCGGAACCAGTTGAAATCTTTTGCACCCTTTTCCTTGGGGATAAGGGCGAGAAAGGCAGAGTTGGTGCTGCCCCCAATTTTTTGACAATTTTGTGATTTCAGGATCATCTTGAAGAGATCTTTCTCCACGATCTGCCAGCATGTTTGAATGAATATGGCTGTGAAGCCATCCGGGCATGGGGCTTTGTCAGGCTCCATACTGTCTAGAGCATCTTTTATTTCTTGGGTGGAAATCTTCTCTTCGAGCTGCTTGTTAATAAGAGGGGAGATCCTTGTAGGTATCACCTCCAGAAATTTGGAATTTGGATCAGTCTCACCCTCTTCTTTATACAAGTTTTTGAAGTGATTGTAGGCTGATTTCTTTATACTCTCAAAGTCTTTGTGGGTCAAATTGCCATCTTTGATTTCTGCTATGGAATTAAAGCTTTTTCTTGCTTGAGCTTGTTTATGAAAGAAGGCAAAATTTCTATCTCCCGCTTTAAGCCATAGGCTCCTAGATTTTTGTCTCCAATGCTCTTCCTCTGAAAGGCAGGCTTTGTGGTAGATTTGTTGAAGCTCCACCTCCTTGTTTAAAACTTCTGTGGTGATTTCTACATCTTCACTTTGTGCTTGATGCTGTGTAAGGTTATCTTGGGCCTGCTTTCTTTCTTTTGAATTCGAGATAAAAAATATTATCATGAAGGTACCATCGAAATCAGAAATTTAATTAATTTTAGGTCATAGGTGAGTTAAAATCGTTCAAAGGCAAAATCCGTTGGTCCTTAAAAAATGAATTTTTAAAGGCCCCGGGCCAAGGGAATATTGAGAATTTCAAGAAATTTTGGACCCTTGGGCCTAGGTGGTTAAGTCAAAGTCAAATTTTTGGGGTAATTAACTCAAAAATAGTATTTTTTGAGTTAATTAAAATAGATTTAAATGATAAATTCGTTTTTTCCTCAAATTTATAATTTCGACGGTTCAGATTAAAAGATGATCAAATCTTTTCGACGGTCGAGATTATTTTGACATGGATCAACCGAACTAGTCGTTGGAGATTTTGTCTTATAAATTAGAGGTCTTTGTCAGTCTTGAATCATCCGATTTTAAGATCGTGCACTTGTTCTTGGAAGCTCTTGTAATTTCTTTTGATTAATAAAGCATAAAGTCTTTGGGGTTACAAATTTTGGTGTTCCTTTTCCAGATCTATGTGGTGATTCATTTCTAAACTTTGTTACTTTGTTTAACATTTTTATGGTTGATGACCTTCATGGATTAATCAGCATACAGGCATCTTGTGCAGTTTTCTGGGTTCATAAAATGACATTTTGATTTTTCTGAAGGATTTCATGGTATTTTCTTAAATCTCTATCGATCTAAAGTTCAGATCTAAGTGTGCAGGGAATTTTTTTTTTAAGATTTGAGCGTCTGGGGAAGTCTTCAGTTGGACCAGCCGACTCTCAGATTCATAAATCTGAAAAAGCCCATTGTTTCTAATTTTCTGAATCTATCTTACGAATTTGTGTTTTTTATAGGGTCTCCTAACTTGTGCCTCTCTTTAAAATTTCAAATTTATAAAAATTGTGCTGAAATGGGTTCAAATCTGGCCATAAGGGCCTCAGATCTGTAAATTAGCTTGTAAATTTGTATTTTTTTTAGGGCTGTAAGGGTTTAATAATTTTTTTTTTGTGCATATAATTTTGGATCTGTCTGCTTTTGCAGTTTGCAGGGTTAACTCATAAATTTTTTTAGATCTGAGCCAGATCTAACCCCCAAGGGCAAGATCTGGCCTCAGAATTGCTTCTGTGGGAAAAATCTAAATGTTATTCGATTTGAGGAGCATAAAAAATCTTAGTTTTGCATAATTTTATTTTATTTTATTTTTTTATTTTTTTATTTTTATTTTTTTTTTAATTTTTTATTTTTTAATTTTCAATTTTTTAATTTTAATTTTATTTAATTTTATTTTTTTTATTTATTTTTATTTATTTTTTTTAATTTTCTGGACGTTTTAAATGAGTACTAGGTTTCGCTTAATTTTTATTTGCATTCGGCATCCTTTCATTGCTACCTTCGACCCTCATTACGCTGCTCCCATTTCTCATCTGCGTTAGTCTTTCTTTACCATCCTGCATTGACCCTTTTCTCTGTCCGTCGTGGAAAACTTCATCCTTCACGTCGACGTCCTCCCTTTGCCATCGATCTTACCCTTGCCTAGCTCCTTGTCCGCTTTCATCTACAGCCTTCCATCCGATTTCCTTCTGCTCCTTCCACACTGTCAATTCCCATTGATTCTCTGCTTGTCATCCAACTTCTCCTCACCGTCGACTTCCCTTCTTATTGTGTCTCACACCTTATCCCTGCCATCGAGCCCTTTGACGTCGACCATCACCTTCTCCCACCATCGACCTTGCCCTTCCCTTGCCTTCATGCAGTGTTGTTCTCCTTTCCGCTAGCCATTCCCCACGTTTTCCTTAACATCATCCGCTCAACATTTTCTAGCTTTATCTCTGCCCCCATCTTATCCGCTGCCTCGATCTTTCGTTGACCGTCGTGCTCCATTAGCGTCCGACCTGCAAGCAAACAAAGACATGCATATGTAAAAAACACTTTTAAAAAAAAAAAAAAAACCGTGTTTCATTTTCAATTGGGTTCGGTTTCATTTTTTTTTGTAAAGGTTTTAGTTAGGAGTTAAGCTTAGTCTTCTTCTTTTTCTTTTTCTTTTTTCTTTTTTTTGTAACATAGATTTTAGTTTTGAATTTTTGTTTTAGATTTTAATGATGGCGTAAGTTTAGCATTAGATTTTAAATTCGATTTTTTTATTGTTTTAGATTTTAGTTTAATTTTGTTTAATTCGTAAATTTTAATTAGTTTAGTTTTTAGATCTAACTTTAGGATTGTTAGATTTTAGAATTTAGAATTAGCGTTAGATTTTTTTTTTTTTTTTTTTATTTAGTTTTTAGATTTTATTTTTATTGTTTTGTCTTAGTGTTAGTTTTAAATCTTTTTGGTTTTAATTTGTTTTAAATTTTCCAAAAATAATAAAAATAAAAATAAAATAAACAAATTTCAAAAAGTCTAAATTTTTTTATGAGCTTAAAATTTTTATCTAAGATTTGACTGTGGAGCATTTCTAATTTCTGGATTGGGTTAATAGAACATTATAAATTCATAAAATATTTCAAGCATCTCGCATTTTAATTTAAATGATCGTTTCATGATAAACTTTGCTAATTGGCTTAAGTATCTTAATGAATGGTTGTGGTGCTTTTTACTGAATATCATTGTGGTCATTTGTGTTTTCATAACAACAGTTATACATCCATCACTTGGCTTTAATTGCATAATGAGATCTTTTAACTCCATAAGGCACTGGTCTTAATATAATTGATCTGTGAAATCTCGTTAATCTTATCAAGTATTTGGTGTTTTAGCTATGTCTCCTAGATTGGTTGGTTTTCAACCAATCATTTTCCTTCATTTTCTGATTAGGGTCTACCTCCCTTAGCTTGCAAGGAGACAACTTAGATAGAGAGATTGGGGATCAGGGTGACAGCCCCCGATCTGATCCATTATCGTTGTGCCTAGACATTCTGTGCAGCAACAAGGTGTAGAGCATCGAATTTAGGAATGCAAGAAGTAATTAGTAGTTGTAACACACTCCTCCCACATTTACCCAAGTAATCGACCAACCAGGGTAAACATGTGATGAGAGGCTACTATGATCTGATTCAATATCCTAGGTGACCTTAAGGGAGTGGAATCGATGGAAACACATCACACAGACCTTCCACATCAATAATAAAAATTCCAGGAGCCATCCCAACCACTCAGGTAACCAGGCCATGGGTCCCACTGAGTTTTTAGACCATTACTCTCGGACACTCCCTTATTATGGGAAAGGGTGTGTCTAAGAAGCTCTGGAAGCTCCCACAACATGGGCATGCATGCGTCGAGGGACTTTTTTCCTCAGACCTATGCCAACGTCCTCGGGATTTTAGCCAATTTTTCAGGCCCAGAGCCCATGTCACTGCCGAGAACTCAATGACAAGTTCATAAATGAATTATAGCAACATGATAATAATACATTTGCAAAAACATTGACGAGGTATAGGCTGGACCCATACTAACCATGATATAAATTTTGTCAAACATGTCACACATATGTAATCTACAGGTTTAAAGAACAAATATGAGCATAGGGGTCTCATACTTATCCGAGAATCGCTAAGAAGCATTGTTCCCTTACATCATTAGCTGCATCTATTAGGTCATAGATACATTGTTCATTCATTTACAAATCAAACCATGAGGAGAGCCATACATCGTCGTTGTCATAATACATGATTATAACCAGCATAATAACAATAGAAATATCAAGGATACATCAACCATATAATCCACATATAAACTGGTACGTTTACACATAAGATGTCAAGGAAAAAACCTCTTATGAATGAATGCAATAGCCAACCCAGGATGGAACTACCATGTTCGACCTGGCCATAGAATGGCTGAACCAAATCTCTCTTCATCCAATCAACCTAGTGCCATATTCTAAGCATGAATGTGGGACTCAAACCAAAAGAACCAATCAGGGCATCCCGAGGCTAAACCACCTCACCCTCATCAATAGAACCCATGATTTACTGCAATCCATCTCAGATCACTAGGCAATAAAAGAAGCATGAATGCCACCAAATTTTTACACCTACACTGTGATGAATTTTCCTGTCTCCTAGTCTCTCGAGATTTACTGTAGAAAATCTAACAATAGGATTCAATATGATCTTGTAATGTACTAAAACAAGATATTGAATCCTTCTACAATTTGCGGAAACAAAGCACGATCGCACAATCACATAACAAGTTAGAGAAAGAGACAATCAATCACACAACATAAGATGTATCTAGGGAAAGCACATTGCCTAAAACCCTGCTATCTGTATATTGTATAAAGTCAAGGTCATGAAACAATACAATGTTTTCTCTCTCGAAGAAATACCTACACTCTACCAACTGTCTACTCTAATCTAGGCAAAATCAGCGAATCACTTAGCCAATTCTCAGCCTCTGCTCAACCTGCCTTGCTCGCACATTCCTGGAGGAATTAAATCCCTATTAAATAGGAAAATTATTCTAATTGATTGCGTAATGCTTCCCTGGCCTCCACATGACTCTATATCTGACCTGTACAATTTTCTAACTATAAAACTGATAGTTATCATCCCTTTAACCTCAGTCTCAACTGGGCCTTCCTTAGAACTAACATGCAACAACTATTTATAGTGAATTATAAGTTAATTTAATGATCACTACTTATGAATTAAATCATATTTAATTCACTTGACCTCTCACTAGCTCATCTCTCAGTTAGAACTAGTTAAACTGATTTTAACTCAATTTCTTGAGTTAACTAATTACAACTCACAAATAACTGTAATTGGACCCCCTTAAATCATGGGAGAACTCTACATGCCTACTTTTTGACCCTCAACTCGAATTTCCTAAGCTAACTCAGTCATTATGACTTAGTTAACTAATACAAGTTGTCATGAGATGAAATTGCAATATCTCTCCCAATTTAATTAAGGGAAAATTAAATAAGAATCCTCCTTGGGGTGCCATTTCAACACTCCCTCTCAACAAGAAAGGGATTATCTGCTATAAATCATAATCCTCCTTGGGGTGCCATTTCAACACTCCCTCTCAACAAGAAAGGGATTATTTTCTACCCTGATCCTGCCTCTATGAAATTCGATTTGCTTCTTGCCAATGCCTTCGTTAAGATGTCTGCATCATGCTCCTCCGTGGGAATGTACTCTAATGATCAGGAGTTCATAATTTTTGCTCAAAATTCAAAGTTACGGGATTGGGTTGAAACCAATATGGTTGTGTAGTTCTCGTCTTCTTGATTTCGGCGCCACGAACGGTTCGAAAAACCGATGTCGTATGAGGAGAAATCGACTAAAGACATAAATACTTAGAAGAATTCCGAGAGAGGAACAGATGGTCGCGATTAAATCGCAGATCTAAGGGCGCAAGATGAACGGTCGTGATGACTTCGTAATTCTGACAGAATGATATGCGATGAAATGGCCGAGACAAACGTGAACCCTTGGATCATGTAGCAAATCAACGGTGGATGATGAATCACGATTTCGCATTTTGCAAATAATAGCGGATACCGTTAAGAGTTCACACGGTATGTTAAATGGGTTGTGATGCGATGCGAGAAGGACGAAGGATGCGATGTGACGAGGGGGAGCCACGTGTCGGCTTTGCAGAATAACGCACTTCACAAGTTTTATGGTTTAGTGAATTTGCAAAGAGTTAAAAGTTGTGGGCAGGCGATTGCGATCGGTTCGACGTATGGTGGGTCCCTCCAGCAAGAATTTTGTGTGTATGTAACATGTTTTGGGTTATTTTCATTCTATTATAAAGAGCGTTGTTTGATCACTTCACGTATGTATGTTATTTAACTCTGAATTGTATTCTGTTGTATTCCGGTCGATCCACTTAACGGTTGGGGGTGCGCAAGTGGCCACCACCCTAACCGTAAAGTTTAATGCGCGGCTTAATAGGCGGAGCAAATAGGGGCGCGTCAAATTTGGCAGTCATCCCTAATTTAACTCTAGTTAACTGGAGTTCTCCTAGGAGATATTGGGTAAAAGTGTAGGAGGCTCAATTTTCGACCATTCTGAGTGAATGAAGAGTCATTTTTGACTAATTGGAGCATTCTGAAGCCATTGGTGCAGAGAAAATGGAAATCAGAGCATTTTAACTACATGTAATAGAAAATTTTTGGGCATAATGAAAGATGGACAAGCCATTGGGAGCTGGACCAACAGATGTAGCCCAGGAGGGGTGAATTGCTTCATCATGATTGTTGTGTAAACTTCATGCGGTGAATTATTTCTCTGTTTTACACCGATGTTCAGTGTTATTTATGCTTATTTTATGCTTCTATTTCACTAAATTTCATCTCTAATTCATGGAAAAACTCCTTAATCCTTATGCAAACTAATGAACCAATTATGCACATGTTATTAAAACTGAAAGACCCTTAGCACAACAAAACTAATACAGTCATTTCAGATCAAATGGTATCAGAGCTAGATTTTTTCTCTGGTGTTGTTTAGTGCAAAGAATTGTATAATTGTTTGCAAGTTTTATATGCTTACAAGGCTCAAGCTCAGAAGGGGAGAAGAAAATCTGGTGGAAGAAGGAGGGTCTCAAAAGGAGCCAAAGAAAAGAAGAGCAAGATTGCCACAATCTCCACCACCTAGTTCACCTCCTAAAAAAGCAGAAGTTCCATTAAGCATGCCTCATGAGGAAGGAGAAATTCATGACGAAGTTTACCATAAGGAAGAAGAAAGGGTGTTTAGGAAAGCATTTCTTGACATGACTGATATGGTTAGAATTATTTATCAAGAAAGGAATGAGAGACTGGAAGGAGAAGGATCTAAACTCCAAAAGGAAGGAAAAGGATCTTCAGGAGGTCAACATGATGAAGAAAAGTCAAAGAAGGGAAGTGGAGGAAATGGAGGCAATGGAGAACCACCATCTTCATCTTCATCATCATCATCGTCATCTTCTACCTCTTCTTCAGTACATCAGCCACACAAGTCCAAGAGCACTGGTAAATCTCCTTTATTAAAACTTGATGTTAAGTTCGAATTGCCAATGTTTAATGGTGAAGTAAATGCAGACAAGCTAGATAATTGGATTCGACAATTGGAGGTCTATTTAAGAATATAGAACCTTCAAGATGATGATACCAAAATTCAATTAGCTTATTTGAGAATGGAAGATGCAACACTTGTTTGGTGGGAAGCCAAGACACAAGAGGAAATCAAGAAACATGGTAAGACTGTTCTATCATGGTTAGATTTTATTACTGCTATTAAACGATAGTTTTATACATTAGCTCATATGCAAAAATCCATCATGAACTGGAAAAACTTTAGGCAGTTAAAGGGACAAAATGTGCAAGAATACACCCAAGAATTTAGGAGAAGAGCTCTTTTATTAGGGCTGGATTTGCAGAGCTAAGACACTTTGCTAAAGTACATAGGAGGCTTACATAGCTACCTAAAACATATTATTCTCATCATTAACCCCACTAGTCTAGATGAAGTTTCTGTTCAGGCCGCACATCTAGAAGACAGAGGGAAGAACATTCCTGAAGAGGGTAGGAAATTTTTTTTTAAGGGTAAAGCCAAAGAGAAAACCCCAAAAGGTAAAAACAAAATGAATGCATCTGTTAAGAAAGAGGGAGAATAAGTGATTTGTAAACATTGTTCAAAAGAAGGCCATGATGAAACTCACCATTGGAAATTACATCTAGAATTGAGGCCAAAGAAACCCAATAACAAAGGGAAACAAAAAACTGCTGCTACAACTCAACATGACTTAGGGTCTAATTCAGGTTATGAGACTAAAATTACAGCCATGGGATTGAAGAACATGAAGGGAAAATAAATTGAAACTAAACCCAATATCAGTACATCAAACTGTCACATAAACACTCCAAATGAAGAAGAATGAATAGAATTGTTTCATGTGAGGGTTATATCCAAGCATACCAAGATTGACACACTGTTTGATAGTGGGTCACAAGAAAACTTAATCTCTGAAGACTTGGTCAAAAAAATTAACCTTGAGACCATACCACATCCAAAACCATATCCATTGGGTTGGGTTTGTAAGGATGCAAATCCACACGTTACAAGGAAATGTATATTGAGGTTTGCAATCAATGCAAGCTTTGATGACACAGTTGAATTAAATGTGGTTCTGCTTGACATAACTGGTATTGTAATAGGAAGTCCTTACTTGTATGACAGGAAAGCGATATTCTATTGCCATGGGAACAAGTATCATTTATTCAAATATGGCAAGGAGTTCATTCTTAGAGCACACTGCAAGAAGAAAAATATTTCTTTGGTAAATGTTGGACAGGTAAAGAGGCTGGTAAATTCAAGTAAGAATTTTGTTCTTCTTATGATTAAGCCCAAAGCTAATATTAACCATGAATATTTTGAGGGATGTGATCCCAAGTTGAAATCAGAATTATATGATGTGGTTAATGGGCATCATGAGATGTTTCAGGAGCTAACAAGATTTCCCCCAAAAAACGGAAATTCAACATGAGATTCTGTTGCAGTAGGATTATCCTCTTCCCAACATCGGTATGTATTCGATGTCGATAATGGAGAATGTTGAAATAACGAGGCAAATCAAAGAGATGTTGGATAAAGGTATCATAAGTCCAAGCACCTCGCCATGCAATTCACCCATAGTCTTGATACCAAAGAAAGATGGGACTTGGCGCATGTGTGTATATTTTCGAGATTTGAACAAAATTACGGTAAAAAATCGTTACGCACTCCCAAGAATAGATGATTTTCTTGATCAACTGAAAGAAGAAAATATTTTCACTAAGTTAGATTTACGAAGTGGATATCATCAACTAGAAAGTGATACATGGAAAACTGCATTCAAAACCAAACAAGGACTCTTTGAGTGGCTAGTTATGCCTTTTGGTTTATGTAATGCACCAACAACTTTTATGCAGGTTATGGATAATGTTTTGCGACCATTCCTTGATGACTTTGTTATTGTGTACTTAGATGACATTTTGATTTTTAGCAAAACAAGAGAATATCATGTCTTGCACATAATTACAGTGCTTGATATTTTGAAGAAAGAGAAATTGTTTCTTAAGATGTCAAAATGTGAGTTTGGAAAGACTTCTTTGGTCTATTTGGGAGATATTGTAGGAGGAGGAGAATTGAGGATTTATCCTTCTAAAGTGGAGGCCATTGTGAATTAGTCCACACCCAAAACAGTTACCGAGGTAAGAATTTTCTTAGGTGCAACTCAAAATTGGAGGAAATTTGTTGCTAACTTTTCTTCCATCACAACTCCTATGCATGCGGTGACAAGTGTGAAGAAAGGCTTCCAATGGGGAGGCAAACAACAACAAACTTTTGAAGCTTTAAAAGACAAGATCAGTTGGGCTCCAGTCTTTGCACCACCAAATTTGAGACAACCATTCTAGATACAAACCGATGCTAGTGACTATGCCATGGGCTCAGTCCTTTTGCGGCATGGTAAGCCTATCGCCTTTCATTCAAAAACTTTTAATGGTGTTGTGACTTATTATCCTACATATGAAAAAGAACTATATGCGTCAGTAGAAAATTTCAAGAAGTGGAAACACTACTTGATGGGTAAAGAGACTATTGTACACACCGATCACCAACCATTACAGTACTTGTAGTCGCAAACAAAATTACAGCAATCAAGAAATTTCAGGTGGATGGGATTTCTTCAACAATTTCACTTGGTTATAAGGTACAAAAATGGTATATTCAATAAAGTTGCAGATATGCTTTCGAGACCAATCATTAGTGCTTCTACTTTACTCAAAAATGATTATGTTGTACATAAGAGTTACATAGAACAATATGCACATGACGTTGATTTCAAAGATGTGTAAGCTAGTTTGAGTGAAGGGAATCAAGTTGAAGAAAGGGATTATCACATGCATAAATAATTGTTGTTTCATTTGGAAAAGCTATGTATTCCACAAGGAGATATGCTAAGTGTCATGAGATAAGCTCATTCTTCTCTTATTGTTGGACACTTTGGGGTAAGCAAAACAATGGCGCATCTATAGAGGTATTGTTATTGGCCTCGCATGATAGATAGTGTATCACGTTTTATAAGAGGTTGTTTTATGTGTGCAACAAGTAAGCCTAATAATAGGAAGCTTGGATTGTACATGCCACTACCGGTACCATCAAGGCCATGGGAGAGCATCTCCTATGACTTTATTGGAGGTCTACCCATGTAAAGGAAGCAACATGATTATCTTTTTGTAGTTGTGGATAGATTCAGTAAAATGTGTATACTTATGCCATGTAAGAAGACCATTACTATTGAACATACCGCCGAACTTTATTTTCAAAATGTTTGGGTTAATTTTGGATTACCCACTTCTATTGTTAGTGACAGGGATTCTAGGTTCATTGGGAATTTTTTGTCAAAACTATGGATAATTATGGACACAAAATTGAAAAGAGTATCGATTTTCATCCACAAACAGATGGACAAACCGAAGTGGTGAACATAACAGTTTTGCATCTATTGAGAGGATATTGCAGCAAACATCCTAAGTTGTGGGATGAACAACTGAATTACATTGAGCACGCTTACAACCGAGCAAAACACTCTTCAGCACAAACCTCGCCTTTTGAATCATGCTTTGGGTATTTGCCAAAATCACCATTAGACTTCATCTTTGGGAAGGATGTTGCAATTGATGGCCATAGTGATATTGATAAGGCTCAAAATTTCATTGAGAAAATTCAAAGAATACATCAACAAGTTCAAGAACAACTTGAGAAAAGTCAAAGCAAATACAAATAAAGGCATGACAAACACCGGTTTGATCATAAGTTTCAAGAGGGAGATGAGGTATGGTTGCACATTAGCAAATAAATAATGCAAGGGGAAGGTAAAAAACTCAAACCCATTCGCTATGGTCCTTTCAAGATCATAAAAAAAGTTGGTAATAATGCATTCCAACTTGATTTGACTTCGTACATGCAAATGTATTCAGTTGTTAATGTTGAAAACTTATGCTTGTATGAGCCTCCTTTGATCGATGATAAAGGAAGTGATGTACAGCTACCTTATATTTAAGATTTCTCGCCAGAACTTCTGGATGAGCTCAAAGAATATATAATTCTTAACAGGAGGACAAGAGCATCAAAGAGGGGAAGCATTGACTACCTTTGAGTTGGGCTCAAAGGCACTAAACCAAGCAAGTCAAAATGGATGGAGATTGAAAAGGTGATGGAGTTGTACCCTCATCTACTGAACGTGTAATCAAGTATTTTTGGGTCCAAAATCCTCCCAATGGGGAGGAATGATCAAGAGTTCATAAATTTTTCTCAAAATTCAAAGTTACGGGATTGGGTTGAAACCAGGATGGTTGCGTAGTTCTCGTCTTCCTGATTCCGGCACCGTGAACGGTTCGAAAAACCGATGTCGTATGAGGAGAAATTGACTAAAGACATAAATACTTAGAAGAATTCTGAGAGAGGAACGGATGATCACAATTAAATCACAGATTTAAGGGTGAAAGATGAACAGTCATGATGACTTCGCAAGTCTGATAGAATGATATGCGATGAATTGGCGGAGACAGACATAAGCTGTTGGATCATGCAACAGATCAACGATGGATGATGAATTGCGATTTCACATTTCGCAAATAATAGCGGATACCATTAAGAGTTCACACGGTATGTTAAATGGGTTGCGACGCGATGTGAGAAGGATGAAGGATGCAATGTGACGAGGGGGAGCCACGTGTCGGCTTTGCGTAATAGCACACTTCGCAAGTTTTGTGGTTTAGCGAATTCACAAAGAGTTAAAAGTTACTGGCAGGCGATTATGATCGCATGCGATCGATTCGACGTATGGTGGGTCCCTCCAACAAGAAGTATGTGTGTATGTAACGTGTTTTGGGTTATTTGCATTATATTATAAAGAATGTTTTTTGATCGCTTCACGTATGTATGTTATTTAACTCAGAATTATATTCCGTTGTGTTCTGGTCAAGCCACTTAACGGTTGGGGGTGCACATGTGGACACCACCCTAACCATAACGTTCAATGCGTGAATAGGCGGAGTGGATATGGGCGCACCAAATTTGGCGATTAGCTCTAATTTAACTCCAGTTAACTAGAGTTCTCCACATTTAGCGGAGTTTTCCTAGGAAATATTGGGTAAAAGTGTAGGAGGCTTAATTTTCAACCATTATGAGTGAATGAAGAGTCGTTTTTGACTAATTGGAGCATTCTGAAGCCATTGGTGCAGAGAAAACAACCATTAGAGAACTGTAACTACATGTAATAGAACAATTTTGAGCATAATGAAAGATGGACAAGCCATTGGGAGTTGGACCAACAGATGTAGCCTAGGAGGGGTGAACTGCTTCACCATGCCTGTGTAAACTTCATGTGGTGACTTATTTATCTATTTTACACTATTGTTCAGTGTTATTTATGCTTATTTTATGCTTCTAATTCAATAAAGTTCATCTATAATTCATGGAAAAACTCCTTAATCCTTATGCAAATTAATGAACCAATTATGCACATGTTATTAAAACTGAAAGACCCTTAGCAAAACAAAACTAATACAATCATTTCAAATCATCTAATGACATAATCTGCCTCTGAACACAATCTCTGAGATGGTGATATCAGATATCAATATGCTTGGACCTGTCATGGAATATTGGATTAATTGAGAGTTTTATGCAACTCTGTTTATCACAATGTATCATAGTCAGAACCATCTATTGACTAAACAAACCAACAAGTATCTTCCTCATCTAGATGGCCTTGCATGCTGCCTGAATGGCCTCCGTGTAATCTGCCTCTGCTGAACTGAGTGCAACCGATATTTGTTTCCTATTGTACCAAGAAACTATTGTTGATCCTATGTTGAAGATGCCTCCTGATGTGCTCTCCCTGTCGGATGGATTCCATGCCAAATTTGCATCAGTGAAGCCTTGAAGCTTCACTCGCTCTGTCCATTTGTACCATAATACATACTCTGCAGTGCCTATGATACATCTAAACACATGCTTCCTTACCTTCCAAAAGAGCTTGGTCGACTTAACCATAGCTCGGCTTAGCTAGTTAATTGCGTAGCATATGTCGGGTCGTGTGTTCACCAAATACATGAGTGAACCTACCAGCTGCTTGTAAATAGTAGCATCCACTTCTTTGCCCGAAGTAGTATCCTCCTTCCTCCAGTTTCTTGCAAGAGGAGTCTCCGTGGGTTTGTTTCCCTCCATGTGCAACTTCCTCAGAATCTCCTTGGCATACTTGCCCCGAGAGACAAATAGTTCCCCATCTCTTTGCCATATTTCCAATCCAGGGACATAATGCAAGAGCCCCGTGTCCTTCATCTAAAATTCTCTTGCAAGATCATCTTTGCAAGACTTTATGAGCTGCTCATCACTTGTTAGTATCAGATCATCAACATAAAGTACAATAATCAAAAGCTTACCATCAGCCACAATATGATATAAGTTTGCATCCGCTTCGATCTTAGTGAAGCCCAATGCAATTAAATAGCTGTCAATCTTGGTGTACCAAGAAAAAGGTGCTTGCTTTATCCCATACAATGCTCTCTTGATTTTGCACACATCGACTCCCTACCTAAGGTCTCAAAACCTTTTGGACGCTCTATGTACACTTCTTCCTCAATAACTCCATTAAGAAAGGTTGTATTTACATCCATCTGATGTATTTACCATCCTATCTGCGCTGAGAGTGCAAGGATGGATCTAATAGATGAGTACCTTGCGACTGGTGCAAAAGTCTCATCATATCCAATCCCCTCCACCTGAGATAACCCTATGGCCACAAATCTAGCCTTGTGTTCCTCCACACTCCCATCTATTTCCTACTTCACCTTGTGGACCCACCTGGATCCTACAACTGACTTCCCCACTGGTCTTGGGACAACTTCCCATGCACTATTTCTGATGATGGAGACATACTCCTCAACCATGGCATCAAACCACACTAGTTGTTGCACTGCTTCCTCGAAAGAGGATGGTTCTATCTCAATACCTTTTCTCATAAGAGCCATGTATCCAATTTACCACTATGGGGACCTTCTCTGCATGCACTGTGATGTGGGCACTCCCACATTATCTCTCACATCCAACAATAATTTGTCAGCCTCTCTGGTGTGCTTCCTTCCATCTTTGGTAGATGGGCATGGATGAGTGGTTTCTACCAATCTCTATTCCTCTTCTTATGGATGCTCCACATCTTGAGGTTCATCCTTTGGAGCTAAGAGCTCCTCAACTGCATGCAACTCGAGCTCCCTCTCAATGGACAATCGCATGGCTTTATATTCAACAAATTTCACATCTCTTTTGACCACTTTCATCTTGTGTGCTGGCAAGTACACCTAATAGTTGTGAGGTGTATTAGTGTACCCCACAAATATCCCCAACTCTTATATTGGCTATAGCTTCTTTTTGACATCTTTGGTCACATGGAAATAAACATATGAACCAAAATTTTTAAAATATGACACATCCGGTCTCTTACCAGTAAAATCCTCCTCTGGTGTACTCATCCCAAGTATCCGACGAGGAATTTTTTTCTGCATAAGTATTGTTGCATTGCATGCTCCAACCCACAAATGCAATGATAAGCCTTAATCATGCAACATAGTTTGTTTTTCTCCCAAAATAGTTTTTTTTTCTTTCTTTCTGCAACCCCATTTTGTCGTGGGTTATGAGGTGCTATCAATTATTTTTGAATTCCTTTTGAGGCACAAAAGTTCTTGAATTCGTTAGAGATATATTCTATACCATTGTCACTCCTCGGAGCCTTCACCTTCTTCCCTGTATATTTCTCGAAAAGTGCCTCGACTCACAAAAATTGGAGAACATCTGATCTTTCTTCTGCATGAAAAAAATCCAACACTTTCTTGAAAAATCATCAAAAAAGTCACGCAATACCTGTGCTTTGCTGGGGAAGCTGTCGAGAATGGGCCACACACGTCTGAGTGAACTCTCTCAAGGATCGCTTGTTGGTGTGTGTTATATTCTTTGCACAAATAGTCGCACACGCGGGGGGGTAGGTAGCCCCCTACGCGAGGTCCAAGGCAACGTCTCGGGAAATTTTTTTTTAGGACCCTATTTTAGATGGGTAGACACGCCTTTGGTTTTGTGCATGGGTTTTCACATGGTTTTGGGACATGATGGTTTTTTGGCCCCTGGTAATTTGTAGATCCGGTCAAGGGAGCTACGGTTATGTTCTAATCTAGGGTTAATGGATTGGGGTTTATTAATGCTTCGATATGTATATGTATTTGTTGTAACACTAAAAGGAATACAATGAAAAATCAAGCTGGTAGTCCCGATTTGGGATCTAGAGGAAAAATATTTGTGTATATCTGTTTTATGTTTTATGCTCTCACTATTGTTTATTTGTTGTCTTTAAGAATTCGTTTGTAGATAATTTTTGTATAGTTTTAAACCTACATTTGGTATCAGAACGATTTCAGATTCAAGGGGATGCCTTTGCTGTTGAGGGGTTTTTTTTCTCAAGCCTGTGGTAGACCTTGTTTAGTGGGAGATCTGCAAGATCAATTATTGCGAAGAAAGAAGATGGCGAGCAGTGGAAATATAGAGATCGAGAAATTTAATGGTCAGAGTTTTGAGTTGTGGAAGCTCAAGATGGAGGATATGCTAGTGAATAAAGATCAGTGGATCGCGGTAGATTTGGGTACTAAACCAATGACAATGTCAGATGAAGATTGGGAGAAGTTGGATCGGAAGGCAAAGAGCATAATACGGTTGTGTATCTCAGATTCAATATTGTTGAATGTATCTGGGGAAGCTACGAAAAATACTTTGTGGGTCAAGTTAGGGACTTTGTACCAATCTAAGTCTCTGGTGAATAAATTGTTTCTGCAGAAAAATTTATATAACCTGAGGATGAAGGATGGAGACTTGGTGATAGAGCATCTGAATGCCTTCAATACTGTGGTAATTCAATGGTCATATGTTGATATTAAAATCTTAGATGAAGCTAAGTGCATCATTTTGTTGTGTTCTCTACCAGATTCGTGGGACACTCTGGTTATTGCAAGAGGTAGCAATACAACTACCTTGAATTTTGATGAAATTGTATGAGCCTTGTTGTCGGAGGAAATGAGACGGAGAAATATGGAGGGCTAGAATGGAGATTCCTTATATGTATGAGGACGGTCCCAGAACAAAAAAATAAAAATAAAAAAATTTCGAGTGGGAGATCTAAATCTAGAGGGAGATATAAATCTCCAAGAAAGCCTGTATAGGTGTGTTGGAAATGCGGAAAGGAAGGGCACTACAAAAAGGACTACAGATCTAAAGCTCCTGAGAAAGGAAAGGGATCTGATGGTGCTCCTTCTAAAAATGCAAAAACCACCTCAGATGAAGGTGGGGATGTGTATTTGGCTTCTTCTTCAAATAGATCATGAAGCATGGTTGATTGACTCAGGTGCATCCATTCAATTCACTCCCCATAGGGAGTGGTTCTGCGAGTATGAGAAGTATGATGGTGGTGATGTCTTCTTAGGGGATGATAGGAAGGCCAAAATCATCATATGTGGAAAATTCAAGTTGAAGCTGAAAGGTGGAAGGATTATAACACTTCCTGGTGTTCTGCATTGGCAAGAAATCTTATTTCTGTAAGCAAGATGGATGATGTAGGTGTAAAAATAGTGTTCAAGAAAGATACTTGCAAGAAGGATCGTGGAGCACTGGTATTAATGTGGGGAGTTTGGTTTGGAACTCTGTACAAGCCCCATGGTAGCACTGTTATTGATGGGTGCAACAATTATGTGGTTCTTGAAAGTGGAGCGAAAAGCCTAGCGATATCTGGAGAAAATACCATGCTATGGAATCAAAGGCTTGGACATATTGGAGAGAAGGGCCTTCAGATACTGCATGGTAATGGTATGATAGAAAGTATGTCTAATTTCTCTCTAGATTTCGATTTCTGTGAACATTGTGTATATGGGAAGCAAAATCGGGTGAGTTTTCCTTCTGGTGCTAAGAGGGAGAACAAGATATTAGAGCTTGTGCATAGTGATTTGTTTGGACCTGTGTCGGTTCCGTCACTAGGAAAGTTTGTGTACTATGTTTCATTGATAAGTGACTTCTTAAGGAATACATGGATATATTTCTTGAGGAAGAAATCTAAAGTCTTTGACGGATTTAAAGAATTTAAGGCTATGGTGGAAAACCAGACAGAGAGGAAGATAAAAGTGTTGAGGACAGATAATGGTGGAGAGTTCTACAAGAAGGAATTTGAAGAGTTATGTAAGAAGTGTGGTATAGCACGACAAAAGACTACTCCATACACACCTCAGCAAAATGAAGTTACAGAAAGACTGAACAGAACGTTGATGGAAAATGCAAGAAGCATGCTCAGTGGTACCAAGTTAGGACAAGATTTCTAGGCAGAGGCAGTGGAGATTTCATGTTACCTAGTCAACAGATCACCTTCATCAGCGTTGGAGGATAAGACTCCACATGAAGTATGGACTGGTAAGAAACCCTCTCTTTCACATCTAAGGGTATTTGGATGTGATACATATGTACATGTTCCAAAGGAGAAAATGACCAAGTCGAATATTAAATCTGAAAGGTGCATCTTTATTGGGTATAAGGATGGTTTAAAAGGTTACAAGCTTTGGAACCCAAAAAAAGGAAGGTTGTGTACAAATGAGATGTGGTGTTTAGAGACGTGAAAAAGATGTTGTTAAACATGAATTCCTACCAAAGGAACCTGAGAATATTTAGTTTGAGTTAAAGGAGGATGAATCAGACTCTACAATAGAGCAAGATTCAGAAGAGGAAGAGCCACAAACTCCAGCTATGAGAAGATCAGTTCGAGAAAGGAGGCAACCAGAAAGGTATAGTCCATCTGCTTTATGTTCAAATTTTGCTTTAACTGTCAATGATGATGATCCTAGAATTGTCAGGGAGGTAGTGGATTTAGAGGATGGAAAAATTTGGAAGGAGGTCATGGTTGATGTAATGGCATCCTTGCACAAAAATGAGGCATGTGATCTGGTGGAGTTGTCGACTGGAAGGAATCCCATCGGGAGAAAATGTTGTTTAAGAAGAAGATTAATGTAGAAGGAAAGGTGGAGAAATACAAATATCAATTGATAGCAAAAGGTTATTCCTAGGTGTCGTGAATTGATTTTGGTGATATTTTTTCTCCTGTTGCCAAGGTTAGTTCTATTAGATTACTTTTATCTATTGCTACTACATTTTATTTTGAGGTAGAACAGATGGATGTGAACACAACATTTCTTCATGGGGATTTAGAAGAGGAGATATACATGAATCAACCTGAAGGATTTGCGGTGAAGGGTAAGAAATAACTGGTATGCAGGTTAAAAAAAGTCATTGTATGGGTTAAAACAGTCACCAAGGACGTGGTATTAGAAATTTGATACCTATATATGGGGACTTGGCTTCACCAGAAGCAAAGAGGATCACTGCGTGTATTTTAAATTAATTGGTGAACATGATATTTATTTGGTCTTGTATGTGGATGATATGTTGCTGGTTGGAAATGACAAAGAAATTATCCAGGATTTGAAAATCCAATTGTTCTCCAAATTTGACATGAAGGATCTTGATGCTGCAAACTATATTTTGGGCATGGAAATTAAGAGAGATCAGGCAAAGAGGAAGCTCTGGTTAAACCAGAGAAAGTATGCCGAGACAATATTGCAGAGGTTCAATATGCAGGATAGTAAACCAATGAAGGTTCATATTCCTGTAGGTGTAAAGCTATCTGCTAAACAATGTCCCAAGACACAAGAAGAAGAGGAGTTTATGTCCCATGTTCCATATGCAAGTGCAGTGGGTAGCTTGATGTATGCAATGGTATGTACCAGAACATACATTGCACATGTAGTGGGAGTATTGAGGAGGTCTATGCCAAAACCAGGGAAGGAGCATTGGACAATAGTGAAGCGGGTTTTCAGATATTTGCGTGGCACTAGTGATTATGGTTTGTGCTACAAGGGAAGACCAGGATTGGACAGAGTTTTGGACATCTGTGGTTTTGTTGATGCAGGCTAGGCTGGATATCTAAACCAAAGAAGATCTACAAGTGGGTATGTGTTTATCCTATTTGGTGGTGCAGCGAGTTGGATGAGTAAAAGACATTCTGTAGTGGCTTTTTCAACTATAGAGGCAGAATACATGGCAGCCACTCATGCAAGCAAGGAAGCAGTTTGGTTGCAGCTATTATGTTCAAGTATGGGATTGGTGCAACGAGCTATAAGGATAGACTGTGATAGCCAAAGTTAAATTTTCTTAGCTAATAACCCTACTTATCATTCCAAGACAAAGCAAATCGATGTTAAATATCACTTTGTGAGAGATATGGTTGAAGATAGAAAAGGTGGACACTTTGAATAATGTCGTAATTGCATTGATGAAGTCTGTGAGCACTCAAAAGTTCTCTTAGTGTAGAGAAATGATGGGTGTTGCAGGGCTGGACTAATGACTAAGCTATCTTGTGCTCCCCTACGGAAAGAAAACAAAAAGTGGGAGAATGTTGGGCGTGTGTTATATTCTTTCCACGAATAGTCACATGCGCGGGGGGGTGGGGGTGGGGGGGGGGATGGACCATATTTTAGGTGGGCATACCCGCCTATGGTTTTGTGCATGGGGTTGCACATGGTTTTGGGGCATGGTGGTTTTTCGACCCCTGGTATTTTTTAGATCCGGTCAAGGGAACTACAGTTATGTTCTAATATAGGGTTAATGGATTGGGGTTTATGAATGCTTCGACATGTATATATATGTGTTGTAACACTAAAAGGAATATAATGAAAAATCAAGCTGGTAGTCCCGATTTGGGATCCAAGGGGAAATCTTCGTGTATATTTGTTTTATGTTTTATGCTCTCGCTATTGTTTATTTTGTCTTTAAGAATTCGTTTGTAGATAATTTATGTATATGGTTAAACCTACATTTCTTTGGCTCATCTTTCCTTATCGTGAAAGGCGGATTTGGTATACTTCCCTAATGTTTTCCCTTTGCATGTGTCTCTCTGCGCAAGTGCACCCTTTGGAAGCCTTGTAGAAATCTGCTGCATGATCTTCAAAGCGTTGTGGTGTAGATAGACCAACCTTCTGTGCCATAACTCATGGATGTCTCGACTCTCCACCTTCTCTGATTTACTACTTAGTGTTGTGCAATTCTCTACATCTAGTTTATATAGATTATTTACTCGAACCCCAATATTTTTCACCTGTCTCGGGGTTTTGTGATAAAGGAACGCCTTTCCTTCACTAAAGATCACATCATAGCCACAATATTCCAACATAGCAACAAAAACCAAAATTTTCCTTAAACCAGGCACATACATGACATATTTTAATGTGAGTGGAATACATGACTCCCTCTTAAAGGTAACTGTACCAACACTGGTAGCCTTATACCTCTCGTCGTCACCCATCTCGATGTGCATATGGAGATCCTTCTCCTCCAAGCTACTGAAGAATCATTTATTGTCGGTCATATGGAATGAAGCTCCACTATCCAAGTACCACATAAAACCCATCATCGATGACACCATGCATGCGATGAGGGTGAAATTAAACTCGAACTGTGAAGCCAATGCTTACCTGTTGCTCCTCTTGAGACCTTCTTGTTGTTCTTCTTTTGTGGACAATTTGTGGCATAGTGTCCATGCTCATGACAGTTGAAACATTTTACCTTCTACAAGTCTCACTTCTTGCCTGCCTTGGCGATCTCAGATTTGGAATGGGACGCCTTCCCTTTTCCTTTCTTCTCCTTTCCAGCCAAGGCACAATTCTCCTCATCATCAATCTTTGATTATGATCCATCCCTAGTGCTCTGCTGAATTTATTCTTGTGCTAGATCGGACCATAGTCTCTCCAAATATAACAGCTTCTCCCTCACATTAATAGAGTCATGGTAGCTATTCCAACTCCTGGGAAGGCCTAGAAAAGCTAGGCTCACCAAATTATCTGAGGCAACAATGATCCCAACGCTTCTAAGCTCATCTTGAAACTGAGTGAACTTTGTCAAGTATTTTTGGATCGCGTTGCCCTTCTCCATTTTGATCTTCCTGAGCTTGTATTTTAGAGACAACTTCTAGTGGTCATTGTTATTCTGATATAGATCTATCAAGGCTTTTCACATTGCATATGGAGTCGCCTTCCCATGGAGGTTCGAGACAATATGGTCTCAAACTCCCTCTAACAAGATCCTTCTTGCCTTTGCTACATTCTTATTCCATGCATAAAGCAGTTGAGCATCTACTGTTGCGGGCTGTGGGACATCAATATCTATGAAAGCCTTTAGTCCGTTGTCCTCGAGCATTGCCTCCATCCTGTCCTTCCATAAAATATAATTTGAATTTTCCTCGAGTGCATATTCAAGTCTCAAGCCATTAAAAGAAATCTTGATCTGTTGTTGGATCCTGAAAAATAAATATGCAAATTCGAACCTGATCAAAACAAACCCCATTCTTCTCTTCTTATTGTGATTCTTGGCGCTCTGATACCATGTATAAAATCTAACAACATGATTCAATATAATCTTGTAATGTACTAAAAAAAACAATGAATCCTTCTACAATTTGTGGAAACAAAACACGATTGCACAATCACATAACAAGTAAGAGAAAGAGATAATCAATCTCACAACACAATATGTATCTCGGGAAAGCACATTGCCTAAAACCCTGCTATCTGTATATTGTATAAAGACAATATGATGAAACAATACAATCCTTTCTCTCTTAGATAAATTCATGCACTCTGCCAACTGTCTCACTCTGATCTAGGAAAAATTAGCCAATTACTTAGAAAATTCTCAACCTGCTTAGCTTGCCTTGCTCACATATTCCTAGAGGAATTAAATCCCTATTAAATAGGAAAAATCTTCTAATTGATTGAGCAATTCTTCCTGAGCCTCCACATGACTCTATATATGACCTATACAATTTTCTAATTATACAATTGATAGTTATCATCCCTTTAACCTTAGTCTCAATTGGGCCTTCCTTAGAACTAACATGCAACAACTATTTATAGCGAATTATCAGTTAACTGATTGAGCACTACTTGTGAATTAAATAAGATTTAATTCACTTAACCTTTCACTAGCTCATCTCTTAGTCAGAACTAGTTAAAATGATTTTAACTCAATTTCTTGATTTGACTAATTACAACTCACAAATAACTATAACTAGACCCTCTTAAATCATGGGGTAACTCTACATGCCTACTCTCTAACCCTCAACTCGAATTTCCTTAGCTAACTCAGTCATTCCGACTTAGTTAACTAATACAAGTTGTCATGAGATGAAATTACAAATTCTCTTCCAAATTAATGAAGGGAAAATTAAATTAGAAGACTCCTTGGGGTGCCATTTCTTTGTACCATTTCAACATGTACCGCAATCCACACCGGACCACTAGGCCTTAAAACGAGACTCCACCCTCTAGGATTTATCATATATTCTGCCATTCACTGGCAAGGATTCCTAGGCCCATTGAGGCAACACATTATCTGAATTTACTGTAACACATGATCTAGTTCATGGGTTACTAGGCCATGTGTTCTTTCATTCAAAGATCCACCTCACTCGGCTTCGAATCTTTCTGCCAATTCAGCTCAACCAAAACATGAAAACCTCATCACACCATGGTTATCCGGAAATGACAAGGCTATGCTGAAAACACTGTCACTCCCGGTAAAACCCATGCCATGACATGCAAATCGATACCTGTAAACAATATTGTTGTAACTGCTTGATCCTTCTCTTCCTTACTTGCTCCTCCCTTCCTCTTGCCTTCTTTGCCTTTCTTGATCCAATACCAAAGTACTCCAAGAAAACTCTAAATATTCAAGAGAGAGAGAGAGAGAGAATAATGAGAGAGCTCCAAAACTGAATTGACAAAAGATACCAACTAATCCTCATAAGACTTTTTATCAATTAGGCCTCTATTTTCTTCATTTTCCATTATTTTCCTTCTTTTTGCTCCTCACATGCAACCTACGACCTTTCACCTTCCTTTTCTCCTATTTTCCATTATTTTCAGAAATAAATGTGTCAAAATTTTCATTCTTCTTTTCCAAAGCCTTGCCTTTGCCAATTCCCTTAGCCATAATAAACCAATGAACACCCTCACTAGGATGTTTTTCCCAACATTCAACTTGGAATAAGTGTCCCATCAACCGTGGATAGTCGGATTAGCTAGTCTTCATTATCCTGATGATGAACTACATTATGTAGTTCGAAACGCGTTGGTTCAAAAATTTCTCATGTGATTTCCCGGAAGATTTTTTTTAATATGATATGGATCACAGAAGTTTACACTCTCATATATGCTATTATGTTATTTCCAAATTCTATAACGAGGTAAGGTGGAACAATTTTATGCTTCAGTTTCACTATTTTGTGTTATTATTATATGCTATTCTGTAACTTTTATTTTGTAGTATGTGACTATTCATTTAGACAGTTTCTTTTGGGACTAGGTGTTAGTTCATTGCAGTGAAAGTATAAGTGTGTTGTTTTTGTTATTAGCCAAGTTATTGTTCTGTTTAATGGAAAAGCTTTCGTTAGTTTAGCCCGTCCATAACATTATTGTATTCAAGATTTTTTTTTTGGTGAAATACAAGATGCCATGTGAATGAGGTAGAGTGAGGCGTGGAGTTGGTGAAAAATCATAGTTAATTTTATGTAACCTGCTAAGCATTGGTCAGGGGGAGGTTATAGTTCCTAGGCCTATAAACATACCTGATTTTAGCGATTCTGCATTTGATCAATGTAACTTTGGTAATGAACTTGCATATCTCAAAATGATTTTGGGAATATCTTGTAAGAAATAGACATGATGACTAGAATACTATCATCTCATTCATGAATTATCTCTAATGAAACTAGTGGCAGATGTGGGACAGATTAGGAAATTTGTAGAGGGGTCAGGAGGACTTATAGGACAAACTAAATCACTTTGAAGATAGATTGGCTCACATGGAGAAGCATGTACATTGAGTTTCAGGTCCAGCCGTCAACGAGTTTAGGAACAAAGAATATTGTTCCATAACTGCCCCTCATAGTTTATAGCTTTTATGTATGTACTGATCCTGATAGTTTTATGGATCTATGTTTATTTTCTTTTTTTGGAAGTGAAATATTTTTTTGTCAAGCTGTTATTGACAATGTTTTTTGTTTTTTTTGTTTTTGGCGTAAACTAATACTTAGTTTCATTTACAAATGCTTCTAACTTTGTCGATCATTCGAGATTTCCAATTTATTGTTATGGCATCCACATATTCTTTTTTCCTTATTTGCATTTATTTTTATTTAAAATTCGATGAGATGAATGTTTTGTTTCATTAGAACATGGTATTTGATCCCCGTGTGCTAGAATTCATTTTTAGTTTTTAATATCTTATATTTTATGATTGATTGATCTTTAGTGATTTCTTTGTTGCATTAAAAATATTTTCATTTATCATATCGCATAATATTATGATAAAATGTAGAGTGTTGTCTTGGGGTTCAACAAAAAATTGTTTCCTTTTGGAAAATTGAAAGAAATGCTAAAATGCATGAACAAATGGATAAATAGTTTTAAAAACATGTTTATTTGGCTATCTTAAATCAATGTATTTAATTAAAGAAATAAATAGTTTGATAGATTGTATTATTAAATTTTGGGAAAAACCCAAAATATCTAAATGTATATGTAGAGTGCAGATGAAGCCTTTATTCTGCATTGTCCACATTACTGCACGATGGCATTATACAAATTGCAATGTGAAGCAACAATTCCAGAACTGACGAGATTGAAGTTCGCTTACGTAAGCCGGGGAGGGGGTTAACTGGTACTATTTTTGTGTGTGGAGAAATGGTGTGCGATGGAGTTTTTTTAAAGAGTAAGCACTATATCGAGTCAAGATTTCTTCCTACGCACTCTGCATAAGGATAATTTAATATGATATGCGGAGGAAGAAGAAATGTTGCGAGGGAAGTGCGAAAAAAAGGGTGTGCAGAGAAATTGGGTGCGGGGGAGTTTGTTAAGGAGTAGAGACTATATCAAGTCAAGCTTTCTTCTTCTACACAATTACGAAAGCAATCTGCAAAGATAAAGTAATTGATAGATTTGTTTTACTAATAAAAATATTGTTGCTGAACCAGTAAATATTTGTATCAAATAACATACAAATTATCAAGATGTAGTTTATAGAAAGAAATGTATGGAGGAGAAATTTTATTTTAAAGATTTTTTATTTTGGTTTTTGAGGCATTTTATCTATTGTGCATACCTGAGAGGCGTAATATATATTATGTGAAGCTTTTATGGTTGTTCGAAGTTCCGCAGCTCCGCACTTGGTTTTTATCAAGTCTCAAGTTTGAATATTTGCACCAAAAATTATATAATTATACTTAGTCGAATTATTCTGGGTATCAACACAAATGCACTCAATATTTATGTAACCGAAACTTTTATACCCCAAAATTTAATAAGCCCAAAATGCTAATTAATTGATTAAAATGTAACATGCAGAAATGTATACGATGATACGTGACATTGCAGGGAGAAGTGTATTTCCTTGCTCCGCATAGCTATTTTTTCATAGAACTATTTTGGTATAAGGATAAAAGTTGTGCAGGGATTATCACAGGTATCGTGCGCAGGGAGTGCACCAAAAAGTGTGTGCAGAGAGTGCACATGCAAATAAAGGAAGAAAAATAGTTCATAGCTTCACACATTCTTTCTTAGTATAACAAAATATCTATATTTACGTGCGAAGAGGGAAAGGTTTATGTTACTTGGTTCACACACTAAAAATATATAATCTTCAAACTTAGATATTGAATAATATTTATATTTATATGTGTAAATCAAATTTTTAATTTATATATATAAAAGCCTTTAGGTTTGATAAATGGTTAAATATTGTAATTAATTGGTTTGAATATGTAAATACATAAATGCATAAATTGATAGAGTTTAAATGTATAAATATCTAGTTTTATATAGTTTATATTTGTAAATTGATATAACTTCAATGCAACTTGATAACTCCTTCACACCCTTTGGGTGACTGGGAATGATTAACATCATTACTGTGCTCCAAGAAAACACACATAAATTACAATGTAAATTATAGTTGCAATGCTCAATTTAAGAATTTGCTAATGTCTAATCCATTTAGAATGGTAAAATTTCACAAATTTATTTTCAAATTTATGCATTTTCATAGAGTATGTTATTTTAATAATTAATATTACCCTATATCTCTTAGGTTGTTATCTCATGCAAAATATTTCTCATTGTGCAGAATGCGGAAGTGCAGAGAAAACTTCGTACAATGATCATCATATATTGGGGAGCAGTAAAACTCTTGTTGTAACGACAATAGTTCTGAAATGCTAGTATTTAGCTTAATGTAAAGTGGCAGAAACCTTATCGAGTTAAGATACAAAATTTCCTCGCAAATATAGTGAATCATATATACTTATTTCACATCCAATATAGAGATGAACCAAACTTTTCATGCGACAAAATTAAACAAGCCAAAACTGCTACTTAATTGATTTATCTGTAGTATGCTCCACATGTCTGTTCTCCTGCACAACACTTCTTCCTCACATGGATTAAAAACACAGTTCATTTAATATTGGATAATAGGTGTTCAATTGACAAATGTGCAATCACTAATGTGCTTAGTATTCAACAAATGCCAATACCAAGGTTCGTTCACTCTATTTTGATATAAAAAAATTGGCTAATTGCTTAACAAGCTAACATAGTAAATGTCATGAATACACATTGTTTCACTGAATAAATGCCAAAAATACTTGTATTTATTAACAAGAGAGCTTTATTTAATCAAAATAATATGAGATTTAGGATATTAATGAAATAATATGTTGATATAGATTTCTAAAGCGTGCCAAACAAAGCAATCATGAAACACAATCCTACCAATTAAACTATCTTGAGTTGGAATTTAAGAAAAACGGATATGGGTTATAGTAATTGATTTTGAAACAATCTATTTTGGTTGTGGATCATGCAGATCGGTGCTAGTTGGATTGATGACGATCACTGGTTAATGAATACCATTAAAATCGACAGTAGTTAAATGTTCTTTTAGAACTTTGATGTCAATTCACGAATTAGATGACTTATCACCTCTGATGCAACTTTTTGGCTCTAAACTGGTTTCTAATAGCTTTGGGAAAGTTATTTTCCAATGTTCAATTTTTTTTAGATGATCAGGAGCTTAGTATTTAGCCCAAAATTGAAAGTGCTCAGAAATTATCTAGACCAAAACGACTGGATAGAGCTCATCACTAGGATTCCAACGCAACTCATTTCATCAAAATATTAGTTTGTATGAGTGAGTTCTACTGTTCGTTTTCCCAAACAGGTAAAAATTATGCAAAACAATGACAGACTGATGACTTGGCAGTCCAATCAGCACCTCAGGAATCTCTAGGGAATATTCTCTAGTTTTTCAGCCAGTGGCACTGTGAAAAGTGTCATATACAGATTTGCCAATGTTGCTTGAGGAAGTTGATTTTTTCTCCTATTTCCTAAGTTTGGAATTATTACTATGGTGGATTATTTTATTGGTGGAATTTATAGGCCAATGGGGAAGGGCCACATGGCACAACCGAGAGCCAAAGCAATTCGACGGATAATCTTCAGTTGGTGGCATGTATATGCGTAACCATATAATCATGTACTTCAAAACTTTAATAAACCATCTAATCATTCACTGCATTCAACCATCTTGCATTAGTAGTTTAGGAGTGGAGGACATAAGACAACAAAAAAATGATTTGCGATTTGTGAATGTGCGGTAAGTGAAATGGCAATAAGGTGGGTCCTACCAATCGCATCGGGGTTTTTTAGGAGCATGAAACATAAAGCGTTAACAATGAAATGCAATATATCGCATCGGGGTATCACAATCATAAGATGGAGCAGAAAACATAGAATGATTTATAGTGGGGCTGCGCTGCGATCTGCGGAGATTTAAATGCGTCAAGCCGTGTGTTAACACGATAATTTGTGGTTATGTTATGTTAATCTGACATTAACAGATAAGCGCGGGTTAGCGCTAAATGTGATTAAACCCACTTAAATACCACTTATCTTAACATTAATCGCATACTTATCTTGGCGGCGCCTTTGGTAGACCCTCTAGATTCGGCAAACTTCCACATTTAGTGGAATTAAATGGCAGACATCCAGATTTAGTGGAGAAAAACTAGGAAAAATTGGTTTTTCCATAACTGAAGCAATTTTCGACCAATTTTGGCTCAAGAAGAGTCATTCTTGGTATATTTTGATGTTTTGGAGCCATTGGAGAAGGTTGCAGAGGCAACATGAGACTTTAAAAATAAAATTTTCACAATTGAAGCTAATATAAAGGCCCACACTATGAAGCTGGACCAAGGAGATGTAGCCCATGAGGGGTGAACTCCTTCATCAAAAAACTTATGTATTTGTCTTTTTTATTTGTGCTTGTTGTGTTTTATTATGTTTTTGTCCAACATTGTGTTTCCATGCTTTTAAGTTCATGAAAAACACTTAATCTCATCAAGTTTAACGTATTGTCACTCATAAACACTTCTATAAACCCTTGTATGATAAGCAAACCAAAGCACTTTCATGTTAATTCTAAAACTGATATTAGCACATCATTAACTAACAATCAATTTCAGATCAAGTCGGTATCATAGCACATGGTTGCATTGCTTGATCTTCTTGAGATTGTGTAAGAAGGGTTTTACTAGTTGCAATTTTGTGATGCTTACAAGGATGAAGTTACATAGAGGAGAAGGGAAGATATTGGTTGTTAGTCCTGATATTAGGAAAAGGAGAAAGAGAGATGAGAAAGCATCATCTTCACCCAAATTTCCACTCAAATCTGCACTTGAAGCACCTCAAGTTCCATCTCTAGCAGTTGAGATTGAAGAGGTACAAATTGCACAAGAAGCTAAAGTGATTGAAGAGGTACACGCATCAGAGGTTGAGATTGAATCCTTAGAAATTATGTCAAGAGTTGGAGAGACTCACGGAAATTTAGAAGAATAGGATGTTAAGGGAGACTTCAAAGACATACAAAGAATGGTTAAAATCATGTTCGATGCATTCACTGTAGAAAGAGTAGGAGAAGGTTCAAATCCTCCACATGGAGAAGGATCTTCAGATGGTAAGAAGGATGAAGAGAAGAGTTTGAAAGGCAGTGGAGGAAATCCACCTCCATATCCACCATCCTCATCCTCATCATCTTCATCAGCATCTTCATCTTTCACATCCACCACAAAAACACCCACACTCATTCAAAAATCCCAAAAGGAAAAACTCCATTACTCAAGTTGGACATCAAGCTTGAAATTCCCATGTACAATGGTGAGGTAAATGTAAAGAAGTTAGACAATTGGATCCGTCAATTGGAAGTATACTGCATAATTCAAAATCTACAAGAGGATTACATAAAGATCTAGTTAGCTTCATTAAGGCTAGAAGGAGCAACACTAGTTTGGTGGGAGGCAAAGACTCAAGAGGAAATGCAAATTCATGGTAAGATATCCATTTCCTGGGTTGAATTCATTTCTTCCATTAAAATACAATTTTATCCATTAGATTATATGAAAAAATAAATAATGAGTTGGAAAAACTTTAGGCAACTCAAAGGCCAAACTTTTAAAGAGTACACACAAGAGTTTAGAAAGAGGGATTTGTTGTTAGTAGTAAAATTGAATTCACAAGAAACACTCTTGAAATATATTGGAGGTTTACATTCCTACTTAAAGCATACTATCCTTATGCTTAACCCAAACAAATTAGATGAAGTATGTGTGCAAGCCAGACATCTTGAAGCAAGGGGAAAGAACATTCAGGATGAGGGTAGTAAGAAGAAGCCATTCAAAGGTAAGGGAAAAGAGAAGGGAAGAAAATGGAAGGGAAAGAAGAATGCAAGCATAAAGAAAGAAGGGGATAAAAATACATGCAAACATTGTTCCAAATAGGGGCATGATGAAGCCCACTGTTGGAAACTACATCCCGAACTAAGGCCAAAGAAACCAAATAACAAAGGTAAATAAAAGATGACTGCCACCACACAACAAGATCTTGCATCCGATTCAGGAGATGAGACCAATATAATAACCATGGTTAACAAAGTAAAGGAAGCCATAGCAACTACTAGTTCCTCAAATAGTCACAACAACACTCCAAATGAAGACACAAGGATAAAATTGTTCCATGTTAGAGTCATTTCAAATCATACAAAGATTGATGCATTGTTTAATAGTGGGTCACAAGAAAACGTGATTTCAGAAGACTTCGTAAAAAATATTAACCTTGAAACCGTACCACATCATAAACCATACCCTTTAGGTTGCATAGTTAAGAATGTCAATTTACAAGTTACAAGGAAATGCATATTTAGATTTGCTATTATTGCAAACTTTGTTGATGAAGTCGAGTTAGATGTGATTTCACTTGACATTTCTGGGATTATATTGGGAAGTCCATATTTGTATGATAGGAAAGCGGTGTTTTATCGCCATGAGAACAAATATCATTTGCTTAAGGATGGGGTGGAGTATATTGTGAGAGCTCATCGCAAGAAACTAAATATTTCCTTAGTTAATACCGGGCAAATGAAGAGGTTAGTTAATGCAAGTAAAAATTGTGTGCTTCTCATGATCAAGAAAAAGGATGATGTTGACTATGAATATTTTGAAGGATGTGATGAAAAATTAAAATCTGATTTGTTTGATGTGGTAAGTCAGCATGGCGATATGTTTCAAGAACCAAATGGGTTACCTCCCAAGAGGGGAATTTAGCATGAGATTTAGTTGCAGCAGGATGTTCCATTTCCAAACATTGGTATGTATCACATGTCAATTATGGAGTGTTTGGAGATCAAGAAGCAAATTCAAGAATTGTTTAACAAAGGGATCATACGCCCATCTACTTCGGCATGTGGTTCACCAATTGTTTTGGTACCAAATAAGGACGGGATTTGGCACTTGTGCATTGATTTCCATGCATTGAATAAAATCACGGTAAATAATCGCTACCCACTCCCATGCATTGATGATTTTCTAGATCAGTTGAAGTATGCAAGATATTTCACTAAGTTAGACTTGCAAAGTGGTTATCATAAAGTTAGAATAACTTAAGAGGACATTTGGAAAACTGATTTCAAAACTAGACAAGGATTTTTTGAGTGGTTAGTTATGCCATTTGGTCTAACAAATGCTCTAGCTACTTTCATGAGAGTCATGAATGATGTACTTAGAACATTTCTATATGACTTCGTAATTGTTTACTTAGATGACATACTTATATTCAACAAATCAAGAGAAGAACATGTCATACACGTGAACAAGGTACTTGATGTTTTGAAAAAAGAGCAATTATTTTTAAATATGTCGAAGTGCGAGTTTGGAAAGACTTTTTTGGTGTATTTGGGACACATTGTTGGAGGAGGTGAGTTAAAGTTTGACCCTTCCATATATATATATATATATATATATATATATATGGGTTTTGTAGCATTAGTTAAGGAACTATGGTTGTAGTCTAATTCACGGTAAATGGATTTTCGACAATCTATTTACCGTGGATTACACTACAACCATAGTTCCTTAACTAAAGCTACAAAACCAAGGGAAATAGGCCTATGATCCTCACAAGGTAATCTCTAACATAAGGGTTGAAAATGGCTATTATACTTTCATTCATGATAATAAGCCTGAAATAGAAAAGTTGGCTAATAAAAGTTCTGCAGACTCAGTTAGTTCCAGCATATAGACTCACATCATTTCTGAAAAATTGAGCAAAAGGAGTAAAGAGACAAATGTTGATTCTGAAGATGAGGAACAAAGAGCTGAGAAGAGGGCTAGACTGACTGAAGAAATAACAAGCACTCAGTCTGGTTTCCTCCTTCAATTAGGAGATGATCAAAATGTACCAGCTTCACCTACAAGACATGGAGATGTTTAGGATCAAGTCCCTTTGATCAAGCAAGTTTTTGCTCAAATTGCAGAGAGGAATCAAAAGATGAAATCTAGTATGGAAGGGAAAGCTGAATATCAGATTACTCCTGGCCAAACTAGATTATTGACTGCCATGGACTTAGAAAAGGACCAGTTTAAGATTTATTTTTCTCACCCATATGAAATGACAGTAGGGTCATCAAGTAGTTTTAAAAATGTTAATTTGACTGTTGATGTGAAGAAAATTCCTTTACTTGATAAAGTTAATTTACATATGCAGATGAGGAAATTGATTGTTAATGATCTGACCAAGTCCAGTGCAGCCGCTCAAAAGGCAGAACAAATTCTAGGAAAAGTGATCAAGCAGTTAAAACTGGAAAAGGCTAATTCCAGGGTTCTTTGAACTCAGAATGAAGAGTTGAAGAAGACAATTGTAAAGAATGGAGTGAAACCTAATGACAAGTTAGTTGTACATAAATTGCTACAAAGTGTTGAGTCAGAGATAAATGTGTTGAAGAAGAACTTAAAGTTGCCTACTGGAGAACACTCAATGGCAGTAGAGGTAGCAGAGGTTGAGAATGAGAAAGAGAACATTTTACAACAGTTGTTACATAAAGAGGAGGAGGTTTCTAAGTTAAAGAAGTCCGTCCTTAACTTGAAAACTCAAACTGGCTCTCATTCTTTCACTATAATCATGCCACCCAGAACTGATGATCCAACAATTAAAATTGGAAAAGGCTAATTCCAAGGCTCTTTCAACTCAGAATGAAGAGTTGAAGAAGATAATTGTAAAGATTGGAGCGAATCCTAATGATAAGTCAGTTGTACAGAAATTATTACAAAGTGATGAGTTAGAGATAAATGTGCTGAAGAAGAAGTTAAAGTTGCCTATTGGAGAACACTCAATGGTAGCAGAGGTAGCAGAGGTTGAGAATGAGAAAGAGAATCTTTTACAACAACTATTACATAAAGAGGAGGAGGTTTCTAAGTTAAAGGAGTCTGTCCTTAACTTGCATACTCAAAATAATTCTCATTCTTTCACTATAATCATGCCATCCAGAACTGATGATCCAGCAATAAGATTATCCCAGTTGAGTAAAGAGTTGAAGATGGAAAAAAATGATCTCAAGAAGGCTCAGAGAGAGTTGGAGACATTGAAAAAGATAATGCAGGCCAAAGAAGGAGAAGTCAATAAGTACAAATCAGATTTCTAGACAACCAATAATGAAATCAAGAGTCTAAAGGAAAAACTAAAAGGAAATATAACTCTGATTCAAGCAAAAGACATTTTATGGAATGAAATCATTGAAGCCATGAAAACAACTTGGGAGTCATTGACAATAGTGTCAGAGGAAAAGAAAATTATCAGAGATTTAGAGGAACTAGTTATGGAAGATAAACATAAGAATCTTAACAGAGCCTTATGGGCAATGAAATTCATTGATTTCATCAATTCTAAGATAGATCAGGAGTTGGAGGAAAATGAAATTAAATATAGGACATTGTGTGTTTTAGAGATCAATAAGTTGATTGTAAAAAATGCTTGCATGAAGTCAACAGAGAAGAAGTTGGCAGAAATTAAACAAGTTGTAAACAGGTTTGATAACATATTTGACAAAAGGGCCAGAGCAGGATTGCCTTCAAGTTGGGATCTCAAAGGCAGTATTTTATCATGGGATTCATATGAGCCACTGTTAGTGCTAGCGAAGAGTAAGATTGATAATACCCATGAGAAGACCGCAATCCTGAAAGGAGCTACAATTGTTAATTTCTTACAAAGGCATTTTCAATTACTTTGGATGGTAAAGACTTTGTTCACAGAACGACCTACTTTCAGCAGTATCACTACCTTCAGGCTAGAATATCATAAGTTGATCAATTCCCCCGAAACCAACATCGAGATATGGAAGAAGTGCAGAGCATGGATGATTGATTCACCGGGTGACACCTCAGCATCTCAGAAGGACACGTTAGCAAATCTAGAGAATATATTGGTAGCGAATCAAATTCAAATTCAGCAAATAGATTGAGGCTTTAGTTTTAATTATCTTTTCGTTAAAAAATCCATGTTGTAATGAAGTTTTTAATTGCCATGTTATCCAATTCTAGGTAGTTCGAGTAGTTACAAGTAGTTATAGCAGTTACAAGTGCTTTGTATTTTATTTAAAGAAATGAAAAAGAAAGAAGAGGGTTCTGAGTTTTGGACCTCTGGATGACTATAAATTTTGTACTGAATTCTCTGAGAAATTAATGAAAGAAGATCAAGTTTCTTGCACCTGTTGATGTTGATGTGTCTTTCCAGTTTTGCTTTGTGTCTATTCCTCTTTGAATGTAGTGAAGTAATGTAGTTGCGAGTCTCTTTTTACATTTGTAAGTAAGAGTTAAACAATCCTTAATATGCGCTCCTTCACTCCAACTATTCTGTTCACATAAAATTCTTCTCAAATTTGAAGTGATAGATTCTATTTCTCAGCATATCATTTTGAGTTTCCATTACAGTTCTTATTTTCATTTCATTCAATATCAACAGTTAATGGCATTTGAAGGCTTTCATTATATCATATTATTGAGGGTATTAAGTAATTAAATTTCAAAGGTGTTAAACAGAGACCATTTGCTTTTATAAATTTGTGACACACATTTATAAAATGTCTTGAGCACTGAGATACCACAACCAAGGGATTGTTTCTTGAGATACAACATTCTGTTTGAGTGTTTGTGCGCATTTTATTCAATATTTATATGAATTTCTCGTATGTTTGACGCATTTTAGTGTGGAATTCATAGAATTTTATATTTTCTTTCAAAAAATCATATGCAATTGGTTATTTGTTGAGAATAGGTTGTTCAAAAATAAGGGAATATTGTATAGCCCGTGCTTGTTAAAGGCCACCACAAAATATAGTGTCAAAAATTCCAAATTACTTTGTCTAGACATGTTTAACGTTTCTCATTCCACAATCAATGCAAAAAAGAAGCAACTTCCTAGAAGGAAAACTTTTTCAATGAAACTAGTCTCAATTATTCGTAATTTTTCCCAAGTGCATCTCGTGTTTCATTGCTAAGTGGTGTAGGGGAAGACTAGGTAAATGGAATGAGAAGTGCAGAATGGGCAATTGTTCCACTCACATTATATGCAACTTTCCTACGTATGCCAGTATCAATCCATTTGGTTTCAAAGAATCAGTTGAGTAGTGTGCATCATAATGTTGTATAAGAATTTGGAATATTTATTTTGCTGTGAATGTTTTCCTAGATCCAACTCCTCTAGTTAGAAATGGATACAATGGGTTCTCAATGTTCATATGTTTTTTCATTGTAATGTCTTTGATAATTTCTTGTTTCTCCCTATTGAGCATTATTCTTATCTTGTGATATTCCACATTCTTGAGTAGAAATGGATGTTTAGAAAAATTGAATCCAATATTCAAATGCATTTTTTTTCATGGTGATGGGAACATTGCAGATCTATTTCCAAATCATATTTCTCATTGAAGTGTTCTACAATTTTCTATTTTTTTATTGTATTATTGGAATCCATGGAATTGTTCTGGAATTCATGGATTTCATTCTCCAGATTACCCCATAGTGGATTGATGTTATATGTGAATTTAGATTAATTTATATTTATTGTGTTTTCATGTAATATATAAGCAGATTCCCATGATACCATGTTTTATTTCAATGCATTCTCAATTTTTTCAAATGGGACATATAGAAAAGGATTTTTCCTCCAATATTTTTCATAGTCAACATGCTTCTTGTATTTGATGAATCATATTACCTTTGGTTTCTTTACTTTTGTAATAGGTGTTCCATTTTTTTTTTTGTACCTTGACGCAAATTCAGTGAGGCATACATTCTTTATAGCATCAGGTCTAAATGTAATAATCAATAATGGCATTACACATGACATTTTTGGAATTTTCATCTTCCTGTCTTAGTAGGAATGATGGTTTGAGGATAAATGTGTGTTGATCCATTGGTCATGTATTTATAAATAAGCATTTGCTTGAACTATGGTTCAATGGTAGAGAAATTTCTATGTGCACTTCTTGTTGCTCCAATATCTATTGGAGATTAAGAAAAGTGTTTCCCAATGAACGCATCATTGCAATATCATTTACTTTGCTTTTTTCATGTTCTCTTCTTATTCTTTTGAATGCATTTTTCATTGCTTTGTCAATTTTTGTCATGTAAGATGTGTAATACGACGTAGTTGCATATGCACTAAGCACAAACTGGGCATTAGTATTTTCATTCCACAATTGTCACATTTTATTTTCAAAGCTATTGTTCCAAATATGATAGGGTTTTTGTTCTAGTAAAATTATCAGTTGTTTCACTGTACATTTTATCGTTACAATGTAATCATATTTAGTCAAATGTATATCATCCAAAAAATCATCAAAATTTCTATTGTTATCATATTTTTGGGTTTCCATGATACCATATAATAATTTCTCTCTTTCGTTCATTGTGTCATCTACCAAGGCAATTGGTTCAAGAACTTTTGTGCCTCTCATGGGTGACATTGGAAAAATGTATCTAAAATGTGAGTTATTTCTCTTTTCACAACTTTTTGTATGATGGTTTTGATGTAATTTTGTAAGCTATGGATCAAGGTGGTCTGTGTTACAGGTTAAATAGATGTCGACAAAGTTTTCAATGTCATTGTTACTATTGACTCCATATATCAATGCATTTTCTACCCACAACAACCCATGCTCATGTTCACTTCATCTATTTTGTAGCTCAATTACAAAGTAGCAATCTACTATGTTTCCAAAGAATGTTTTATCTTGAGATATCATTTTCTTTGACACATTAATTCGATGCCTATAATAACGACTAAAAGTTAATACATTTTCGCTTATCAGATAGTTAATGTTTCAGTGCTCTATTGTTTCAATATGTTTTCTTTTTCTTCTTTTGTCATGCAATTCGGTCAATGTGTTGACCAATGGAGCCCACTGATGTTTAGCACTTGTAAATGTGACAAAGAAAGTTGGCGGTCCTTGTTGACATATCATGGAAATTATATTTTTCTTCATTTATTGCAAGAAATCAAGAGAAATTCTTATGTGTTTGAAATCCATATAGCCAATGTCACTTCTATGAATCTTGTCCAAGTTGGGATCGTATTTAACATCTTTGGCTCGTAAATTTCTTCCTTTTAATTTTCCTTTTCTATCTTATTCAAATGCATGAAAGGAATTTTTCAATTATTATTCACAATGTTTTGAAAAACAGATTAGTTGTGTGGTAAGATAATTCACCACTATAATGCATCAACTCCCATTGCACAATTTTTTGGTAGTGGAATATTTCAACAATGTCACCAACACGTGGGTCTCCAAATAAAAGGGATGGAAATTTCATCTCCTTTACATACTTGTCTCTAAATATTCCAAGGGGCCGTTTTCCTTCAACTAGAGCAACCTCGATCAACTTGTCTTGTAAATCATGGGTGCATTGGGACCCTATGTATCCATGTACCGATATTTCAGTTGGTGTTTCATTTTCTGAATTGTTGGTTGTTTCATTTTTGTCTTTAATGCCAATGTTTTCAGTTGAAGAATTTAAAGCAGTTGATTGTAGAATTTTATTCCAATATCTCTTTATGCTTATGTTTTCAGCTTTATAAAGGTCTCAAGAAAATAGTTCTCTCAATGCATTCATGGCATTGTCACACGTAATTTTCCGCTTTGAAATTCATTTTTATATTCCAATCACATTTTCAAAGCAACAACAATTGTTGTTGTGTCCTCCATATATCGTGGTAGTGCATTTTGGACAATGTTTGTTTGGAAAACAACATTGTTAATCGATCCTCTTAAGCCCATTTGTGCTCATTTGTATCCCCATTGTCTTATTTGTGCAAATTCAATTCTCAATCTGACAAGACACTCTTCAAGTTTTGTGAGTGAGGTTGGAATTTGCAATGGTTTGTTCCGTCTAATCCTACCAAGAATATAAAATTGCAGGAAATTTCCATTTTGAAGTGCTCTTTTGCAAACTTTTCATATTAATCTGGTACAAATTTTTTTATGACTATCAAATAAATCTACATATATTTGTTCTAGGTCCTATCCAATGCTTACTAGATTCTTCTGGAAATGCAATGATTTACATATCAAACATTTCTTTTGAGATGTGTCTTCTATCTTGGCTAAGTAAATTGTCAAGGTATCTTTCTTGTACAAGTAACAATGTTGACTTAAATTTTTTTATTTTCATGATTGTTTATGGTTTGTTTCTAAACACAATATTTATTTTAATCTATGGACATTGATCTTTCTATTTTTTTGTGTTTTCATTGGAAGCATGGCACATTGCAATGTGTCTTGATGCCTATGTGCAATTGTTGGCATGGTTTCATGTTCAATGTGCAAGGAGGTTGTTCCTATTGGTAGAATTTACATTGTACATTGTCTCTATTTCTGTGTTCATCTAATGGGAAAGGTGCATAATGAGTATGCATTGTATTTGTTCGAAATGACATTAAGCTATATGTTTATCTTGAACAACTGATGCATTGGAAATAATTGACAATGCTTCTAGTTAGAAAGGACCACTATTGTATGTTCATTTGAATATTGTTGCTTCCCATTGCAAGAAAAATGGCCCACCTTCAACCCCACCTTTTTCATATGGCATTTCCATATTAACAAGGTATGCTTTCCAATTTGCAACTCTTTTTATTTTTATTTTTTATGACATCATTTGATAGATATTTTTGTAAATAGTGCAATACATGATGTGCATTATCGAATTGAAAAATGGTTGGACAATGTAAAGTCTCAAGGACCCTATATCAAAGTCAGGCGCTGTCAAATGGAAAAGTGCAAAGAACATGTTAGCTCCATAAACAAATATAGGATTTGTCTCCTTTCACGATTCAGGGGCTTGCATTTTTTTTTTTGATTTCTTTGCAATATATTGTTATATATTTTTAAGAAGGAGAAGATTATTCACTGCATGTTACAATGCTTTGGCCTACTTTCTTGTACAACAATGGTTCAAAGGGAATGTTGAGAGGATTATCATCATGGAACAATATAGGCAATGGGTTTATTGTTTTTCTTGAATTGAAGAGAAAATATCTTTTTTTTTTTGTGCTTGATCAGATCCATGTTGGTAAGTTCAACCATTTAGCCAACCAACATATGAAAAATGTCTCTCCCCATAGTCCTTGTTACTTGTCAACAAAACCATTTGAAGCAGGGAGACAAATCCTTTGCAAATATGTTTCAACGTCATTTTCCATGGAGCTGATATAGAAAATCAAGTGCTAGCTCATAATCAAATGATTTTATTGCTTCTATATGGCCTTTTTCAAGACATATCAAGAAGTGGTCAATTGTTCCATTTCACAATTTAGTCGTTGTATAGCAAAAATGAAAACACACTTCAATTGCATTGAAAATACAATTGCCTAGGATTTATGAAAATGCTTGAAGTCTAAAAAGATTATTTGTGTTCAAGACATCGTAAATAGTTGTATGATTGCTACATAGCTATTTTGATTGCCAACTGTCAACATCAAATATTTTAGGCAATTTTGTATAGTTGTCCTGCGAAAGTTTTCGTTGAAACTAGTTAGCTAAATGCAAATGCCCCATGTTTGTGACAATTGTACTCATAATGAAATAGCGCGGGGGGGGGGGAGGGGGGGGGGGGGGGGGACGGTACAATGCAATATGAAACTAATTCTAAATTTCCACTTTCATGTATTTTACAAAAAAACATGCAAAAGAGAACAATGCGATTTGTATATGAGTTTCTATCTGTGGAACTATTGACTTATGACATATAACAAAAGTAGTACAAGTCTTCAAGCAAGTAGAATAACGCACATTGAATGGACTAATATTTTCAGCATTTCTCTAGTTTATGTTTCCTAGTAGTTTAAATATATTAGTTATTATGTGCAATTTCTTATAGCATCTAAAGGAAGATGCACTTCCTAGGAAATTCAAGTTTGTTTATGGCATAACTTTATGAATTTTTCGTGGTTGTGTAGAAATTTTCTATGTCGTACATGAGACTAACTCTAATTTTTTTTTCAAAAGCCAACTAGTGTAAATATTCACATTACTCAATGTTTACAATGTTTTTAAATGCATCTGTAACAATCAAATGGAAACAAATGTGGAAAATATTCCTATTCAGGAGCTTGATTGCAGACAATGAACAATGGAAGCATAAAAGCCTGTTTAAAATGCTAAATTCACATATGTATTTTTAAAGGGATTTGTCAATAGAAAAAATAAAACTCATGAGCTTCTACACAAAAATATTCCTAGGACACACAAGGTTTTAAGGGAAGCAAACAACCAATGAATTGGTTGCATTTTGAAAAAAAACTGAGACAGTCACATACCTTATTGACAATATCGATACTGATTCAATTGCACCAAAGTTCCCACAATTCCTATTCTTTCAAATACCTTACTTCCAACTCCTCTAGGTGTTGTCAATCCAGGAAAACTACTCGCAAAGCTAAAAAACTATCTGAATTATTCGTCGTAGAATGAATTGTAGCCGTCATAAACATTTAGAGACTTACTATTCGATTTATTTGGAAATGGCATGAATTATTTTTTTCAAGGCTTAAAGCTCTAAGTAATTTCATTCAATGCATAGGATTGCATAAATTTTAGTTAAAATTGTAATACAATCCAAACCTCAAAATATTTGATATTTTGTCATCATCATTACTATATCTATATTATTATGAAATTTTGTGCGTGGTACTAAATAATATTTATAAAAATAATTTTTCATTCATATAAAATAAATGAAAATACTAAACTCTAAAACTATCTTTATTACACTAAATCCACAATGTTTTTATTGCCCAATCAGTCGAGAATCAATAGTGAAATAAATTGGCCAATAGAGAAAAGTCTCGATCACCGAATTCCTTTGGGAAATTGTACGACGACCATTAATTTTTGCTATCATTGCAAGTGTGGGAGTATCGTCAAATATTTTTCCCTTGATCTTGTGCATTGACAGTGCATGCACTGCAATTAATCTGGCTCAAATATTTTTGTTTTTATTACATGGAAACCCTAAACAAAATAAATGGAAATATTAAAGCACGAGTATAAGAGAGGCATTGTTATATTACATTTCATTTTGAATTTGTACAATCAATAAATAATGCGTTAAAGGAGAAGGTGGAATATGAAATTAATACAAAGGAAGCAAAATCAATACAAAGCCAAATCACAGTTGCGAATCCTAGAATCAAATTTATACTGCTTTGATTTACTTGCTAGCTCGCTCGACACCATCTTAATTTCAATTGTTATCCAGAACATACTCAATTAATATGCCTAAAATTATTCTTTCATGTATTTAGACAATTAAGCAGGGAAAAAAAGGGCCTAAATACAACAAATTAACATATTTTATATATTGCAATCAACAAGTTATGTTGACGACAATATATCAACCCAGACTGTCAACTAATGAGGGTCACAATTCTATCTTACAGAATGCAATGGCACAATAGAAAAATTCGATGTGAAGTTGATTGGTGCAAAAAAAACTAATTTCCTTTAAAATAAAATTACCTACATTTTTTTTATTAAATTTCATATTATTATTATTATTATTATTATTTTTTATTTTTTATTTATTTTTTATTATTTTATTATTATTTTATTATTATTATTATTATTATTATTATTATTATTATTATTTATTTATTTATTTATTTATTTATTTTCTTTTTTCTTTCTGGAAATATGATCTTGTAAAAAACAATATTTTTATTATAATAATAAAATTAACTATATATAAAATTTTGAAAGAGAAATTTTAAATGATTTGAATAATTTTTACAATTTAATAGAAAAACAAATTAATTAGATGTAATTAGTAAAAATATAAAACCCATATATATATAATTAATTTGAATATTTTTTTATAATTTAATAGAAAAATATTGATTAAATATGATAAAAAAATATATAGTTTATAAGTTTTTATAAAATGTTTTTTTCCTTTTTTATAATAATAATATTAAAAATATATAAAAATAGAAAGGCAAAAAAATAAATACTATTTTATAATAATATTAAAAAATAATATAAATAAAATATAAAAATTATATATCCAAATAATTATATATTTATTTTAAATGATTAATTAAATGTAATAAATCAATAATAATTTAAATGTAACAAGCAAATATATAACCCTCTTGAAATAGAAACTGTTGTTGGTAGAGCATTTAAGAACTAAATTATAATTTTAATATATTTGGCTTGTGCAATTTTGGTTTGATTGAAAAAGATTTGGTAAATATTGTGCACATTAAGGTGTGTATAGTTTGAGTGTGATTAATGGTTGTAAAAGGTGACATGTTCAAATCTAAAAAGGATAGAGTTTGTAAGTTTTTTTTATAGATTTTAGTAGTCAAATCGGTACATGGGAACGGGTTCCTCGTCCTACAAACAAAAAAATGATATATACCAATTCGATATCTAACTTAGGCATAACCTTGTAAGTATAATAAAGTACAAAGTGACTAATATATACTTTGTTGATCACTAACATAAATCTTACCTAATTTGAAGTGTGTAATGCATTATAATTATCTTTTCAATTTTTGATTTTATTCTTATAATTTCTTAAGCTATTTCACTTTAAGTTTCTTTTCTCTTTTAGATTGTTTTAGATTGAAAACATGTTATAAAGAAGATGTGCATGACTTGGGAAATCGAGACAATATCGGAGGGTTGGATTTACGACCTACAGAATCAACATGAATGTGATTCTGCCCAACATAATGGCATTCACCTTCATTATTTTTCCCTTATCCGTGCTTAACTAATGATGGTATCTCCCAAGATGCAACTAACCATTCCCTAAATAAAACCCTATAAATTTCCCTATAAATTTTCATTGTGTTGAGATCATATTTTGGATAATAACCCTTTAGGAATATTTTGACGACCATCATAAGGGTTGATAACACACAACCTACTACATACTTTAAGCAACACCAAAACTTCATGCCAAATATTTTAGATGAGTTATCTCAATAACTATAAAACATGCTAGGTACTCGAGCATATGAATTGTCATTTAATTTTGTTTAATACCTTTACTAGTTTAATTATATTACAATTACAAGGTGTTATTATTTTTTTTGTTATATTTAAATTCCTAAATTAAATAGTTGTGTGTTAAATTGATAAATCAAATCACTTAGTTAATGATATCATCATTCAATATTTTTTTTTTTTTTTTTTTTAACAAAAATAAGTAGAGGATTTTATTTAATATACTCCCGGACGTAGCAAAAAACCTTGGGAAATTCCTTACATTTACACCATCGTCAGGGGATCTTCTACTAAGAAGCTAACTAAGATTCTAGGAGATAAATCCCAGTATCTTCCACAATTTCTACAACTAAGACTTTCCTCATGATTACAAGAATAAATTATTACAGATTGCAAACATAATAATATGTAGAAACACTACATTGACTTATTTTGGAGACGTTTGCAACAAGGAGTCTACATGAAGTTGGGATTCTAAAGCTAAATTAACATCCGATTCACGTTCCCGTTTCTCCTTATGGGATTTCCAGCCTCTTGTGAGAGGCGGTTTTGTTGCATTTGAGGAGAGTGATTTTCCAACATCGCCTCTCGTACTTGACTTATTTTGAGTTGCTTTGATTTCTATAACTTGTTTGTAAAACATTGGAGTAAATATACTCATCTCCATAAGCTCAGAGTCTGACATACTTAATATTTTTGTCACAAAGCATGATTTTGTATCTGAAGAGACAACCATCTAAGGATATTTTTCTTCATTCTTCCCAGACACTACTAAGTTTCCTTGATCCTCCTTTGGGGTTTCATCCAGAGGATTAATTTCATCTTGTTATGGATCTTGAAGAGCCTCAAAATATTTTTTGTTGAGGGAAAATTATGGAACTTCTTCGACAAATTTCTTTGAAGCTGCAACCTTGATTTATTGATTCTTCCTTCGCTTTTGAATTGGTTGAAAATTTACCTCATTAGATATGGGGGTATGGGTTTGTCCTTCTTTAGAGATAGGGGCTTGGGCCTGCTCATCCTTTTTTTTAGGAAAGTTTTTGACAAAGTGCCCATGAGAATGGAATATGATGCATTTGAAGGGAATATTCTCATAGTCCAATTCCTGAATATGGCTCCATTCCCCTAAATTTATTTTTATGCCTCTAATAAACCTTTAGAGAGATTTAGTTCGACACAAATACAAGCACAAGAAAATTGGAATCCTTTTGGTTCTGCTTTGTCTAGATAGCGACCCAACTTATTTCCAATCTCTTTTAATGCATCATGGCCCCGAAGATGGAAAGGGAGGTGAGGCAACCGAATCCACACTGACACAGAAGTAATGTCAAAATTTGGATTGAAATCAAGAGTCCATGGGGAGATCAAGAGGACTTTGGTCCCCATAAAATATGGTCCTAATCTGAAAACCATATCTCTTTCCAGTTTATTCAAAAATAGAAAAACGTAGAAACCTTTTCCTACTACAAATAAAATTACTTGACCTTGAAACTTAGGGGTCCAGTATTCCGTGATCTAAGATTCAACAACTTTTGGATTTGGCCATAAGCCCATAAAAATGTTAACAAATGCTTTTTTTTCTGAGAGGGTTAAGGCTCTTTTGCATGGATATAACAGAAAGAGTTACATATCCAATATCTCAGCTAATTTCTTCACAATTTTTTTGGGGGGAATAGAAGGCCCCTCTAGTTTTTGCGCCTGCAGCAAGACTCTAAATGCAACCACCTCCTTCATAATGAGCAGAGGAAAATCGATCTACAAGATCAGATATGAGAAGCCTCCTATGGTATGTCTGTCAAATGCAAGCTTGAACCTTACTGGAGTCGCAACTACAATTGTTAGGGTCTCTTTCATCCAAAACTCATCTTTAGCAGGCAAATCACGAAATGGAGTCCAAGATTAGAGTGTTATAGTCCTCTGCATATCAAATATGAGCTAGCTAATGTCGTGGTTAGGGAAACCCTAGTCGCTAATAGCCAACAACAGCTAGATAAATATTGCAGAGGCAAACCCATAACTAAAGGAATGTTACATTCAAACTTAAAATTACGATTAAAATTTTACAATTTTACAATGGGAGCATCTATATTTCCATGTGTCATACCATGTTTTGAATGGTGAGTACGTAAAAAGCATGATCATGGTTTTATTGCAGTTGATTCATATTCCTTAGCCTCTTCTTTAATGCAACTCCACATCATTCTTGGTCTGCCCTCGATAGTCCTAAAACCTACAATTGAATTAGCCATTATGTTCTTTCCTTGAGTAAATTTCATTTATGATAACTTGAAGTGTAACAATTTCATTTGTACTATCTCCATGCCAGTAGTACCAAATATTGCTTATTTTTTTATTAATAAATGTCGTCGACGCCATCTATATGAGATGTTTTAAAGGAGGTTCAGAGAATGATTTGAGTTCCCCCATAACCACCATAGGGATAATTTTTATGCTCCCATGTATGCTAGGCTCAATGGAGAAGGATTACAAAAAAATTCCACCTTGAGATCAGATAATTTTCAAGCCCTATTTCTTTTTGTAAGTGAGGAATCTAGTCTTGTGTTTTTGGTTAGTAGCATTAGTCGTCAGTGTTGGAACAAGAGTTATCCTCCTCAATAAGTCACTATATATCTTGGATGGAGGGAATAAAGTGGTCCTTTATGATAGATTTAGATCTATCCTAGACACCACTGTGGGGGAAGGAACACACTTCCTCATCCCATAGATTCAGAAGCCCCACATATTCAAAATTTGAATGAATACCCTCCCCCCATTACTTTCACAATAACATGTTGCAATGCTTCGAAGGTCTCACTCTCTCCATAAACATATATGAATGAATAAAACCCTGTGTTCTTGTGAAATTACTTGCTTAAGGAGTTGGTTAGGGAGGGATATACACAAATATAGGGGTGATTATTGATGATTAAATGACAATTCCTCCCCTTAATAACTAGATTAATTAAACTCTTAGAGGTAGGTCAAAGTACCACCTTAGGCTTGTAAGTGACTTGTCGAGCTTTGTAATGTTGTAGAAAAATGGAGACAAAGGTCAAGGAGTGTCTTCAACTTAGTATTCAAGGAAGTTAAGCCTTCTAGGTTGCAAGGACAACTACCTAAGTAAGGTTCTCGTAAAAAAACATTTTACTTGATGTAACTATTCCCATCCATTTGATTAAGCTTGTAATGATAGACCTTTTTTTTTTTTTGAAGTTGGTTTTCATCCTAATGTAGCCATTCCCAACCATTTGAATACGATTGTAATGATATGCTCTCTCTTTTTAAGTTGGTTTTAATCCTAAAGTAACCATTCCCAACCATTTAAATAGGGTTGTAATGACATTCTCTCTCTTTTTAAGCCAATTTTCATGCTGATGTTTACAACATAGTGATACATATATAGAGGCACATGGGTTGGCCCATCATTCCAAATAATCTACTCATCCTAGTACCAACCTCCCCTTGCACAATTACAAATTTTAACCTCCATGGTAATGGCTTCTCTATAGGGGAGCCCCTCTAGATCCCCCTTTCTCTCAGTAGAACTATATGCCTTTAGAAATATGGTCTTTTCCTCTTGTAGGAAATATTCTCCCATGAAATCGGCTCCAACTATATTCATAATGAAAGAAGACTCTACCTTTAATGTTAAGCTCCCTTCAATCGTACCTTCTCTCAAATTAATATCCCTTGTTGAATGCTTCTCTCAAATAAATTTCCCCTATTGAAAGGGCCTCAATTAGAGAATGCACTAGACTTTGGTCTTGTCTTCGAGCTAAGGAACCAATGCATATAAAATAACTAGAGTAGAGGAGCAAATTATCTCATAGAATCAATAGTGGAATTAGGATCAGAGGAGAAACATAGGAAATAACAACAAAGGAGCAACACCGACACAAACATAGGTAGTAGCTAGTGGAGTGCTTGAAGAGAAAGAATGTCACTAGCACAAGGTTGAGCTAGTGGAGTGTTGGCATTGGACTTAACTAGCAAATAAACTTATATAGATTTAGATTCCAGTATGAAACTTCTTGCACAATGCCACATAGCATGTCTGTATGCAATCCCTCTAAGAATGTTCATGCAAATTGTCATGTTCCCTTCTTGTGATAGATACGTGACTACAAAGAGACTTACGAGAGAGTATTTGAAGTGTTAGGAGTGTTACACAATGACTAGAAATATATTGCAATGTTAAATGTCAAATAGTATGCATTGTAAGAATCTTAATTGTTAGAGAATATGTAAAATTAAAATATTTTAATAGACCAATAATATAATTTATTGAAAATTGTTTTTTAATTAAATTTTATTTTTATATTTGTGAAAATAAATTCCTATACATCAAGGACTTTATGTCAAATCAAATTAATTTGAACTAATAAAAAATTATAATTTGAAATATATATATATATATATGTTTTTGAGAATGAACAAATTCTATTGACAACCAATAACAGTCGGTACTCTAGCAAGAGCTCAACTCAAGGTTTTAAGGTTTTATTGACAAATGATACATGATTACCATGACATAACACAAGATTGAAGAATAACTAGACAGAGGAATACGATATAGAATATATATAGCTACTTTACTTACGTTGACATGATACATTATTTGTATTAATAGAATAACTAGACAAAGGAATATGCTATGGAATATATATCTAGCCATTTTTCTTTTAGTGTGGCAACAAATAAATCACATTTAGAGAAGGGAATGTTATGGAATATATATCTAGCCATTCAGAAATGATATGTACTTATTGTGACACGAATGGACTTTGATTTAGAATAAATGGGCAAAGGAATATGATATGGAATATACCTAGCCACCTTAGTTTTAATGTGGAAATGAAGTCCTTGGATATGTGAAATACTCGAAGGAACTAGAGAATTGCCACTTCAATATCTTTGATTTGCTTTAATAGAATAAATAGACAAAGGAATATGATATGGAATATACCTAGCCACCTTAGTTTTAATGTAGAATTACAATCCTTAGATATATGAAATATTCTTTAGAGGGAATGAAGAATTGCCACTTCACTATGATAATTGGCACATACCTAGCCACTTAACTTTGTCTTATTCAGAAATGATACATACTTATTGTGACTCAAATTGACTTTGATTTGCTTTAATAGAGTAAATAGACAAAGGAATATGATATGGAATATATCTCGCCACCTTACTTTTAATGTGGAATGAAGTCCTTGTATATAGGAAATTCTCTCTCGAAGGTGCCACTTCACCATGATACATTAAGCTTTTTTTTTCTCACCATTATTTCTCGAACATAGCATATAGTATTTATTTCGAGTTGTAAAAGACACGAGTAATGTACTTAAAAAGTTTGTGATTAAATTATTTATAATTAGAATTAATTGAATAAATGGTTAGGTTATTTAATAAGTAAACTTATTTAAAAAATAATTAATCCTAATTTTATAAGTTAAATATTGGAAATTTTCATAGAATTGAGTTTTTCATTTTTTTATGTAACATAGAGTTATTGAGAGTTGGCGTGTGAACGTAATAAGGTTTAGGAGTATTTATTATAGATTTTTAATAAATTTATATACAATTACTTTATATATTTTTTTGATGTTTATATTTCATTTTATTTGTTTGTTGGTTTTAATTATGTATAGTTAATTGTTGTAAATAGATTTTTAATAAAATAAAAAAGATGTAAGAGCAAAGGCACTCATTATTATAGATATTTAACTTTAGAAATTTACAGTGGGAAAATTAGAAAACAAATTTTAGTATATCAATCTGTAAAGTATTACAATACAATATATCTTGCGGTGTTCATAAATTTTCAATCTAAAAATCTAGATTAGAATACGATCTTAGTTCCTTAACCAAAACTACAAAACCATAGGTCAAACTACTATGTGCCACAAAACTACTAAAAACGAAAATCATATGCCAAAAATATGTGCAAAAAATCAATCAATTTTTTTTTTAATTAATTATTTTAGGGGCACTACCCTCGAACCCCTATGAAGGGGGGATTCCCCCCGTACTGCATCTAACACAACATATAACACGTGCGGATCGTTGTGCAAATAATATAACACATAATTAACATTCTCCCACCTATTGTTTCTTTCCATGCATGGGGTCATAGGAATACATGATCAATAATGTAGGGTACTAATGCCCATTGTTCCCTTACACCAAGAGAGCTTCTTAGTGCTCATAGATTTTGTTAATGAATCAAAAGCATACTTCAAATTGATCACCTTCACCAATAACATCTTGTTTTCTTCAATCACTCTCACAAAGTGATACTAAACATCAATATGCTTTGTCTTAGAATGATATGTTGGGTTCTTATCTAGGAGGATTGCACTCTAAGTGTCACAATCTATCCTCATAGATTGTTGTAGCAAACCCAATAACTGAACACAATCTTTGTAACCATACTACCTCCTTGCTTGCATGAATCGCTGCCATGTATTCAATTTATATAGTTGAGAGTACGACTGTAGACTGTCTCTTGCTCTCAATTGATTGTTACCCCAAATAGGTTAAACATATACCCACTTCTAGATTCTTTGTAATCCAAATCTCTAGCCTAATATGTTGTTGGAGTTGATCTCAATACTAAGAGGGGGGTGTGAATCAATATTGCAAGGATTTATTCACTTTTTAAATCCTTTTATAAAAAACAACCAGAAATCAGTAACCCATCATCTAACATACGAACAGATAGAAAACAATGTAAAAACACCATAAACAATATAAAAAACATGCACATAAATGGACACAAGTTTTCTGGTGGAAAGCCCTCTCCAGGGAAAAAAAACCAGCCGTTGTTGTTGCTGCTCAAATCTTCTATTATGATTAACAAAGTTTTACATATAGGAGCTACCACCCAGTAGCTGGAAGACTTGACCATTAAGGAAGTCTGCTAGCAACATCAATTGGAAAGATTCTTCTCTCACGACTCTATGAACAATTATTCACTAGAAGCCACCACAACCAACGAGTCTTTCCCAACATCACTAGACTCTAGAGAAATCTGCTTCCCATTTTGATCTATCTACTAGAAGGCATCCACCTTATATACACACTATCTACTATGAGTCTCAATGCTCTCAACACCTCTTGCTAGCCATGTTTCAAAACATTTCACATTGGGCTCTCAAACTCAATCAACATGAGCAACCCAACAACCCAAAAATGACTCTATGATATGATATAAAAAAATAAAGTCTGATAATCACACTACCCAACAACACTACATGTAAACAATATGCAATATGGAATATTGTAGCACATGCTCGCTCTCACACATAATCCATCAAAATAAATAATAACATATTCTCACAAAATTATATATCAAAATATCCTCAATAATTTCCCATAAATACCTTAAGAAAATACCATGGTTATCCCAATACCATGGACACTTGTAGCATAGTAAACTCCAAACCAATACCACGGGTCAATACCATGGTTATGCCAATACCATGGACCCCTGTACCACGGTAATCTCCAAGTAAATACCACAGGTCAATACCATGGTTAAGCCAATACCATGGACCCCTATACCATGGTAATCTCCAAGTCAATACCACAGGTAAATACCATGGTTAATCCAATACCATGGACCCCTGTACCGTGGTAATATTCAAGTCAATACCACGGGTAAATACCATGGTTATACCAATAACACAAATCCCTATATAGTGGTAATCTCCAAGCCAATACCATAGGAAGATACCATGGTAATACTAATACCTGCAATGTCAATATTAAGTGTCGACTTGGACCACACACACACAAACAATACCAAGGTAATACATGTACCATGGTAATATCACGTGCCAACTTGTGCCACATACATACGAAAACCAATAGCAATCATCTGCATATAAGCAACAAACATGAGAAAAATACTAACCACATCAACGCAAACAACTGCACAACTTTCACAAGCCAAAGAACAACTTTTCAATCAATCGTATGCATAAAATCATCAATTTTCATAAGCCAAAATACTCCAGAACCATCTATCACACTCATGCACACTCAAGCCAATTGCAGCGCATGCCCAGGTTGACATCAATGCCAACCATCAAACACTGCAACATAACATCTGCATCATCAACGCACCTGCAATACAACATCAAGGCCAACAATCTCCCCCTTCAGCATTGATGGCAATCCCAGTTGAACCATTCATATGAAACGTACCTATGAAACAAATCTCCTCATGCACTCCCCCTTTGACATCAATGGCAAAGGGATCACCTTAACAATGATGGAACCGACAAAAAATCCCCCCTGGACAATAGATGGTGGAAGCAGCAACAACAATACATCACTCGCTCCTCATAGAAACTCCAACGACATCATACACTCTCAACAAAAGCAGTAATAACATGAGCATAAACAATAATATAATATGAGAAACACCCGCTCCATCAACATCATCAACAACAAAAAAATAAAATAAATTTGATCACCATCATAAAGTAGTACTAGATTACATCCATCATTAATAACATGGTGTGGGAAATAACAACAACATCCTCCTAGGAAACAACATACCATAACCAACAACAAAAATACATCATAAGCAGTAGCAAATGGATGTAGAAGCAAGCTCAATCAACAACTCCAACATCATGTCATTACCATAAAAAATAATATAGAGTGAACAACAAACACATCATAAACCATAGCAACAACAACAACACTCTTACCAATGCAAAATAGTTGTAAACATGATCATCCTCAAGCAACAACACAATATCCACCTGATCAGCAAGTACATGCAAGACATGCTCCCCCTGAGCATCATAACATCAAGCAGCAGTAGCATATATGATCATAAATATTATATGTATATACTAGTAGCAACAAAACCATGCACCAATTCCATATGTGCCAAGATGAATCTCAGGACAAAATCAATATGTGATGTCTATCATCATCATCCTCTAATTGAATGGAGAATGGAAAACATCTTCTGACCAATAGACATTGATATCACCAAAGGTATAATGGAAATTCATACATAAATATAAGGAAAAGAATTAACATAACCACCATCCATACATCAATTATGAATTATCAACAACCATCCACTAGATCGTCATGATCACCAACCTGCAAGAAATTCCTTCTGGTTGAAACAAAAGTATGACTATGCATAACATGACTGATACATAGGGTATACATTAGTTCATGGTTGTAAAAATAAATATATGTTAGTGATTCTATATACATGACCTATCCAACCAATAACTTCACACGACCAGAAAATTGTGTACATATGTTACAGGGCCTCATGAGCATGACAAAAAATGATGAAGTACAATATGAAACTTTGTGACTCTTACATGATGCTTTAAATTTTCAATACATGACCAAGACTCAAGATTCTCTCCAAGACATATTCAGTTAAACCCCTTGACTAACAACATGATGAATAATCAACAATATGTAAATATCATCATGCACATAACCATCCACGTGCACAAAGTAGATCCATCTGTAACAAGGCACCATCTCGTAGCAAAAAATGATGTAATAACAATAGTAACCAATCAACATGAAATATGTAATAATGAGCAGCAGTAGTATATAACCATGACATAAACTGAGCAACATAAAAATCCAATCTATAGAAGCAAAATCTAACACATAAATAGAGCTCATGAACTTGCAACAACAATATATGACCACCATCTCACATAATCCAAAATGCACCAACCAACATAGATATATAGTAACAACAAAAAATATGTCAACAACATGTACACTATTTGCAGCAAAAAACAATCATCCTCTCAAGGTAGCAGCATATCATGTCACTAGGAACCACCAAGCCACATATGCATAATGCCAACAATTAAGCAACAAAAAAAAATCTTCAACTTGGAGCAACACTAAACTTATAGAAAAAAAATTATCAATAGTAAGACCAACAACAATGAATCATAAAGAGATCTACTAAATGCAACATAGGTCAAGTAACAACAACCAATCTCCTCAATGGCCAATTTTAGATAGATGAATAATCATGAGAAACATAGAAACCTCCAAAATCTCTTCTAGATTGCAAATCTAAGCTCCAACTCATAGTCAAATATTCCAACTCTGAAAATCGTTTGGATAAGAAGTGATGATTTTATTTTATCTTCTGGAAAAATGAGGATGAATCTGGAAATTCTGCGACATGGGTTTTGTGAAGAACAAACCAAAATTAGTTTTCCAATGAGAAATTTTCCAAAAATAGGCTTGGATTGAGAAAAACATAAGGTTATTCGAAGACAATTTTCTAATATTTATTGTTGTGGCCAGTTTGCAATTTTCTTCAAATGCACAATCAGATTCGATTTGCTTCCAACTTAATGTTGATATATATATATATATATATATATATATATATATATATATATATATATATATATATATTGTTAATGTAATTCTCAAAATCTAATTATTCAATTGTTTATTTGTGCAGGTGATTTCCCATCATTTCATGCGCAAGAAAAATAAAATGAGAATATTTAAACCATATCATGCTCCTATTTAAAAATGATCAACAAACAAATAATGTCAAATCTAATGAGGCCATTTGACAAAGCTTCCTTTGAGGAGCTCCTCTTGAATTTATGAAATTTATGCTTCAAGTTCCCCTTGAGGTCGAGTTGGCCTCAATTTTATTATTTCTTTTTCTTTTCCAAACCTTGATGTACCGCTTTCTATTCAGATCTTCTTCTGGTTTATTTTTCATATTCCAAATTCTTCTTTGATGACTATATCCCTTAAGAGTTATAGGCAACAAGAAATATTTGGCTCTATGGCCTAAGTTATCACAAATATAACATTTAATGTGTCCAAGAAATGGCGGAAATGGAACTTTTTTACAATTAATACCTTTATGCCCAAAATCATTACATAGAAAACAATTGCCACAAAAGACTTTTTTGTACCTGAAGAGCAATGTGGATGCTTGCGAATTCACCTTCTTCAACTGTAGAATTTTATTGTAATCATTTGTCTTCTTACTTTTGAAATTTGTTGCAATGTGCCCAAATTTTTGACAACTAAAACATCTTGCATTTCTCAAACCATTCCTAGTCACCTTCTTCAACTTCTGATTTTGATGATGATTTTCTTTATTTTTTATGCTAATTTCTTCCTCGGGATTTTTGACCTTTGTTTCTTTAGCTCCAAAAGTATATCTTCTCTCTTCCATTTATGTATCTAATTTCTCACAGTGGTTGATCTGATTCTTAAGATGATTCTCAATTTCATCCTCACTCATCTTTGTCTTTTCTAACTGATTTTTTAAATCAACAATTTATTCCTTGAATGCATGCTCTCTTACCTCAAGAATATGGAGAAATTTATTCAGATCTTTATTTTCTAATGTGAGCTTATCTATCAACCTTGCATGAGAATTATTTTTAGCCTTGAGGGTTACTAATCTTTTAAATTCATCATCCTCATATTCCTGCACTGGAAGAACACCTTCCTCACATCTTGAGGAATCAACTTCAAAAGACTCATCATCAACTTCTTCAATAACCCCAAAATCATCATCACTATATTAGCAAGGAAAATTTCCATGACTGAAAAATACTATTTTCCATATATTTGACCAGTAGAAGAGGTTCTTCGGTTTTTGCAACATTCTTCGATTGTTTGCATATTTTTTTCTAAGTTTGTTTCTTCTTATTCTTCACCATAATCCCACGATATTCTCTCAAGTGATCAATCTTCGCCGAGAGAACCCCGCTCCGATACCAATTGTTAGAGTTGAGCTCACTAATGAGAGGGGGAGGTGAATCAATAGTGTGAGGATTTATTAACTTTTTATTTATTTTTATCAAAAACAACCAAAAATCAGTAACACATCAACTAACATATGAACTTATAGAAAACAATGTAAAAACACCATAAATAGTATTAGAAACATGCACATAAATGGAAATAATTTTTTTGGTGGAAAGAAAAAAACCACCCACTTTTGTTGTTTCTCAAATCTTCTATTATGTTGAACAAATGTTTACATAGAGGTGCTACCACCTAGTAGTTGGAAGACTCGACTATTAAGGCAACCTACTAGCAACATCAATTGGAAAGATTATTCTCTTATGACTCTACGAACAATTTCCTTAGAATCCACCACAACCAACGAGCCTCGCCCAACATCACCAGACTCTGGAGAAATTTGTTTCTTGTTCTAATCTATCTACTAGAAGGCACCCACCTTATCTACACACTATCTACTATGAGTCTCAATTCCCTCAACATATCCATGCTAGCCACGTTTCAGAATATTTCACATTAGGCTCTCAAAATCACTCAACATGATCAACCTAGTAGCTAATCTCTGATCTGATCTGAAAATAAAGTTTGATAATCACACTACCCAACAAAGTTACGGGTACAAAATATGCACGACAAAATATTGTAGCACACACTCGCTCTCACACATAATCCATCAAAATCAATAATAATATATTATCACAAAATTATATATCAAAATATCCTCAATAATCTCCAATCAATACCTTGGGAAAATACCATGGTTATCCCAATACCATGGACACATGTACCATAGTAAACTCAAAACCAATACCACGGGTCAATACCATGGTTCTGCCAATACCATGGACCCTTGTACCATGGTAATCTTCGGGTCAATACAACAGGTCAATACCATTGTTAATCCAAAACCATGGACCCTTGTACCATGTAATATCCAGGTTGATAGCACGAGTCCATACCATAGTTTCCAATACCATGGACCCCAGTACCATGGTAATATCCATGTCAATAATGCAGGTAAATACCATGGATCCCTGTACCATCGTAATCTCCACGCTAATGCCATAAGTAGATACTATGGTAATACCAATACCTACAATGTCAATACTAAGTGTCATCCTAGACCCCACACACACAAACAATACCAAAGTAATCCATGTACCATGGTAATCTCACATGCCAACCTATGCCGCATACATACCAAAACCAATAGAAATCATTTGCATATAAGAAACTAACATGAGAAAAATCCTAACCACCTCAACACAAACAACTGCAAAACTCTCACAAGACAAAGCACAACTTGTTAATCAAGAATATGCATAAAATCATCAACTATCATGAGCCAAACTTCTCTAGAACCATCTGTCACACTTATACACCCTCAAGCCAACTTCCACAAATCCCCAACTTGACATCAATGCAAACCATAAAAAACTGCAACATAATACCTGCATCATCAATGCACCTGCAATATAACATCAATGCCAACATATGTATCAATAAAGCCATGTATGTACGACATTTTGTCCAATATTGGTCTTCGTTGGTAGCATAATTTAGAACTACAAGTGCCACATAGATACCTGAAAACCATATTTACTATTTTCAATTGTTTCTTCCCTAGTTTTTACATATATCTACTCAATACTCCCAATGCATATGCAATGTCTAGTCTAGTACAAATCATTTCATACATCAAGATTCCAACCACACTGGCATATGGAGCATGTGGAATGTCCTCATCCTCTTCATGTGTCTTTGGACATTATTCTAAAAATAAATTTACATGTACATGAATAGGGACTTTTATTGGTTTACATTTCTGCATATTAAACCTTTACAATATTGTCTTGACATACTTCCTCTTATTTAACCTATTGTTTCCTATTTGCCCAACCTCTTTTTATTTCCATGTCCATAATGAAATTTCCAACACCAAGATTCTTCGTGTCAAATTTAGAGTAAAAATTAGTTTTCATTTACTGAATGATTTTCCTATCATTTCCAATCAACAACATATCATCCATATACAATACCAAATAAATAAAATGATCACCAGCTAATTTAAAATACACCCAATGATCCACTTTTCCCCTTGTGAAGTCAAGTCCCAATATATAAGTATCAAATTTTTGATACCACATCCTTGGTGATTTCTTTAACCCGTACTGGGACTTTTTTAGTCTACATACTAGCTCATTCTTTCCAGTCACCATAAAATCCTTTTGGTTTCTTCACGTACATTTCTTCTTCCAAATCTCCATGTAGGAATGTTGTCTTCACATCCATCTGTTCTACTTCAAAATAAAAAGTAATATAAAAAATATATAATAGAAGTTAACTTAGTAACAAGAGAAAAAAGTCTCACCAAAGTCATTTCCCTCTACTTGGGAATAACCTTTTTTCTGGTAATCAAGATTTTTATTTCTCCAATTTTCCTTCTACATTCAACTTCTTCTTAAACATCCATTTTCTACCAATGGTATTTATTCTAGTTGGAAACTCCACTATATCCCAAGCCCGATTTTTTTCTAAGGTTGCCATTTCTTCAACCATGGCCTTTTTCAAGAATTTTCCATCCTATGAATCCACTTCCTCCTTATCAATTCTAGGATCATCGTCACTAATAAACAAATCAAAATTTGAATATAAATAAGGTGGAGTATACCTTTATAGTTTCCTTCTTTCCTAAATTGATCTCCTCAGTATTGGAGTTTTTGGTTCTTCTATTACTTCTAATTATTTTTCTTCTATAGAGTCTAATTCATCATTGTTCAATTGAAACTCTATTTTTCCTAGTTCTTTTTCCCTTGGTAGGACTTCTTGTTTGGAAACATATATGATTTCTCTAAATACTACACATTGACTATACACAATGTTCTTAGTTTATGGGTTCCAGAACTTATAAACTTGCATACCATCTTTATATCCAATAAAGATACACTTTTCACTTTTCTTATCTAGCTTAACCCTATTCTTCCTTGCAATGTGTACATATGCATATCAACCAAATACTTTGAGATGTTTAAGAGAGGGTTTCTTACGAGTTCATAACTCATGTGGAGTCTCATCATCCAAAATTGATGAGGGTGATTTATTTACCAAGTAAAATGCAATGTCCACTTTCTCTAGCTAGAAATATGGTCCTAATGAGGCACCAATGAGCATGCTACTTGCTTTCTGCATTAATGTCCTATTCATCATTTATGAAAATGCATTCTATTAGGGTTTGCATGGAGTAGTTTTTTCCTTGCTATATCACACTTCTTATAGAATTATTCAAGTTTATTCCCACAAAATTCTCCACCATTATCTATCCTCAACACCTTAATTTTATTTTATGTCTAATTTTCCACAAATGCTTTAAAATATTTTTATTTATAAAATAATTTAGACTTATTCTTCTTTTTTTTTAACAAGAACGGTTATGGTTTATATTAGAATTTGGCCAAAATGCCTTTCACCGGATACATTTGATCGGGCATAGCCCTTAACCTTTCTTTCACTAACTGATCAAAGGCCCCTAAACTTGGAAAACTGCAAGATTTACTCGAGACTATCGAGTCTATCTCCGTTATTTTCCCTATCTTAAAGAGACAAACAAACTGTTTCAGTAAAATGCAGAAAAACATGTCAAACTTTATGGAATGGGGTCCCAATTCTCAATTCATCTGCCAAGAGACAGCCAGCTGGAAGTGAAACTGCCCTGTTGGCTTCCAAGTCAGCAGCTTTATTATTTTCCCTTAAAACATGAAGGAAGGAAGCAGTCCGGAAGGATTTCACCAAATTTCTGGTTCTTGAAATTACTCTTGCCAGTCTAATGTCTGCAGGAGAGGAATCCTCCACTAGAACTTTGATAATGGATTGAGAGTCTCCTATGATACTGATATCTGAAAGACCGAAAGCCTTTGCTTGCTTGAGACCTTGCAAAAGAGCCAAGGCTTCAGCTTGCATGCTAGTAGAATGCCCTAAACCCCAAGCGAACTTTGCCACAGTAATACCCTCTTTATTTTTAATAATTCCTCCTGCCCCAGCCAAACCAGGATTGCCTTTCGCTGCTCCATCGAAGAATAAAGAGAATCTGGAATGCCTGAGGAGCAGATCCGAGAGATCATTCTCCTTCCCTTTGAATTGCCACTCTTTTGTGGCCTTGTAATGCCTTATTTCACTAGAGAAATGGAGGTCCATCGAGGCACCCCATTCTAAGTCTTGCTGACTCAGATTTAGATCCGGCAAATGATCCCCCAGACTTTCTTTCCAAAGGCATTTTATTTTGGTGATGATGAACTGAGCGTTTAGACTTTCATCTCTGAAAATTTTTCTGTTGTGCTCAAGCCAGATCTGCCAGCAAGCAAATTTCGGCAAAGAGAGCCATGCAGCTGTGAAACTCTCATTTTTTGGAAGCGATCCTGTTTAGGAATTCCGCCAGTTTGCAAAAAGATCAAATATGGACGTGGGTAAGGTGAATTCAGAATTCCAGAAGCTCAGAAGGCCGTGCCAGATATCTCTTGAAAAGTTGCAGTCCAAAATAATATGCTGAGCGTTCTCCTCACAATCACAGCATAAGTAGCATCGAGAGGGACCGTGAAATCCTTTCTTCTTCAATCTATCTGCAGTTAGAATCCCTCTGTGGCATAACAACCAACATAAAGAGTCGACCTTAGGCATGGTTTTGCGATTCCAGATCCCGTTCCAGACTGCAGGATTAGGAGGGACGTTAGGGCGATCATGAAGGCATTTGTATCCCTGTGCAACCGTGTAAAGCCCTGGGGTGGCTCCCCATCCTCGGGCATCCTTCTTACCCACGCGTAGAGGCGCCATACCATTTAATAAAGAAAGGAAAAGATCTCGAGCTTGGGACAGCGCAGGAGGGACGGGAGGGAGCCTCCATCGCTGCCAATGTCTGCCTTCCCATTGTGAAATGTCCCAAAGAGTGGTGCATTCAGCGTTGTCCAACCATAAACGCAGCGCTTGCAGAGAGCAGTGGGACGATAGAGGAGGGTGCATCATAATGCTGTCATCCCAAATTTTAATTTCTTTGCCGTTTCCAGGGATCCAATACGCTCTGTCTCTGATTAAAGGGGCTGCTTTATGACAGAGCTTGATCAGCTGCGAACCTGAGGAGGGTAGGAGGGCATCTAGACATCTCTTCCTCTTTCCCATGAAATATTTCCTCCATAGGGCTTTTTGCACCCAACCTGGATTTGGACCAATGATTCTCCAGAAGATCTTGGCTCCCATAGCTATGTTTTGGAGGCTAAGATCTTTGAAATTGAGGCCTCCTTCACTCTGGGGCTTGTAGATTTTCTCCCAACTGACTAATGGGATTTTCCTGTCATTGTGATTGCCCCCTTTCCAGAAGAACTTGCGAATGAAGGCTTCCATTTTTTTTATGATGCCTGAAGGGGCTAGAATTACAGAGAATTGAAAGATGGGGAGACTGCTAAGAACAGATTTGATGAGAACAGTTTTTCCGGCTAGATTTAACCAAGAGAATCCCCAAGCTTGAATTTTGGCCTTGAACTTGTCCAACAGAGGAATCCAATCTCTGTTGTATGCCAATTTGCGAAAGATGGGAAGGCCCAAATAAGAAAAGGAGGACCAGTTGAGAGTGGCAGTAAAGCCCAGAATTCTTGAGATGGCAGAAAGGGTGGGAGCCGAGATGTTCCAGCAAAAAGATTTGCACTTACCATTGTTTAAACTGCTGCCTGTAGCTTCACTGTAGTCATCCAAGACCTCCTTGAATCTAAGAGCAGATCTGGCAGAGGCAGCCCCTAACAAGAGGGTATCATCCGCAAAGAGGGTGTGATTAACATTTTTGACCCCTCTGGCTATATTGAGCCCCAAGATCTCTTGGTCAACCAATTTTTGATCCAGGTAGAAACTCAGGACGGAAACATGAAGGACGAAGAGGAGCGGAGAGAGGGGGCAACCCTGCCTAAGCCCTCTTGAAGCTTTAAAAAAACCAGCTGCTCTCCCATTCACTAGGGGGGCGATCCAAGGATCAGCAATACAAGCACGGATCCATTTTAGAAAGCCCATTCCAAAGCCAAATTTTTTCAAGACTTCCCAAAGAAAGCTAAGTCTGACTCGATCGAAAGCATTAGCCAGATCTAGTTTGATAACCATACCTTTCTCTTTGCGAAGCTGGCTCGAGTGAATCACCTCTTGCACTAGAATGAAGTTGTCAGTGAGCTGTCTCCCCTGAACAAATCCACCTTGGTTCTCCAGGATGATGGCTGGAAGAATACCTTTAAGTCTATTGGCAATAACCTTTGTGATTAATTTGTATCCAATATTACAAAGAGAGATGGGGCGGAACCGATTAAATTCTTTAGCACCCTTTTCCTTGGGTATGAGGGCAAGAAAAACTGAATTGGTGCTGCCCCCAATTTTCTGGCAGTCTTGAGATTTCAAAATCATTTTGTAGAGGTCTTTCTCCACAATCTGCCAGCAGGTTTGAAGAAATCTTGCTGTAAAACCATCCGGGCCTGGGGCTTTGTCAGGCTCCATGTCTGAGAGGGCATCCTTTATTTCCTGAATAGATATCTTTGCTTCAAGCTGCTGATTCATTGAAGGCGAGATCCTAGGGGGAACCGCCTCCAAGAATTTGGAGTTTGGGTCCGTCATGCCCTCTTCTCTATACAGTTTTTGAAAGTGGTTGAAAGCTGCTCTCTTTATGCTATCAAAGTCTTTGTGTGTCAAATTGCTATCTTTGATTTCTGCAATAGAATTGAAGCTCTTTCTGGCTTGAGCTTGCTTGTGGAAGAAGGCCGAATTTCTATCTCCTGCTTTAAGCCATAAGGTCCTAGACTTCAGTCTCCAATGCTCTTCCTCCGAAAGTCAAGCTTTGTGGAAGATTTGCTGGAGCTCAGCTTCCTTATCTAGAACTTCTTTAGTGATTTCTGCATCTTCACATTGGGCATGGTGCTGGGAAAGATTATCTTGAGCCTGCTTTCTCTCTTTTGTAGGAGAGGGAAGAGCTTTGGCCCAAGATTTAAGCACCGTTTTCAGTCTTCTAAGTTTTTCTTCCCAAATGAAGAAAGGGGAACCTTTCACTGGAATATTCCAGCAGTCATGAACCAAGTTCAGGAACTCAGGTTCTTTGACCCAAAGAGGGTTGAATCTGAAGGGGATGGGGCCAAGATCTTTGTGGCCCAGCATCTCAAGCAAGATGGGCTTATGGTCAGAAACACTGCATGGGAGGATATGCAATCTGAAATCTAAGCCCAGCAAAAGAAAGGAACTCTGAACCAAACATCTATCAAGTCTTGCAGCAATGTGACCAGGACCTATTCTTTTGTTAGACCAGGTATACTTACCATTTGCTGGAGGGATGTCAAGCAGATCCCAATCCTGCACGAGGTCTTCCACCCATTCCCTTGCAGGGTCCCTTATGATTGTGCCTCCTTGCTTTTCCTCCATGCACAAGGTGAGGTTAAGATGACCTGCAACAATGATGTTTTCCAAATTTTCTGACTCCGACAGATGTCTGATGGAGTCCCAGCACTCCCTTTTCTCCCCTATATTTGTTGGAACATAGACATTGAAAAGACTGACTGCCACCCTCTAGTCCAAAGGCTGGAGCTTCAAAAACAGCCAGTGGGTGTTGTGCAGCATGGTGACCAATCTGAACTTGAGAGGGTTCCAAAGGGAGCCCAGTCCCCCAGATGGTCCCCATGCTGAAACTGCACGTCCGCTGCTACCTTTCCAAAAAATTTTATTGATTTTGAGAAACTCCTTGTCCTCCATTTTGGTCTCCTGAATCAGAAGAATGTCTAGAGCTTCTCTTCTTATAAGGCTTCTCGTTGCTTCTTCTTTCAATTTTCTCCCCATTCCTCTACAATTCCAGGAGACAATCTTCATCATTTATTTTTATGATGATGGGCTCCCTTGGAACCCTGCCCTTGGTTTTTTACCATCTTCGGATTTTTGCCAAGAAGTTTCTCCAGAGTGGGCTGACTACCCTGAAGCTTGTCTTTGTAAGTTTCCTGATCTCTCTTTTCTCTAGCAGAGTTGCGGCCCCTTGCAGATCTTCTGAACGATATCTGCGTATCTCCTATTTCTCCATCCTCCTCAGACTCCTCCGAGTCATGTTCCTCCTCGGAGGCTTCTGTTTGCTTATCCTTGTTTCTTGCCGTGACGCTTTCTTCAGGTCTTGTTTCTGTTGAAGGCATTTTTTCTAAAGGTTGATCTTGCCTATCTTCCTCCTGAGGAGTCTCTTCAGCAGAGCTTAAGACCTCATACCTGTTTTCTTGGCTTTTTGGCGGGGGAACATTTTGGATGGAGGCAGGCTGGGGTCCATGAACCCCAGATTTCTTGTGAGATGTCTTTGGCCTCTTGACCTGGTTCCAGCCCTCTTCCTTTCCTTTCTCAGCTTTCCCTTTGTTCGGGCACCCTCTTGCAAAATGGCCATATATGTGACATTTGCGACATTTGAAGGGGAGTTGCTCATAGTCCAGCACTTGCACATGCGTCCAACTGCCCACCTTTAATTTAATGGCCTCCGGAAGCCCCACCTCTAAGTCCACCTCGACACAGATTCAGGCGCAATCATACTGATCATTGTTGTTTGCTCTGTCAATGAATTTTCCCAGAGTATCTCCAATGTGCTTGAGGAACTCCTAGTTCCAACAGTGCACTGGTAGATTGGGGAGCCGAACCCAGACAGGGACTGCCGTTGGGACATCCACAGCCGGATCGAAATCGGGGGTCCATTTGTTAAGGTAGAGGCCCTGAGGTCCCATGAAATAGGGCCCATTCCTGAAGATTAGGTCCTTATCCTCCTTGGTGTTGAACTCGAACAGAAAGAAGCCTCTACCCAGAAAATAAGAGGTGACTTTATTTTTGATCAGCGGAACCCAATTCTTAACGACCCAGTTTTCCGTGGATCTTGGCGAGGGCCAAAGGCCCGTGAATTGACCCACTAGGGCCCGATCTGCCAGGGACAAAGCGACCTTGATCGGACCCTCAGGAGGGAGGTTTACCTCCGGAACATCGTCAAGCCTTTTGACAAACTTAGTAGCTTCAGATTTCTTCTTTTTGGGCAGCGAAGCAAGAAGAGAGGAGAAGGCTGCTTCAGCTTCCGGGAGAGCGGCTTGCGAGGGACCGGTGGGCGAGCCTTGGGCCTCCATGGAAAGAAGATCAAAACAGCAAACCCGATCTGCACCAAGCAAAGGAACGAGGCATCTCAAGGCCGGGATGAAGGAGAATCCAAATAGTCCCTGCAAGCAGAAACCCCAAGGGCGCAGACCCAAGCAGATCTGACAAGAGATCGAGAGGCTCAGCGAGATCTTGAAGCATGGCAGGTGGAAAGAAGGGAGCCTAGCAGAACCGAGAGGCCCAGAGGTCAGGAGGACCTGGGGCAGAGGCAGAAACGGCCGAGAGGGCAGAGCCCAGCCACAGGCCGCGCAGAGAATCGCAGCTGGAGGCAGCAGCGCGCAGAGGTCCTCTTTCCGTGCAATTTTTAGACTTATTCTTGAGGAAATAAATCCATGTATTCCTTGAGAATTCATCTATAAATTAGACATAGTACATAGATTTACCACGTTAAGGAACTAACACATGTCCAAGAATGTTGGTTTGCATTGATTGTATAGTAATATCTACCAGGTGATGGAACCAACACATGTCCAAACACATTGGTATGCACCAATTGTAATATTCCCTCTACACTTGTAGCACTCAATGATAATATTACGCGATTATTCTTCCCATATGACCAATGTTCATTGAAATCAAAATCCAGAGAGAAATTATACATTCATTATACCATACCATTACCACATAGTACTTAAAGTCCCTTCTCTCAGATATGTCCCAATATTTAATGCCACAACATATTCCTTTCTCCAGAGATTATATCATTTTTCCTTCTTAAACCCCACTCTTAGGAGCAATGAAACTATTGCACCCGTCATTAATAGTAATTCCCAAAAACTTATACAGAGTTCCAATTCAAAATCCCCTCGGTAATAGCATTATTCCTTGAACCATATGGTAAGTATCCTTTTCAATATTTTTACGTCTGCATCACTCATCTTTCTTAAAAAACCCAAATTTTGGCAATCCTTGGATATGCATAATACCAATAAATGTTATAATGCTTCCAGCCATGAACTTAAACTTGAATTTTCATTGTCCTATGATTATGGCTGTAAAGTCATCTCTTAGGAAAACATCACCACCATCATATCTTTCATGCTTTTGAAACCACTCCCTATGAATATTCCTATGAAAAAATGCCTCTGAGTCAACCAACCATGCCTCGTGATTTACATATGTACTTGAAGAAGCCAAATACAAATACCCTCCTTCATTTGAATAGGATTTTTCTTCTGCAGAAGGAGCATCATGAGATCCCGTCCTTTTCTTTATTATTTTTGGATCTACAATTTTTCGTATAATTCCCTTACTTTCCACATGTCCAACATACAGTTACAAATTTTCTTGGAGATTATGATTTCCCTCTAGATTTATATCTCCCACTTGAGGGCTTATTTTATTTTTATTCTCGGAGCATACTCTTACAGATAAGTAATTTGTGTTATGAATTTCCATGTTTTTCCGTCTCATCTCCTTCGATGACAAGGATGATAATATATCATTGAAACTTAAAGTAGTTTCATTAATACCTATGGAAACAACCGAACTATCCCACGAGTCTCCTAAAGAACACAACAAATTGATACACTTTTATTTATCTAAAATCTTAATATCAAAAAATAATAGTTGAATTACCATAGTATTAAAGGCATTTAGATGCTCTATCATCAAATATCAATCCTTCATTATTAGGTTATATATCCTTTTAGGTAGGAACAATTTATTCACTGGGGACTTATGATACAAAGTCCCTAACCTATTCCATGATGCCTTCATTGTAACTTCTCCTGAAACATTCTCTAATATTGATACTAAGAGACACAAATGTATTGTACTCTCTTCCTTTTGATCCAAATTGGTCTAGTATTCTATCAACATCCTTGTCGGTGCAGTACCTGGATCCATAATGATTCACTGATATTTTCCACTAAAAAATCTTCCATTTTGAGCTCCCATAGTTAAAAACTCTTCATGTTGAATAAATCTATCTTTATATTTGAACAAATTTACATTTACTTTCACCACAAGAATTGATTATGTAGATCTTACATTGTAACAAGCTCTACTGCTTGAGCAAACCTCCTTATCTAAAAAAGTATCCCCTTGAAGTCAAAACTAATTTAATACTAAATGTATATTTTAACCCTATACAATTAATTTTTGCAAACATATTCTTAATAAAACCAGAAGAATGCAATGGAAAACACACACATTAACACAAATATTTTACCTTGGAAACTCAAAACAAGAAAACAAAAAAAAATCAGTATATTCATCTTTACAATATTACAATACAATATATATATCTGGAAGCATCCATAAGCCACCAATCCATTTACCTTGAATTAGAATACAAATGTAGTTCCATAACCAAAACTACAAAACCATGGGCTAAACCACCATGTTCCACAAACTATTAAAAGTTAAAAACTTCTTAAAGATTATGCAAAAAACCTTTCCTTTTTTTTTCTTTCAAGCGGTGTTTCCCCCAATCAAAGGGGCTTCCTCCCTTTTGCAAACCCCCCCTTTCACACCCCCGTTATTCTTGGTGCGAGGTATAACATGTGGGGATAGTCATGCAAAGAATGTAACATATACCCAACATTATTTTCATATGTAAATTGTGCTTTCACTATGTATTCTAATTTGCATGTCTTGTGATTGCATAAAATGGTATTATATCAAGTTATTCCTACATCATTGGTGAATATGATTCTAGAAAAGAGAATAGAAGGGAGAATTGTTGAAGAGAAAACAATTTCAATGGTAGACCATTAGGGAAAATTATTTCTATTTGTTGTTATAGTATATTTTTTCCTTCACTATAATATTTATATTTTTTTATTAGAAAATACCATGGTTGAACTAGATAACACTTTAATATAAAACTATAAAGGAGTCCATGGTCAAATGTTTATATTCCAAATTGTTTCCTCCAAAAGACTAATGAGGTTGTCTTCCCTAGTTCAACCTTTTCTAGCTCAATGGGGTATATTTCCTTACAAATTTATTATGAAAAAAAATGTGCGATAAAGCATTAAAAAGTACATTAACAAAAATCACTAATTTTCATGCTTATGGGAGGATTCATCTTGCAAAATCTCTTAAATTTAAGATCCAATAATCCAATTGCTTCCACTTCTCAATGTTGACTGCAATGTTGGGAGCACCTAAGCCATATTCCATTTCAAAATATAGGGGCACTATGTGTCCCAATTGCCTTTGGAGACCAAGGAGTGACCAGAAAGGGAGGGGTCATGTAATGAACTCGAATATTAAATAGGAGGAGTTTATGAAATTTGGAGAGGGAGTCCAAGGATGATTTGTAAATGGTGGCCTTATGGCCTATCTATTTTATCAACATGGATCATTTGTGGAATATTGTTCATTTTTGGGCTTAGGATATTGTTCAAGATCTAGGTGCACATACAACTCCTTATTCTAAATGATAGTGAGAAATACCTATACATATGCATATGCATGTTTTAGAACTTAGAGAAACATTTATGATTACGTTTTACTCTAATAAGCATAAATCAATACACAAACAACCAGTTTTTTAATTTTTTTGTTGTGTTGATACAATGATTTTCACCTCTTATTTCTATCCTTGACTATTTAATCTTGTGTTGATATATTAAACCAATTATCGATAAAATGAACACATAGTTGTAGTTAAGTAGCCAATCAGTTAGGTATGGAGGAGTGCCTTGAATGATAAACAAACTCAATGAAAAAATTAAAAAGAAATTGGTGATAATGCCACACTATTAGGCTTGATGGGGAGATATCTTGGATAGAATTAACACACACATATGGCTAAAGGGAATCCTTCACTTCTCTACAAAGATTCCATACCAATTTGAGATACCATGTCGACGACTAAGTATACATAAATTTAGTTGTTAGTTGCATCCAATGACTCCAATGAACATAAATGTAGGAAATAAAACACCCATCATAGGACACCAACCATCTAACAACTAAAGCGATGGTATATGGTGAACCTCCCTATGTTTAAGCAAATCATATAGTGCCAAAAATGTTGTAGATATTAATTTAATGATTTAAGAAATGTTTAATGGTGAATACCACTACTATTTTCCATCTCTTGTGTTAGGTCCCTATATTACTAGTATAGTCCCTTATTGTTGTTATTGTAACCCCCTTATTGTTATTATTGTACCCCTATAACCCCCATATTGTTATTATTGTACCCTTAAATTATTATTGTTAGGTCGGCTAGGATTACATTGTGGCCCCATGGACTCCTATATTTAGAAAGGAGGTTTTGTAATTTGTATCATCCAAGAATTGTTCATTCATGTAATGTATTGGAGGTTTCCCCCTCGAAGTGGCTTATTTCTAAGGTGTTGATATCTCTTTTCTTCTATTTTTGGAGTTGGTTTCACAACATTTGGTATCAGAGCTTTGGATTCTAGTGTTTCATTGCTCCAAACAGGTCATCGTGGAATTTTCGCTATAACTTTTTTTCTACGAAGGTTCAGAAGTTGAAATTTTTAGAGTGCAAATTTGAAATCCTGAGTAACATTTTCGCAAAATTTCTGAGCTTTGTTCGCAATAGTTTTGGAGATATGATATGTGGAAGTTAGGTCTTTTTCAGGCTCCCGAATTTCATCTCAAAGAGGTGATTGTGGGAAAAAATTCATAACTCTTTCTCTGAGCATCAGATTGGAATTCTGTAAAAAGTGACTGGAAGTACAAAGACTGTAGTTTTATGTCTATAAATTTCAAAGCCAAAGGAGCAAACAATGACATGTGGCAAGTCGTACAAGTTCGCTCTACTGAACTAGTCCATAATCAGGTCATTGTGGGAGATTGGACATAACTTTGCCTTGAAGAATCCAAATCAAGTCAGACCTATGACATTTGAAAGAAGCTTCAGAGGAATACTACAGGGCCGAATTTCAGATATTGAGGATCTGCAAGTATATAGATAAGTCAATTTCAATATAGAGCTCCTCAAAAGCAAGTAAAAGGTGTGTATTTTTATTTTTATTTTTAATTTTTAATTTTTAATTTAATTTAATTATTTTTATTTATTTTTATTTTTAATTTTTTTTAATTTTTAATTTTATTTTTTGAATTGCATAAGTCTTGTTTGAAGAATCAAGTTGAATTGATTCCAAGGGAATATTATAGAATAGATATCAATATTGAATTTTAAAATGGTCCCTAAAAAGAATTCAACACCCATTAGCCTTTATAAGGCTCTACTATGACTCATGAAGATGAAGAATGGCAACATGACATATCAAAATTACAAGAGCAAGTGCGACAAATTTCGCTCTCGCAAAGAGCAACAAAAAATGACATGGAAGTTTTGAAGAAAGGCGTGGAAACTAAGATGGATGGTTTGAAGAAAGGCATGGAATCTAAGATGGATGGTTTGAAGAATGGCATGGAAGCTAAGATAGATGGCATGGAAGCTGGAATGGAATCTAAGATGGATGACATGGAAGCTAAGATCGATGAAAAAATGGAAAACATGAAGAATGATCTAAAAGCAGACATGGAAGGTTTGACAAAGTTGATACAACAAATGTTTCCTAATGGTGAAAAGATAGTAGAGGAAACTCATGATGAGAACAAAACAAATGTTGATCGTGATTTCATAAACCCTAATGTTGGCGGGAAGAACCACCATATTCAAAAAATGGATATGATGAAGTTTGATGGAAAGGATCCTGTAACATGGATACTACAGATGGAGCAATATTTTGATCTCAATAGTGTGCAAAACACACAAAAGGTACGCATTGAAACTTTACATTTAGAAAAAAATACATTTGTATGGTATCGATGGCTTTGCTCTGTAAAAAAATTGTCACTTGGTCAATTTTTACGGAAAATGATAGCACATTATGAAGATACAAAGAGCAACACCTTTTTTAGCCAATTGATAAATCTCAAACAAAGGGTTTAGTGGGGCAACACATTGAGGAATTCCAAAAATTGAATATAAGGGTAACTAATATTCCAGAGGAACATAGGATCGATCTCTTCATAGGCACTTTAAAGGATAATATCCAACATGAAGTTCGCGTTTTGGAACCAGATTCATTGGAGAAGGCATTCAGGTTGGCAAGAAAAGTTGAATGTAAAATAATGGTGACAAGGAAGCCTACCACTCACTTCTATAAAGAGGGAAGTGTTGCTACTCCTAGATTTCCACAACCTATCAGGTTGACACCACAACAATTGGAAGAAAAAAGAGCAAAAGTGCTTTGCTACAGTTGTGATAGAAAATACACTAAAGGTAATAAGTGTGCTGAGAAGAAATTATTTTACATAGATTGTGAAGAGGAAGAAGAAAATGAACAAGAAGAGGATATACACCAAGAACCAACCCAAGAAGAGAAGAAATGAGCCCGATCATATCGTGTAATGCATTGGCAAGACTTACCACTCCTCAAACTCTCAAGATAGAAGGACATATCAAGAAGATAAAGGTAATAGTGTTGATTGATTCAGGTAGCACCCATAATTTTATCCATTGTAAGGTAGCCAAGGAATTGAATTGTTTCCTATACCCAACACCAGAATGTCAAGTGATGGTTGCAAATGGAGGAACTATAAATTGCTATGGAAAATGCCATAATATCAAGCTAGCCATGGGGGAATATGTATTGAATATTCCAATGCTTTCCATCCCAATGGAGGTGCTGATGTTGTACTAGGAGTACAATGGTTACAACCTTTGGGGATGGTAGCTTTTAATTTTCAAGAACTTTTCCTGAATTTTTTTTCAGAAGGAAAGGAAGTCGAATTACGGGGTATTGCAGGGAAGTCGGGAAAGATAATAAGATTTAATGTCATGACAAAGCTTCTAAAGAAAGAAAAACAAGGCATAATTGCACAATTATGCTCACTAGAAGTTCCAACATCAAAATCATCTATTTCTGCAGATCTCCAAAAAGTCTTGGACAATCATTCCAAGGTGTTTGAAACTCCCAAAGGGCTCCCACCTATTCGTGATCATGATCATGCTATTTATTTGATTCCAGGAAGTGTTCCTCCAAACATCAAGCCTTATAGATATCCTTATGTCCAAAAGAGCGAAATTGAACGTATGATTGCAGGAATGTTAGAGGCAGGTATAATTCAACCTAGTCAAGGTTCTTTCTTCTGCTCCTGTTAGTTATGCATGCTTATAAACCTCATGCATTATGATCACTAACAAAATTTGTGGATGACCATGGATTAAATACATATTTTCTCATCGTGGATAGGCTCCTTGACCCCTCCATCCTTTGATCTTTAAGCAACTTTCACTCTTTGATTTCTAATCTATTCTCTTCAAGCTTCCAAGTTCTCGTTGCATATCCCCATTAATGTTCTTACTTACTAGAACCTTCATTTTTAGTGGGACGCCTTCAAAGGACAACCATCAAAATGGTTCATTTATACTTCCAAGTAAATTTTGGACATTTTTTCAAATTTTCCAAAATCCAAATACATGTTTAGTACAAATTTACATGATATTTTGAAATAATCCAATTTAGATCACACCTCCCCATTTGTAGGCCTTTGGTCCTTGAAATATATATTATTAAGGAGATGGAAGTACACGGATTCTATTTAAACACCATTAATTTAAAATATTTTTGGTTTATTACTTGTATACCCCTATTTTCCTACTATAGGAGTTGATTATCTCTCTCTCTCTCTATATATACGTATGTGTGTGTGTGATTTAATTAAGTATTTCTTGAGACCCTTAATCGAATGGTATTATTTTTATCTCTTGTAGTAGGTAGCATCCTTATCCCATTGGTATGAGGTACCATGTCGATGAGCTTAACTCAATAGTTTCCTCAATGTCAGGAAGCAAACTTAAGGGCTTGAGCTTATTTTAAAGTTTCAAGGTTGGGGTAGATTAGTCTATTCTCCATCACTACATAGGTTTCCAATGGAGAAACTTCCTATTCTATGTCATCAACATAGATAACATTAATGGAAAACTTTATTTTTAATCTCCAAGTGATTCTAATAATACTTTTCCCTTGCAACCATACTAGTGAACTGGGTTGCACTAGATGATAAGTTTGAAAACTGAGCTCATCAACTAATGTTTTAGAAACTATATTACATTAAGAACCACTTTCAAATATAGAATTTACCTTTTATTTCTTTACTCGTATTTTTATTTTCAATAGTGCATGTTTATCTCCACTGACCTTTGGTTGTTGCAATGTGGTTCAAGCTATGGATTTGTTCACATCATAGGTGCTTTCTACCACTTATTCTTTCATCTAAGAAATTTCCTTCATTTTCCCCTTGGAATTTAACCCCTTTGGATGAAATTCTAGATGGAGTTTCTAACAAATTTCTTTTGTATGCTCATCCAAATCACAATGTTTGCAATGTTTATTTCAATCCCTAATTTATTTTAGCTACGTTTACCATTTTCATTTCTCTTCTCTTGTTGGTTTCTTCGTGGCCCATATGTTATCTCCCCTTCTTGGAGTCCAAATCCATATAAATAGCCTTTTTTATCACCTCTTATATGCTTTTCACACCAAGAAGCTACATTTTTTTTCAAATATGGTTCATAAGACCTCCAAGTCACTTCAACGACACCCTTGTCTCTTCTAAAGTGATACCCAAGCTTATGGCCTACCCCCTGAACTTGGAATTGTATTTTTTCACCTGTTGTTCTTGTACTTACCAAAGTTAATTCCACTTCATCAAATACTCCTCTTTGTATCCTATGGGATAAAATTGTGATTTGAGTAATGCCTTGAAGCACTACAAGGAAAATACCTTCTAGTGGAGGTTATAATGAAGTATTTTTGTGTTATAAAATTGCAAAAGTATTGTCAAAAAAGATCCGCTAAAATATTTGTTTTTGGTAGCGGGTGTTTTAGAAAATATTATAATAAAACATCATCACAACAAAAAAAATCTAAGTGGTCAGAGGTTTTAGCGGCACACTTCTTGGGAAAATAACACTTGTACACTACTTATATAAAATCACCAAGGTTGCATACATAACTAAAAGCACTGAGGTATTGAATGCAAAGAACATCGGTGCCTGAAATGTATACTACCCCAGTGCGTATATATAAAAAAACGCCCTGGGGATTTCTTTTTAGGAACGACATCAGGGTAGGCAAAAAAATATTGCAGACTCAATTCTTTTATTTAAATTTGAAACGTTGATGTGTATGATTTGTATAAATGCACCGATGCGCTACAAATATAAAAGAACCAGTGTTGTTAATTTTAATAATGCATCAGGAATGGAAATAATATTTTGTAGCATAAGGGCATTAGTTCTATGAAAGCACTAGTTCTTTAAGAATTACAATGCATCGGGGCATTAACTGCAAACAATATTGGTGCTTGAAGAATTAAACGCCCTAGTGTTGTCATTTTCTGAAAAGGCACTGGTCATGCAAAAAAAGCGTCTTAGTGGTGCTTTTATATAACATAACACACCAATGTGTGCTTATGTTATGGATGCACTAGTTTTTTGCATGAAATTTTCTATTTTTTTGGAAACATCGACCTGTGACAGAGCAATTGTTAGGTCCCTATATTACTAGTATAATCCCTTATTATTGTTAGTATAACCCCTTATTGTTATTGTTGTACCCCTGTAACCCCAATATTGTTATTATTGTGCGCTTACATTATTTTTGTTAGGTTGGCTATGATTATATTGTGACCCCATGGACTCCTATATATAGAAGGAGGTTTTGTCATTTGTATCATCTAATAATTTTTTATTTATGTAATGTAAAGGAGGTTTCCCCCTCGAAGTGGATTATTTCTAAGGTGTTAATCTCTCTTTTCTTCTATTTTTGGAGCTGGTTTCATAACATTTGGTATCAGAGCTTTGGATTCTAGGGTTTCGCTGCTGCAAACAGGTCATCGTGGAATTCTTGCTATAAATTATTTTATACGAAGGCTAAGAAGCTGAAATTTTTACAGAGTGAAGCCAAAATACTAAGGAACATCTTGTACAAATTTCAGATCTTGGTTCACAATATTTTCGGAGATATGATCTGTAGAAGTTAGGGTTTTTTCAGGCTCCCGAATTTCACCTAAAAAAATCATCGTGGAATTTTCACTATAATTTTTTTTCTACAAAGGTTCAGAAGCTCAAATTTTTACAGAGAGAAGCTGAAATCCCGAGAAACGTCATGTAAAAATTTCAGATCTTGGTTCACAATATTTTTAGAGATATTAGCAGTGGAATTTAGGGTTTGTTCAAGCTCCATAATTTCATCTCAAAGAGGTGACCGTGGGAAAATCGTCCTAACTCTCTCTCTCAGCATCAGATTGGAATTCTGTAAAAAGTGGATACAATTACACTGATTGTAGTTTTCTGTGTACCAATTTCAAAGCTGAAGGAGGAAACAATGACACGTGGCATGTCGTACAAGTTCGCTCGACTGAACCAGTCCATAATTAGGTCATTGTGGGAGATTGGGCATAATTTTGCCTTGAAGAATCCAAATTAGGTCAAACCTATGGCATTCGAAAGAATATTTAGAGGGCTACTTCAGGGCCGAATTTCCGATATTGAATATCTGAAATCACAGAGATAATTCAGTTTCAATATCGAGCTCCTCAAAAGAAAGAAAAATGTGTGTATTGTTTTTTTCGAATTGCATAAGTCTTGTTTGAAAAATTAGTTTGAAGTGATTCCAAGGGAATATTGAAGCATAGATATCAGTATTAGGTTATAAAATGCCACCTAAAAAGAATTCAACACCCATTAAGCCTTCAGAAGGCTCTAATATGACTCATGAAGAGGAAGAAGCACAACATGACATATCAAAATTACAAGAGCAAGTGCACCAAATTTCACTCTCGCAAAGAGCAACAAAAATGAAATAGAAGTTTTGAAGAAAGGCATGGAAGCTAAGATGGATGTTTTGAAGAAAGGCGTGGAAACTAAGATGGATGGTTTGAAGAAAGGTGTGGAATCTAAGATAGATGGCATGGAATCTAGGATGGATGACATGGAAGCTAAGATCAATGAAAAAATGAAAGACAACATGGAAAACATGAAGAATGATCTAAAAGCAGACATGGAAGGTTTGAAAAAGTTGATACAAGAAATGTTTCCTAATGGTGAAAAGATAGTATAGGAAACTCATGATGAGAACAAAATAAATGTTAATCTTGATTTCATAAACTCTAATGTTGGCGGGAAGAACCACCATATTCCAAAAATGGATATGAGGAAGTTTGATGGAAAGGATCCTGTAACATGGATACTACAGATGGAGCAATATTTTGATCTCCATAACGTGCAAAACACACAAAAGGTACGCATTGCAACTTTACATTAGAACAAAATACATTTGTATGGTATCGATGGCTTTGCTCCCGTAAAAAAATTGTCACTTGGTCAATTTTTACGGAGGAAATGATAGCACATTATGAGGATACAAAGAGCAACACCTTCTTTAGCCAATTGATAAATCTCAAACAAAAGGGTTTAATGGGGGAGCACATTGAGGACCTCCAAAAATTGAATATAAGGGTAACTAATATTCCAGAGGAACACAGGATTGATCTCTTCATAGGTACTTTAAAGGATAACATCCAACATGAAGTTCGCGTTTTGGAACCTAATTCATTGGAGAAGGCATTCAGGTTGGCAAGAAAAATTGAATGTAAAATTATGGCGACGAGGAAGCCTACCACTCACTTCTATAAAGAAGGAAGTGTTGCTATGCCTAGATTTCCACAACCTACAAGGTTGACACCACAACAATTGGAAGAAAAAAGAGCAAAAGGGCTTTGCTACAATTGTGATAAAAAATACACTAAAGGTCATAAGTGTGCTGAGAAGAAATTATTTTACATAGATTGTGAAGAGGAAGAAGAAAATGAACAAGAAGAGGATATACACCAGGAACCAACCCTAGAAGAGGAAGAAATGAGTCCGACCATATTGTGTAATGCATTGGCAAGAATTACCACTCCTCAAACTCTCAAGATAGAAGGACATATCAAGAAGAAAAAGGTAATAGTGTTGATTGATTCAGGTAGTACCCATAATTTTATTCATTGTAAGGTAGCAAAGGAATTGAATTGTTTCCTATACCCAGCACCAGAATGTCAAGTGATGGTTGCAAATGGAGGAACTATAAATTGCTCTGGAAAATGCCATAATATCAAGCTAACCATGGGGGAATATGTATTGACTAGTCCAATGCTTTCCATTCCTATGGGAGGTGCTGATGTTGTACTAGGAGCACAATGGTTACAATCTTTGGGGACGGTAGCTTTTAATTTTCAAGAACTTTTCTTGAAATTCTTTTCAGAAGGAAAGGAAGTCGAATTACGGGGTATTGAAGGGAAGCCAGGAAGGATAATAAGCTCTAATGGCATGACAAAGCTTCTAAAGAAAGAACAACGAGGCGTAATTGCACAATTATGCTCATTAGAAGTTCCAACATCAAAATCATCTATTTATGCAGATCTCCAACAAGTCTTGGACAATCATTCCAAGGTGTTTGAAACTCCCAAAGGACTCCCACCTATTCGTGATCATGATCATGCTATTCATTTGATTCAAGGAAGTGTTCCTCCAAACATCAGGCCTTATAGATATCCTTATGTCCAAAAGAGCGAAATTGAACGTATGATTGCAGAAATGTTAGAGGCAGGTATAATTCAACCTAGTCAAAGTTCTTTCTCTGCTCCTGTAGTATTGGTACACAAGAAGGATGGATCATGGCGCATGTGTCGGGATTATAGGGAGCTCAATAAGCTCACCATTAAAGATAAATTTCCCATTCCTATGATTGATGAATTATTGGATGAATTACATGGAGCAATTTATTTTACCAAGTTGGATCTTCATTCGGGATATCATCAAATTAGAATGAAGACTGAAGATATTCCAAAAACAACATTTCGAACTCATGAGGGTCATTATGAATTTTTGGTCATGCCTTTTGGCCTTACCAATGCACCTTCTACATTTCAAGGGTTGATGAATTCCATTTTCAAACACTTCCTTAGAAAATTTGTCCTAGTATTTTTTGATGGCATACTAATCTACAACAGGTTTTGGAAGGATCATGTTAAACATGTTGACAGGATGCTCAAACTATTGGAGGAGAAAAAATTATATGCAAAAACATCCAAATGTTTCTTTGGATTACAAGAGGTGGAATATCTGGGTCATATTGTATCTCACGAGGTTGTTAAGGTTGACCCTAACAAAATTAAAGCCATTAAGGAATGGAAAGTCCCCATAAACATAAAACAGTTGCGAGGATTTCTAGGGTTAACAGGGTATTATCACAAGTTTGTTAAGAATTATGGGAGAGTAGCAACACCTATAACAACATTATTGAAGAAAGATACATTTTCATCGACTCCCGAAGAAACTAAGGCCTTTGAACATCTTAAAGAGGCAATGTGCCTAACACCAGTCTTAGCTACGCTAGACTTCACAAAAAAATTTATTGTGGAATGCAATGTCTCAGGAAATGGAATTGGTTTTGTTTTAATGCAAGAAGGAAGACCCATTGCTTTTGAAAGTCATCCAATCAAAGGAAAGTATTTACATAAAGCTATTTACGAGAAGGAAATGTTGGCAATACTACATGCACTAAAGAAATGGCGACCTTATCTAATGGGAAGAAACTTCAAGGTAAAAACTGATCATGATAGTCTTAAACACTTTTTGGAACAAAGACTATCTTTCGAAGAGCAACAAAAATGGGTCACAAAGATGTTGGGTTATGCCTTTGAAATCATCTACAAAAAAGGGAAGCTAAATGTTTTTGCAGATGCACTCTCAAGAAAGGATGAAGAGGTGGAAGCATTGCTTTGTGCCATTTCTATTATCCAACCAGATTGGATAACCGAAGCAAGGGATGAGTGGAATAAGGAAGAAGAAGTGTGGACACTCATTGAAAAGTTGCAGCAAGATCCTAGTACATCTAAGTCATTTAGTTGGAGAAATTATTCCTTATGGTACAAAGATCACTTATATATTTGCAAGAATTCCCAACTAAAACAAAAAATTATTTTGGAATTGCACACTTCTCCTTTAGGAGGACAAACAAGATTTTTAAAAACTTACCACAGGGTGAAGAAATAACTTTTTTGGGATGGACTTAGATTGATATTCAAAAGTTTGTGGCAGAATGTTTGATTTGCCAACAAAATTAATTTGAGACAATTAAGACCTTGGGTATTCTACAACATTTATCCATTCCAAGTCAACGTTGGGAGGATATTTCAATTGATTTTATCACAGGTTTACCTAAGTCTGAAGGAAAGAGTGTCATCATGGTGGTAGTTGATAGACTTACCAAGTATGCACACTTTTGTGCATTATCTCGTCCATTTAAAGCAAGTACAATTGCTAATGTATTTATGGAAACAATTCAAAAGCTACATGAAAACCCAAAGATTATTGTAAGCGACAAAGATCCCATTTTTACAGGAAATTTTTGGACGGAATTATTTTCTTGTTTGGGTACTCAACTAGCTCATAGCTCATCTTATCATCCTCAATCCGATGATCGATCAAGATAGAGAATAAATGTTTGGAAGGATATCTTCGTTGTTTTACTCGATAAACGGAAACACAATGGGTCAAGTGGTTACCTCTCGCTGAATAGTGGTATAACACTTCCTTCCATACTGCAGCAAAAATGACCCCATTTATGGCACTTTATGGATATCATCCACCGTCCATCACATCTTCTTTAAGAGAAAATTCTAAAGTTCAAGCAGTGGAAGATCACATCGAGCATTAACAAGAAGTTTTCCAACTCTTAAAGCATAACCTAAATTTGGCACAAAATCGAATGAAACAATAGGGAGATCAACATCGCAGTGAGAGAAGTTTTGATGTAGGAGACTGGGAATTTTTACGGCTACAACCATACAAAAAAATGTCCCTCAAGCAATCTAAGAAGGATAATAAATTATCGCCAAAGTACATCCAGCATTCAATGTTTCATGCTTAAATAAGGTTATAGGGGACAAACTTCCAGGTAAAACAATATTTCCAAAACTTGATGAGGAAGGAAAAATCATATTGGAACTTGAAGCAGTCACGGAAACAAGAACTCGACAGTTATGAAATCGATCAATTTCAGAGTATCTCATCAAGTGGAAGAACTTACCCACTGAAGATTATACATGGGAGGATGAGAATTTTATACAGCATCCAGAGCTACTCAAGCATTGAGGACAACACTTTTTTGAAGGAGAGGGGATGTTAGGTCCCTATATTGCTAGTATAGTCCTTTATTGTTGCTAGTATAACCCCCTTATTGTTATTGTTGTACCCCTGTAACCCCAATATTGTTATTAGTGTGCCCTTACATTATTATTGTTAGGTCGGCTAGGATTATATTGTGACTCCATGGACTCCTATATATAGAATGAGGTTTTGTCATTTATATCATCCAAGAATTGTTCATTTATGTAATGTAAAGGAAGTTTCCCCCTCGAAGTGGCTTATTTCTAAGGTGTTGATCTCTCTTTTCTTCCATTTTTGGAGCTGGTTTCATAACAACAATTATTGCGATTTTTTAAATTCGTTATTCATAAAAAATTGACATATATCTTATAAAAATATTCATATAAATTAAAATTTGATTAGTGCATTTGTATATGATGTTTGGATTGATTTGTTGTATTATTAGATTTTGCATCTCTTCATTATAATATTTAATCATCCATATCTTTAATCAATGGTGTAACATTTCATAGTGACATTGGATAACACAACAAAATAAATTAAAATTAATTTTATTATATATCAGTAAGAGGCTCTTTATCATACAAAATGAGATTGTTATTAGTAACCCCTTGTCTTTCAATGGGGACAATATGTCCTTTATATTAGACAAAATGTATGATTTTCAAAGACAATTATTTAAAAAAATGCAACATGGTGCATTGATATCCAAATAGATCATCATTATTCGTTGGAATTGATGTCAGTGCTCAAGCTACTTCCACGAATTGGGGTTATTTGGATGATTTTTTTGTTGATTACATCGATTATTTTCGTTCTTGACCTTGTTCCATCTGCAAACATAAAAATAAAGTGTAATGAGTGTATCTACATTGGTGAGAATAATGAAAATTGAAATAAATAATATACATCAATGTAAATCAAATAACAATGTACCATTTCAAGAAGTGACTCATGAACTGTAAACATGGTTTGAAAACCAAGTCTCATGCCTTGTTGCAACAACCCTTTTGTTTCCATACTTTGTTTCCTGCAATTTTTATACCCCATTATAAATCATAGATTTAATATAAATGAATTTTTTTGTTTTATTAATTATAAACTCATAGAAGTAAAAAAATATAGATCATACTTACAAATTCCACAATTAATTTTGATATGCCAACATTTACTCACAACCCATATTTAACCCAATGTTAATCAATTATTCCGATGATGTTTCTTTGTATGTTAGCACCTATTTGAAGGCATTTAAGGATTGTTGCTTAAAATATACAAAAATGAAACATTGTGTTTGTTATAGAGAAATATTAAAAATTACTCACAGACTTTGATATCAACCCTTTTCTTCCTTGTCATCCTATTTTATGTGCTAAATGAGTTCCATTTTGTTTTGTTTTCTACAATCAAATACTTGAAAATTAATATTAATGCTAAATTATTTGTTTATATGTACAAAGTCAATCATGATTACATACATTTGAAGCACGTTTTTCTGGAGATGACTCCTCGTGTGATGCAATTATGTCCATTTGTTTGACCATCTCCTTGTACACTTTTTTGGACATTCCTACTGGCATGTTTCGCATGTTAGCACGTTGATCCTTTGGGATTTTCATAATCTTCCTGAAAAAAGTAATAAACTATTTTTATATTGATATGTGAAAACTAAATATAACAAAATTGATATTAATAAATGAATGGTTTGTAGTAATATATACATATAATTCTAGGAAATAATTATAATTAGGAATATTACCTTTTGAATGATTCTTTTTTGTTGTAGTACGTTTTTGTTACTGCAAGTTTGTAGGTCTCATTGACCATTGCGCCGAAATGCTTCCCATGGTTTAGATACAATTTGGTTCTTGGAATTATTGGATTTTTTTGCATTGTAAGTGGAAAGTACGTTTATGCGTTCGTTCCACTCAAATCCCTCTTAGTTTTGTAAAAAAAAAAACCCTTTAATTAACTTTCAACGCCACTCTAGACGAGTCAAGGACCAATTCATCATCATTTACATGTTCTATAATTTTATTTTCTTAGAACAAAATTTATTTTTTCCTTCGTTGTTGCTCCCTATAGAACATTAAGAATATATGAATTAATAGATTTTTTGAAACATGTTATCTAATATTATTAAGTATATTATTAATGAAAATTAAAAAAAAACTCATATTGAATAATGTTTTTTATGAACCTAATTCATCCTTTTGCAATTTTTCTATCAGATTTATACTCCCTTCTGCACTTAGATTAGAAATAATAGCATCTACCTTCTTTATTTTGTGGCTCACCATGACACACACTAACCAATACATATTAGTTAAACTTACATATAGTTCAAACATATTAATTTTGTAAGGAATTTACAAAGAACTTTCCTTCTCTACTTTTATGGATGTGTTATCATTGTGTCAATCAATATTTTTATTACTTAACAACTTTTCAAACATTTTGTTTCAATATACAACCTGCACCATTCAATACAAAAGCCATTAAATATATTTTATACATAAATTAAATAATTTTCAGCCAAAAAAATATTTGGTAACCCGTGTGTTTATTTGAAGAAACACACCGGTGCATTTAAGCTACTAAACGCCCTGGGAATTTAATTGTTCAACATTGACAGTGAAAAATTATTTTTAAAATAATTTTAAATTATGACGGTGCAATTTGTAATGATAAAAGCCCCACAATGACTTAACAATGTTATTTGGCAAAGGCACAACAAAGTTTTATATTACACTAGGAGCACCAATAAATAGATTGGACAGATTCGACAAGGTTATAATACACTGGTGTTTTGTATTACACAGGGTGCACTAGTGTGTTATATTACACTGGGTGCACCATGAAACATACTTCATTTAAAAAAAAACAGACAAGGTCGACAGGGTTTGGATCTAATTCAATAAGTGATCCCCCTACTTTACATGTCAAACACCCTATATATAGTAAGTATAAAAACCCATTAAATCTAAAATGCCTAAAATGAAAAACCTTAAGTGTGAAGTCGTAGAGGGAGTTAAACCCTAAAGTGAAATTTTGCGGTCACATTAGCAAGACGAAGCAAGGGTTTAAGGTAAGCATTGAATTTTTTTTTTGTTTTTTCTTTTTTTTGTTTTTTTTTTCTTTTCTGAATTTTAATTAATTCTAAATAGGAACATAGATCTTAAAAAATTTTGCTAGTAAAATCAACAGTGAATTTTTTATTATACAAGGTTTTTTATTTTTTATTTTTTATTTTATAATTATAATTATAATTATTTTATTTATTTTTTCTGAATTTTGAATTTAATATTTTTGTTATGTAGGGTTTTGATTAAAGCACCGTACCTTTCAAATTCTGATATTTTTGTAGTTCAAATTTTTTTCTTTTCTACTCCACAGTGCTCCCAATATGTCTCTCTTGCAAATTATCTCTCTTTTAATTAAACCTAATATAAATTGTAAAAAATATTATTAATAAAATCAACAATAAAATTTAAAATTTTTACTATGTAGGGTTTTGAGTGAATCACCATATCTTTCAACTTCTCATCTTCTAAATAGTTTTGCTTCTCCAAAGTATTATGTTGCTGCACAATGCTCCTTGTATGTCTCTCTTACAAATCACTCCCTTGAAATTTTGGGAAAAATAATGAAATAGTGAATAAAATTTTACTATTTAAAAGATTTTATGAAATTAGATTTTGACAAATCAATTGCCTCTAATTTTTCACTTAAAAAAAATAAACTCATTTTTTTTCATTTAATCCGAACATTAGTGTGTTCGATAGTCGAGAATTGGTGCATTTACAAATAAAGCGCATCGAAATTGTCGGGGCGCGTGTTCGATAGTCAAGAGCACTAGTGTATTTACATGTAAAGCACATTGAAATTGTCGAGGTGCTATATTTTACCAACAGAGTGACATGACATATATATTTTTTTGAAAATCACGAAACAGAGAAATTAATATTTTAATGCAATGGTGTGGTTTGTTTTTAAATGCATAAGTGTTGTAATTGTTATAAGAGCACCAACATGGTAGAATTCGTTTTTACTTTCAAAATTTCAGAAATAGGTGTGGACCGATGTTGTTTTTATTTAAACGTGTTGGTGTGGTTTTATACAAGAGCACCAATATGATAAAATATTTTATATTTTCGAAATGTCGAAAACCGGTGCAGGTATTAATTGAATGCCCTGACGTTGTTATGATTTAAACATATCAGTGTGATTCGTATTGATAAGAGCACCAATAGGGTTTAAAAGCTATCTAAAATTTTATTTTCACATAAAATGGCACATTTCTCAAATTATCCTTTAGGATGCATCCACATGAATTAGAGTAGTTTCTAGTAAACATTTTCTGCTTATAGTCGTATTATTCTTGAAAAATGGCTTGGAAACTATATTGAAATTCAGATTGTGGTTATATTGTTCTTGAAATTAATTTTAGATATGTACACAAAATTTTACTTCTAATTTTTCTGAAGTGTAGGGAGAAAATATCAAGTATATCAAATGGACTATTCTTGAAATTCAACCTTGTTCGATATTGTTGATCAAAGTCCTTCACATAGTTCTCCCTTTCTACCTCCAGTAAGTTCATATTTTATTTATATTTCGTTTGTCTAATTGATTTTTTTTTAATCCATGTCTATTTGAATAAAAATGTATCCAAATTTGTAAGATCCTGATTCAGAATCATATTCATATGTAGAAAATATTCCTTCATTTCAAAAATGTTGGAATCTCTTATCAGGAGCAACATATCGCAAGCAGTTGGTAGATGAAAATGGACAATCACTTCACCTTGCCAATTGGAACATGGCATGTTCCAACTGCAATCCTAGATTAACGATGGTGATAATTGTTTGGTATAATGTAATTTCATCAAACCAATTACATTGATGTGCTTAGTAATATCATTGATATCGTACTAATGATGTTCAATATTTTTTGAAATTAGGATTCTAGTGATGATGAAAGACCTACCTTCCATCTTCCGATGCACCCCACTATAACGCCAAATTGAGAGAAGGTTGCATTAAGAGCAAGGATCTGAGAGGAAGCATACAAAAAATGGTTGAATCAACCACGTATTCAATTACCGCTACCTCCAGATTCACAAACTAGGAATGACTAAAACAATAATAGTTCTTCACCACAAGTTGGAAACGGAGGAAATCAAATAGAGGTTGGTATGGATGATTACTTATGGGATAAGATTGCCATGGAGGTAATGTAGTTAGATGAATTCTTGAATGATGAGATAGGGGATGATTCTCATATCATTGGTACCTTATTCGAAAGCCTGAAATATGCTTCCACCACCCCTATATTTGGACTTGGAGACAAGTCAAAGTATACTCAGATGGGGACAATGATGTTGTTGTATAACTTGAAATCAAATCTTGGCATGTCAAATGCATGTTACTTGGCAATATTGAGGCAATTCACTTGCATGATCGATCAATTTTCTTATAGTTTGAGAAATATTGTCATAGAATCAAAATTAAAAATGGTTGATTTTATGAACATTAAATATTGACATTGTACAATTATATTGCTCACCAACTGCATTTTATTCAAAGATAAGGTTCTTCCGAGTGATAATGTCTTATCGGGTAGTTGCGAAGAGGCAAAGTAGTTGTTGAAAATGTTGGGTGTTGAGTACATATCATGTCATGCATGTATGAATGATTGTATTTTATATGGAGGAGAATATGCAGACAAAGAGATATGTCCGAAATGTGGGTATGATAGGTACTGTTAGAACGGGGTCCCGTAGCTGCATTTTTGATATATTTTTGTAGTAATTAGTCTAGTGCAGGGGCTTTGGGGCGGGTTAAAGCCCTCAATGTATTGTAATGGGTCAAAGGGTAGACCTAGAGTCTGCAAACCACAGTTTGCGGACCACAGGATAGCGCATGCTATGATGATATAAATAGATAGATAGTTTGAGTCTAGAAGTAAGTAAGATTGTGCTACGTACAAACTGTTGAGATATGTTTTGGGTAGTTTTGGGTAAGGACTCCTACTCGCTGTGTGCGCGGAGCTCCTCAGTCCTGCTGTGTGCGCGGGCTGTGACTTGGGTTTGTAACTTGGTTTTGGATGTTAATGAACACATAATCTATTGAAGTATCTCTATGCTATCTGAATTGGTTGTGTTTATTACTGAAGTATCTATGCGCTACTTGAACAAGATGCAATTGTATCTATGATATATGAATTAGCTGCGATTGTGTTGTTCTGTGGTGATAATTTCTGATGTGCACGTGGATGCGAAGGTGTTGCTGAGATCTAATTAATAATAGTAGCTTTGTTTATGTTTACATGCTGTTATACTGTTAATGGTTCAGCAATAAGCTTGCTTCTGTGCGAACATGATAGAACTAAACAAGATCTGCCTTAATTACCCACTCTCTCCCAGGGTGTGGAAACCTGGTTCCAACACCCACCCATACTGCTTCGGGTGAGACTTTGCCTGTGAAAGTAGGTCATTGACAAAAGGGCCAATAGTATAGGGGTTTGTTGGAAAACCTTAAATCTGAACCTGGGTCAGGACCCCCCAAGCCAACAAATGGTCCCAGTTGCCCCCTTCAGTCGATGCAATTAAGCAGCTCCAGGTAAAGATGCAAACCCCACAGCTGCTGTGACTCGGGACGAGTCACAAGATTGTGTTGGGGGCATGTTGGAACGAGGTCCCCTAGCTGCGTTTTTGATATATTTTTGTAGTAATTATTCTAGCACAAGGGCTTTGGGGTAGGTCAAAGCCCCCAATGTATTGTAATGGGTCAAAGGGTAGACTTAGAGTCCACAAACCATGGTTTGCAGACCACAGGATAACGCAGGATATGATGATATAAATAGATAGATAGTTTCAGTTTAGAAGTAAGTAAAATTGATGCTACGTATGAACTGTTGAGATCTGTTTTGGGTAGTTTTGAGTAAGGACTCCTGCTGGCTGTGTGCGGGGAGCTCCTCAGTCCTGCTGTGTGCGGACCCCGCTGGCTATGTGTGCGGGCCGTGACTTGAGTTTATAACTTGGTTTTGGATGTTAATGAACACATAATCTATTGAAGTATCTCTATGCTATCTGAACTAGTTGTGTTTATTACTAAAGTACCTCTACGTTACTTGAACAAGTTGCGATTGTATATGTGATATATGAATTAGCTACGATTATGTTGTTCTGTGGTGATAATTGTTGATGCGCACGTGGATGCGAAGGTGTTGCTAAGATCTGCTTAATAATAGTAGCTTTGTTTATGTTTACATGTTGTTATACTATTAAGGGCTCGAAAATAAGCTTGCTTATGTGCGAACCTGATAGAACTCAATAAGTTCTGCCTTAATTACCCACTCTCTCCCAAGGTGTGGAAACCTGGTTCCAGCACCCACCCATACTGCTTTGGGTGAGACCTTGGCATGCGAAAGTAGGTCATTGCCGAAAGGGCCAGTAGTATAGGGGTTTGTTGACAAACCTTAAATCCGAACCAGGGTCAGGACCCCCCAAGCCAACAGATACTGTAAATTAAAAAAAATTGCTAAATCATATGGTCCTCCTCATAAGATATTGAGGCACATGCCTATAATCCCAAGGATTGAAAGACTATTTCCTTGCAAATAATTAGCTATTTTGAGGGATGGCATGCCTCACACAAAAGTGAGTTGGGATTTATGTGAATCCCAATAAATTCAATAGCCATGAAGCATATATTGGATATATGGCCCGGAAAATTCAAGGATGAAGTACAAAATATACGACTCACCATAACCATGGATGGCGTCAACCCATATTCCCTCCAAAACACCAAATATTCTATTTTCCCTGTAGTAGTGATCAATAAAAATATCCCTTCATGCTTATTCATGAAGAATGAACATATTATGTTGGCTCTCATAGTCCCTGATAGAAGACAAGTGAAGAATATATATGTCTACTTATAACCATTGGTATATGAATTGAAGGAATTATGGGAAGGGATACATGGGTACAATGTATCAAGACCCATCGTAACAGAGAGGAGTTTTACATTGTATGGCATATGTTCTTACACCATACATGATTATCCAGGATTAAGAGTTTGCTCTAGTAAATTATATTTTTATTGTTTTTTTATATACATAACAATAGTGTTTCGCATATTAATTTAATTCGCTGCAATTTTTTTTATCTTCATGGTCGCTAATGTGTCGGCCTATGTACAATAATATTGTAGGTCTTATAACAAAAGGGTATCATGGATGTAAATGTTGTGGACCTTCTCTGAAGACTAGGTGGTTCGAACACCTATGAAAGCCAGTGTATCACATCTCGAGGGTATTCCTCCCAGAAGAACACACTTAGAGAAATGAAATATCTTCTTTCAATGGTAAAATAGAGAGAATCCAAATGCCTGCAATAATGACACCAACTGAATGGATTAGATAATATGAGAGAGAGAAGGAGAAGGAATTTTCATAAATTTTTGATTGAAATGGGGATCCTATGTTTGATGATCTAGAATTCTTCGACACCTATGTTGAGAAATTTCCCATTGGTATGAAGAGGAAATATGTCTGTTATGAGCTGCCATATTCAAAGCATCATAAAATTTCTCACTTACTAGATCCCACGCATATATTTAAAATGTTTCATCTTCTTTATGGAGGCACATATCATCGAAATAAAATGACACATTAGTTCTTAGGAGGGATCTTATTCCTTCAATAACTAAAAAGAAACATTAGCCTAAACAAGAAACTAGAGGAGAGGTTGGTCCCTCTTGGTCTTTCAAAGAAGGTGATGTCCCATGGATTTTAAATAAATATGATCTTTATTTGGCAAAGAAAGTTATAATGAGTGTGAGGGTGCCTTATTTATATGGGTCTTTACTATGGTGTTGCTTCCTTGTGGAAGACCGTTTGTGGGGGTTGGAATTGTATGACAATTTGAACCTTCTAAGAGTACGTATGTCAAAAATATGATATTATTATTATTATTATTATTATTTTATGCAATGGGATATTTTATAATTATTTTTTGTATAATGTATTGTTTATTGTGCAGTGTCATTATCCTATACTCATGCGTGGGTGTGTGAACCGTGACTTCCCCCAAGACCTACGATGCTCCATATCTAAATTATCTGCATTTGTACATTGGATCACATCAAAGGAGATTCATATGGCGAGAATTCCACGGTGGAGTCAAGAGATAACTAATATTGTTTGTATATTTGAGAAGGAATTGTTGATGAGTTTCATGGACTTGCAGGTTCATCTTCTAATTCACCTAGTAGATGAGGTTGAATTAGTTGGGGTGGTTTATTATCATTGTATGTTCTTCTTAGAGAGGTACATGAAGAAATTGAAATTTTTTATTCGAAAAAATGACAAAACCCAAGGGGTCTATGGTAGAGGGGTATATATTGTATGAGTCTTTCTATTATGCCAATGAGTACATCAAGCAGATCGACAGCACACCAGATGCCGAAATTTGGGACGAAGAAAGGGATGAAGACAAAAGAGAAGGGGATATTCTCCAAACGAATGGAAAGAGGCACATAATAAAGAGTAAGTGGATTATCATTTGTAAAATTTATACACAATGACTATTCACACTGAACTTCATGTTAATGCATATTTTGATCTCATTCGTACTATATATATTGGTATGATTTCATCAATGGATTTAGAAATTGAAACCATCAACAAATTGGTTCTTTACAATATGGAAGAAACACAACTGCGGGTCACATTCTACGAGCAAAAGAGGAGGAAATTGTTGGGTGTGGAGCCTGATTATCTTGTTTATTTTGTATCATAGCGTTGGACCCCTGTACCTTAATGGGGCGGCAACACCGCCCGAAATTAAACGCTGCCTGGGGGGTCCAGAGGGGGGGGGGGGCGACTGCGACTTTATGGAGCCCCCCCCTGGCAGGGGGTTTTGGGGGCAGCACCCCCGAAGCTAAAAACAGATGTAACATTGCCTTGTAAAAGTATAGTAATTTCTAGTCAATCTGGGCCGTTCATTAGGTGGATGATCTGACGGTAGAAGTTATGTTTGGTTTAGGGTTTTTTTCCCTAGAAGGAAACCCCTCGCTTGTATGAGGGTATTGTATTGCGGCTGTGTATTGTAGGTGTATTCTCAGAGTGAGAAACAGATAGGGAGATTGTGAGAGAGAACAAAGGATATTACAACAGATCTGCTGTAGGTTGTGTCTCTTCATTTTGCTGGATAATAGAAAGGAAGGACTGGATGTTCGAGGTGGACATAGCCCAAAGTGGGTGAACCATGTATATCTGTGTCTCTTTGGTTTTATGTGTTTTGTGTGCTTATGTTTTCCGCATATTTTATGTGTTTCATTGCTCTGTAATATTTAATTTTCTAACAACTGGTATCAGAGCCGAAGGTCTATTTGGCTGATAAACTCGCAGGAAAGAAAGGTTCCTGGTTCGAGTGGGAGAAATGGCGAAAGATGGTAAATTTAGGGTCGAGAAATTTAACGGCCAAAACTTCTCGCTGTGGAAGATGCAGATGGAATATTATTTGTATCAGAAAGATCTGTACCTACCATTGAGTTGAAAAACAAAGAAGCTGATGATTATGACATACGCATAATGGGATATTATTGATAGAAAGGCACTCGAAATAGTACGGTTATGCCTCGCGATGTCGGTAGCCTTCAATATTTCGAAGGAAACAAAAACAAAGGGTTTGATTAAGGCGTTGGTGAAATTATATGAAAAACCCTCGGCCTCAAACAAGGTATTTCTTATGAAAAGTTTATTTAATATGAAGATGTCGGAAGGTGGATCTGTTGCAGACCATTTAAATAATTTTAATACAGTTACCAGTCAGCTAAGTTCTATAGGGGTAAACTTTGATGATGAAGTTAGGGCTCTTTTATTTCTGTGCTCATTGCCAGAAAGCTGGAATGGTTTAGTTATGGCCATTAGTAACTCTGTCTTTGGATCTAGTACTTTAAAGTTTGATGATGTTTTTGGTGCTATCCTTAGCGAGGAAATGTGATGGAAAAGCTCCGGTGAGACATCGAGTAATGCTTTGAGTGCAGAGTCTAGGGGAAGAAGAATGGAAAGAGGAAAGAACTCGGGATATCGCAGTAAATCAAGGAAAGGCAGATCCAAGTCTTGATCGGGGATAGTGTGCTGGAAAGGACACCTAAAGAAAGACTGTAGATCTCAGAAGGGAAAAGAAGGAGACACACAGCAAGAAAACAATCATGAAGCAAATGTGACAGGGGATGTGTTACAAGATGCTTTGATTCTTTCTTTCGAAAATGTTACTGATTCTTGGGTTGTAGATTCAGGGGCCTCATTCCATGCCACACCTGATAAGAAATATTTTCATGGCTATGTTCAAGGACATTTTGGACAAGTCCGTTTGGGTGATGATAAACCCTATAAAATTGTTGGAATGGGTAAGGTTCTTGTAAAACAAAATAATGGAAACTAATGGCTATTAAAGGAGGTAAGGCATGTTCCAGATCTGAAGAAAAATATGATTTCAACAGGGCAGTTAGGTAGTGAAGGTTGTGTGACAAATTTCACAGATAAAAATTGGATGGTCACCAAAGGAGCGCTGGTAATAGCAAAAGGCGAAAAGGTTGGTACATTGTATTTATGCAATGGTATTTATAACTCTGTTAATGCTTTAACTTCCAAAGGAGTAGATGCAACATTATGGCATCATAGGCTCGGACACATGAGTGAGAAGGGGATGAAGATTCTTCACTCAAGAAATTTGTTGCCAGGTTTGAAGAATGTTGATTTGGATTTCTGTGAGAATTGAATTTATGGAAAATAGAAGAGAGTCATATTTCTCAGAGTTGGGAAAGAAAAGAAGAGCGAAAAATTAGAGCTTGTGCATACAGATGTATGGGGACCTGCTCAGGTATCATCTCTCGGTGGCTCTCGTTATTATGTTACTTTTATTGATGATGCAACTAGAAAAACTTGGATTTATTATATTCAGAATAAATCTGATGTATTTGATACTTTCAAGAAATGGAAAGCTTTGGTTGAGATTGAGACAGGAAAGAAGTTGAAGTGTCTCGGATCAGACAATGGAGGTGAATATTGCAGCAAAGAGTTTGATAGGTACTGTTCAAAGCATGGAATTCGTAGAGAGAAGACAGTTCCAAGAACACCACAAGAAAATGGTGTGTCAGAAAGGATGAACAGAACAATCATGGAGCATGCAAGGTGCATGAGATTGCATGCGGGATTGCCTTTACAATTTTGGGCAGATGCTGTAGATACTGTTGTTTATCTAATAAACAGAGGGCCTTCAAGTTCCTTGGATGGTGGTATTCCAGAGGAAGCATGGACAGGTAAAAAGGTAAACTACTCATTTTTAAAGCCTTTTGGTTGTGAGGCCTTTGTCCATATTAATAAAGAAAATAGAACAAAGCTTGAGGCAAAATCAAAGAAATGTACCTTTATTGGATATGGTGTTAATGATTTTGGTTATCACTTATATGATTATGAAAATAAAAAAATCATTAGGAGCAGAGATGTAATATTCAATGAAAAGGTATTGTATAAGAATCAGTTGCAGGAAAAGAAACAGGAAAAAGAAAACAAAGAATACACAGTTCTTGATGAGATCACATAAAAGGTAAGGGTACCCGAAAATAATAATAATCAAGAGCCACAACAATAGCAACCACCACAACAGCAACAGGCACCTCAAACGCTTAAAAGTGGTGTTATAAGATCTACCAGGATAAGCAGACCCCCTGAACGATACTCTCCTTCATTATATTATTTATTGTTGACTGATTCTGGTGAACCTGAATGTTATGAAGAAGCAATGTAGGTTGAAAGCAGAAAGAAGTGGGAGCTAGCCATGGAAGAAGAGATGGACTCTTTAATGCATAACCAGACTTGGGACTTAGTCAAGTTTCCTGCAGGTAAAACTACATTGCAGAATAAATGGGTTTACAGGCTGAAGGAAGAATATGGAGGAAAGCAGAGGTACAAAGCTAGACTTGTGGTGAAGGGGTTTGCAAAAAAGAAAGGTATTGATTTTGATGAAATATTTTCTCCTGTTGTTAAGATGACTTCAATCAAAACTATTTTAAGTCTTGTAGCAGCGGAAGATTTACATCTTAAACAGTTAGATGTAAAGGCAACATTTCTCCATGGAGATTTGGAGGAAGAGATCTATATGTAGCAACCAGAAGGATATGAGGTCAAAGGGAAAGAAAAATTAGTGTGCAGGTTAAAGAAGAGCTTGTATGTATTAAAATAGGCTCCAAGGCAGTGGTATCTAAAATTTGACAAGTTTATGTCTGAACAAGGTTATACTAGATGTCACTCTGATCATTGTGTTTATCTAAAAATGCAAAATGATGGCAGCTATATTATATTGTTATTGTATGTAGATGACATGCATGTTGCAGGGTCTAACATGCAGGAAATAAATGTGCTCAAAATAAAATTGGCAAATTCATTTGCAATGAAGGATTTGGGAGTTGCAGAACAAATCCTTGGTATGAGAATAACTAGAGACAGGAAAAATCGTAAATTAACATTGTCTCAGAATGAGTACATACAAAAGGTGTTGAAAAGATTTCACTTGGTTATAAGCTACAAGAAAGGTATTTTCAATAGAGTTGCTGATATGATTTCAAGGCCAGTTATAAGTGCATCTAATTTACTTAAAAATGATTCTATTGTACATGAGAGTTACATAGAATAGTATGCATCTGATGCTGATTTTCAAGATGTGTATGCTAGTTTGAGTGAAGGGAATCAAGTTGAGGAAAATGATTATCACATGTATAACAATTTTCTATTTCATTTAGGCAAGCTATGTATACCACAAGGAGAGAGGCTTAGTTTCATGAGAGAGGCTCATTCATCTCTTATTGATGGACACTTTGGGGTAAGCAAGACATTGGTGCATCTATAGAGGTATTGCTATTGTCCTCACATGATAGATAGTGTGTCACTTTTTATAAGAGGTTGTTCTATGTGTGCAACAAGCAAGCCTAGCAATAGGAAGTTTGGGTTGTACACACCACTACCAGTACCATCAAGGCCATGCGAGAGTGTCTCCATGGACTTTTTTGGAGGTCTACCTATGTCAAGAAAACAACAAGATTATCTTTATGTAGTTGTGGATAGATTTAGTAAAATGTGTATACTTATGCCATGTAAGAAAGCCATTACTGCTGAACTTTATTTTCAACATGTATGGGTTCATTATGGTTTTCCAACTTCCATTATTAGTGACAGGGATTCCAGATTTGTTGGGAATTTTTGGTCTAATCTTTGGAAGATGATGGACACAAAGTTTAAAAAGAGTACTACTTTTCATCCGAAAACTGATGGCAAAACCGAGGTGGTGAACAGAACCATTGTGCATCTATTGAGTGGATATTGCATCAAACATCCCAAGTTGCGGGCTGAACAACTGCATTACATTCAACACGCTTACAACAGGGCAAAGCACTCTTTTACAAATACTTCACCTTTTGAAGCCTGATTTGGGTATTTGCCAAAATCGCCATTAGACTTCATCTTTGAGAAGGATGTTACAATTGATGGGCATAGTGATATTGACAAGGGTCGAAAGTTCATTGAGAAAATTCAGATTATTCATCAACAAGTTGAATAACAACTTGAGAAGAGTCAAAGAAAATACAAGGAGAGGCATGACAAACATAGTATTGATCACAAGTTTCAAGAAGGAGATGAAGTATGGTTACACATAAGGAAAGAAAGGATGCAAGGAGAAGGTAAACATCTCAAGCCCATTCACTATGGTCCATTCAAGATCATTAAACAAGTTGGTAATAATGCATTTCAACTTGACTTGCCTTCATATATGCAAATGTATTCCGTTGTCAATGTGGAAAATCTACGTTTGTATGAGCCTCCTTTGATTGATGATCAAGGGAGTGATATTCAGCTGCCATCTATAGAATATTTCTCGCCAGAATTTCTGGATGAGCTCAAGGAGGATACCATCCTTGACAGGAGGACACACACTTCTAAGAGGGGAAGCGTTGATTATCTTCGAATTGGGCTCAAGGGCAGCAAACCAAGTAAGGCAAGGTGGATGGAAGTGGAAAAGGTGAGGGAGTTGTACCCTCATCTTATGAACAAGTAATTAAAGTCTTTTAGGGTCCAAAAGCTTCCTAATCGGGAGGTGTGATCAAGAGATCATGTTTTATGCTCAAAATTGAAAGTGATCGAAACTGTACCGAACTTGAGTGACCGAAAAGGTCTCGTCGTTGTGATTCCTACACCGTGAACGGTTCGAAAAACCGATGTTGTATGAGGAAGATATCGTGTTCTGTTCATTTTCCTAAACAAATAAAAAAAATTTGACAGGAGTGACTGGGATGCCCAGTCAGCATGCAGGTACAGTTAGCAGGTGGCATATACTAGGAATATTCCCTTTTCTCATAACTAATAAGATCTCGCCATGTGACACATCCAGGGCCGAATATTTGGGTTTGTACATTTTTATTTGGTTCATTGGATGGGTGACACGTGGCCAGCCCGGAGGATGCCACGTGCCCCTAGGAGGTTAATGAAAACTTTTGGTGGAGTCAGGGGGGGGGGGGAGGGGTTGACCCAGTGACCTTCGGCACGCCAGCAAAGACCTCTACCATCTCTCCTATCACATGATTCTTAACCTTTATGTCCACTGCGTTAATTTAAGTTGTTAAGTTTTCATATTTGGGGGGGGGGGGGGGGGGGGACCGCTAGCGGTCCCAACCCGTTGGCGGCCCCAAAGCGTGGCCACATGCTATCATACACCGTGACATATAAATGTTACAACGATGGTTCATAAACTGTGGCACCGACAGTTATGAAATGTGGTCACATGCCATTAAAACCGCAACATCAAACCTTCAAACAGGTGGCTATCCAAACCTTAACTCCGGTGGCAATCTTTGCGGTCACGTGTCACACTGTGACATAAAACTTCACCGTGACGGTTGCCTTACACCGTAACCTCTGGCGGAAGAAAGTGTGTTCACATGGGGAAGTAAAGTTTGGATGCGCCGACGGTTAATCCAAACGGTCTTCGGAACTCCGACTCCGGGTTCCGCTCCAATGCGGAGTTTAATACAAACTGTAAACCATGGAGTTTAAGGCAGGGGATCGGCTTGTGATCACCCCGCCCTAACCACTTGCGTTTAAATCAAATGGTATTTTCCGGCGGGGTTTGTGGAGGCACCCTAAATTTGGGGGTTTTAACCAAAATTAACTCCAGTTATGTATAGTTGTCCACTTTTAGTGGAGTTTTTCTAGCTTATATTGGGAAAAACGCTTTGGGAGGTCAATTTTCAACCAATTTGGGGGAAACAAGAGTCTACCTAGACTAATTTGAGCATTATAGAGCCACTAGTGCATATAAAACAACCGTTAGAGGCTTGTAAACACTAGTATTTTCAATTTTGAGCATAATGACAAAGAGGGACATACCATTGGGAGTTGGACCAACAGATGTAGCCCAGGATGGGTGAACTACTTCATCATGCCTGTTGTGCAAAACTTATGTGTGATGTTATTTCTCTGTTATACACTGCTGTGCAGTGTTATTTAGGCTTATTTTCATGCATAAAACTCACAATTTCATCATTGTTTCATGGTTAAAATACTCATTCCTTAAGTAAACAAATGGAGACAAATTGTACATGTTTTTATTACTGAAAGGACACTTAGCAAAAAAAAATAATACACTCATTTCAGATCAGTTTCTAAAGAACTTGTGCTCTTCTTCTCTATAATACATAGATGTCTCGATCAGGAACTGAGCGATGAATCCTCCAAGGATATTGTCTATCCAATAATAAACAACCCTTGTGATCTCTTTATTAGTCCTTTTCATATTCTTAATCAGCTATGAGGTCCATGCAGTGGGATTATTACCTATGCTAATAGTATTGATATCCAGTCGTACAAATTGCTAGCAAACAATACAAAAAATATCTTGTACTGATCTGTATAGATATACTTTTGTAGCCAATGTTTAGTAGAGATGCGTGAACTTCTATTTTCTTGCACAAAAAATTCACGCTCTTTTTTATCAACCCAATTTTCAATCTCTTCCTTAGACAGATTCCACATCTAGTTATCCCTCAGTCAGATCTTGATCCCGACAACGGAACCATTTTTAGGCTTGATGGGGCCTAGACCCAGGTTCAAAGTGATTGCGTAGTCCAACAAAACCCACTATTACCAGACCTTTCGGCAACGATCTACTTACACAGACCAAAGTTTGACTTGAGGCATTTTAGGGGGATGATAGAACCAGGTTTCTGCATCCGGAGGGACACTAGAATGTGGATTTAGGGATTTTCCTTCTTAACAGAGCTCTGTAGGCTAGATCTATCAATAATACCAACATTGTTCAAAACATATGTTGAACTTGCTCTCAGGATGCACAATCTTACATATTCTTGCATTAAACAAAGTAAATAATCATAAATAAGACTATGCTACTCTATTACGGATCAAACCCTTTTTCAGCATAAATATTCAGAGTAAGAAGTAAACGAAAAACATATCAATATAACTTAGATCTTTCTCAACAAGTATTTCATTAATAGCCAGATCCTTCTCATGCATTCACTTTTTTCCCTACGCACATAATTACAGGGGTATGTGCACACAACTGCAAACTTCCTAAGGTCTCTGCACACACAGCAGTGGGAGCCTTTTCCTCTAACCCAAAAACAGACTTTGGCTCAAAAAAATCTTACATCTAAATGTATCATTGAACTTTTACTTGAATTCCTATGACTTCTATCTAGACTCCTTATATGGATTTGGAATTTACAATACCATGGTCCAAAACCATGGGCGGAGTCCCATCCCATTACATAATAAGGGGCTTTGACCCACCCCAAATCCCCTATGACTCAAAATAGACTTTGCTCTCCGCTCTCCACTCCTCGATCTACAGAGTCTTTCCTTGCTTTCTTACTTTGCGGGGATCCTAGCTCCAACATTCTCTTCCCTCACTTGTTGCGCTCCATTCTTCATATATACTACAATTTCATTTGTTTATCTTGTAATTTTATAGGCATTTTCCATGTTGTGATATAACTCAAAAACTATGCCATTCGATTCATTTTGTCATGGCGTTTAATTTCCATAGTGTGGGTAGGTTAAGTGTGAATATTGCACTCAACATACATCCCATTTGCAACACTTTGTTTTCAAATCCGTTGTTGCATACATATCCCTTTCATGATAGCTTACTCTTTCCACCATAAATGATGTGGCTTTCCATTCCTGCTACAGGGATGGCATTCCTTTGACGTGGCTTAAATTATTATTTCCTCATACATCAATGACTTTTCCCTACATGGCTTGGCTTGTTCTAAACAATAATCCATCAGTTCATAACATGTCTGTGTTGGGTCTCATTCTATGTACTTCTTCATGATTTGTTATTAAATATGCTCTTGTTTTTTTTAGACTATGTGATTATGCATATTCCCTTACTATGCAGTATGTCAGTCGTTCCTATAAAATTTCAGCTGACTCCCTTTGATAAATCCTTTGATAGGTTCCCCATCTAGATTATCTAATTGGATTGCTTTTGCCTCTATCACACTCCATATAATATAAGGGCCTAGCCAATGCATCTAAAATTTCCCTTGATGCTTCAAAAATTTACTGTCATAGAGTAAAACTAAGTATCTTGGTTGGAACTTCTTCTACTTTAAGTATCTATCATGCCAAGATTGTTTATGCACCTTCTGGACATTCTGATAAAATCTCACTATTGTGTGGTATTCCTATAACTACAACAGTTCTATCAATATTTGTTCTATTGTGCCTCTTTATGTCAAGTTAGTTAAGCCAAGAAATGCACAAACTGGGGACTATGAATTTTGTAGGCATCACTGCTTCCTGTCCATATAGCAGCTTAAAGGTTGTCTGTCTTGTCAACCTCTTACGTGTAGTTATATATGCCCATAGGACTACTAGAACTTGTAAATCCCAATTATCTCAGTTTTCATTGCAAAATTTTGTCAGGGTGTTTTCCAATATGTTGTTGAAATCCTCCACAATACCATTTTATTGCAATTGATAGGGGGTTCACTTCTATTGATAAATCTGGAATTATTCCATTAACGCGGAAATTGTCATATTCAAAAAATGATTAACTTGGTTGCTCATCAATATCTTGGGGCATCTAAATATCATAAATACATTTGCAAATATGAACTGTGTGGTTGTCTTTGTACATCAGTCGAGAACTAGCTCTACTTCTACCCACCTAGTAAGATAATTTATTGCAGTTACTATGCACATTAGTCCTGATCCGTTTTCTAGTGGATTAATTGGTTCAATGAAGTCGATGGCACATTTTTATAATTCCCTCTATGACCTATGGACACAAGGGCATCTCATCCCTCTTAAAGGTATTTCCAATTCTCTGGCACACATCACAATTTTGAAAAAATGCCTTAAAATCCTTGTAGAGATTGGGCCACATGGCCTTGCGTTCAGTATATTTTGTGTGGTATCCTTCCCCGTGCAATGACCTTCTGAAGCTCCTTCATGTTCCTATGCTAATACACATCATCTAATTATTCCACATGCACCAAGCTTGTACAATAATCCTATTTTTAGTTGGTAATCTAAAGCTTTTACCACCAACTATTTTTTTTGTGCAACTGTATATTCCTTTGGGGCTACTCTTGTACTTAGGAACTGAAAAATGTCCATGAAGTAGTCATCCACCATATATATTGCAAAAAATTTCAGATATGATGAATTGTTGTTAAGGTTTGATGCATCTTCCCTAGTCAAAATACATGACAAGTGATCGAGTCCTGCATTGAGTCTTATTGGATTTAACATGACCTCAAAATCATACTCTTGGAACAACAATAACCACCTATAGATTCTCCCCCCTAACACTAGCTTATTGACTAGATACCGTAGCATATAATTCTTTGTGAACATTTTGAAGTGTGATCTTAGTAGATAGTGTCAGAATTTTTGTAGCACATACACCATTGCCAACAATATGCCCAAAGTTGTTAAAGAGGCATCGACATGCACGTGGGATTCCTTTCCCCATTTTTGGAAGAATATGATTGGCACTGTGAATAGTTTTTCTTTTAGCATGTTCAATACTTATTTACATCCTTCAATCCATTAAAAATTCACTTATTTTTTCAACATCTTCTCTAAAGGGGAAGTCATCTTCACATACCCATGTATGAATTTCCTATAGTAGTCAGTATGTCCCAAATTTGTGCACAAATGGTGCATTGATGTCTATAGTGGCAAGTTTTCTATAACCACAATCTTCGCAGGATCCACCAATAGTGTTTGTTTGCATACTACATGACCTAGCAAAATTCCGAATTGTGAAAAAAAAATACACTTCTTCAAATTTAATGATATTTGCAATTGAAAAAACCTATCTAGCATAAGGCACAAAACTTCAATGTCTTTTTTAAATAGGCTAAACACAATCCATTCATTAAGGTGAATTTTCATAAACTTGTTTATAAAATTTTTAAAAGCTGTGATGACCACTATGGAAAATACAGCAATTGCGTTCTTCAATCGAAAAGGAATTAATTGTATTGGAACGACCCCCATTATATAAAAAAATGTAGTCTTGTGTCTATCTTATGGCACATTTTTAATTTGATGATATCCTAAAAAATCCATCCCTAAAGGAATAAGCCTCTTAACCTCTGACATTTTCCAGTACTTCGTCTATGAATAGGGTGGGTAATGGGACATGTACACATGCATTGTTTAATTTCCTCAATTCCACTATGGGTCCACTTAGATCTTGATTTCTAGGTATTTTTATCTGACACCACCATCGAAATTACCCATTCACATTCCTATATTGGCTTAATAATTCCTGCTTCCAACATTCTATCCAACTCCTTGTGCACTTTCTACTTGTAAATTGGGTTCAATCTGTAAGGCATTTTCTTAACAGGCCTTGCATATGGATTCAAGTGGATTTTCATTTCTCCGAGTTCACCTTATATACCTTTCATTTTCGAGAAAGTAGTCAGAAACAGACCTTGATACTCACACAGAAAATCAGAATTTTTTTCCACTCTCTCCTCATCTGAATATTCCCCAATAAATAGTAAACTTAAAATTCTCCTTTGTCTCGATGTTTACATTGTGAATCCTGATTGGCTTGGCATATTACACAGATTTGAGTTTTGGCCCTGCTACAATGTTCTCTCCTTCTATTTCAGCTATTCGTAGGTTTCTTGGATCCTCAAATTATTCATATTCCTCGATGTTATTATAAAATTCCATGAATGGTTTGATAGGCTAGGACTATCAATGCACAAAACATACTAGTTTTGATCTCGACACAATTTGGGCCTTTGGTGCAAAAATATTTTTCTGGACAATTTGAAACATTACATACGTGGGGGGGTCATCCTACTCAAAGCTAAAGGTTATTTTGAAATTATTGAAAATTTCTGCACAATTGGTGGTTCCTCTACGCTCTTCGAATTTTGTATACCAATTTCAAGGGATAATATATAGTCTATGTATGAACCTATGTACCTACTATGCTTTCGGTATCCTCTTCTTGGTCCATGTTGTGACACATCCCTTTAGATGAGTAGTTGCATAACCCAAGTGTTACACAACAATTTGTTGATGTCCCTGTACTCCCCGTTCTCGATCCTGGAGGCCCCTAACAGTGACCCCTGTGTCTATTTTCCATCATGAAAATGTGCCATTATATCCCTTCCATCACAATGAGTAAAATCTTTGTTGACCATTCCTGAAGAAGCTCCTTGAAAACCTAATTATCTGGAGCAGTGCGCCCTCTCCGTGTCTTGCTCGCATTGATGGCATTTTTTTGGTCTAGGGTGGTGCCGATCGGTGATGGAATGAGGATCATATCCGTGTCGATCCTCTTCTGGAATTTTTTTTAAAAATGGAAGTGAACTTCGAGACCTAGAAGCTTCATGGCGGAGAGCTAGTTGTTTGTTCCTGAGGATAGAGCTGAGTTTATCCCTTTGGGCTCTTTGTTCCTACAAAATTGGATCCACCCAAAGGGATAACCCATTTCCCCACCTTAAGTGGATCCATGATCCCTCCTCCTTTGCTATATAATGGAAAATCTCCCATGGCTCTGCTAGTTAGAACAAATATAGAAGAACAACAAAGAGATATTTGTTGCTATAGGTATCGAGCGAGAGTTGAGACCTTTTTCCATCCACATCAAGTTTAAAGAGCGCTTTGGAGACGTGTCTGGATCGGGACTTCGTCGAAGGAGAGCTGTGACATCAAGGCGCAGCTTGTAACACCCCCTCGCTATTTTAATATAATACAATTGATTCGTGCTTTCCATTTCCATCTTTAATGTGAGATTGGATTCTTATTTTTTCTTGATCAAATAAGTAGATTGTATATGCAAGATATATGTTATGCTTTCACGTTTGTTGTTGTTTAACCCCTTATGCAGGTAACCAAGCGTCAGTGACAGTGAAAATCTGACGACGGAGCGCGAAGGATCAAAGGATTCAAACGAGGATTAGCATCATATTGAGGTAGGTGATCTATTCACGATCTACATGCATTTAAAATTTAGGAAAGTAGGCTTCTAATTGTTCCTTGTTGTTACTAGACCCATCCTAGGGATAGAGGGATTGTCTCTATCCGCAGAGAGGATTTTCCTTCATATAAAATTGGCGACCATACTAAGGAGTGCTAGCCTTTAAGTCTATTGTTTTCAATTTTTGATTACTTGTCTTGTCTTCGATTTTCGTCGAGCGTCCATATCCTTGTCTCTGTAGCTTCTGTAATTGCTTACAGAATTTTATCTCTCTGCTAAAGTGATAAGCCTGGTGTTAGTTTAGAAAACCCTTTTTTTTTCTCTGTCTTCTCCTTGATCGACACTAGTATTGCTCTGATAGTCGCGCTGATCGGCGCTAAATGCATTTTACACAGTCGTGATTTTACCCTTCCAGCGTGGGTTGTGGCCTAACAATCGTGCCGATTTCTATGTGTGATCTTTTTAGGGTTTCTTTCATTTGGTCAGCCGGTGGGTCTTATCCTTCTGAGTGTTCTTCCTTATTTAAATAGCTCTTGTTCTTCTCTGTTCAATGACATTTCTTCAAGTTTTTCACCTTTGGTTGTCTCTTCTACAAAGCTACTGCATCCTTGTCTTCCTAGGGTTTATAGGTATCCTCGAGTCATTCGAGCAATTGCTTACTTTTTTGACTTCCAGAATTCTCATTGAATCAAGTCTTGTCATATCTTTCAGACTTTGTGTTTGATTGAGTTTCGTCTTCCGCTCGATTCTCACGAATATAATTTTCAAGTGTAAACTCTAAATGAATTTGAGTTTCTATTCGCCATCGAGCATATATTACAATTGCTTTTCCTCCAACTAGAGTTTGTTTTATTTGAGTGATTGATCAGTGTGTGAATGAAGAGTGCTTTGTTCTGAAGAAAATGGTTTACGCCTCTCTTTGATTTTCGAAATCTTTGCCTCTTACATGCATTTTTTAAATATTTCATTAGTACTAAGAGAATTGTTGATTAATTTGCATTCTACATTTCACATTGTGCTTATAAGAAAAAAAAAAAATATTTTTGTTTCATTTCGCTTTAGAAAATGAAAGTTTCATTTTGATTCACTTCTAAGTGAAATTAGTGAAAGGAAGAAATTGTAAATTTTTCTGTTTCGCTTTAAAATTCCTTACTTTAAGAGAAAAGTGAATGTCATCTTATGCATTTTTTTTGTTTATGCGTTGATTCTGTGAGTTTCTCTCTCCTTCATTAACGTAGTATTCATTGAAATGAATGGTTCTTTTCTCATTTAGCTGCATCTTAGGGGTTCAGGTAACATCGGTAGGACTTTGAAACTAAGACATAATTAAATATAAACCTCAAAATTTATTTAATCAACCTAAGGAGAATTTGGAACCTAACAAATACATTTAGAGGTCTAGGCTAGATATGTGTTCTGACATCATTAAGTGTAGGAGATGTCGCTAACAATCTGCGTTACAATCCAGGGGTGATATCTCGTCCAACGTATGGAAGTATATTGATGTATGAAAGTATATTTTGGGACGCTCTCATCGAACGGTTACACATCAGACAACACTACTACGGATTTGGACTCCCACGTACTGTTGTGTATATTTTGGGAGACACCATTAGGCTGCAAACCTACCATAGGTAACTGAGTTGGTCGCCTTGTAGACGTGATACACCAAACACATCATTCAGGGAGATTGGCTGCCATATGTTAAGTCCTTGGTCATTTCTCTTTCATTTGATCACCAAGGTTTATATTGCAGTTCACGGTCACCTGGTAATCCTTTTGCCTAGTTCACCCCTTTTGATTTGTTTCGTTTTTTTAATTTCTAAAATTTATCATCCACAATAAAATTTTACCCGTGCTCATCTTAGATTGAGATCAATGGAAACGATTCCCGAGTTCATCAACCTAGGTGTCCCCTTGGATTGGAATCCTGGTTCATTTCCTTCTTTCGGAAATGTTGGTGGCTCGTATATGGCAACGTTGTCCCTCCCAGGATTAACCATTGGTCTGCCAATTTGGTTATTTTCAACCCTTGTGGTTTCGAATATACCAAATATCTCTCAACCGAGTTCTCCTCTTCCTGAACCATGTCAACCCCATGTTGATATTAAGGTTGACCCCTCCCCTTCTTTGCCTATTTCTTCACCTTGTTCTCCCTCTTCACTTGGTGAAAGTCTGGATTCTAGTAACCAGGTGGATAAGAAGAAGAAGAAGAATTCAAAGAAGAAGAAGGAAAATAAGCAGGGGGGTAAAACAACAACCATTGCTACCCATACAACTAACATGGAGAAACCTCCCACTCCGTCTCGCAGAGTCAAATTCCCGTGCAAGCTATGTGAGGGTGACCATATTCTTCATGATTCCCTACTATTCCCAAGGTGCTAGAAGTGTGGTCTATTGCCCCGATTCATCCTTCATCGTCAACCTCTAAGCATCGTGTTGATGATGAGCCTTCAGCTAGAGATAATAAGACTCGTAAGAAACATGGTAAAATCAAATTTCCCTGTAGGTTGTGTGAAGGGAACCATCCCATTCACCTATATACTTATATGGATGAAGCTTCTAAAGCATTGGATACCCTTTCAACTTCTGAGTCTTGTTTTCCCATTGGTTACCGGAATTTTTCTTCAAGTCCTCTACAAGTTGATCAACCCCTTGATCGAGATTCATCTCTGGTCGATTCTGCTCTCTCTGAAAGTCAATATCCTGAGCCCATTTCCGACCAATCATTGGTTGAGAAAAAGGTCAACCTTATTTCACCTACAATACATTAGGTCTTTTCCATTGAGAGTGGGTCTCATCCCAGTAATATTATCTTTTTTTCCTCTGCTTCCCCGATACTAGAGGGTGATCCTCCCGTTTCCATGATCTAGGAGGGTGATCCTCCGACTCCCTTCATTACAGTTCAATAAAGTGATCCTCCTGATCTCGTTACTGGAATCTAGGAGTATAGTATTTCCGCTCCTATAACGCAAGGGGATAAACCTCTTATTCCTATGGCACCCCCTCCATGTGGTTTGGTCGCTTCCTTTGATTAGAGTTGATTCATAGGATACCGTCTTCCTTCTTACGTGCCCTTTGAGATCACTGTACAGGCCTACAATATCGTCGTATCAGACATGATTATAGATGAAGGTGCCTCAGTTAGTATTCTATCCTCAACTACCTGGCAAGCTTTCAGTTCTATGCAACATGTTCCTGTTACTCAAAATCTGTTGGCTTTTAACAGAGGAACCAGTCAACCGTTAGGGATCCTTCCAAAGTTACCTATTACTTTGGGAGGAAATATTGTCCATATATATAGACATGATGGTTGTCCAAGGCCCCTTGAATTTTAACCTACTCCTAGGGTGCGACTATGCTTATGCCATGGGAGTGCTTGTCGCATCGCTCTTTCACATGATTTGTTTTCCACATGAAGGTCAGATCGTGATAATTGATCAAATTTCATTATTTGGTCCTGATGTGACATCCGACCTACCATCGTCCCTTCCTATTCCTTACCTACTGGTGGTATCTTCCCTGCCACAGGTTAATTATGTGGCCACTTGTTCATTTCCCTTATCAGGTGATAATACCTTTGTGTACCGTTTACCAGGAGCATTCAATCGTAATTTCCGAGATTTTGTTCTACCATCCGATGAGAACCTATTGGGAGCCATGACTTCTTATATGTCTTGATCACGTCGATGGAGCATCGCGCATTTTATTGTGTCAAGCTCGTTAAAAAATGAAACAAGCTCGTTTGAACACAATTCTTGTTCTTGTGTCAAGCTCCTTAAAAAATGAAACAATATTTCATGAGGATAGTTCATTTACTATGTCAACCTCGTTAAAAAATGAATTGGTTCTTATGAGGATAGTTATTTTACTATGTCAACCTCGTTAAAAAATGAAACCAGTTCCATTTCAGTTCAATTTTTTCACTTCACCTCGTAACTAGACCTTCACTCCATCCATCTAGTAACTAGCAGTCTACTCAGTTGAATGGATTGAAGCTTGGGGGGCATGTACCTTAGATTAAGTTGTCTTGCTGGGGGCATGCAAATTTTCTTTTCTTAAGCATAGTTTCTAACGTTTCAAGCTTGTGTCAAAATGAAAATTAATTGCATTTTATACGTCAATGTGCAATTTTGGTTCTGATTTGATGTGATTTTTGTAAACCATTTTCCTATTTATCTTGTTTTACTTAACAGATGCATTTTTCTAAGATAGCAAATAACTTAGAATAATCCCTAATCCGTCCAGTAAACTAATAATTATCAAAATACATCAATTCACATCATAGCAGATAACTCAGAATAATCAAATCGTACTGCAAACAATAGAAAATTATTCAAACATTCGATTCCATTAATTCAAATTTTTTTCTATTACACCAGGGTGTCACAACTCACTAGTCTAAAAAATCAATTACAATACCAAATATTCCTAGAATATTCATCGTAGAACATAACATAATAAGACATGCCTATAAAATAACAATGCAACATTATTTACAAGTTTACACTGGGCATAAGGCCAACCAACAACTTACTTTTTACCATGGGAAATTCCTAATAATATGGGTAAAAATCCCATAAACTAGCCTAAAGTATTTCACATTTCGCATGTTGCTCCTTAGCTCACGTTTCTCCATGCTATCCATTTGTGTGGTGCTCCTCTAGGCGAAATCCTTAAAATTGTTGCTCCAACAATGGGGTACTTCCTTCTTTTTGTATTTGATTCATCCAACTTAATGGGCCCTAATGTAGTTTCCACTTCCACATTTAGCCATAGTTTCTTTTTTTATACCCCTATGGAACACTCCTCTTCTTTTTCTACTAGTAGCATTGTTCTATTCCCTTGTTTCTTCTTCCAATCTTTTATTTCCTGGTAACATTGCTTGATGACCTACTCAATGTGCCTAGGTGTTAGCATGGATCCCAATATTTCAAGCTATTTTATTTGGTTTATGTTTCCATCTAGAAGTTATGGTCTCTTGTGGAAAAAGTATCAACTTAATTCAAAATGATAATACCAACCATACATATCAATAATAGCTACAGGAATCCTAGTAGTATGTGTGATGAAATTCCACATGGATAGGTATTAATTATCAAACATAATGTTAACATTGACTTGCATCACCTTGTTTGTGGAACATTATATGCCTTCAGATCATGCTACAATTAATAATTAGTTCAAGGTCCCACTATAGAAGGTAAATTCCCACTATATTTACTCATTCTAAGATTATGAGCAGAAACAAGAAATTGCAATAGTAGAATTATGAGTTTGAATCATGTGCATCCATACAATTTTAGAGGATCTTATTGGTGAGTTACCTTAGCTACTTGCTTTAATTATTTTTCCATTTTTGAGATCTGTAGTAACATAGTGGATAACAACTACACTACCATGTTGAATGATAATTTTAATGGAAGATATTTCGTATCCCTAATTTTATTCCTTTCCAACATATTTTAAGCATAGATCAATATTCTCTTCCATGGAATACCCATACTTTTCCACTTAGATTTCTACTAAGAATGTGTTGCTAGCATCCTCTCCCCTCATGCAATAGTCTAGTAGTTGAATTGGTATTATCTCTATTTAATGGTTTTTTTTTTTTCAAATCAAATCTCACCAATCAAAATCCATGATTTCAATAGACTCACACACTTATTTATTGTTGGGGAGGTCCCAAAGTACCAGACATGTAGAATACTAGTAATTCATAATTTAAACAATGACCTGAATGATTATAAGATATTTTTTTGGATTTCCCTAATATTGAGAGTCTCTCCAGAAAAAAACTTATGGAATAAGGTGGGGTCATGGATATTGTAATCCACTAGTTTTACCTACTTTAAATATCCTTCAATATGCTCCACCTTATCAATATGTGCTTGTAGATTGAATACATCTTTAGGTAGACCAAGTCACCCACATTCAGAAGTTTGACCTTCTCACCCCTGTCTTATCATTTGGGTCCTATAGCCTACTATGCTATTGTGAATGATGAAATTTTCCTTGTGATCCAATATTGATGTATAACATATACCATCTTCAACTACTTCTACTTTTCATAGATAAATTCTTGCTCAAATGATGAATCTTGTTATACTCTCTTTGTATATTTTTGCATGTGGTACTCAAACTTCATTTCCTCTAATAGTGTTTCCCATCTCAATGTATGAAAATTTAAATTACATAAGCTTGGCTATGGAACCCTCATAAATCTCCAATCATGTGCATTCAAATGAAGAATTGCTAAAAAACTCTAACCCAAAAATCCATCTTTTACCTCTTTTACCAAGATTGACACCATTTAAAGTGTGTGATATCTTTACCAATAATCTCTACCCTATCTTTCCTATTGAACATAAACCATTAACAAATATTACCTAGATCTAGTCATCATTGAAATAAAATGCATTCCCTTTGTAATGATTTTTTGGACCATAAATGCCACATTATTGGATTGAGCACAACTTGGGTAGCATTAAAAGAATGCTTTGGAGCCACCTACTAGAACGACATTTATGGTTACAAGACTTGACTTTTATATCAACTGAAATCCCTACAAGTATGGTTTTTAATGTGTTAATGTAGGAAATTGGCCCCTTGTCAACATCATTGGTTCACCTGGTGAAATGGACCAATCAAGTCTTCCTTCATTTAGTATGGTGAACCCTCCAAATTATGACCCAGTTGCATTTGCTAGTTTTATGAATTTATTTTATAGAAGCATAATGCAAGATACAAAATATAGGTGTCCTATGATTAATGTAAGAATAAATTAATAGACATGGAACAAAAAAAATAGATGCAAGTAGTGAATATGAAAAAGTTCACAAGATTAAATATTGCTTCAATTCCCATACCACCTAACAACATAATGAGGGGAACTTACTATTGAAGAATGTAACTAGTTTTGGTCTTCATAATTGTCATTTGACTCATGTCATGATGTAATTATTATAAAATAATAATGTAAAGAACAAAAGAAAATTATTTGTAAAGCATGGGTTTCATGCTCAAGTCATTAGATCAAGCATCCATCGAATTCTCCTAGGGTGTGTCATGAGTCAAGAGTCTTCGTCACTTTGTAAAAGACCCTTGCAGGCACTTATATCAAGAAAAAGAAAAATTATTTTGTATTTGGAAGTGTCTAGAGGGTTCCTAAGAACAATTCGACTAACCAACTAAAGTTGGCCTAGATTGGGCTTAAAGAGCCACTTGGAAGGCTATATAAAGGAGGAAGTTCAACCTCTTTGGACACATATTAGAAATTCACCTCTTGGAATCGATCTACAATAAGAACGGAGAGTGAAAGTATTATAAGAGAAAGGAAAAGGCTAGTGAAGGAGGGAAGAAGTCTCGAAGAGGTTTGGACATATAGAAACTTCCTATTTCAGCTCACACATTCGAGAAACCTAAGGTTTTTGGGCATATCTCAAGGTCGAGGATTGTAGAAGTAACCAAGACGCTAGAAGAGCCTTGCTTTGATAAAGATTTGCTTCACTGCTCTTGTAAGGAGATCTTGTTGGTGGTTGGCTTGGTTCTTGATGGAAGTCTTGGGTCTAGGGTTTGGTCATGGAAATCTCCTTTGAAGTTGATTCTATAAGAAGAGAATATATTTATAGGTTTTTGCCTTGGAGGGGTTTTCCCTGGCTTGGAGCTTATATCTTGTGTCCATGTGACCTTTATTGTTTTGGCATTTATTTGATGATAAGAACATCTGCATAATTAAGAGATAAACAGAATGTCACAAATCATTGTCATGAAAAAAATGAATTAAAATGTTACCCTTATCTAATTTTCCAACACTTACAACTGATACTAAAATCCATAACTTCATATCCAATATTAACATAATAAAGTAAAAACATTACTAACTATATGAGAAAATCTACAATTAATAAACATAAATTGATACAACCTTCTAAACCATGAATAATGAGAATATCATATACTAATTTCACTGCATCAAGAAATTTCTTTAGCAAAATTCTTACCAATATTGACTTCTCCATTAACAATCAAAATATTTTACATTGTCAAGCAAAAGCCATTTTAAATATTTTATATAACTGTGGAGGGTAGGTGCAAATCTACCCAGAATCCCTCATGAGTCAGTATCCTAGTGTAGATATGCATTCCATTTGATCATTATTAAACCATGTTTCATTTCATTGATCTATTATGAACATCATCTTCCAGGAAAGAAGCATCATTGATAGCTTTAAAAAAGTAAATAAGTTGATATGCCAAAAAAAATCATTTAATGACTTAAACGTAGATTAATGTTGTTGAAAGAGTGGAATTTGAGCTGAAGTTGATTTGCTCTAATGAAGTTGCTCCATGAAGGTATGTTTCATGATTATTTTTTTCTTCCTTTATGGCACGGTTAGATAAAACAATAAGAAAGCTTGCAAATATGTCACTATTTACGTGCATATAATACACTCATAGAAATGGGTTGATTGTGATATGCCACTTGTTAGTTGGAAATCAATTACTCATTTGTAGCAATATGTCAGATGTAATGATTGCCCACTATTCAATGGAATATGGCTCCATAAAGTACATTGGGGTTCAAAATTCAAAAGAACAGAGTGGAAAGAAGGGGAGGGGGGCCTGATGGGACCATCGAAAAACTTTGAAAAAGAGGGGTTTAAAGCAAGGACAAAGCCATGAAAAAGTAGAACCGTAAAGTGGAAAAATAATTACAACCTTTTCAAATATTAAAAGTTTATTAACAAAGGCATTTCATGGGACCCCTAGTTACCTAACTTCAAAAGCCTATTATCTTTTCGGCATTTGGTGGGATCCTTGGTTACGGTTTTAAAAGCCCTCAGTGTTTTTGAGCGTGGTTTGGAGCTTCAATTGAATAACATTTTTAAGTCCAAAAGACAAGTGGGAATACCCAATGAAAGGTCATGTAGCACTTTCTAAAGCGATTTTATAACCTTTATAACATGTAAAGTTGAATTGATTCATTTATGGGATATTATAAGTTAGCATTTTCATATAATGGGATTTGAAATCAAAATTTGTTAGTTAAGTTCACAGTTCCCCAAAAGTTTAGTAGATTGTTTCAAAGTTTAGAACAACATTGTGATTAGGTTTCCAATTTATATGAGTCTAGTGAGGTACCTTAGTTGGTAATTGTGAGATTGTCAATGAGGGAAAATGTTGGTTTCCCAGATCCTAGGTTAAGTTTTTCTAAGTGAAAAATGTAATCAAAGTGACCAAAAAGTGAAGAGTGGTTAGATATTAAAAAAAAAAAAAAAGTTTCCAATTTTTATCCAAAAGTATTTTAATAGAAATTTTGGGTTCATTTAGAATGATATTGGGTCATAACTTAGTTTTGTTTATTAACTTGGATATTATTATATAGGCTTTTAATATGTTGAAATATGTTTGTATAATTTGTAAGTATTTAATTAGTTTTAATTTAAGTAAATGGTCCATTGATATTTAGAGCATCTAATACCCAATACTTAGTGAAGTTATTGATTCCACCCAAAACTCGGCAATGAGTCCATCCATGATATAGAATATCTTCAAAAACCATGGATAAGGTTACCAAAAACTTTTTGAACATGTGAGTGCTAATAAAATCCAAAAGTCACTGGAGAAAATACTAGGATATATGTAATGTGGTGGATGCAAGAAGAGCAAAGTTGCGAGGAAAATTAATTTGACAATGCAATTACTAGAAAGTCTCATGATTCTTCCATAAAATAGAAATATCAAACATGTAACCAGTCAATGAAATTCTAGTTAAAAACCCAAAAATACATATTAAGCATAAAAAGACAAAAGTCATGGGAGCAGGGTCTACAAAATGAATCATAATGGGCAAAGCCATGAGCCTATTCTAAGTGTTGTTAATTTATGAGCATAAAGAAAATATAATCTCCTATGCTTATTTCTCAAGGACATTCGAATGATAGATAATATTAGGTCCCTAAGAACCTTTTTTTGTGAGGGATTCAATTGTCATATTTGCATACTAGCTAATGAAACTCATTGATTATCTAGGTTGAAATCTTGGCTAGAGGACCTAATATATTTTGGAATATATTCACCAAGCTCAAATATGATATTCCTTAGGTGTTGCTACACTATTTGTGAGCATCCATAGCTCCCTTAGAGTTAGCATGGCATCACATGAATTTGGTCTATTTCCAATGAGCATCTATAGCCCTAATTGAGATATCTACATGTTCTTTCCATTAATTTTACTTCCTTTCCCAACCCAAATTTTTTATTTTGATACAGTTCTTAGCAATTGGTGGATGGTGGAAGCAATAGCCTTTTTTATGCTAGATGGGGAATGCTTTCTATGTTGTTGGGATTTATTTAAATATTTTACTTAGCTTGGTTATTACAGTAACCCCTTTTTATTTGTGTCCCATATACTTCTAGCTTTTCACCTTTTTATGATTAGTTCTTTTAGTGTGTGGGTGGATTCCTTAGAGCATTAGACTTTTTCATCAAAATAGGACTAAAAAAAAACCACTGAATATTCATTCAAAATGATCATGGTCCAACCACTTGAAAACTATCCTACATATCTCTTATCTATATTTAAAATTAATTTTTCTTCTACCTCAAAATTGAGCTTAAGCATGTGAAATTATCTAGGTTTATTATATTTATGTGATGTTGACAATGTGAGATGAAATTAGAAAAATACATGAATAATTAGTTGCAATAAGGAAACCAACATCAGGTCAATTATAATACAAACCATCTTGAAGAAAATAAAATTTCAAAAAGAAACCTACAACAAAGGTTAGTTGGAAATTGAATAGCTATGGAACGTGGCTACAAAATCAAGATACATGTAACTTTTAAAACGTGAAGAAAGGTTAAGAAGAAAATTACTCATCCCATGCAAACATAAATAGGTTTAAAGAAACATATGCTCAAAACAAAAGCAAAAAAATTATTCTATATTATATACCATGTACCAATAAGCACACATGTTGCAAATTCATACTCTAATGCAATCATCTAAGTAGATGCTTTATTCCCTGGGATGGCTCATCGTTGTGGAAAACTCAAATGCTAGTGACTTATATTTGGGAGTTTGAAGCTTCGCTGGGACATGTGTGGTGTTCCTTGTTAGCAAAATAGATGATTCAAAGAAGATATAATAAGCTATAATGATAGTTAGAGAAAATAAGAAATATTATAATAATAATAATAGGCTGTTGTAGGAGAAACAAAATACCAAAAATAGTGATACCTTTATTGATGAAAACAATGTTCACTTGCCTCTGCAAGGGGTTAGCCTCTTGTTGAGAAAAGTTGCAATCACAATATGCTTGACAAGACATATCATTACCTTGATTCTACTTATTTATATAATTCCTATCTAGCTTCCTATGAACCTCAAAGGGATTCATTCAAGTGGCATCTTGATAAGTTATATTATACCACTAATTGGCTTAGAGATAACCATTAGATCAATTGCATCTGTCTGTTGATCTGTATATGTATGTGCTTGAGGTTTATAAAATTTTACAAGTGTTTTAATTAGGGTATTAACCCTCTTTTGTAAAATTATTAAACACATAAACATGAAATTTAAACTGAGTTTTTTTTTTTTTTCCCAGAAAAACGTAAGACAATATCACCATAACCGTAAACATACAACAAACATTAATGAAAGAGTTTACCTCTCCTGGGCCACATCTCCTGGTCCAGCTTCCAATGGTTGGGCCTATTTAATTATGCTCAAATAATGGTGTTTTCATACAACTACAATGCTCAAATGGCTCTACTAATAGCTCCAATGGCTTCAGAGCACTCAAAAACCCCTGTCTAGCCTCTTTCTGGTCCCAAAAAGGGTAAAAACTGAAGAAGTTATGGTCCCTCCAATTTTTCCAGCAATTCGTCCCACAATTTCGCCCTTCCTGCAAACCACCCAACAAATTCGCCCAAAAAAGTGCTAATGCGGAAAAATTTCTGCCAACATTCAGCACAATTTGTGGGATGGTTTAAATGCCCAATAACGCCTTCCAATCGAATTTTAAACTCATATGGTATGGCCGAATAATTTTAATTTAATACGAGCGGGGCTGGGGCTAAGCCCTGGCCCCTGGTCCCACCCCTTGTTTCCATAGGCACGGTAACCAGGGTTGGGGCTAGCCTCGACCCACCCCCAACGCGTTCTTTTTAAAACTTTAAACACAATTTAAAACTATATGTTGTTAAGTCATGAGTATGTGGTCTAATGGTAATTTGTGTGGTTTTCTAGAGGGAGGTTGTGGGTTTGACCCTTACCAACCTCACCTTGACCCTTACATAAATTTTAGCCAACTGAGAGGTGCCACGTGGCAGCCTCTGGTTGGGCCATATGGCCGCCTCTCATTGGCCTTTCAATCAACCATTAAAATAGCCCAAAATTTCAACCAATCTGCAAATGACAAGTGACGTGCTATGATTAGCCCAAACAACGTACAGTCAACGGTTAACAGTACGGACCGCTGACTGGGTAGCCCTACACAATTTTTTTCCAAAATTCCCTTGTTTGACAAATTGATTAGAACTTGTTTCTGGGAGCGTACGGTGTCGGTCTTGCGCGTAACGAATTACACCGGATTCAGAACGACGAGATCTACGCGGTAATTGAGGTTCCACACAATTCTGACAAATTTCATTTTTTAGCATATTTTTAGCATCGGATCACTCCTCCCCACTGGAAGTTTTTGGAACTCCAAAAGATCTTTATCTGTCAATAAATAGATGAGGGCTCAACGATCAGAATTTGGATTAGGGGCAAAAAGTTGCCCAAAATTAAAAGTTCTCAGAATTACACCAAACTAGAACGACAAAGACTGACCCGTCGATGGGAATCTAACACAATTGGTTTCATCGAAAACCGAGTTCATATGAATAAGTTAGAGTCTGTTGATCATCGTTAAGAACAGACAAATTTTAAAAACAAATTTCAGAACAGTGGTAGGTTGATGACATGGTAACCCAGTCAGCACTCCAGGTGTATTCAAAGAATATTCTTTAGTTTTTGCCTAGTGACACTGAGAAAAGTGTCACAACTGGATCTGCCAGGTTTGGTTTGAGAAGGTGAAATTACCCAATGTCCTCCAAGGTTGAATTTGGGTTCATGATGAATATTTATGTGTTGGAATTATTTTTTATTTAAGGTTGGATTAACATATATATTATATATATATTTATTTATAATATTTTATATGGTTTATTAATCATATATTTTGTTATATGTATATATATATATATATATATTAATTAAATCCAAACTTATATTACAAATTTCGCATATATTATATTACATGGTGAAAATGCCAAAGATCCACAATAACCCAAAGTTTAAATATGGTATGTTGGCGTGTATTTAAAACTATGGTTTTAACATATTACGGTGGCACTAAGCTTTAAAGTTGGGTGTATTTAAACGGTGAAAATATATATAAAAATGATGGGCGGAGGGCGGGTCGAACCCGTGACCTCCCCCTCCAAAACTTTGTTCCTTGAAAAGTATTGGCGCAGACTCCTATTTCTATTCAACGCATACTCTGATGGCGGGTTTGGAGGGGGCCAAACCCCTCCCATATGATCTCTCCACAGAACCAATGACACAGGAGCAAAATTTTAAATGGTGGGATTAAATTGTAATTGTGGATTACCACTAATCCAATGGATTAAGCGCTAATTAATCCATGCTTTATGAAACATGTTTATACGTAGTTATTCCAGGCTTATCTGTAGTTAAGTGCAGATTTGTGCTAATTAATCTAGAGATTAATGTGGTGGATTTTTAGGGGCGCCACCATTTTCGGCAGACTTTCCAGTTTGGTGGAGCTATCTGGAGTCTTCTGTAGATTTGGAGGAGGAATTTATGGGAAAATTAAATGAACCATATCTTGAGCAATTTTCGACCAATTTTGGCTCAAGAAGAGTCATCCGTAGCAGATTGGCATGCTCTGAATCCATTGGTATAGGTTGCAAGGCAGATGAGAAATTCTACATGTTTTTTTGTCACTTTGAAGAATTTTGGAGCCTGGGGCCACCAGGAGGAAAGGCCATGCTTAGATCAGCTGAAGACCAATTGTGTCTCAAGAAGAGTCATTATTAGATGATTTTGATGCTATAAACACAATGGAATGGGTTGCAGAGGTGTTGGAGCACTTCTGAAAGTGTTTTTGTCACTTCGGAGATGAAACAAGCACAGTGCAACCAGGATGGGAGGTCAAGCCTAGATCAATTGAAAACCAATTTAAGAGATTGAAAAGTCATTTTTGAGGTTTTTGGGTCTTCTGAAGCCAATGTAGTAGGTTACAAATCCATTGGAGCACTACAGGTGAATTTATTACGACATTTGACTCTTAATCCAAAGAGGGCCTAGCTAGTTGAAGGAGGTCTATGGAGATGTAGCCCAAGATGGGTGAAATCTGTTATCAACCATTGTATTATGTGTATGATATGTATTATTTCTATGCATTTCATTTGTTGTACATGATTTTTTAAAAGCTAATTAACTCATATTTTGATCATCAAAGACACATCAAACTTGAAACATAAACCCCTTCACAGTTGGTTAACTTGAGACGATCCTAAAGACACATTTTTAATATTGAAGAGGGAGCTAGCACAAAAAAAATAGTTTGCGCATATTCATATCACTCAGCTCCCTCACCCTTCTAGTCTTCATCTACTGAAAATTACTTGAATGTGAAAATTTGAGCCTTTCTTGAAAAATGATCATTTTCCTGGAATTTGGAGACCTTGACTTGCTGTTGTGGATACCATCTTGCTGCAATTTCCTAGAATTTGCAGAACAACAACTTGTGTTTGAAGGAACAAACACATTTCCTCATCATTCGTCAATCAAAGAAATCTTAAATAACTTCAATTTCTTCTCACCTTGAACACTATCGACACAACGATGTTTAACATGTCTTGCCTTGTGCTTAGCTTGAACTTTGACCAAAGACAACATCCCATTTCAAAGACAATACATTGTGAAACCCACAAGAATAAACTTTGAACCCAATGCCCTCTTTGTCAAATTTCTTTGACGCTTTCTCTTTGACCTTTGCACTCTCTTGCACTATAATCTTGTTCACACCACTGTCCAACAATGATGTATGATGCTGCAAATTTATCTCATCTTGTTTACCTCCTTTAGGAGGAAACATGTTAGAATCCAAAATCATCTTATCACACCCATTAGAAACCTCAATGAAATCATATTTTTCATTCGATGCATCTCCTTGATAATCTTCATTCATAGTATCTTCATGCTTGAAAATTAACAAAGAAATTTTTTGACTAGAATTCACAAATCTCTTCATTTGTCCAGCATGAGCAAGAGAAAAATTCATCTTCTTACCATGTGCTCTAACAATTTACTCAATATCATTCTTGAACAAGTGATACTTATTCTCATGGTGATAAAATATTTCTCTGCTATCATAAAGATATGGGCTACCCAGAACAATACCAAAAATATCAAGCGGAACAACATCAAGTTCAATTTCACCAAGAAAGTTTGCAGGGATTGCAAATGTAAGTATGCACTTCCTTGTCACCTTCAAATTTACATTCTTACATATCCAACCTAAAGGATAAGGTATTATATGAGTAATGTTCTCTAAATTCAACTTCTTGACTAAGTATTTTGAAATAAGTTTTTCTTGTGAACCACTATCAAATAGGGTGTCAATCTTGGTATGCTTTGAAATAAATCTAACATGGAAAATCTCAATTCTTGTTTCATCCTCTTGAGTACTATTGAGACAACTTGAAGAACTAGTACTTGCAATGTCCTTACCTTTCAAACCCATTGCGGTGATATTTTTTTCATCTCCGGAATCATAACCTAAATCAAGTGTTATTGTTGCAACCGTCTTCTCCTTCTCCTTGTTTTTAAGCTTGTTGGGTCTCATATCTCAATGAAGTTACCAACAATGATCTTCATCATGCCCGTATTTGGAACATATTTTGCATTTGAGTTTTTCTTTCTCCATCTTGATGCATGCATTCTTCTTACCTTTACCCTTTAATTTACCCTTTCCTTTTTCTCCAGACTCAAAGATGTCCTCACTTGTATCCTCTTAAACATGTTTCCCTCTTTCCTTTAGATGTGTGGCCTGTAAAAAAACTTCATCTAAATTTGAAGGATTAAACATGAGAATAGTATGTCTTAGGTAACTATGAAAACCTCTAATTTACTTCAACAAAGTTTCTTGAGATGTTAAATCTACACTCAAAATTAGTGCTCTTCTCCTCAAATCTTGAGTATAGCTTTGCACACTTTGTCCTTTACCTTTCCTAAAGTTTTTCCATTCCATTATAGCATTTTTCATGTATGTTAATAGATGAAATTTTCTCCTTAAGGAAACAACAAAATCGTTCCAAGAGTTTAAGACCTTACCATGTTTCTTCATGTCCTCTTGGATTTTTTCTTCCCACTAAATAAGAGTTGCACTTTATAATCTTAGTGAAGCAAGCTAAGACTTGGTGTCATCATCCTTGATTATTTGTATCCCGCAATAAACTTTAAGCTGACTTGCCCAATTGTCTAATATTTCAACATCTGCCTGTCCATCATATAGAGGAAAATCAAACTTAACGTCAAGCTTTAGAAATGTAGTTTTACCATGACCTTTTGGAGAATCTGGAGGTGTTTGTGAAGGGCTTGTTGTGGAAGAACATGATGGTGAAGATGGTGGTGAGGATGGTGGTGTCAAAGGTGGATTGTCATCATTACCATTATATTTTGGAGGTTTTTATCCATCTCCTTCTTCTCCTTTTGAAGACTTATCTCCCTTTGGAATATTGGTTCTCTCACCTTGAAATCTTGTGTTTCTCCCCTCATATAGAAATTTCACCATTCTTGTCATATCAAAGAATTCTCTCTTGAATGATTTTTCATCCTCTGACATAACTTCAAGCTCTTCTTTATGTGACATACTTTCTGAAGCTTCAACTGCAATTTGAGGTAGAATTTGTGGTGGAGATTGTGGCAAAATTTCTCTCCTTATCCTTGACCTAGCTTGAGGACTTGCAACCACAAGCTTTCATTCTCCTCACTTGACCTTCAACCTTGTAAGAATCACATACACTTGCAAAAAATTAAACCCTCACAACAACAAAGAAAACCTAAGTTGTGATGCCAACCTAATCTGTATATGTATGTGCTTGAGGTTTGTGAAATTTTGCAAGTGTTTCAATTAGGGTACTAAGCATCTTTTGTCAAATTATTAAACAAATAAACATGAACTTTAAATTGAGCTTTTGAAGAAAAACATAAGATAATATCACCATAACAATAAACACGCAGTAGAAATTGGTGAAGGAGTTCACCCCTCTTGGACTACATCTCCTAGTCCAGCTTCCAATGGTTGGGCCTCTTTCATTATGCTAAAAAATGGTGTTTTCATACAATTAAAGTGCTCAAATGGCTATATTGATAGCTTCAATGGCTTCAAAGCACTAAAAAACCCCTGTCTAGCCTCTTTATGCTCCAAAAAAGGATAAAAACTCAAGAATTTATGGTCCCTCCACTTTTTCTAGCAATTCATCCCACAATTTTTCCCTACCTGCAAACTGCCCTACAAATTCACCCCCAAAAGCGCTAATGGGACAACATTTTTGCAACATCTGGCGCAATTTATGGGATGGTTTAAATTCCAAATAACACCTTATAAATGAATTTTAAACTCATATGGTATGGCCGAATAATTTTAATTTAATATGGGTGGGATCGGGGCTAAGCCTTGGCCCCTGGTCCTGCCCCTTATTTCCATGGGTGGGATGATCAAGGTTGGGGCTAGCCCCGACCCACCCCCAATGCGACATTTTTAAAACTTTAAATACAATTAAAAATTGTATGGTGTTAAGTCATGAGCGCATGATCTAATGATAATTCCGGTGGTTTGATGGAGGGAGGTCATGGTTTCGACCCTCGCCGACATCACCTTGACCCTTACATAAATTTTAGCCAACTGGGAGGTGCCACGTGGCGGCCTCTCATTAGCCTATCAATCAACTAGTAGAATAGCCCCAAATTTCAACCAATCTGAAAATGAAAAGTGGCGTTCTATGATTAGCCCAAACAATGTACAATCAATGGTCAACGGTTAATGATTCACGGTCCAGTCAGTAGTACGGGCTGCTGACTCGGTGCCCTACACAAAATTTTGCCAAAATTCCCTTGTTTGACAAATCGATCGGAACTCATTTATGGGAGAATACGGTGTCGGATTTTCATGATATGAATTGCACCAGATTCAGAACGACGAGATCTACGTGTTCATTCAGGTTCCACACCATTCCGACAACTTTCATTTTTGAGCATATTTTTTAGCACTAGATCATCTACCTGAAATAAATCACCGCAAATATTCCTCCAAGCACTTGTTGATAACTTTATTCTAACCATTGGTTTGGAGAAGATATGTGGTGTTGGTATTTAATTGAGTGCCTTAGAGTTCAAAAAATTCTTTCAAAAAATTACCAGTGAAGGTGGAGTCATGGTCCTTCACAATTGAGTGTGGCATGCATGGAGTTTAAAGATATTATATAGGAATACCTGAGAAATCATAAAGGCTTTGAAGAGGTGTTGCAGAGAAAAAAATGAACATATTTCGAAAGATGATCAATGACAATCATGATTACATATTTATTTCTATATTTTGGAAACCCCACAATGAAGTCTATAGAAATTCCATGCCATACAATTGGAGAAATGGGTAAAGGTTATAGTTTGCAAGGAGAATTCATTTTATTTCACATGTGTTATTCAAAAATGTCACACTTTACCACAAATGGGTGGATGTCCTTCTTCATGTGTTTGATTCATTTCAAATGTTTTATGAGACCATGAATAACTTGTTATGAGAGAAAAATGCATTTTATATAACAACCATGATTTAAATGTTGTTTTCTTATTCAAATAAAAATGCTCTTTATAGTAGAGCTCTTATTTTTCAAGTCTAGCCCTAATATACATGGGGTTTCATTTGAAGGTGTTATATCAAGTTAGTGATTTGAGGATCTATAAACCATTACCTGTATATACTATTCAGCCAATAATCTAGTATGAAGGAAAAAATAGGGGCCCTTCCTCTTCAAAATTTCAAGAGTGAGCATCTATCATACGACATTCTCCTTATCCTTCTCATAAATCATCTCATAGTCACATCCCAACATTTTGGTTCCCCATTTTTGTTGCTCAAGTGAATATTTTTTTGCTACCTCTAGGAAGTATTTAAAGATGTGATGAACCATTTTAATCTATATATTTTTGATATGTGTATCATGGTAGGTACTCCCACAACCCCTGGGGTACTGGTTTTGTGATGGTTTGACCCACAGAAATTTGGTTTTGTGGGAAATGTACCCAAGTGGTGGGGTTTGTACCCAAAGTTGAGGGTGAAAGAACCAAGAGGAAAATCATTGTTTATTAATTGGATTCATGAGGGGCACCTTTTATGGGCTAAAGTGAACCTAAGGATATAATGGAGTGGGAGAATATCATTGAAAGAAATGTTATTCCTTATGTTAAATGTTTTTTAGCATGTAGGCGCAAGTCATCTTGGATTAAGGACGTCACCCTTGGTGAAAAGTGACTCCACAAAGAACACTATAAGTAGGAATGAGAGTGAGTTTGTTTGACATCCAAGTGAGCATAAAATATCAAGTGTTATCTACCAAAAGAAGAGTGAGTTACCTCATTGAGCTACATACCTTAAGGAGGGACGAATTTGGAGCATGTTATGGTTTTTCTTGTGTTTGTAGAAGGCCAAGTATGTCCATATTGAAGGACAAGTTTTTTGTGGCTTAAGGAGGACTATCCGAGCATGATTTCTGGTTTTTGTTATGTGGTATTTTCTGCCCGAGTTAGGGCTCCTTCTGTGCATACATAGCCACCTAATATTTTGTCCTAAAGTCTAGTATATTCACTCTAAGTTCTATGAATGTTGGAGAGGGTTGAGACCATAAGAAGGTGACACAAAGTCCGTTTATATATGTGATAAGGGACACGAAACCATAGTACACTTGTGCATGGTTTCTAAGGAATTTTTAATCCTAAAGTGGGCAGAAACCAACCTCAAGTGTGAGCTAGTGGGAAGAGAGAAGGGTTGCTTCAGTGAAGGAAAAAAGGGATTGATTCGTTGGAGATCAGATGCTCAAGTGTTGTGTTAAGGTATGTCCTATAAGGAGGGCCTGGATAGTGTACCTTGTAACCTATGTTTAGTCACTTTAAAGGTGTGAAAGGGATTGTGTGAAGGTAGCATTGTTGATTCGATATATGTTCCTATGTATAGTGACAATTGAAGGAGAAATCTACTTTTAGAAGGCAGAGTTTTGAAGGCCTTGTGTACAATGAAATTTAGTGTGGAAAATATTTTTAAGAAGGTAGTTTTTTGGAGTTGGTATGTGAAATCAAATATGAAGCAGTAGAGGACCATGTGAGCAGCTAGGGAAAAGGTATTGGAGGAGAATATTATCTACAAGTATAGGTGGAGAAGAACTACCAGGCGTTTAGCACAAGTGGATTGAAAGGGTTGGTGTAAGCGCTTCTTCAACAAGTAATTCATGTTTGTTCTTGTTCTTGGGGAGATTGATAGTCGTGTTATAGTCATCAAGGCCTAGTTTTCCTTGTACTAGGGATGATTGTAAGGGCCATGATCCTTGGTACATGAGCCCTATGTTTGTTGTATTAAATTTTTAATACAAGCAAGTTTTGGGTTTACAAATCTAATGTGTACTTCATTAATTCATTGTTGTTACATTTCTGCTATGTAAAGTGCTTGGTGTTGTGGAATTTTAGTGTGTTTGTGATCATGTTTTAAACATAGACCTAATTTTGAAGTGCTAGGAAAAATCAGAATGGTATCAGAGCTAAATTGAAGGGACAATTGAATCAGAGTGTGCACAATGAAAAACTCAAGAGGGAGTTGGTTTCCTTGTTGTTGAAGGACTAATATCATGGAAAAGTTGGTCACTAGTATGAGCTATGAGGATATATTAGATGGATTGTCCAACTATAGTCCTCGAAAGGAAAGGATAACGTTGGTCTTGTTGGTGAAAAAGATATGGGAGTTTGTCAATAAGGAGTTTCAAAAACCAAGAGACCCTAAGGAGTTTGAATTTCATGAGGAGTTAGATGTGAAGGTTGAGCTCATCATCCTAGATGGTGCCAAAGATCACTTGATACCTCATATAACTAGGAAGAACGTTGCGTGAGATATGTGGAAGGCTCTTTTGGACTTGTTCCATAATAAGAATGAGAATGGGCTATTGGTATTGAGAGAGAATTTGAATATCACCAAGATGTGGGATGGTGAAGGTGTGGCTCTGTATCTGACGATACTTTCTCAAGCTAATGATGAGCTAATTTCCATCGGAGCTAACATCCCATATTTTGAGCTAGTGAGGATTGATTTGAAGGGATTTATCAAATGGTAGTTGCTCAAGATAAGCTGCTAAATTGAAATAGGTTATGGTATGACTTCATCCAAGAAGAATTTTGAGACAAGGATATTCACAAGAAAGAAAAGTATATTGAAGATAATGTGGCTCTTGCTAGAAAGATGAAGGGAAAATCTATGAAGGAATTGAGCAAGTTGAAGTGTTAAACATGTGGTGAGTATGGTCATTATGTGAGAAATTTTCTGTGCAAGAAGAAGGGTGATAATGAGAACAGGAAGGAGATAGTTGGGGCTGCTACATCTTCAAGAGAGTTGGATGACTTCTCAAGAAGGTTGGAGGAGGATTTTGCTTTGGTTCCTCATTTTGATGAGCATGTATGGTATGTGGATAGTTGAGCGTCAAAGCATATTACAGGCCTGCGAGAAGTTTTTGAGACTCTAACTCAATGGACTCAAAGTTGCACATGGAAGTTGGCGACAAGAGTCGGAAAGCTATCAAAGGGTTAGGTATTGTGCCATTTAGGATGGAGTCAATTGGATTGCTATAAGTTTAAGATGTATTGTGGGTACCAAATCTTAAGTACAGTGTGTTATAAGTCTTAGTGATCGAGGAAAAGGGGTTTGAGTGGAGTCAGTTGGGCTACTACAAGTTTAAGATGTATTATGGGTACCAAATCTTAAGTACAGTGTATTATATGTCTCAGTAATCAAGGAAAATGGGTTTGAGGTGATATTCCAAGTGATTTTAAGGCCCAAAGGTTCTAACTTTGTTGGAGCTTGTTGGGCTTCAAAATGTCATACAAATATCACTCATTACCATACATTTTTCACCTATGCTTCCATTATATCATTCATTATTCACTACCATGTCACTTCATTTTCCCTATTGTTCATCATTAATGGGTCTCATTATATCTTCCAAATATTATTTATTTTCAAGCATTTTTAAGAGAAATTCTTGATTAAATATTAGAAAATAATATATTTTACTTCATATATGGAAAGTGGATTGTTTTTGTGACATTTGTAGGTTCCAAGGAAGCTTCCAAGACACCTTTATGTGGCCTTGAATGATCAATTTCGAATTTGATAAGATAAGCCTTATGGAGAAGATCATGATCTCATGGAGAAGATCAAGGACAAAAGAGGGTTATGTGTCTAGATGGTTGAGAGATGTATGGAACTAAAGAGAGATTAGTGGATCATCATTATGAGTTTTTTATCTCATCTCATTGTATAAATAGGAGTACAATCTTCTCCATTTGTAATCTTAGAGTTGGTTTGTACATCATGATGGAGATTTTGAAATAAGGAATCATACTTTGATTTTGTTGCTTCTACATTTGAGTCTCCTTTGAAGAGGTGTGCTTGTGGAGTTATGGAGGGCCCCCATGGTCTCACTTGCATGCTTATTTTAGGTATAATTTTTTTTTTTTTTTCATTTTAGCTTTTAAGTTTTTGTTAGATGTTCTAATATTGGAGTAGATCCTACAATTCATTTTTTCTTGTAAGAGAACCATAAGATCTCAGAAAATTATTAGATTTAGGTTTGTTTAGTTGTTGGAAGAGATCTTGACGAATGTGTTCTTGTAAGGGAACTTTAAGATCTCAGACAAATTAGGAATCTTTCTAGACCTATAGGTGGCACTTCTAAGTTTACCTTCCTGGGTTAACATTAAATTGAACTCTGATTGACATCATCAATTAAACACCAAACATTTTGGTGTCGTTGCCAGGGAAGTGCAACTAGAAGGATTTAGAAATTATTTTTATGCATTTGTTTTTATGGACTAATTTGTGGAACTTGGTGACAACAGGTTCATAAAGGAAGTTCAAAGTTTGGAGCATTTTTTATTTTATTTTCGCATATAGTTAACTTAAATTCAATTTTTATTTTAAACCCCCCATTTCTCACTAATCCATCTACGGATGAGGAATTTGACAATGTTGAACAGGTATTTCTTGGAGAGAAAGGACAATAACCTTGAGCCAACTCTAAGACAGGTTACTCACATACTTGTAAAACATAACGTAAAAATTTTAAATCTTGATGTGAGCATGTTTGAATTTTTAATCCGTAGATGGCTTCACTGGAAGCATTCTTTTACCTGGGAAATAAAAAAATATTTCAAACAAGTTAGATAGAATAAATTAGGAAAATAAAACGAGCTCATTATCGTTAGAAGTCGTTATCATTAGAAGTTGTTAGAAGTCGTTATCGTTAGAAGTCATTAGAAGTTTTTAGTCTTATTTTCAAAAATAATAACAAATCATCATACATAAATGAATAAATTCAGTAGCACAGTAAGAGCCGCTTCATCATCGCATTTCTATATCTTGTTTCTGTATCACGAGTAAGCCAGGAGCTTGATTATCAGAAAGCTTTGTCTTCCAAGAGTCTAAACGCCCCCGTGACATTGCAGAAAGAGTATAAACAATGCGAGGTTTTGATCACAGATCTTAATTTTGTTTATTATCCATCCAGGCTAACCTGCGTAAATAAAAACAAATCAAGAGATTAGTATGCTCTCTTCCTGCGCTTCGTGCAATCAGGAAGATCAGAAAATCTATCGATTTATTTCAAATAAAAATACTCTCACTGGAAAATTGATCTGTGCATTTTATCGATTATAAGAAATTTGCAAGCTTCCAATATCGATCTGCTGCAGTAATTTAATTTTCAAATTAAATTCGCAGCATATTGAAATAAATCAAGATATATATAGCTCAAAATATTCTTAAAGGCTGCTCCAAGTATTGCTAAAAAATATTCCCAAGGTAACTCCAAATTTCTTGTCCAAGATCAATCTTCAAATTACACTTCAAGGAGGTCTTATGTCTTAGGTCTGAGCTAACTACAAAAATTACGAGCTTGAAAATCAGAACGGTAATTCCGATCTGTAAACTATCTCCAAAGTTTGATGAATTTCCACTTTCATTGAATTATTTTTTTTGTGTGCAATAATATTTTTGCGTTGTCGATCCTGTTTCACTTAGCTCATGTGGCTTCCTATAGCTTCCTCGAGGTGTTTGGCCGAGACCAGGGTTCACCAACTTCTCGATCGAACTCAAAGAATTTATCAACAAAAATATTAGGTACATTGGATCGAACTCAAAGAAATATTGGGTACGTTGTAGTTTAAAGTAGTCGAGATGATATTTGTTCTTATACAAAATCCGATGTGGGATGAATCCCCTGCAACCATTTCTGTCGATCCCTCCATACATCCATTGTTGCCAACTGATTTGTATGAATCTCTTTGGCACGAATTTCTCTGGATCGACCCATGATTTTGGGGTTTGTTCCTATCACCCCAAAATTCACGAAACTTCTCGTGCAAAATATGCAGTGGATCCCAACAATATTAGCGGAAATATTGAAAAAATATAGGCACGCGGTGGTGGAAAATTTTGAGATATCACTACAAAATTTCTGAAGATAGGAAGGTAAATCTTAGATTTACCTTCCTTATGTTCTCTCATTTTCATGCTGTGATATCCACACTTCGTTTCATCCTCAATCTGCACTGTTAAACTGATTTGAAGTCCGCACTATGTTCAGACTTGACTGCAACACCTTTATACTAATCCGCACTTCTTAGACCCTGATTTGAGTGTATATATCAGACTTTACCTGTTCCTTAAATCCACACTGAAGACCATACTAATCATCATATTCACCCCAGGTTTGCACGCAATATCCCTCAAGATTGACCACAAATTCTACTTTCTGATCTGCACCTTTTTATTCAGAACTGTCAGCACTTGTTCTAGAATTCTTGACGCTGTAGTTAACTTAGAGAAGTCCACACTTCCTATCTGTCTGAAAACCACACTTTTTAAACACAAATATATCCGCACTTAACCATCAAAGAGATTCAGTGGCACAGGGATAAAGCGTTGTTCAGTATTTACTTCAGTTTCTGATTCAACATGATTTACCTCATTACATGAAGATAATTTGCCCAGGGTAAGATCTAGAAACTGGGCTTGGACACTAATTGCCCCATCTGCTTGGCGAAAGTGGAGGATGGAGATTAGAATGTTTTGATAGATGGCTCACCTCTCATTCTTCATGTCCTTTGTTTAGACATCGGCTGAATCTCCTTATCCGAAACAAGAAACCTGAAGGTTCCACAATTGCTGAGAGCATTGAATCAAATGACGCGACACACGTAGTCACAGAAACAAGATTGTCAACTACTCCACAAGAGGATACAGAGGTTTTGACTTAATGACGGTTGCCTCGTCTTCGGTTCCTCAGAATCGAAGCTCATGTGATCCATTGGAAAATTTGGATTTGAGTTCTTCTTCGATGATAGGGTGAATTTCTATGAAGAAGTCATCGTAGGGGTAAAATCCCAATTTTTCAATCTAGAGGCAATGCGTCGAGTGGCTGCAATTAGATATATGACAGAAAATGGCATGGCCAACTTTGAAACATTAAAAAAAAAAAAGGATTGAAGCTCAGAAGGTTCCGAAGAAGAATCTAATATGAACATTCATACGATTTTCTCTCATATCCTGCTATCCCTCTATTCCACCTTCCGCCAACCATTCTGCCTACTTTCTCGCCTCCCCCAGCCTTAATCAAAGAAAATCTTACAGGTTGTGTCAATCGAGTGACTGGTATTGAGTCAACATATTGGTGGAATGATAAGATAGAGACAGATTCATAAGAACTACTGATAATCAAGACACCTCAATCTCTTTTAGAGGCTTTGACAACATATGTAAAATCTAATCATCCATACGAAGTACCAGAAATTATTGCTTTACCTATTTCTGGAGGAAACCATGATTACTTGAAGTGGCTTAGGGAGAACACTAGAGAGTGACTTGGACAAAAGCCTCCTGTTCAAGAGGGTGCATATTGTGTGATATATGCTACAGATATGCTAAATCCACATCTCCTGTTGATGTTTCGTGCATATAAACTCTAGTTTTACATTGATTCGAAGATCACCAAAGACAGTTAGTTTTTCCCACAACAGAAATTTGTGTGTAACCTACTCTATACTAAAACTGCTTGTAGTTTTTGGTGGTAAACATCTACAACTCTTTATGTTTGGATTTACACGTCTTTATTGGTACAAGGAATTGTAGATTCAAGAAAAACTGTTGCACATTCTATGCTTTCAGGGTAGTTGGAATAAATGAGGATGCTTACAAGTATATAAATATAAAAAAATGGAATGCATAGCTTGGATGGGGTAAAAAAAAAAAAAAAAACAGACACTACAACATTTTTGAAAATCATTCATTATTGTCATTCTCAAAATGCCCTTTCAATCCTGATCTTTCACAGATTTGATATTTTATTGATTTGAAAACATATAATGGAACATTTGGAAGATTAATTTAAAGAACATTTGGTGGATTATTTAAATTCTGAATGACTTGCTTAAGAGTCGGCAATTTTATATTGTTGTATGCTTTTATAACGTACTAATATGCAGGACACAACAAATCTATAATGCCAAGCTTTTCGCCATGCACAAAATTTAGCTGACAAAACAGGGAGTAAATTTACTTTTCATGGTTATTTTTAAGAATGGATTGATACTAATATCATGAATTGAGTTAATTTCAACACTTTGATTTTTCTTAAATCTGTTTTATTTGGTATGAAATTTTTGCGTAAGAATCATGAAGGAATTGGCCATTTCTTCTTGAACACACTTATGTTTTCATTGTGCCAAGTTTTTTTCGTAGGTTACAGGTTAATCAAGTGATCAATAAGGAGATTACATTGTGCACACAATTGGTATTCAAAAGACTAATTTCATGAAAAAAAAAACCAATCCATGATCATAAACGAAATTTCCAGAAAATTACAAGTTCTTGCAACTTCCTGTAATAGCTTAATGGTTTGACATGTTGCATGACAGATTAGAACAATTGAAAGAGCTGGGTTTGTTCCTAAATGTAAAAGGATGATGAAATACCTATCCACACTTGAATTCGACTTCTACAGGTGCCTGGTCAACACTGGTCAAACTCAGCTATTTTAGCAAGCAGTCCAGAATTAAGGAGCAGATTTGCTATATTTGAGAGTTTTCATTCCATTGCTATATTTGAGATTGTGCATGCCATAATTCCAGCAAGAGTCATTATCACTTCATTACATTTTCATCCATTCTTAACCCACCAATAAAAGAAAAGAAGTTTACTTACAAATTTCTTGCCATTTTCCATTTCCATTTGCTTTTACCTAGCATTCTTCATTTTCCACCAATAAAACCCTGCTTCTACATATCATTGAGTCAAATTCCTAGAGTCTAATAATATTCAAAAAAACACCTAGAGACTTGCATGCCTTAATGGCAAGTACTCTTGCCAATGAATAATGGAAGTACATTAGTATTCCTTGTTCATTGGATCTTGTAGGTGACTCGACCACAACAAATTTATTCATACCTACAAATATGTGTTAGGCATCTTGACTCCCATTGGAATCAATGGTGGGAGTTCTCGTGTTAGCTAGTGGCATTCATTAATGGCCACTAAGTTAACAATTTCTTGCTATGTTCAACACTAGAACATTTATTCACATAGTAAGATTTGTGCCATCGAGCATTGAAGACTTGAAGACCCATATTTTGTAAGAGATGAAGCAGATTTCCTTTCATTGATGTAAATGACTTGAGGACAAGTCAATAAATAAGGCTAGGGGAAAAGTGTAAATTCTGAATTTTGTATACCTTCCAAGTCTTATACATTTTCAGTGATATTCAACAGACTCATTAGATTCATTAGACTATCCAACAGAAGATCCAGCAGCAGATATGACAATACAGATCCATCTTTCATCCACAACTTGCAGAAGAAGCTTTAGATCAGAATTGCAGCAGCTGAACATGCATGATTCATCCACTTCTTTAGGTAAGTAAGGTATGATGTTTTCTAACCTTTAATCTTGAAATTCTTTTTAGATGCTAAAATGATGATATTTGGAAAATATTCCACTATTTCACTATTTCCTTTCTCATTAGAAATTGCCAAAAACCATTAGTTGGGAGGGGGGGGGGGGGATTGCACACTTCATTTCTTTCTCTCATTCATATTACATCTTAACCCACATAGTCCTCCCACAATAAAAGCTACTACAAAATGATGAGCATATTAAATGACTTCTTAAAAATGATTGATCTCAACAAAGTAAATAATGATTGTAACACAAGAACTAATCATTAAAAGATGCAAATGCTTTGCAAAAATAAAATTTATCAAAAGACGTGCAAAGTTAAAATGAATTCCATGATTGAAAGATGGTTGTTACATAAGAACCAAACATCCTGTAATTCAATCAAAGGAAGCTCATCTAAGAATCAAATCAAATAAGTCATTGTAGTAGCTTGCATGAGGACATGCAAGAGCTTCAGTTGGGGGGTATGTTGGGCTTCAAAATGTCATACAAATATCACTCATTACCATACATTTTTCACCTATGCTTCCATTATATCACTCATTATTCACTACCATGTCACTTCATTTTCCCTATTGTTCATCATTAATGGGTCTCGTTTATATCTTCCAAATATTATTTATTTTCAAGCATTTTTAAGAGAAATTCTTGATTAAATATTAGAAAATAGTATATTTTACTTCATATATGGAAAGTGGATTGTTTTTGTGACATGTGTAGGTTCCAAGGAAGCTTCCAAGACACCTTTATGTGGCCTTGAATGATCAATTTCGAATTTGATAAGATAAGCCTTATGGAGAAGATCATGATCTCATGGAGAAGATCAAGGGAAAAAGGGGGTTATGTGTCTAGATGGTTGAGAGATGCATGGAACTAAAGAGAGATTAGTGTATCATCATTATGATTTTGTTATCTCATCCCATTGTATAAATAGGAGTACAATCTCCTCCATTTGTAATCTTAGAGTTGGTTTGTACATCATGATGGAGATTTTGAAATAAGGAATCATACTTTGATTTTGTTGCTTCTACATTTGAGTCTCCTTTGAAGAGGTGTGATTGTGGAGTTATGGAGGGCCCCCATGTTCTCACTTGCATGCTTATTTTAAGTATAATTTAATTTATGTTTTTTTTTATTTCATTTCAGCTTTTAAGTTTTTGTTAGATGTTCTAATATTGTAGTAGATCCTACAATTCATGTGTTCTTGTAAGAGAACCATAAGATCTCAGAAAATTATTTGATTTAGGTTTGTTTAGTTGTTGGAAGAGATCTTGACGAAAGTGTTTTTGTAAGGGAACTTTAAGATCTCAGACAAATTAGGAATCTTTCTAGACCTATAGGTGGCACTTCTAAGTTTACCTTCCCGGGTTGACATTAAATTGACCTCTGATTGACATCATCAATTAGACACCAAACAAAGCTATCATTAGAGTTAGGGAGAATGGTCTATATAGGTTGACGGGAAATCCTATAGATCAAGGGAAGGATCAGGTTTCTTAAACTCAAAGGGAGTCAAATTTGAGTGGGAGTTTGCAGATTCAGGGGGAGAATCTGCAACCCAAGAAGAGAACATGGTCAGTGGGGAGTAAGAAAAATTCTTAAAGTTCGCAAGAAGGAACTATGGGATGGGTTGAAGGCCTATCATGAGAGGAAGAAGAGAGAGGATTTTAGTGGTAGGAACACTACCAAGGATAGTGTGGTTCATTCTCCAGGGCATGTTGCAATGGGAGACACCAAATATTGGGCTAGGGTTGTTGATGAGTTCATTCTGAGTAGTGTAAATAACTCCTTTCTTAAGAAGGAATTTTGAGATGTGTAGCTTGGTAGGTACTCCCACAACTCCTGTGATACTAGGTTTGTTAGGATTTGACCCAAAAAATGTGGTTTTGTGGGAAATATGCCTAAGTGGTGGGCTTTGTACCCAAAGTTGTGGGAAAAAAACCCAAGAAGAAAATCATTATTTATTCATTGGATGCATGAGGGGAACCTTTGATGGGTTAAAAGGGAACCTAATGCTACAATGGAGTGGGTGAATGTAAATGAAATAAATGTTATTCCTTATGTTAAATGTGTTTGATCATGTAGGTTTAGGTCCACTTGGACTAAAGAAGTGACCCTTGGTGAAAATTCACTCCATTAAGAACACTATAAGTAGGAATGAGATTGAGTTTTTTTGGCATCCAAGTGAGCACAAAGTCTCAAGTATTATATTCCCAAAGAAGAGTGAGTTACCTTAGTGAGTAATAGACCTTAAGGAGGGACGATGTTGGAGCATGTTATGGTTTTTCTTGTGTTTGTAAAAGGTTGTGTATACACAGATTGAAGGATGAGTTTTTTCTGTCTTAAGGAGGTCTATCCAAGAATGATTTGATGTCATTGATTTGTGGTAGTTTTTTCTTTAGCTAGGGCTCCTTATGTGCATACACAACCACCTAATATTCTATTCTGAAGTTTTTTATATTAACTCTAAGTTATGTGCATGTTGGAGAGGGTTGAGACCCTAAGGAGGTGAAACAAAGTCTATTTATCTCTGTGATAAGGGCTGTAGAACTCGAGCACAATTGTGCAGGGTTTCATAGGTGCTTTATGATCCTAAAGTGGGCCAAAACTAGCCTCGGTTGTGAACATAAGTTCAAGCTAGTGGAAAAATAGAAGGGATGGTTTAGTGAAGGAAGTAAGGGGCTTATTCCTTAGAGATAATATGTTGAGGTGATGTGATAAGGTCTATCCTACAAGGAGGGTTTGGATAGCGTGTCTTGTGGACTATGTTTAGTCACTTTAATTGTGTAAAGGGGTTGTGTGAAGGAAGAATTGTTGAGTTGATATATGTGCCTATGTGCAGTGAAAATTGAAAGAGTGATCCACTATTAGAAGCAAGAGTTTTGAAGACCTTGTGTATAATGACATTTGGTGTGTAAAATCATTGTAAGAAGGTAGTTTGTTGGAGCTAGTATGTGAAAGAAAATTTGAAGCATCATAGGACCTTTTGAGTAGCAAGGGAAAAGGTATTGGAGGAGGATATTCTCTACAAGTATAGGTGGTAAATGATATACTGGGTGTTCAAGACAAGTGGACTGAAATGGATGGTGTAAGTGCTTATTCAACAAGTAAGTAAATTTTGTTCTTGTTCTTGACCAGATTGATCGTCAAGTGTTGTTGACATCAAGCCCTAGTTTTCCTTGTATCAGGGAAAAGTTTAAGGGCCATGATACTTGGTAAAAAAGCCTTATTTTTGTTGTATAAAATTTGTAATACAAGCAAGTTTTGGATTTGAAAATATATTATGTACTTCATTGATTCATTGTTGTTACATTTCTAATTCATTCATTGATTCATTGTTGTTACATTTTTGGTGTTGTGCCATTTTAGTGTGTATATGATCATGTTTGAGAAATATACCTCATTCTGAAGTGCCAAGGAAAAATAAACATATATGCTTCTTGAGTAGTTATGCATGCCAAAATGATAGAGCATGCAATATAGTCATCGTCTTCTTTTCATATGTTGATTTTCCCAAATGTCTCTTACATATTTTTTGGCTGGTAAAATCCAATAGTCATCCTTCTTGCATGATTGGTGCTTTGATTCCTTTACTTAGTTAAGTTGGGTAGAGTTATTATTAGGGTTGTGCATGTAGCACTTTTAAAGTCGTAGAAGGCTCATTATTTGGTGCCATTACAACTAAAATAATTTTTTTTTGCAAGGTTATGAGGGGAGAAACAATCTTACAATAGTTATTAAAAAAATTTACATAATAAATAGTGAGACCAAGATAACCTCTTAAAATTTCAATAGATTTTGGGTCAGGCCAATGTTTCATCGATTCAATTTTCTTTTGTTTCACGTGCACACCATCATTACTAACAATATAATCCAAATATTACACATTAGAGACACCAAAGACAAATTTGGACCATGTAAGAAAGAGTTTATGGTCAAAAAATAGTTGTAATATGTGACCACATACATGACATGAGCTTGCTAGTTTTGACCATAGATTAATATGTCACCAAAAAATACAAAGAAAAAATGACACAAAAGGAGTCTAAATACTTTTTTCATGAGACTCTGGAAGGTAGGAAGTGAATTGCAAATGCCAAAGGGAATAAGAAATAACTCATAATCACCTTCGTGAGTGTGAAATTTTTTTTTTATGAATATAAACCTCCTCCATGCAATTTTTTGATAACCCAAGTAGAGATCAAGTTTGGTGAAGAATTGAGCATGATTGATTTCATCCAAAAGCTAATGAATGGCTAGAATGGTCCTTGATTGTTAGTTTGTTCAAATTTCATAAATCAGAATGCATGCACCAAGATCCTTTTGTTTAATGGATAGACCTTCTACCGACATAAGCAATCTTCCTAGACCTAGTGGCTTGATCTAGAAAAAACCAAGACAAATATGTTATGTTTTCCTTAGAGAAATTTTCAATATGGAAGAAAGACTTACTTGGAAACCAATATAGACTCTCTTCTTCTCCCTTATTGCACTATTTGGCTCCAACTCCAAATGTTATATGTGGAACCTGAAAAACATCTAAAACAAGCAAGAGAACCAAAACATACAAATAACATATACAAACATATCTAAGCAATTATCCAAGGAGTCATTGTTCTACATATGCATGAATGAGACATAATTCTTACGAAAATACGAGATTTTTGTATTAATAAAAGTAGGAGGAGATTACAACCCTTGAATACCTTGACCATGCAGCTATATCACATCTATCTTGTCCTTCCTTTGCCACAAAATAAAGCCTGCAATAAGTCCAAAAGCACATGGATGGATTGTGGAACTATATACCTAAATGAGCAACATGAGGTAATAAATAAGAGTCTCCAAAAGCCAACCCATTCCCAATAGAAAGTAGTGCATTTATAGAATAAACCAAATGGTTGTAGATCCAAAACATTAGGGTAAAATCCAATTTAGAAGGGGATAAGCTCCATATATAAGTGATAAGACCTCATTTGTAGGAATCTGAGGACATCCTTAACAAAGAATGGAAACTTCCATAATATAAGCCTCTAGAAGCGAAAGCTTTAAAATTATTTTTAATGTTTTCCTCATTCCAAGGGTCATAACACTTACAATGAAAGCAACATGTGCTAACCAACACTTTTCCCTTTGATGCAACCTGCAACAATGCAATATTTAAACTAGGAGAGTCTGATGGGGACCTAAATTAGGGGTTTTAGCCAATTTAATGCATAATTTTTGGATCTTTTGGAAAGGGGATGCTTTTATCTTTGTATTGGATAATTTCAAGCTATGAATGGATGATGATTGATCTTGGTTCAGGGTCATTTGGTTGAATGTGACAAAATGGCCTGTAACATATTTCCCCCTAAAGTACAAAGTTAGAAGCAATGGTTGAGGAATGAAGTTCTTTACCATGTGAAAAGGTTGGATCAAGAATATATTGGTTGATATCATCACTTCACTGTTACAATACATTACATCATGATATTGTTTTTGAGGTAGGCATGCCCATACTCAACATATAAGCCATTTTACATGCACAATAATCAAAATCATGTTCATTGATGACATATGGTAGGCCCATGCTTAGATGAAATTTGCATGACTATAACCATCATATCTTATAATATCGTATGAATCCTGAAATCGCGGCCTGGATGGATGAAACTAGATCCGAGGTCTTCTATCTCGTTACTCGATAGTATGAGTCTAACAATGTGAAAAAATGTGTTTGAGTCAAACATGGTAGAGACCATCTGATTACCAACCAATGATGAAAGTTGTTAACAGATGCGAGAATAACCATTGATAGTGATAATGGCCCTCAAGGTACTTAGTGAAATCTATGAGGTGCGAATGAATGACTTGCAATAAAACACCACACAAAATCTTCCGTTCAAAGGAAAAAACGTCACCGAAAGTGAGGAAAATTTCCATTGTGGTATGAAAGCTCCAAGGCACTGAAGGGAGTTTCTAAGTCAACTTCCTGGATAATGTGTTGATGTCAACAGGAAGCAACTCGTCGTAGGAGGGCCTTAGTGTATCCCCCATCAATGACATGAAATGGGTATCACTATTTGAGATTAAGAGTTGATTCAGGGGCGACATACATGAAAGAAAGATTAAGGTATTGTAGCAGATGTCGATTGAGGGTGGAATTTATCTTGAACATATCGGTGACACTTTATGGAGTTGGAAGCATTAACTTAAAGATTCATCATGAAGTATTTCATTAAGGTGTGATCAACAGAGAGGCAAGCAGATTCCCCAACCCAAAATAGTAACGGAGGTGAAAGAGTGTCATGTTCAAGAGAAAATCGCTACCATAAATTGGTATTAGGCCCTATTTTCCCAATTTCCCAATCATTTATGGCCAGTACCTCTTTAGTTCTTACAAGCTTAAGGAGGATAACATATGTTTGATTTATACATTCATCCTTCAGATGAATCATTCTGAGTAGTTTTAATGCACCCTGAGAAGGAGTGGTTCAGTCTTGTCATGCTCGATGAGTCCTATGTTGTTTAATGGTTTTACGAATCCAAGGAAGGTATAACTTGTTTTTCATTTTCATAGAGTTTGAAGGAGAGGAAAAAAAATAAAACTCCAAGAGGTTCTTTTTCATAAATTTGTCTCTTGGGCCTGAAAAGGGATAAAATAATACCTAGGAGAAACATTTAGCCATGTTCAACTAAAGCATTCATTTTTCATAAATAGTCTGTCCAGTCCAGTATAGGGTTAAACTTGCATTGGGTAGAATAATTTTCATTTACTTTAACGAGTTCGAAAAGACAAGTGCTCAACAATATTTTCATGTCTTGGGAGTCTGAAAAGATCTTAAAGAGGACTCTAGGGGGTTTCCTTTTTTGTAATATTTACGAGCCCGAAAAAAAAGCGATAAAAGTGTACTCATTCATCAAAATGACCTGCATTTACAATTTCAATATATATAACCTGCATCACATTCCCCAATTTTAACCTACTCAGAACATCATAAATATATTAAAAATATATGATATATATATATATATATATATATATATATATATATATATGTATAGTAAAATTAGGTAAAAAACATAAAAAAAAATATTAAAATGATGTTTTATTTTGACCATAAAAGAGGTAAAAGCAATTTTAATTTTACCATTTACCATTTTACCATCTTAAGAGAGCTCTGAGTGGTTTTTACCTTGATTCTTCAGTATATTATTTTGGCCAATCTGGTGGACTATTTTCATTTTCGCCAGTTTCAGGTAATATATATGTCCTTTCTCATCATTTTCATGGTTTTCATTTTCAATTTCATGCGTTTTTTTGGAAATTTTTAGAATTTTTTAGAACTATAAATTTCCCTCGGCCCAACACACTTTTCCTATATCAGGGGGTGTGATGAGTCTATATAATTCACACCGAAAAGTGTGAACCAACACACTTACCAAGGAGGGTAAGTGCGATGAGATGTGGGAAAGGTTTGAAAATTTAAGTTTTGAGCTAGATTTTCACAAAATATTTTACATTTGTGATCTAATGTGTTTCTTCCTTGTTATTTACATGTATTTTTTTGGAGTGAAAATGGATTTATCATGGAGATGAAGGGAGCATGATATGTAAGATATGATGGCAGAAAACGATCCAGTCATCATGCAAGCATTAAGAAACTGTGGGCTGCTAAAATTATTTTAGATCCCGGGCATGAGGGCTTAGTTAGAGTTTTTGCAGTAATTGGTGAGAACCTGGGATGTACACAGGTAATATTTTATGGCAAGAGAGCATATGATCACTACATATGTTGAGGACATATATTTCCTCATAGTAATTTCATGTAGAGGGACTCCCATTTCTTTATCTAGATATAGGAGAGGCAAAGAGATAGTGAGGGATTACATAACTATCCATTGTCAACCTCGTGCTCAAACTAGAAAGGATGGGAAAATTGAGATTACATATTTTTGTGTAATTCCCCTCAAGACAATCCTATTCACCATTACATGATTAGCTAGTAGCGCTACTCCTCACATGGATACCAAGAATCAGATGAAGTATGTGTTGGAGTTCATGGCGCCCACAATTTTCAATTGGTGTGAAGGGATTTTGATTAACGTAAAGGGGCAGTTGAATAGAGAAAAAATCAAGCGATTAAATTTTTTGGGTATGGATCCATTTTAGTATCATTTACTTTACTAAGGGTATCATTACTGTGTCCTCAGAGGATTTCTCGTGAATTACCTAGACCTAGAGATCCTCACACGAGGAAATGGGTAAACTTGATGGCTTGACATGGAGGAGGGCCTTTGATGAGGTTCACACCTAATTTATTTAGATGGTTATGAGAGAATTTGATCATGATTGAGGACTGCCCTTATGATTTGTTAGAGTTTCGTGGAGATCCAGAGCTTATTTTACCCGAGGGCGAGCAGTTGAGTGACGCGGGTAAAAGGAATTTTCATTTTGGATATTTATTGGTTTTTAAGTTTTACAAAATAAAAATAAAAATTAATGTATCAGAGACTAACTATCGGTTTTACATGCAGATATCAGACCGGTGAGACTAATGGGCATGTCCCCAATCCATCGATGAGCGCAATCGAAACTTGGACAGGCTAGAGTCGGTGGGGAAGAGATGGAGGAGATAGGAGATCCATACTTGGTATAGAAAATAGCCAAGTTTGAACACGATTTAGAGGGTCTGACCCGCAGTGTCCTAGATATTGGGGTTGATGATATCATAATATGTTTATAGAGATACACTATAGGGGGGACATCTTGGATCAGTCGACTGTTGCGTAAGGTTTCTCATGTAATCATGTGTTATCATGATCACCACCATGATTAGTCACCTAGGAATTTAGAGCCACATTTTATCTTTTTCATGTGTTTTGATATTATAGGCCCTAAGCCATATGTGTCTCAGACAAAATATTTAATGATGATGATTGTGTTTAAAAATGTTGCAAATTTCTGTCTAAAACATAATTAACCAATGCATCTATTAATGTATTTATACTATTGGAACATGTTGATATTTAGTGTGAGAAAAATGTCTCTATAAGAGGTATACTCTCAAGAACATACGTAACATAGTTGGACTTCTTACTAAATAAATTTTATTCAATTGTAGCACCACAAGTTATGAATCAAGTCTGGAAAATAAATGACGAATACCATGTGAAATGACATCAAACAATAGTTTTATCACCGTGTTATACTCAACAATATTATTAGTTGAGAAACTGATGCAAATCCCCTGAAAAATCACTAACTCATCATTAGGAGCATAGATTTCCCATGCTACGAAGGAAAGGTTTTGGGTACTATGACTAGCACCATCAGCATAACCAACATATGGTTGAGGGAACAATGACATCTAAAAATCAAATGTAATCCAAGATGAGAAGAGGTGGTAGAAAAATCTCAGGAAAACACATTGCAAACAAACCAACAAACCTATACAGTATGTACATAGTCACTATGTATAAAAATTCTAAGCATAGCATTTTTTGAGGTACAAATAATTTCAGGGTTGCACGAAGGGAATCTGTCAAACTCTACAATCTCATAGGCCCCTTTTGAAAGTTCTCTTTTAACTATATATGGACCTAACCACATGGGTTCGAGTTTCCCGACTCCTAATTTATTGGCTTCTTGATCATACAAGAGGACCATATCACCTTTCGAGAAGGCACAAGGTTTAAAATTTTGGTCAAATTGTGCTTTGATATGTTTTTTGTGAGCCTCGTTGGTCATCACAACATCATGCCAAGTCTCATCTAGACAAGCTATGTGAAAAACGTTCTTCTTCAGCGGAGGTAGCAAAGAAAATTTTGACGACAAGTTTCAATGATGAAATTTCACATTTAATTGGAATAATGGCTTCCAAACCATACACCATCTAAAAAGGTGTGAATCTTATTGCGGTTCGGACAGAGTTACGGTACACCCACAAAGCTCAAAATGGATAGTATGCCAATTCATTTTATGAATCCCTAACATGCATTGAAGCATTGTTTTCAAGATCTTATTGATGGATTCTACCTATCCATTAGTGTGTGGGTAGTAGGGAGTTGAGCTATCATGTCATAAGCCCAACTTGGCAGTCAGTTCAAACATCATGTAATTGTGAAAATGTTTCCCATGGTATGTTGCTATTTCTTGTGGCACACCAAATCTCATGATAACGTGGTTAAAGAGGAACAATGATGCATTTTTTTCATTGTTGTCGTATGTAGGCATCACTTCGTCCCATTTAGTAAAATAATATACTGCAACAATTATGTAACCATTCCCCCTCCCTGAACGAGCGAGGGTTACATGTCGTGAAGTTGATACCCCATTTGAAAAAGGGTCCAATAACGACAACTAGATGCAATGGATCAGGTGGAGCACAGGATTTAATATTATGGGTCTGGCATGCATGACACTTTTGGACCACTAGGATACAATATCTAAAGATAGTAGGCAAAAATTAACCGACACGTAATATTTTATGGGTGGTAGCATATCCAGTCACATGTCCGCCACACACTCTAGCATGAAAATCATTCAAATATTTCTCATCCTCCTCATGAGTGAGACATCGTTGGAAGATTGTATCAACACCATGACAATAAAGAGTGTCATTTATTATGATATAATGGTGAGCCTAATATCGAATTCGACGTTGATTGAAATGAGTGGTTTCAGGCAGGAAAGTTTTGGTCTGGAGATAAATGATGATATCTCTATACCATGGATCAGAGGAGTTAATTACAAATATGGTTTCATCAGGGATAATATCACTAGTTGTTAATTATGATGCAGAGGAGGGAAGGTCACATATCGGTTCAATAAATACTAAATATTTATTAAACTTGTATTTAATGAACTCCAAATCAAACTCTTGGAGGATAAAAATACATTTCGAGTCTTTTCCCCGCAATAATTGACATGATGGGATGTAGGTCATAGGGTTGCAATCATAAACCATAAATTTTTTGTGAAGCAGAATATAGTGGCGAAATATTTGAACATCTTGCACAACTTCCAAAGCTAAATTTTCAACATGAGAATACTTGGCTTCAATATCGGTCTAATTATGACTCAAATAGTAAATATAAGGATGATCGTCACCTAAGTCATCTTCTTGTACCAAAACCATAGCGATAGTGGTAGCATCTGCATAAACATACAATAAATAGTCTTGATGATAATTAGGGGGATAAAATAATGATTCTTGGGCTGACACATCTTTCAAGGCATCGAAGGTCTCTTGAGTAGTATTATCCCAGTGAAAGGGGACCCCCATTTTCAATAAACGAGTGAAACCTTTAGTAAGTTCTATGTAATTAGGAACGAAATGTTGTAGAAAGTTAGCATTCCCTTGTAGGCGTTGTAACTAAACGAGAGTGGAAGGAGAAGGAAAATAAATAATTTCTTGGAATTTCATGGGATCAATACGAATCCCTTGCTTGGATACAATGAATCATAGAAGTTAACCAGATTGAACGCAAAAGACACATTTGTGTGAGTTTAATCATATCTTATAATGTCGACAACGTAATAATATTGCTTTGAGATGCATCAGATGGTCCTGACGTCATTTATAATGGGAAGGAAAATCATCAAGGTATGCTTACATGATATAGGAATAGGTTAAATGAAACCAACACGTAAAAGTTTCTCAACTTTTGCTTTAATCGCAAAAACTTTCTTAGGGTGGACTAGACTTAGACGTTGTCTAACAGGTTTGGCATCTGGATATGTTTTAATTTCATGCACCACAATATATGGATCAATGGTGACATATCTTCATAGTTCCAAAAAAACACATCACAGTTTGAAACATGGCCTTATAAATTTTAATCTCATATGGAGAACAAGAGGCGCCTATGTGGATGTTTTCAACAATTCCAGGTTTGAGTGAGATATCGAGGGGAATGGCTTCCTCGAAATTTTCCAGATCTTCTCAGTATCAAACCCATGGATGGATATGGGATTTTGATGCTCCTCAATAATCTTGGATGATAAAAAACCTTCAAAATCATTCTTGAGATTTTTTGGTTGAGGAAAGGAATGATGATGACTATCGTCCTAGGGTTTCTCATCTGAAATCATGATCTCCATGATGCTTTCATCGGTGGGAAAGATGTCATCGAAATGGTCATAGTAAGAAACTAAATATGAACCTTGAGAGGGATAATAAACCAATTTTATGAAGTCATTCTTTTCAGAAATGACCGGATGTGCCAGGTGAATAGCCTCATAATCCAACTCAACAATATTGAGTGGCATACAGTCACCAAAAGAGTCGATGTTGGAATTTTCAAGTACTATCCAGGGATCGTAGGGAATAGTACTAGAATAAATCATATCATTTGGAGAAACCGTAGTAGGAATGTTAGGAGGAGCGAGCGTGAAAGTTCCCATTAGGATGAATATTTTAGTAATACTGCTCCAAAGATATCATAAGGAAGTGGGATTTTACCCACGAGCAATATATTACCAGTAGCCTGGGAAGTGGTGAAAAAGGAAAGTTGATCAATAGCCACAATTCCCCCTTGATGAGCGAAAGAAATCATCTAAAAATAGGATGATACTGCAGCTACCATAGCATAAATCCAATTATGGCCCAGTAAGAGGTTATTATCTAACGACCCATTAATGAATTTTACCTCTACTAAGACTGTCTTACCTGTTAATTCCACTTGTATTGAGTTTAATATCCTTTAAGGTTTGAACTCTCTTCCATCAAAGCCCTTAAGGGAAATCGATGACTCGCTAAGTGGTGGAGAACCTAGATCTTTCCAATATGATAGCAACATAATACAAGTAGAGGTACCTTCTTCCATTATCGTGCAGAAGAAAATTTTATTTCTAATAAAAACTTGAATAATGAATGAAAGTTGAGCTATAAGCTTAGCCGTATGGTTTTCGTGATTAAACACAACAAGACCTTAATCCAAAGGATACACTCCTCCAATTGCTACTAAAAATGATTTCCTTTGTGCAGGACAATTCTCCAAAACTTTGAGAGTTGACATGGTCGAAGGAGCCTAAGCGATATCTTCAACTATATTATAATTATATGTAGCTCTCACATGAGGGTTAAATAATTATTTATGAATAATTCCATTGAGAGGAGGTTTAATTGTCAGTTTAACGGCTGGTTTCTCAATTTATAGAGGATTAGAGGTAGGTGGAGTAGAAATTGAAGGTTGATCAATAGCATTTTCCATTTGAAGGATTCAGGTTACCATAGTATTTATTTTTTGTAGCCACGAAGACATATTCCTTATTTCGGGTAGCCACTAACATCAATACTCGGCGAGGATGGGTTTTTCACAACGATATTCATCTCCTGGTTCAGGAAAGGGCCAGTCCACACGACAGGTGTAGTAGAAGAAAATTTCAAAAATACATGTATTTCTGCTCGATGCAAACAATCCCTGGTAAAATTATCTTCATTGCAGATGAGACAAGGATAAAGTGGCTTGCATTTCTCATCAGGAGATTGACTTTTTTGTTTTTCCTCTACATGGTTTCTTATTTATTCTTGCCTTGACTCTTCTTTTTTACTTCTTGGTTGATGATATTTTCTTTATTATATTGAACAATAAGTGTTTACAGGATATTAGGAGAGGGGGTTTGATTGGTCACAGTAGGACCACACTTTAGATTGGATTGACTAGAAGACTTACTCATTGTCTTTTGACCGATAGAACCAATCATTCCATCAAGAACATGCAATTCCCTTGAGGGAGGATGTGGAAAAATATGAGATGGTCGCGAAGCATTAGGTATCTTTTGATAAAGTGTGCATGATTAGGTATAGACTAAATCCAAATACTGAGCATGCGTAATAACTTTATCTTCATTAATGACTCCACCCTTGGAAACAACCTCATTTATATCAAGCGATAAATATTTGATAAACCATTCTTCCAATAATCGATCTAGAATAAAAGTTTTGGCCAATTGACAACAACATCTCCACTTATGAATGTGATATGATATGTTAGTAGAGTCAAATTTTTTTAGATGGGTAAAATCTCAGTATTGGTTTCGTAATGGATGGGTAATTTAAAATGAGTTAGAAACATGGTTACCAATGCATTCAATTTGTTAAGTGAAGCTCTTGGTAATTTGACATACCATTTGGTTGTCAGAATACTAAGAGCTCGTTAGAAAAGATGCAAACAAATGGACTCATAATTTAAGGAGTTCGAATAACACCATAAATTATAATACATTATATGGTTTAATGGGTCTTATCCAAGATTCCCATTGAATTTGGGAATATCACTTAGCAATTTAGCTAGAATAGTCGGCCACCAAGGATAATAATAGATTGGATCATTCATAAGCTAGGAGAGATCTGGTAATTCTATATTTGCGATGAAAGGAAACTTCCTATTGAATTTCGTCTGTGGAGGTTGGTAACCTTGTGGGTAAAGGTTAAATTTTTATGGGGGATATCCTAGATAAGATAGAATGGGTTGAGCCATTGGAACTTGGATTCCATCAGGGTAAGGAGGAGTTTGAAAATCATGATAGCCTATACCATGTTTCCCATTTCTATGAAAACCTTGATAAGGTTGGAAAGGTTGAACTTTTATATACTAACCTTGATAAGGTACTTGTGGAATGGTTTTTGTTTTGACAATAGGGATTTGTGGTATACCTTGTAAAGGTTTTCCAAATGGAATTTGCATAATTCCTAGACCAAGTTGCTTGGTTTGTACCTATGGCATGCCTTGAATATGTTTATTTACTTCTACTTAGGGTATATTCTGACCAAGTAGATTAGGTGGAATTTGTAATACATATTGGACAGGTTGGGTAGATGGGATTTGAGAAATCCCCTGTACTTGTTGACTAGTTTGTATTTGAGATACAACCTAAACAAGTTGAGATGTTTTAAATGTAGCTTGGACAGGTTTACTAATAGGAATTTGAGGTATATATTGGATAGTTTGACAAGTAGGAACCTGATGCATAGCCTAGACAGGTTGTTAGTTCGAAACTTGAGTTAAAACCTGACTAGGTTGACCAGACACAGGAAGGGTAACATTCGAAGGAGTGGTAGCCATTCTTGGAAATGGAGCAACAATAGGAAGAGGAATTATGATAGGCAAAACACCAACTTGTAACATATGATCAATGGGTGGGAACATTCCAACAATAGGTTTCTCCCCAGCTGGAGTATAAGTACTAAAATGAGACCATTTCCTCCTAGCAAGAGGGTATCAAGTATAAGATGGAGTGAGTTATTGTGGGTGTCCTTATCCACTAAGAAACATATCATACTATTGATCTAAAATATTTTTAAGTGCAACAGTGGAACAAGTTGTGGGGTGTCCAGTCAATATAAACCAGATAGTAGTCTAAATGATGAAGGTAAAGGAGAAGTTCAAGGACTAGTCAACGCATCAGAAAAGGTTCCTGAAAATGAATGGTATCCAGATGGCACTAATGGACCACCATATGAGTTATTTTCTTGTGAAGTGACAAGAATGGAGGTTTCCGCAACTTCAATTGATTCACTCATAATGGAATATACAGGTTGGGTGAATGTAGTTGATTTCGTCATGGCTAGACTTCTCAAAAGATTTTTTTCGAGGAGAGTTCAAGAGTGAATTAAATCGAGGAGTTTTACATAAAGGAGATTGTAGTTGATTATCATGAGTAAAAAAAGGAAAATATTGATAGAGAGGAGTTCCTATAATATGAACAGGAGTTTGAGGGTGAGTAGGATTTTCCTCAGCAATTTCCTCTATACTTAATAAACAAGGTGGAATTTGTTCTTCTTCAACACCTGAAGACAAAGGTTGTGGATGAGACAAAGGTAGAGGAGTGTAAGAATAAGTTCCTGAAGTGGTTTTTGGTTTATCAGGTTGAATTACCTAAGGTTGTAAGCTTTCTAAATCTTCTATTCCAGGTTCTATAACTTAAGTTTCTAATGTCTCAACAAATTTCGGTTGAGAGGTTTCAAATGTCTCTAGCTCACCAGTTTCTAAGGATGTAAGTTCAGGTTCAATACTAATAGTAAGTGATGATTTTTGTTGATTAATTTAGGATGTAGTTCCAACATAGCTTCTAATACCAAGTTTGGTAGTTTGTTTTTTCTTGTTCTTACAAAAACTAGGTGTTGCCTCTGGAGGTAAAGGATAAAATATTTTCATTCTACGCAAACAACGAGGGTGTTCTTCCATCGTTAATCAATTAATTTTAGAAATTAAAAACACAAATAAAAATAAAAGGGGTAACTAGGAATAAAAGGTTTACCAAGTCACTGTGAATTGCAATATATAGGTAAGTACGTGTAGGAAATATCCCTGAATGTTATGTTCACTTTATCACAGTTAACAAGCCAGCAAACTTGGTTTCCTATGGCAGGATTGAAACCTATTGGGGACTTCCAAAATACACCCAGAGGTACGTGGAAGTGTAGTTTGTAGTAGTGCTATCTAATGTGTAACCATATGATGTGGGTCTTACGATATACTCATAGTACATGGAACGTTGTCCTATATACCCAAAGGTACGTGGAAGAACGTTCTGATATACTCTGATGTACATGGAAAATGAACCATCATCGGGATGTAATGTTGACAAGTAACGATATCTCCTACGTTTAACGACGCCAGAACATGTATTCTAGCCTAGACCACTAAATGTGTCATTAATGTTCCAAATTATCCTTAGGCTAATTGAAATTTTTTAATGTTGATCTTAATTAAGGTTTTAGTTTCAAGGCTCGAAACCAATTCACCTCAACTCCTAGAATGCAACTAGCATGAGAAAATGAACTATTTTTAATTCGATGCAGATCTATCTAAAGAAGGGAATAAGTTTCAAACAATGATGCAGCAAACAAGAAATTCCAAAAAAGATCTTCAACTTTCATTATTCCAATGCAAATATTCATAGCCCTAATGCATGAAGAAATGAATTTTTCTTTTTCTTTTCATTTTTCAATGCAATAAAAATGAAAAATGATTATATTATTGAATCAAATACATTCACACATATTAAAAATGCCACATGAAAGTCTTTTAACAAATAAATAACCAAACCAAATGATTGGAAAACCTAGTTTACAAAAAAAAAACAAAAATGAAGCAAAATCTTATCAAAAGGAAATCAACTCAATTCCAAACAAACATATGGCTTTACAGAGACTACACAAACCAAGGACTCGGGAAAACACTGTAAGCAAAACATAATTCAAAGCAAGGAAAGGAAATGAAATTTTTTTGCACTTATAGGGGTCATCATAGTTGATATATAGAAACCAATGTGAGTCATCACACTTACAGTGAGAGGAAAATGTGTTAGGTCACACTATCTCAGAACAAAAATTGCATTGGGCCAAATTTTCTTAAAAGATTCAAAAATAAACCTAACCAAGTTCAAAATTATGCTTTCCTAATATCAATAAGTGTTTGAGAAAGTAAAAAAGAGTCGTTTTTAGAAGTCCTAAGAGACTATACAAAGGAAACCACTAAAGAACGTATCATTCCCTATTGGAGTCACAAAGTTGTTTAATGGACAGATTGCTTATGCAGAAATAAGCAATCTCCCTAGACCTAGTGACTTGATCTAGAAACAACCGAGACAAATATGCCATGTTTTCCTTAGAGAAATTTGCAATATGGAAGAAATACTTACTTGGAAACCAGTGTAGACTCTCTTATTATCCCTTCTTGAAATCTTTACCTCCAACTCCAAATCCTATAAGCGGAACCTCCAAAACATCTAAAACAGGAAAGCATGGAAAATTTTAGGGGCTAATATTCGCAAGTGGGATAATTTTCCATGATTTTCTCCAAAAAATAATTCACCAATTTCTATTTCTTCTAAAAATGATTCGCCCAAATTTTATAGTATAAAATTATTTTACCCTAAAAATTGCCAAAATTTTATGGACTGTACATATAAAATAATTAGAAATTTGGACATTTTCATAAATATATCAACAAACATTATATAGTTTTCATACTAGACACTAGTGATATTCGCCAAGGTTAATAAAGTTTAAAATAAATTTCCATCCTCAAAATTATATTTGCAATTAAGAGAACCAAAGCATACAAATAACATATAAAAATATCTCTAAACAATAATCCAAGGAGTCATTATTCTACATATGCATAAATGAGACATAATGTATAGGAAAACAAAGCATTTTTGTATTAATAAAAGAAGGAGGAGATTATAACCCTTGAAGACCTGGACCTTGTATATCTCTCCCAGCTATCTTGTCCTTCATTTGTCACAAAAGAAATCCTCCAATCATTCCTCAAGCACATGGATGGATTATGGAACTCTAGACCTAAATGAGCAGCATGAGGGCATAACTAAGAGTGTCCAAAATCCAACCCAATCCTAATTTCATGTAGTGCAATTATAGGAGAAATGAGGAGGTTTTAGATCCATTAAAATTGAGTACGACCCACTTTAGAAGGGGATAATATCCATGATATAAGTGATAAGACCTCATTTATAGGAATCCGAGGACATCCTTAATAGAGAATGGAAAATTCCACGATGGAAGCCTCTAGAAGTGGAAGCTTTGAAATTATTTCAATTTTTTCCTCGTTTCAAGGGTCATCACACTAACATGAAAGCAACCTGCATTGATCAATTCTTTTCCCTTTGATGCAACCTACAACAACACACTTTCTTAACTAGGAGAGTGCGATGGGGACCTAAATTATGGTTTTTAGTGAATTTAATGTAGATTTTTTGAAACTTATAGAAATGGGATGCATTTATCTTTGTCGGGGATGATTACAAGTTGTGAATGGATGATGATTGATCTGGGTTCAAGGTCATTCGATCGAATGTGAAAAAATGGCCTGTAACACCTTATTTATTGAAGACCATGATGGGTAAAAAATAATAAGTATAGGTAATAGGGTGGATGAGTGATAATAGCATACATTTGGTGGGAGCCTACATTTATGAGAGAAATAGAAAGATCATGTTAATCTAGGGAGGGTGGTAGTACTTGGGGAGGTTCAAAAATATATTGGTGTTAGGCCAAGATTTTTCTGCATCATAATGGATGGGCTGAGAAGCTAACTCAAAGGCTTGAATGACCTATAGTTGAGCCAAAATTCTTCAATGTCAATTTAAAGAATATTTTATATGTGGTAGGAGATGACGATGTTTGGATAACCAACTATAATTCCTTTGAAAGTGTAACTACGCCCCTCATGCTAGAAACTTGTGCATAACCCATGGAAAGCCACGATGATGGTACCTAATGTGAAGAAACCCACTACTATATCAATGTTGTGAGCAACATCCAAATTGTACAAATTCGAGAGCTCATGAATTATGGGTAGATTTTCCCACTAAAACAATGTATTTTTATTTTGATTGGCAGAGTTTACCATGCAGCTTGGTTGGGCCTATGCAAGGGATTTTTCATTAAACCAATAGTATACAATCCATTTATGAAAAGAAATGAAAAAAAACCACGTTTTAATTTTTTCCCACATCGCTTTCATATGTCTCAACAAAGGAGAAATTATCAGAACACATGAAGAAATGAAAATTTCTTTTTCTTTTCAATTTTCAATGCAATAAAAATGACTATATTATTGAATACAAAACATTCACACAAATTAGAACTATCACATGAAAGTATTTTAACTAATCAATAACCAAGCAAAATGATTGCAAACCCTAATTAATAAAAAAAAATAAAAATGAAGAAAAATCTTATCGAAAGGAAATCAACTCAATTCCAAAACAAACAAATGGATTACAGAGATTACACAAACCAGAGACTCAGGAAAACATTGTATGCAAAACTTAATTCAAAGCAAGTTAAGGAAATGCAATTTTTTTGCACTTATAGGGGTCATCATAGCTTATATATAGAAACCAGTGTGATTCATCACACTTTTAGAGAGAGACAAGTGTGCTAGGTCACTATGTCTTAGAAAAGAGAGTGCGTTGGGCCAAATTCGCTTAAAACATGAAAAACTAAACCTAAACAAGCTCAAAATTATGCTTTCCCAAGTATTTTTTAGAGGTCCTGAGAGTCTATACAAAGGAAACCACTAAATAACATATCATTCCCTACTAGAGTCACAAATTTTTTCAATGGATATATTCCTTCTGCAGAAATAAGCAATCTCCTTAGACCTAGTGGCTTAATCTAGAAACAACCGAGACAAATATGTTATGTCTTTCTTAGAGAAATTTTCAATATGGAAGAAATACTTACTTGGAAACCAATGTAGACTCTCTTATTCTACCTTCTTGCAAGCTTTAGCTCGAACTCCAAATACTATAAGTGGAACCTACAAAACATCTAAAACAAGCAAGCATGGAAAATTTTACGGGCTAATATTCGCAAGTGGGCTAATTTTCCATGATTTTCTCCAAAAAAATATTCACCAATTTCTATTTCTTCTAAAAAAGATTTGCCCAAATTTTACAGATAAAATTATTTTACCCTAAAAATTACCAAAATTATATGGCCTCTACCTATAAAATAATTAGAAATTTGGATATTTTCTTAAATATATCAACAAACATTATATAATTTTCATATTAGACACTAGTGAGATTCACAAAGATTTATAAAGTTTAAAATAATTTTCCATCCTCAAAATTTTCTTTGCAATCAAGAGAACCAAAACATAAAAATAGCATATACAAACATCTCTAAACAATAAGCCAAGGATTCATTGTTCTACATATGCATAAATGAGACATAGTTTATGGGAAAACAAGGGATTTTGGTATTAATAAAAGTAGGAGGAGATTATAACCCTTGAATACCTTGACCTTGTAGATCTCTCTCAGCTATCTTGTCCTTCCTTTGTTACAAAAGGAAGCCTCCAATCATTCCTCAAGCACATGGATGGATTGTGGACCTCTAGACCTAAATGAGCAGCACGAGGGCATAACTAAGAGTCTCCAAAAGCCAACCCAAACCTAATTTCATGTAGTGCATTTATAGGAGAAATGAGGAGGTTGAAGATCCATTAAATTAGAGTATGATCCACTTTAGAAGGGTATAACTTCTATGAGATAAGTGATAAGACCTCATTTATAGGAATTCAGGGACATCCTTAACAAAGAATGGAAAACTCCTCGATGTAAGCCTCTAGAAGCATAAGCTTTGAAATTATTTATTATTTTTTCCTCATTTCAAGGGTCATCACAATTACATGAAAGCAACCTGCATTAACAAACGCTTTTTCCTTTGATGCAACCTGTAAAAATGCACTCTCTCAACTAGGAGAGTGCGATGGGGACTTAAATTAGGGTATTTAGTGAATTTAATGTAGAATTTTTTGAACTTCTAGAAAGGCGGTGTATTTATCTTTTTCGTGGATGAATACAAGTTGTGAATGGATGATGATTGATCTGGGTTCAAGGTCATTCGATTGAATGTGACAAAATGGTTTGTAACACCTTCTTTCTTGAAGATCATGATGGCTAGCAAATAATAAGGATAGGTACTGGGGTGGATGAGTGATACAAGCATACATTGGATGGGAGCCTACATAGTATGTGAGAAATAGAATGATCATGCTAAGATAGGGAGGGTGGTAGTAGTTGGGGAGGTTAAAAAATAGATTGATGTTAGGCCAAGATTAATTGCACCATAAGAATGGGTTGAGAAGCTAACGTAAAGGCTTGAATTACCTATAATTGAGCCACAGTTCTTGAATTTCATTTTTTAGAATATTTTCCATGTGGTGGGAGATGATGGTGTTTAGAGAACAATATATAATTCCTTTGAAAGTGTAACTACGCCTCTCATACTAGAAACTTGTGTATAACCCATGGAAAGACACGAGGATGGTACCTAATGTGAAGAAACCCACTATTATATCAATTCTATGAGAAATGTCCAAATTGTGAAAATTCAAGAGCTCGTGAATTATGGGTGAATTTTCTCATTGAAACAACGTATTTTTATATTGATTGGCAGAGTTGACCACACATTGGTTGGGCTTATGCAAGATATTTTTCATTAAACCAATAGGACACAAACCATTTATGAAAAGAAAAGAAAAGAAACTGTGTTTACATTTTTTCCCACCTCGCTTGCATATATCTCAACGAAGGAGAAATTATCAGAACACCTAGTTTCGTATAAAGTTTGTTAAAAATGGATTAACAATGCATTAAATTTAATAAAATTCAAAATTGAAGGAAAATTATAAAAGAACCTTTTGAGTGATTTTATTAGTTGAAACGGAGAAAAAATATTGTAAAATTAAGGAGTGATGAGTTTATTTTGGCTAGAATGGGGTTTCTTATCATGGCTACTTTTCACCAAAATTGAGGACCAAAAATGGTTATATTTTAATATGTGCATGAAAAATCATAGAGATGGATTCATATATGTATTAAAAATTGAACAAATATATGAAATAATTTTCCATAAAACTTCCAACATAAACCCTTAAAATCCCAAAGTTACCCAAACATTCACTATGAACAACATAAGAATATATAGAGAAGAACCCTTAAATTAGGGGCCATCAAATATTCTTTATGCAGTGAATTACTCCATATCCCATGCTTGCTACAAGATAATAGGATCCAACACACATCCAATATAATGATATTGGTGTGTATTCATATGATATCATTAGCATTTCTATTTTCCTTATGCCAAATACCCCAGTTTATGGTGAAAAATGACCTCATCAACATTAGATAGTCCACCTGGTCAGAGCCCCAAATCAAACTCTTTTCCATTTGGATGGTGGTTCCAATTGGTTAAAATAGGTCTTTATTTACCCCTTCATCTTTCATGTTGACTTGTGATGTTCCTTATCACAAAAAAAGAGAAATATTGGATATACTCTCTTGGATAGCTCTTGCAAGAAAGAAACCCTTAAGCTGACACAAAGGCTCAACCAGACCACACTAGAGTTTTTTCATATAAAATAAGACTTCTAAAATAAAATGATAATTAAATCTATTCTAAATGTAACTGAAATTTAATTTATTATGCAAGCGACAAAAGTAAAACCTAAATCTATCTTGATTAAAAGAAGCATTAGTCCCCCTCTCAACCAAGAGAAAAGTAAAAGAATATTTGGACCAACTAAAATTTAGAATAAAAAATAAATCTGACAGGCCAAGGAAATAGTTTCAGGACCTACCACTTATTCACACAAACGTGCACATACAACCATTTGATAAATATTTATCAGATATGCATTGCACACATATCCAAATTCAAATGAAATGAATTCAAAATAACTGACATGATTGCATTAAGGAAATAATTCTCATAAAACAATCATGATTTTAAAAAAAGAGACATTTTTTATCAATCTGTTAAATAGTTAACAATTATAACACATCCATCTATTTGAATTCATTGATCAACTTTGATTTAAATTTGATCCATCATGAAAAGATAGATTTTCAATCAGTTTAGACAAGCATACGATTAACTAAATTTACAATAGTGAAAAACTCAAGAAATAGATACTTATATGGATCAAGAATTGCCTCAAAATTGAATTAAATTGAAGCTAATAATCAGTCTTTAACTCTAACAAAAGTGTACAAAAATTGCAGATCTGATCAAAGCTTTCTAAGCAAATAAGATTCTAAAAAAAGTTCATAATAGCATAATTTTTTCAGAGCTTAAATACATGTCATTAATTTGGTCCAAAGAATAGACGATTCTCTACAAAACTATGCCCCCTACAATAGTGAAAAAGACCCTCTTTTGCAAAGAATTTCCCCCAAAGTTTCAAATATGGAACCCTCCCTCCATTCTCTCAATTCTCCTTTATAATTTACAAAAAGAAATTCCAAAAATGAGGGTTGAAAATAATTTAGATCCATCATTTTGGGGTTGCAAATCCTCATTTTTCTTCTTTGTTGTTCCAATTTCATTGCTCCAATCTCTTGGTTTTAATATATTTATCAAACTTCATGCAAAACCTCATCAAAATTAAAATCAAAACTAATAAAAATGGAGAAAAAAACAGATTTCTAAAATTGTGAAAACAAATAAAGCAAATTAAAATCCATTTCATACACTAATAAAATCATATTCTAGTCTCTTGTTTCTTCATTGTGGAGATATTCTTTGGAAAAAAATTGACAATCAAAATGAATTTGCAACAACAAGCCATTTTTGTGTAAACCAAAATTCTTAAAAACAAATTCCCAAATTGATATTTTGTTACAATTTCATAACCTTCACTTATGCTAATTTTTACACATATTAAATCTTTATATTTTATTAATTTAATATTTACAGATTATTCTCCATGAAATTATCTTTCTAAAAAGCCATCTCAAATCTTGTTTAGCTTAATAAAACTCAAGTTATCAACTCTTAAAATCTAGGTTCCAAAACTGTCAAAACACTAGAAAATACAGAGTTAAAAGCAAAAACTCTAAACAATTTATTAATATTTAACTTTAATAAAGATTTTTGGTCTTTTAATAAAATTTAAAATATTAAAATATTAAACTAAAATATGAATAACATCATCTAAACAAATTATATTAAATAATATAACAAATAAATAAAATAAATGACTTAAATATTATAATATACCAATAAAATGCATTAAAATGCATTTAAGGTCCAACTAAAAAAACAAATATGTAACAAGTAAGACTATGGAAGTTAATCTTTGGAAGTAAGAGGAGGGGAGCTCATGTGGACAGTGGATTAAAATAAAAGTTATTTTAACCCCTACCAAGTGTGTTTGTATGACGACATATATGCGGCACCCCGTGGCCTAGTCAGCCCAAGAGACCATAAAAAATACGCAATTTTAAACCTATAAACCAGGAAAAGAGCTAGAATTGGGATGATGTTATAATTAATATATGTTTTATTTACAATATATATTATATTATTTATATAATTAAATTCTTAGTTAAATCTCAAAAATGATATTCGGTGTAGTTTTATTATATACATAAGTTATAGTTTGTAATAGTTTTTTAAAATAATTAAATAAAAATTAAATTAATAAAATAATATTTTTTATAAATAAATTATAATTAACTTAATTAATTTAAATTAATTAAAAATAATAATTAAATAATTATATTTATATAATTTAAAATGTATAAATTTACCAAATAAAAGTAAAATATATATTTTTACATATTTAAGCATAGGCGATGAAATTCAATTAAATTTTGACTAAGCTTAATTTCCAAATTGTAAGTCTAAATAACATAAAACTTGAATTGTTGGAAAGTTGATGATGAAGAGCACGTAGTAAAGTACTCAAAACGAAAATATGAGAAAAATGAAAATCCCGCAAAATTAACAAAATTAAAGCATTAAAAGAGTAATTTTACCAAAATTTACATAGAGGGTCCCATAATAAGTTTGAACAATAATGGGGGTGTTGTGGTCACAACAATTGGCAACACATAGGGACGAAGCAGCTTTCTGTGGTTTATATAATAGGAATAAATTTACCAAATATTGAAATAATAGTTTTCAAAAATTTCTTGTATATTGCACCATTCCCAAAGGTCCCAAATGAGATAGAATCAAAGTGAGATAAGTTCATAAAGATTAAAGTACTTAAATGCCTAATCTAAAATAATGAATCCAGATATAGAGAATACTTATTATTTTTAAATTCTATATGAGGTAAAGATAGCTAGAATGCTTTTTAAAGATTAGTATGCATGTATTAGAAATGAAATTACCTATTTTTCCCGACATCGCTTTGTTGTTAGCATGCATGTTCAGTAACCCGATGAATTTGTATTAATACCATGTCTGCATTGACCTGCTTCCAGTGAGTTTGTTTAGTACTCTTGTGGGTTTGCATACACTTCCCACACTTATGTGCTTTCAACTCCCTTATTCCACCCTTTTGATAAACTTTATTTAGAAAATTATTTTTTAGCAATTGAGTGAAGAGAGTGGGGTGGTATAAAAGACTTTTTTATTAAGGAAATAGATGCGATACTATTTTAGTTTAACCCCACTAGTCTTCTCTTTATCTACCCAAGTTGATGATTTTATATGTGGAGGGTATGGGAGGGATTCAAAGCAAAGAATAGAGCCAATTTGTTCCTTTATAAAGATGAGATCATATTACATAAGTAAAATCTCAATGTTCCCCATGGTTGATGGTTAATGTACAAGAAAAATTAAAACTTGATAAAAATGAACTTATATAAATGGAATCCTATTGAGAAGAGAGAGTAAGATTTCCCCATGTAGACCAACTAATATTGGGCGAGGAAAAATACCCCTTATATATTTTGGAATATCACAAAATCCAATCCCAAAAGAAAAGATGAAAACAACGGAATTCAAAAATTGCAAATGAAGAAGAAAAATGAAAACAAAAAGAAAAACCAAATGAAAAGCCATGAATGAAAGAAAATCTCAAATAAGACCATTTATGAAAATATGTCCCAACAAAAGTGAATAGTAGTAAATCTTGTGCGGCTTACTTAAGTTGAGATCTTGTTAAGTTGTCTTGCAAATTTGTGTTTGATTAGGCTTTTTATTGAAATGGGGGTTTTGAAACTATGGATAAGAGATGGAGTTGCATTAGGTGTCTCTTGTTTAGTGAATATCTTGTTTCAAAAAATAAGTCTTGAAAAATAAAGAACAATATACTAAATGAAAACAACATAAATTAGAGAGACTCTCTGAAGTCACTTGTTTGAAATTTAATCATCATCACAACTGCTTCTTTGAGCCAAGAGGGATGCAAAGTAAATTGAAGAAGGTTTTTTTAAAGCAATTTTGCAATAACACCAAACCTTTAGCGTAACTAATAAGGACTTGTAAAATAGAGCTAAGATTAAAAATTACTAAAACAAAACTCAAACTAAAATCAAAATGAAAAAAGAAAGAAAAAGAAAATGAAAATAAGCATATGGAATTACCTTAAAGAATCTCGTTATGATTTACCTTAGAGAAGTCGATTTCCTCCAAATTCATTTTTAAGAAGAAACTTATTTTTATGATTAAAATCAAATAACAGAAATAAGTTTCAACTTTATCAAAGTTCATATGCCTATGATCATTGAGTTTATTGAATCTAAATTAGAGTGAACATTAAGCTAGAAAAATAACAGCTCATGTTCAAGGAAACAAGAATAAAAATAATCAGAAATAGGAATGAAAACAATGAAAATATGTCAAATTTACTTTGTTTTGTGTTGTAGTTGTGATTATTCTCTTTGCCGCTTCTAATTTTATAACAACCCCAAAATTTTATTAAAATCTCAAATAATCAAGCCAAATTCCCAACCTATGTAGTGATTTATATAAATATGGAGAGGACTTGGACCTTTTTATAGTGTACATCATAGTGGAGAAACGTAAATATAATCAAATCATAAGAGAATTTAAAACCCAATATATATTAACACATAACCATACTACATGTGTGTATCCTGGGTGTGTTTACTAATTTTTCGCGTTAATATGACAGTTGATTGAGCATAATAGGTTCCACGATTTAATTTGAATGAGCAATGTGTTGGCAGGTGTCGTGGGTGTTTACATTAACCTGAGAGCTCAAACCTGGAAAAAACGAAGAGTGTGTTCTAATAATATGGTCAAGATGATGAATCTAGGATGATGTGGAATGGGAGGATGCTTTCCCTAATGAAAATTGATGTGAGGGTATGTAATTGTCATGTGTTAGATGAGTCATCCGGAAGTAGGATCCTTGGTGGAGCAAGAAGGACGTGCATTAAGAGTTCCAGGGAAAAATGATCAGGATTACGTGGAAAGTGGGGCATACAGGAGCCCAATAAGGCACTAGATCATTAGGGGAATAGGTCTAAAATGGGCCTCCTAAGGAAAATGTACAATCAAAATTTACTTTATGACAACTAATCACATTTTAGGGGATGACATCATCCCTAATGGTTGAGGTGACATTGCTTGAGTTAAAAATACTTACTTGTCACATTCTCAATGGTAGATAAAAACTCATGGTTAACCATGGTAGTGCTCTAAGTACTTTTAAAGTCAAAATAAAGTACTCATAATAAATGTCATTTCACACTTTTTGAATAAAATAATATTATTATCATTTCATATTTCTTGAAAGAAACAATGCATATCCCTATACATTTATTATATTATATTATTTTTATATAGTATATTAATTACATATTATTATACAATTTAATTAATAGCATATAATATAATTAAGAATTTATAAATTTATATTTATATTTTATTTTAAGCTATTTAAGTACAAAAGACAAATGCATTAGTTGTTCAATGATAATGATTTTTTCTTGAAAAATCATTCTTATTTATAGTCGCATCAATACAATTTTTTTATTAATTTTAATTTGGTACAAATTTTGAATTGAATTTAACTATGGTTACATGGATTTTGGTGCAAAAAGTGAATTGAAAATTCGTAAATATTATTTTATTGGTTTAGCTATTATTTTATTATTTCCTTAGGAGGCCCATTTTAGACCTCAAAATTATCGTAATGTAATAAGCGATATAGGGGCCCACATGTCAATGTATGATGAAGAGTTTTCCTCACTAAGTTGTCATAGATCTTTCAAATTAATGAGTGCAGATAACTTCCGGGAGAGGAGGGTTGGGATGATGAGGAGAGGATATGTGTTGGGTATGTGTTATATTCTTTCCATGACTAGTCACGTGCAGGGGGGGGGGGGGGGGTTATAGGGGGGGCGTTAGCCCCTCTTGTACGTTGCGCCAGGCGCAGCCCCCCCTGTTCGGGGTTTGGGGCAACACCTTGGGAAAAAAAAATTGGTCCTTATTTTTCGGTGGGCAGACCCGTCCATGGTTTTGTGCATGGATTTGCACATGGTTTTGGGGCATGATGGTTTTCGGCCCCTGGTATTTTGTAGATCCGATCAAGGGAACTATGGTTATGTTCTAATCCAGGGTTAATAGATTGGGGTTTATGTATGCTTCGGCATATATATATATATGCGTTGTAACACTAAAAGGAATATAATGAAAAATCAAGCTGGTCATCCCAATTTTGGATCCAGGGAAAATCTCTGTGTTTATTTGTTTTATGTTTTATGCTCTTGCTATTGTTTATTTTTTGTTTTTTTAAGATTCGTTTGCAGATAATTTCTGTACAAGGTTAAAACCTATAATATGGTGGCCAAAGCGCAAAAGGCAATTTTGAATTCAAGCCACGTGAATTATGAGGGACCCACATATGCCACAGTGTATGAAAACATCACCCAATAAGGTGACGCCAAGGAGGATGAAAAGAAACAACTTCGTAAAAGCTTTAGGAAAAACCTTCAGGCTATGTGGTAGAATAAGGAAAGGTTGCATGAAAATAAAATAAAATAAAGGAAAGATGCCCATGTATCCACATCATCCTGAAAGGATGAAATCCTGGAAGAAACAAAGAGTGGCTCGAAATAACAACTACGGGGACATGGCTTCGGGAACATGTGGAAAGTGAGAAATGGATGCCCAATGAAAACAAATGAAGAGGGGCCCATGTGCATACAACGTGCAGAATGGATGATTATGTAGGTGTTGAATCATTTTGGTGTTTATGTAACAAAACAAAACTTAAAAGAACAAGCACGGGATGATCACTGCGGTAAAGAGGTTTGTATCAGCAAGAACCGCACAACTTGAATTTCCATTAAAGATTTATTATTCGACAGAAAATGCAGTGGGCAAAGGCTATATCTTGTTGCATCAAAATTAATATATATATATATGATGATGATGAGTAGGTGAATATATCACTGAACATGTTCAAGAGAAAATTTTATTGGAGTAATTTTAAATCATTTTCCTCTGAGAAAAATCAAAACACTTGTTTCCCACTTATTCCTCTACCTGTATTATTAAAAGAAAAAACTAAAGAAAATGAAATCTAGATTAAATTAATCCTAATCCTAATCTTAATCTAACAAGGCACACTAAAAATTAAGTAAAATCATACTTCCAATGAATCCATTCCCTCAGCTTAAGCCCTAAAAGAAAATGCATGTAAAAAATTAGAAACATGAATGGAACTACTTCTAAATTAGTAAAAGAAAAATTCGAGTCTAATATTTTCATTAATTCTTGATGAATGGAGCAAAATAATTATTTAAATACATTTCCTCTCTTCAAAGGAATACTTTGACCATGTTTCGAATGGATTATAAAAACTTGGATGGGTCTTTATTAATGATTGAAGTGAATTCGAAATAAGAGAGGGTAATAGGACAAACTCTAATGATATATATTTAAATGATGCAACTTATGGAAAAATGTTAGTTTTATATACAAGAGAAATATTATTAAAAAACTTTTATTGAATTGAATTTTCCAAACAAATTTCAAATGGATCTCGAAAGTAAGGATGAAAATTTAATGAATCTTTCATAATATTTTTAAACAAATTATGTTGCTGGAAAAATTGTGATGTTACACTCTTGAGCATTGGTTCTTGTTTAAAATGCATCTGAGAAGAAATAATAAGCTGGTATGCCATGAAAATCAAATAAAATTGAAAGATTAGAAGCTCTTGATGATCATTATTAAGGCTTTGAATTTCATTTTCACATTCTCCCTCCAATGCACTTTGCAAGTGTTCAACGCTTAATTGCTTAATATGACAACCTATAATATCCAAGAATAAAAAATTAAAAGAAGTATACAAATCTAAAAATGACCATAATAAATGAAACAAAAACAATAAAATTACATCATTATTTACAATAATTTTATAGATAGTGTTATAACACAGTTCGTACTTGTTTTAAATAATCTCCTTGTCACAAGAGTCAACCAAGATAATGCAATTGGAACAATCATTGGCATCTACTTGTGAATGAGAAAGAAGCTCAAGACTATGACTAAGAATGGGAACTTGAATAACATCGAGATCAATAATTGGAATGGATTTCTTTTTAAGAAAATTGGAGTCATTAAGACATTTTATTAGTTCAAGATGAGAATCATTCAAAGTGATAATAATAGAAGATCCCTCGTCCTGTTATATGGATTGATTTTGAGTATAAAGAACAAGAGAATTTAATAGTTTATGAGATAACTCAATATTCTCAAACTCAGAATCATCATCACAAATAACTTGACAATTTTCATTAGTATTCCCTTCCTTTTCATAAGATAAAACAAAATAAGAAGAATGATTGAGTAAGTTTTTAACACCGTTGAAAGAATGATGATTAAGTAGCTCTTTATCTTGATCATAACCAATTGACAATTCATTATTTGTATAAATATTAAAACTTATATATTTTCTAAAATAGCATTTGTGCAAATAGGAACCGTTGAATCATAAACAAATGATTACCATTAGCGGAAATATCAGGATAAAGAAAAAATTGACTATTTGAAGAAATGAACCTAAAATTTTCCATGCTTGTAGATTCTTGTTCCTTTTACACCATGCAAATTTCATATTCATGATCATTTATTTGGTCGACTAAATTTTCTTGAAGATTAAGACTTGGTTGATCCAAACTTTGTGGTTTATCATGAGTTTTAGTATGAGAAAATTCAGAAGTATTTGCAACAAATTGCATATTGTTGGAATTTTGAATTTGCATTGTTACTTGCTGATTTTATTCTTTGTTATGAAAAATAGTTTCATTTTGATTTTGATCAATTGATTTTGCAAGAGTAGCATGATTTGAAGCATCCTCGGGATCAACATTTTTGAAGTTGGATGAGCTTATTCTTTCTTGAGAAGGCTTATTAGCAATTTCTTCATTTTCCTTTTGAAGCGGATCAACATTGCCATTTTGGGCAATTGAATCAACAACGGTAATGAATAAACTTGAAAATATTACATCTTCTAGTTCTTGGCAATAATTAGAAATACAGGTGAGAGAAACTAAATGTTTAAATCATCCTACTAACTGAAACTTAGGAGGAAATCTTTATATTGAAACTGTAAACAAATTAATTTAAATCTAATAAGGAAATCATCTAAAGACTCACCTTCAAATCTACGAAGTGCTTCAAGTTGATCACTAACCTTTTCATAATCATGGCCTTGAATAGAATGAAGGAATATTTTTGTAAACTCATCCCAAGTGTGTATAGAGGCAAATGACAATGATCAACATCAGTCTCTGGTTAAACCTATCAAGGTAAGAGTGAACATCATGTACATCACACCTTCATCAATATCATAATTGTTATAGTTTAGAATAGATTGAAGAATGTGATCATAAGAAAAAACACTTTCCTTACCATTAAACTTTATTTTTGTCAGAATATTTATTACCTTTATTAGAGTGGTGACAGGTGGAATTCTAATGAAGCAAATCCATATAAGCAGTTTAAAAGGAGCCATTGTAAATGAACAAAAAATTCAAAATGTAAAAACTTCAAAAATACAACTTATCAAGGCCCTCCTTCTAGCGCCAAAATGTTGATGGAAAAAAATGACCTCATCAACATTAGGCAAACCACCCAATCAAAGCCCCAATTTGAACTCCTTTTATGTTTGGGATGGTGGTTATGACTGGTTAAAATGGATCTCCAGTTACCCCCTCACCCTTCCTGTTGACTTGTGATGTTCCTAATTACTTTTTAACAGAAAGATAAATATTGAATACACCCTCTTGTAGATCTCTTGCAAGAAAGAAACCCTTAAGCTGACACAAGGGCTCAATCAAGCCACACTATAGTTTTCTCCTGTGAAACGAGACTTCTAAAATAAAATGAGAATTAAATCTAATATAAGTGTAAATTCAATCTAATTTATTATGCAAGCAGAAAAAGTAAAACCTAAATCTATCTTGATTAAAAGAGGGATTACTCCCCCTCTCAACCAAGAGCAAAGTAAAAGAAAATTTAGACCTGCTTGAATTTAGAATAAAAAGGAAACCTAACAGTCCAAGGAAATAGTTCCAGGACCTACCACTTATTCACACAAATGTGCACATACAACCATCTAATAAATAGTTATTATATATGAATTGCACACGTATCCAAATTCAAATGAAATGAATTAAAAATCAATGACATGACTACATTAAGGAAATAGTTTTCATAAAACAATTATGATTCAAAATAAAGACACACTTGCTATCAATATTCTAAATAGTTAATAATGAAAACTTTCCCATCAATTTGAATTCATTGATCAACTTTGATTAAATCTGATCCATCATGAAAATATAGTTTTCTAATGATTTAAACAAGCATACAATTAATTGAATTTACAATAGTGAAAAACTCAAGAAACATATATTTATCTGGATCAACAATTGCCTCAAAATTGAATTAAATTGAAGCTGATAATAAATCTTTAACTTTGACAAAAGTGTACAAAAATTTGCAGATTTGATCAAAGCTTTTTGAGAACATAATATTCTCGGAAAATTTCATGATAGCATGAAATTTTCAAAGTTGAAATACATCTCCTTAATCTGCTCCAAAGAATAGATGATTCTCTACAAAAGTTCCCCCCTATAGTAGTGCAAAAACCCCTCTTTTGCAAATAATTTTACCTAAAGTTTCACATATGGAACCCTATCTCCATTCTCTCAATTCTCTTTTATAATTTACAAAAAGAAATTCCAAAAAATGAGAGTTGTTGAAAGCAATTTAGATTCATCGTTTTTGGAGCTGCAAATCCTCCTTTTCCTTCTTTGTTGTTCCAATTTCATTTCTCCAATCTCTTGGGTTTAATATCTTCTACAAACTTCCTACAAAAACCCATAAAAATCAAAAAATCAAAACCAATAAAAATGGAGAAAAATTTAGATTTCTAAAATTGTGAAAACAAATCAATGAATTTAAAATCCATTTGATAAACTAATAAAATCATATTCTAGTCTTTCATTGCTTCATTGTTGAGATATTCTCTCAATAAAATTGATAATCAAAACTAAGTTTCAACAACAAGCCATTTTTTGACAAACTAAAATTCTTCAAAGCAAATTCCCAAATTGATGTTTCGTTGCAATTTCGTAGCCTTCACTTCTGCTAATTTTTAGGCATAGTAAACCTCTAAATTTGCTTCATTTAATATTTGCATATTTTTCTTCATATAATTATATTTCTAACGAGCCATCTTGGGCCTCATTTGGCTTAGTAAAACTCAAGTTATCAACTCTCAAAGTCTCGGTTTCAAAGCTGCCAAAGTGCTGGAAAATGCATAGTTATGTGATTCATTTCACTAGTTTCAATCCCACTTCTTCACCCCTGTGAGCATCACCCGATGCAATGAGTGCTAAGTGGACTTTTCAAAAATAATGAGAAATTAGTCAGTTACGACTACCTCTCATGGAGATGGTCACAGATAAATGACTTACTTAACGCAATTGAATCCCAAAAGTTATATCTAATTTAATAAATATTTTTGATTTTTTAATAAAATTTAAAATACTAAAATATTAAACTAAAATACGAATAACATCATATAAAAATTATATTAAATATATAGAAAATAAAAGAAATAAATTTAAAATAAATTGAATTAAATATTATAATTTACCAATAAAATGTATTTAAGGTCAAACTAAAAAAAAGGATACATCGAACAAGTAAGGCTATGGGGATTAATATTTGGAAATAAAAGGTATTGAGAGGCGGGGAGCCCATGTGGTGAGTAGGTCCCCTCCCATATTATGTTACATAAAATGATCCACTCCCACTTATTAACATAAAATTCTTTGCAGTTGCTCCCCCACGACGAGTGCTCATTCTCGATGACACATAGCAATGATAGCAAAAGGTTGGAGGAATCGCCATCTGGCTCCGGAGATACCCACTTCATTTCGACAAGACATGGAAATTAAGGTTTAGGTGAGGCGATATTTCTCTGCCTACAAGTGGTGGTATGCTTGGTATCACCTTCTCATTATGAATCGAAATCCTGATCTTCCAAGGACAAGCGCACACATGATTGAGACCACCATTTTGCAAATTTCGACGTCTTTGATCCAAAAATTAAATTGAAGGTTTCATTGATTAATTGATAGGTTTGTTGATTTATTTTTGGGCAATGGGTTGAAATTGAAAAAAACACAAACAATAGTTAATTTGAAAAAAAATTACTGAAATAAGAGGACAAAAATGCAACATAAAATAAGAGAAAATTGATAGCGAAGTTCACTAATATGTGGCTACATCTCTGGGTCCAGATTCCAATTGTGACCACTTCATTAAAATTAAAAAATGTTTATTACATCAGTTTACAAGCTTCAAACTAAAAATATGACACTTCCATGCTGCTTAGAACACTCAAAACCCCCATCTAGACTCCTTTTTAGCTCAAAAGGGCTTAAAATCGAGAAAAATATGACACTTCCTTGTTTCTCAGAATGCTCAAAAGCCCCCATATAGACTCTTTTTTAGCTCAAAAAAGCTTAAAATTGAGAAAAATATTCCCCTTCAAAAATTATGTCTGTAAATAAAAATCCTCATAAGCTCTCGGCCTTGTAAAATTTTCAACAAAATGGACTTTGGCCCAATGGTGGTGCAATGTATTAGGACCCTGAAGGTCCCAAGTTCGATATGACAGTGTAGGCATAATTTTCGGTGTTGTTTTAATATATAATAATAAAAAATATATTAACGGGTTATTTTCCCCACTGATAGCCCACACCTGGTTCTCGTACTACCACATGGCCTTCAGCCATGGATGCAGGGGGTGTGCCACGTGCCCCAACTTCCTTCATTCCACCATTGATCCCACCAATTCATATGGTTGCAGGTCATGGGCATGGGTTGTTGTGCCACGCACCCAACCCTATACTCATTCCCCCACCAATCACTTGCAACAATAAAATCAATGGTTGGTCTCGTTGAGTTTGCCTGCCGTCCCAATCCTCTCCCCAACCATCAGACCCTGAAAATTTAAATATGAGAGCTCCACATTATATAAAAATAATCACTTGTGGTCTGTTGGTTGGGCACCTGTTTCGTGAACTAGAATTCATGGGTTAAATTCCCATGGAGGTTGAATGGTTTGCTAAACAAATTTTGGGCACCAAAACTAAAGCCACATGGTGGCCTCTAATAGGGCCACTGGCACCCTCTAATCGGCCCATGTGGTGGCCTATGATTGGACCACCTCACCAATTTGTACCGTCGATTTGACTGCCACATTCCCCTTCATGATTGGTCCACCTGCCATCTATACAACCCAGTAAAAATATGACATTAGCTCCATGTCGTTGTATGGATTTCCACATCAACATCCATACCGTGCACAGTCAACCTACAACTTTGATTTTTTTATTGTTTGGCCAAAACTTCAAAACGTGATAACTTGCTCATATGGTGTTGGATTAAGGCAATTCAAGCATCGTTGGAATCAAAATGATGAGCTCTATGATTTGGTTTTGGTTTTGAAATGTTTTAAGCACTTTTATTTTTGAGCATTTTTTGGATCCCCTGGATCACTCCTCCCCACTGAAAGCTTTTGGACCACCAAAATTTTGTTAAAGCTCATCAAGTGACTGAGAGTACAACTAGCTCACTTTCCCTATATCTATCCACCTTGATTTACTTAGATTGGTATCTTTGATCCCCACACAAAGATACTGCACATTGCCTCTGTGTGAAGTCCTTATTCTCCTATCAATAATAGTGTCTTTTTGCCACTCATTTAAATATTCAGGAGAATTTTTATATATATATGGAATCTGAACATTATCCTCTTGATAAACGATCATAGGAGGCTCATACAATCTCAAGTTTTCCACATTCATAACAGAATAAATTTGCATGTCGGGTGCAAATCTAATTGGAAAGTGTTGTTACCAATCTTTTCCAAAACCTTGAAAGGAACATATCTGATTAGTTTGAGTTTTTTACCTTCACCTTGCAATATTTCCTTGTTGATGTAAAACCACACTTGATCTCCCACTTGGAAATCATGATTAACCTGATGCTTATCATGTCTTGCTTTTTACTTTGCTTGGCTTTTCTCCAACTGCTCCTATACCTTTTAATGCACTAACTAGATTTGTTCAATGAAATGTTTGACTTTGTCCACATCACTATGTCCATCTACTGCAATATCTTTACCAAATATGAAATCCAAAAGACAATTATGAAAATAACTCGAACAAGCTTCAAATGGAGATACTTGTGTAGATGAATTCTTGGTGCGATTGTAGGCATGCTGGATGTAATGCAAATTCTCATCCAAAAGTTTAGGATGCTTACCACAATATCCTTAAAGGAGATGCACTATTGTTTTGCTCACTACCTTTGTTTGACTGTCAGTTTGTGGATGAAATGTTGTGCTCTTCTTCAACATTGTATACATTATTTCCCATAAAATTGACCAAAAATCCCTGATAAATCGAGAATATCAATCATAAATAATAGAAGTAGGTAACCCAAGTGAGCCCATACATTCTGGAAGAACATCTGTGATTTTTGTTCAGTTGTGACTTTTTTCTTACAAGACATAAACACACACATTTTATTGAAACGATCCACTACAACATACAAATAATCATGTATTTTTCTAGAAATAGGTAGTCCCCTATAAAATCCATAAAAACACTTTCCCGAGGACAAGAAGGGATATGAAGTGGCATATACAAACCCAATTTCCTATTATTTGGCTTACTAGTAGCACACATAGAACATCCTTTTACATATCTTGATGCGGTTTCATTCATACGAGGCGAATAACAATACCTTTGTAGTTGAGAAATTTTTTTGCCTACACCAAAGTGACCTGCAATAAGAGAAGTGTGGGCTTCCCTTATGACATTAACTCTTTTGGACTCTAGAATACACAACTTTCCAAGACGATCACGGAAAATTTTAAGAAACCCCTCAAAATTATATGTATAATAAATGGGTGATTCCCCATGGTATATATAAAAATGTACATGCTATTTTTTCAAATATATAATATGTATATATAATTTTTTGGCGAATATTTTATCGAATTATTATTTTTCGTTAAATCTTGGCGAATTTTTCAGTTAATTATAAAACATTGTAAAGTCATTGCAAATAGTATTACTTCTCAACATAGTGTTTTGGTGGTTAAGTCAGTGATGCTATATTAAAAGGGTTCAACACCTTCACAAGTTATATTTAGCACTAGGTGAGGTCAGTTCAACATCAACATCTTGGAAAAGTTCAAAGGATCATTAATCTCTGTGGAATTATTTCCCTATCCACTTATTTCAAGTTTTGAGCTTGCTCATTTTTAGGAGAATTTTCTCTACTTTGTGAGTTGTAGTAGGGTTGGTTTAGTGGAATTTTGGGGGCAAATAGGTTGGTTAGGAGTTATTTTTTTTAGATAAATCTCAAACCCTTATCATGACTAGTATTAAAAATTAGTTTAAGTCAAATTGTTCCACCAAATAACCACTGAAAATTAAATTAAAATTTTAAAAACTCTATTATAATACATCTATAAAGATAATAATTAATAAATAATACAAAAATATTTACTATTATTAATTAAATAATAAAAAACATTTTTTATTTCGTGTTTATTATTTTTTAATGTTTACAACAATAAATAGATAGAATGTTCTATGATGTGAATAATTTTTACATTAAAACATAAATTAAAATAAATAATATTTCCTATATAAATATTTTTAATTAAAATTTAATAAGAATTATTATAATTATATAATAATTTTTTGTATTAATCATATAAAGTACTAGTTATATTTTATTTGTTTTTATTTATATTATGTTTTATATTGAGTTATATAAAGTATATGGTTATAATGTTTTAGTATCCCTAAACCCTAAAGAAGGTTTGGCAGATGAGATCAACCTGACGTATAAGGATTTTAATTTTACTCAGATGCTCGATTATGAGCACTTGCCATTTAGATGTCACCACTAACATGCATATGGTCATCTGGCCAAAGAATGTTCCCTGGGGTTCAGACGCAGAAGAAGGCAGAAGAAGGAGGTTGTATCAGCAATGGCTCCCCAAAAGAGCAAGAATACATCCGAGGGAGAAGCAATAGCTATGGAAGGGGTGGAAGGGGAAAATTCTCAGCAGATGCAAGGGGGATTATAGGATGTGATGTTAGAACCAGCTACCATGTAATCGCCTCCCAAGGCCGAAGGAACTGACTGACTCCTACGGGGACTCCAGAAGATGGCAATACAGCCCCTTATCCTGAGGGTATGGCTCTGGTCTCTTCCCCTGCTTTAATTTCTGAATTTTTTTCTTCATGTTGTGTGCTGGTAGAGCCTGGTCCCTCTAGGGCTTCTCATGATCCTTCTTTACCTTTTGTTTCGATGCCTGAAACCTTAGATAGCCTTATTACGGCCATCCCTGAACTTAAAATCTCAGCTCTGCATCTGTTCTAATGCACTATAATCTCAGGCCGAGAGAGAAGAAACCCCCTCCTTGGAGTGTAGTGGGAGGATTGGGTCCCCTCCCCATTGTCGTAGGTCCCCAAAAAACTAGAGGGAGGAAGTCCAACCTCTCAAAATCCCAGCTAAGAGCCAGGATCGAAATTGCTGATGGCAAACAATGTTCCCTATTAGGGGTGCTTAGAGCAACAAAATCCCCCACCATTGGTCCCTAATGATTTTTCACTCCTTTAATTGCCAAGGGCTAGCTATCAGCTCCAAGAAGCTAGCGCTCAAAGATTTAGTGAAAACATACTCTCCAGATGTGCTCATGCTCCAAGAAACATTGAGATCTAGCGATGACATTAAGAGAGCTCTAAGCAAACTCTTCACAGGTTGGTCCTTCTCCACTTTGGATGCAAAAGGGAGATCTAGAGGACTAGTAGTGGGATGTAAAGAAGGGAGATTGAAAGTTTTAAACACTTGGGGAATGGATCATGTCATAGGGCTAGAGGTTTATTCAAGTGATCTCTTTCTGGCTCTCTCTATCCTAAACATTTATGGACCATGCTCAGACAGAGTTACTTTCTGGAATTATTTTTTCTCCAAATCACTGTTGAGGAGTTCAAATATGGTGATTGGGGGGGACCTAAATTTATCCATGGGGTTATCGAAAGCATGGGGACCAAATGCCCTAGCGGACCCCCTGTCTAACTACTTTATCCACAAGTTGTCCTCTTTAGGATTGGTGGATTTTGACCCCATAAAGCCTAGACCGACATGGAAAAATAAAAGAGTGGGGGCTGTCAGAATTGCAAAGCGATTGGATTATTTCCTTCTTAAAGAGGACCTGGTGGCTAAAGCCCCGATCTTCAGGCACTAGATCAGGCAAGGGGGTGACTCTAACCATATGTCCATATTTTTGGAGATCACTAAAATGAACAAGAAACCAGGAGCTCCTTTCAAATTTAACCCATCTTTGTTAAATGAAGAGTCTTTTAACGATTTGTTCCACTCTATCTAGAAGGAGGACGAGGGAGAATTAGAATGGGCGATCAAGAAAAAAAGAAAGAAGAAGAATCCCTTCTTCAGATAGGAGAGAAATTAGATCAGTTGGAGTCCCCTAAGGAAGATGGATATGAAACTCCCGACAAAAGGAACATAATCAAATCCCTGGAAGCTACTCAAAGGAAAATCTTGAAAGACAGGGAAGAACAATGGCGTCTAAAAAGTAGAGCCATTTGGTTGTCAACAGGGGACGAGAATACAAAAAAATTTCAGAATAATGCAAAAGGAAGGAAAAATATCAATACCATTTGGGGGATGCAGATGGACGATGTCCAAACTGTGAAATCCTTTGATGAGCTTGCAAAGATGGGGACCAGTCATTTGAGGTCCCTCTTCAAAGCTCCGCCGGAAGCATCAATTGCGGAAGTGATAAGAGTAGCCCTATTTTTCCCCCGCTACGTAGAAGAGGATGAAAATGAGAATATTATGGTGCTAGTCTCAAAAGTGGAGGTGGAAAGCATTCTCAAGGACATGCAGAAAGATAAAATTCTAGGGCCTGATGGATGGAGAGTGGAATTTTTTCAGCGTTTTTTCAATACTTTAGGGGAGGAACTGACATAGGTGGTCGAAGAATCCAGGCTCAAAGGATCGATACATCAGACTTTCAATTCAACCTTTGTAGCCCTCATCCTGAAGAAGGAGGATCCTAAATCCTTTGATGATTTTCGTCTGATATCACTATGTAATTGTATTTACAAGATTATAGCAAAAGTGATAGCTAATCGACTAAAACCTATACTTTCAAGGAGAATTTCTAAAGAGAAGTTTGGCTTTTTAGATGGAAGAAAAATTCATGAAGCGGTTGGAGTAGCATAGGAGATCCTCCATAGCCTTAAGAGGAGCAGAAAAAAAGGTGTAATTGTCAAAATTGACCTCTCAAAGGCATACGACCGCATAAGCTGCTTATATATCTGGTTACTCCTAACTCATTTAGGATTCAGAGTTCCCTTCATCAATTGGGTGATGGGATTCATTACCAATGTCAATTTTTCAATCTTGATCAATGGGGCAGTAACCTCTTTCTTTCAATGCCAGAGAGGCATGCGACAGGGATTCCCCCTCTCTCCCCTTCTCTTCCTTCTGGCGGTAGAGGGCATTAGCCAGATGATCTCGGAAGCTAGAAGAGGAGGGGATGTAAAATGGATTGAGGTAGTTGTAAACCTATGTATCACCCACCTCCTTTTTGTGGACGACATACTCCTGTTTAGCTCGGGGTCCCAAGAGGAAACCCAACAGATTAAAGATATTCTAGACCTCTTCCTTAAAGCTATAGGTCTCTGTATCAATATTAAAAAATATTTGGTTACAACTGAAGGGTTCACTGAGATCGAGATGGGTAGGATCTCAGAAGAACTCCCTTATGAAACAAAGGATTTATCTGAAAGCTTCAAATATTTGGGTTTCTTCCTCAAACCTGATACTTATCACACAGTTGACTGGCATTGGCTAGTGGCTAAGATTGAATCTAGAATCAAGCATTGGAGTTACAAGTGGTTGTCTCGGGCAGGATGACTAGTTCTGATTAAATCAGTCCTCCTCACCATCCCTGTCTAATATTGGACTGCTTTAATGTGGGTGCCAAAAGGTATCCTCTCAAAAAGTAACCGTCTGTGCAGTAGATTCCTATGGGCAGGGTCAAAAGATGAGTCGGTTCTTCCCTGGGTGGCATGGGATAAAGTGGCTAGACCAAAGGAATGGGAAGGGTGGGGCATCAAGGATCTCAAAGCTTTTGCTTCATCTTTGGCGGCAAAACTGGGTTGGCGTCTACTCACAAAGGAAAATCTGTGGACAATGGTCATAAAAAGAAAGTTTGTTGATCCAATTCGTTTAGATGATTGGCTCAGAACACTAAACAAGAAACATCCACATGCTTCAGTGGTTTGGAAAGCTACTGTGGAGTCTGTTGATGTCATCGAACAAGGTCTAGCGTGGACGGTGGGGAATGGAGAATCTATTAGAATAGGCCAAGATCCTTGGGAGGGATGCAACGAGTTTTTTTCCCTGTTTAGGGGACTAATTGAGCACTTATCTACTAAAGGGATAAAATTCCTCAGTCAGGCTGCGCTCGAGGGCCACTCTACGATATGGTGCCAGGCCTGAAAATCAGAAGTGGATCTTCAACTTGAAGAACATAGGGTGGAGGAATGGACGGGTTTCATCTCGGAACTTCGTAGATAAAATGTAAGGTTGAAAGACTGTCCTAACTCACTGAGTTGGGTTCAATCTCCTTTGGGGAAATACGCCCCAAAATTCGGCTACAACTGGATAATTTCATAAAAGGGGTGGAATGAGACGGACTGGTGGTCAAAGGCTTTGTGGAAACTCAAGGCGCCAGCGAAATCCAGGCTTTCCTTTTGGTGTATTCTTAAAAACAAGGTGCCAACATGGGATTTCCTCCAGAAAATAAGTAAGGTTGGTCTAGGATAGTGCCCACTTTGCAAGAGGAATGAGGAAAATATCCATCACCTATTTCTAGATTGTTCCTTCAATTCCTAGATTTTGAAGGAAACTAAGCGCCTGATAAGTTGCAACATCAACTGGGGAGGCCCTTCCCTAGAGGAGGCTTGGTTTTCTTAGTGGAACATTGCTTCGGACGAGAGAATCAGAGATATCCCATTGATTGTGTCATGGGGAACATGGATAGCTCGTAACATGGTCACATTCAGGGACAAGAACCCTATTCCGGAGATAATAGTTATGAAAGGGGTCTCCATTTTTTAGAACATCCCACTCACAAAACAATCCAGGATTGCTCGTGAATTTAGGATTGAAGATGTCAGAAAAGACATCCCCTGGGCCTACTTCGACGGAGCTTTGGATCCCCAAAACCTGTGCGGAGTTGGAATCTCCATTCACCTCCCTTCCGGGAAGACACTCACAGCCTCTGTTTCTCTGGGGGTTGGCACCAATAACTATGCAGAATTAATTTCCCTAAAACATCTTCTTTGCTGGCTCATTCACCTTGGACTAAGACAGGCTCAGATTTTTGGCGATTCTCTTAATGTTATCAAATGGTTCAATTCATAATTTAGATTTCAAAATTTTTTGTTGCTTCCTCTTCTAGAAGAATTTTTATCTCTTAAAAGATACTTTGATGATTTATTTGTATGTCATATATAAAAGGAGCAGAATATGGAAGCAGACACTCTTTCTAAAGAAGGTGTACAACAAGTTCTAGGAGGCTGGGCCATAACAAAAATTGAAGGGGAATTGATCCACCACTCGGATCAACCACCTTTCACCCAGTAAATTCAATTAGAATTCTATAGTTTGGACGTAGGGGCTCATACGAGCTCAATTTTATTCTTATGACACTGTGGTCCTCCTATTTTTTTATTTTGTTTCGCAAGTGCTTAGACTGTTGTTTTCCTTTTTGTTTTTTATTTCCTGTAATGACTCTCAACAACTATATTCGCTTAAAGTACTTCTCAAAAATTAAAATGATCGGGTTTTTTTCCATTTCGATGGAGGCCCGGCCAGCAGTATGCCTTTTTTTTTGCTTATTAACACTTATAATTTTTGTTTATTTTCCCAATCTTAAAACTGGGAACACTTTTCGACATGATCAAACCATCTTTTTTGCTCCTGTTTGGGTTGTTTTCCTCAAGAGAGGAGGTCCGGGACAAAAATGTTATGTTCTAGTTTTTTCATTTTGGTTATTTGCTATGATGCTCTATGCGTATGCAATAGCAGTGATATAGTGGGGTGGACAGAGTTGTGATAAATTTTTCGCACCACCACCTGAAACTCTATAGTTTTTGTCTTTCCTTTGTATAGGGGAGGCAAGAATATACAGTCATCGGAATGCCAACAGACATATACTATGTAACTTTTTATTCTCTCAATAGAAGGTTCGATTTTTTCTTTGGAAAAAAAATATGGTTATAATGTTAAAATAATATTTTGAGTTATATAAAAATATCATTATAATAATACATAATGTATTCAAGTAAAAATTTAAAGATAGTAAATATAAACATTATATCTTACATTAATTCGTTTTCTATCCTAATGAAATAGTTTCATTATATCTCTATATCTATTATTCTTTAAGCATTATATATTTATATGAATGAGAGTCATTTGCAAGTGTTATGGAATTTTTTTGTTAGAGGAAAATATACATAAATATAAAGGTTTTTGTAAAAACAATAATGTTTTCATTTATATATATATATATATATATATATATATATATATATATATATATATATAATCTCTTTCATTTTCACTTTGACTAAAAGGTGATATTTTATTTAAATTGGTAATAGCCATATAAATATAATTTTAGGTGCATGTATAATTTTTCTTAAAGACATTTCTTGTAATTTTCTAACTTATATATGTGTGTGTGAGAATTATAAAAAAAATTAATCTAATCAAAATATAAATTATATTATTAATATTTTTTAAAACTTATTTTTATATTACTTGTTTTTTAATTATAAAAAAAATTTAAATAAGTATGTGCAAATCTATTTTTTAACTGATAATATATTACAAAGAAAATTAGACTAATCATTTTAGAAGATGACATCTAAACATATTTGGATATATATTTAAAAAAAAAATGGAAAATCACTAGAAATTTTTGAGATTGTTTAATTAATATTTGAAAAAGAAAATGCAACTCATTAGGTGTTTTCAAATTTATATAATTATTAATTTTAAATGAAAAATTTAATGTAATACTTGCTTCTTTACTCAAAATAGTAATAATAATAATAATAAAATTACTCAAAAGTAGATGAGTTCTCCCGAACAGTCACTTGAACATAATTTTCTATCTTGACCTTCTTGTGTGGCATATCAAGTTCAGTGGATCCTGCATGAGGAGATTTGAGTTGTGACAAGAATTGGATGACAGTATGTTGAATGTTTTTCTTAATAGACTGGAATTGTATCTGATCATTCTTACGATGCAATACTTCCATGAGAGAATATGTCATAATTCTTGTAATGGTGATTGATGTAACATTCTTTCTGAACTTCTGATGAGCGAGGGCCTCAGTATGAAGAGTGACAAGCTCTTTCAAATCAAAGTTCTTGGACCTGTTCACAAACCGGATATGAGATATGCCCATATCAACTCCATAGGAAGGCCAACTCAATTGTACAATGACAGAAGTTTCGTTATTGAAAATTGATAGAGTAGCATATGTGATTAGATGGATTATTTAATTGGCTTTAACATAAATTGCAGAAATATTTGGGAATTTGATGACAACAACGAGAACAATTATTTGACCTGGTTATGTTGATCAAATTTATAAAAAAAAACCATCTACAATGGAGGAATATGGATAACCAAACCATATTGCTTAAAAAACATTGGTAAGTAATAGAAAGTTGTTTAGAATAATTCGGAGTTAAATAATGCATCCCATGAATCGAAGACATAGTTTGACTAACGTGACTCTAAACGTCGCTAAAGAAATTACGTAGGTGATTTCAGTATCCTACTAATAAGTGTTCGAGTCCAAATTGGTACAAAACACATAAACTTGTGAATTTTGAGGGTGTTAAAAGTTTTTTTTTTTTATAAACTAGTTGGTAACATTTAACAAATATTTTAATATTGGAATGATAACTTTTTTACATGGGTTCAAGTCTTATTGTAATATGATGTTTTATTGGAAGCCACTTATGTATTGATTGTGTTCATTATATTCATTCTTGCCAATAGAAAAAAGAGTAAAAACAAGCATTTGCACCAAAAGGGTGCAAAGACACGCCGATAGAAATGTATATGAATTTAGAGTGATGTAGAGATAGTGCTGCAGGAAACAAGGATGTGGACATGGAAGGCATGAGGAAATAGGAGGCGAGGGGAGGGGGTGATTTTCGTTTTTGCTTCTTTATGTTAAAATGATCGATATATCAACACATGTGAAACACATTAAGAAACTTAAAAATGACATCAAAGATTAGTAAACCATTGTTTACATGTCTAAAACATAATGCCTAGACAACTCTTTTCAAGCAATCTAGCCCTCTGAGGCTCTGATTATCCACTCAACAAAGAATTTGTCTTAAATAGAACTTGTTGAGAACACCCATATCATCCTGAGCTCTTGAGGTACAACATAAATTCAAGTTGATTCTATGAAATTCTTTTGCAATTGAAAACCAACACAAAGAAATGGCCTTAAAGATGCCACCTACGTCTCATAGGCACCTCAAGATGGCACTGAACAATAAGAACAATAAACATGATTGATCGTTAAAGTTTTGGTACAAATATCAAAGAATATTTATTTTAATCAACTTTTCAACTTTTTTTTTCTACTTTGTCAATCATCATAACCCATAAAACCCATAACTCTTTTAACAAATCGTAAACAACAAAGAGATGTAGTAAAAAAAAAAAAAACGTTGAATAGTGTGTCAAGTGAATCCATGTACATGCTTTGTTTAACAATAAATATAAAAATGAATTTGGAGTAAATAGAAAATAAAGAAATAAAATATGAATAAATAAATAGAAATGAAATAAAATAAAGATAAAATTACAAATAAAAATAAAATAGATAAATAAAATTTGTAATTTAAAAATATTTAAAATAAAATAAATAAATAAATAGAAATAAAATAAACATAAATAAATAAATAAACAAATAAATAAATAGTATTAAATAAAAATAGAATTAAATAAATTTAAATCTAATAATATTAAAGGCCCTATGACAATTCATGAAACATACATTTTGACACAATAACAACCAAAGTTTTCAATCTCTCTCCAAATACCAACAACGGCTATTCGTTCATTGTGATGCCGGACTCCTACACTTAACCCAGATTCACTGTGTGTATATAGCAATAACTTCACTGTGTGTATATAGCAATAACTCACTGTATGCTTGTACCCAAATAATTTTAAATTTATGCCCCCACTTTAATCTCAACTGGAAATTCACAATAATAAAACTGAAGCTTTAATATGTGAAATCTCTCAAATTTGAGATATTAAAATAATACTTTTATGGCTATAAACTTACTCCTTACGACTCAAATTTGTTTATGAATACCACTCTTGGACGCGTGTTTGCCAGTGACCGTAGTCGCGTAAATTTCCCAAATACCACTTACCATTCATGAGGCAGCGCGATACTGCCAGTATCGAGTTTGAACCCGCCTTCACTATTTGTTCGAGGTTCCACTCTATTCAGGGTTCCATACCTTCTCAGCGTTCGTCTCACGAATCGATCCCACACTATGAATTGGCTAGCACAACCAACTTTTCGAATCGAGCTTAAAAAAGCTCTATTTCCCCTTTCACGACCCGTCTCTCCGTCTAGAACGATCGACCCTGACTTTCAGCACAACGTTCAATCCAGGACTCCGCTTTGATGGTAGGATGGCAATCTGATCCCAATCCAATTCAATTCAGCAACAGAATTCGAATTCAGTTTTAAACAAACCCAACTGAAATCTTGAGCTCCGACTTATTGAATTCAGGTTCCATCAACCAAAGTTTCGATATGCATTCTATAAACAGAGATCTATACAGCCTGCGTCCTTTCATTAAAGGCTCAACCTCCTCGACTCTGTCGAGCTTTCACAAAGAATTTACCAGTTGTGGAAAGCATTTTTTATTTATTTAAACAAAAAAAACACTTATAGAATAGAGTGGAAAAAACAACATTATAGTTTGATTCTCCCATCAATGGCAGAGCCTCCGCTCCGAGCTCTATCTCAATGTCAAACCCCTTTTCTTCCATAGAGGGCATGTCAATGTCAAACCCCTTTTCTTCCACAGAGGGCTTTCTGCTCACGAAACTGGGATAACTGACTCATCCTTCCTCAGTTAGTCCAAGCAATCAATATACGTAATTTTCGACCAGTTAATAATACAGGAACTCAGATATTCTTCATTTGAAGAAAGGCACTTCATCCAGGTGATTTATTTAGTTCAGTTACAGTTCTTTTTCTGGGACAGTGAACTAAATTTTCAACAAGGACATGGGTCTGTAAGGATTTTCTCCTTGATTTGCCACTCAGAATGCACTACATTAGCCCGCAGGGTGAAATACAGCAGCTTCGGGACAAGTTAGCCATTACTGAAAGAACTGCCAAGCCTGAGGCACAGCTCAAAGAAATCACTTTTCTTTCTTTCACTACTTTCCTCATACCTTACCTGTTTGCATCAAATAGTTTGATTCTTCAATTTTATTATGCTTCTTCATAAGGTGCTTGGGTTTCTATATGCTGCTGGACATTTCAGGAAAAGTTCAAATTACGATTAAAAGTCTTGGAAGATGGACTAAAGTCATCTTCAAATGGTGTTGTTCGCCTGGAGCTGCGGAGTTGCAGCAATGGTCGTTCACACCGTCAATCGATAGGGGGTGCTGAAAGTTTATGAAGATCACCTTCAAATGGATTTGGATCGAGGAGGGCATCAGTGCCCCAACAGAGGGCTCCCATATCTAGCAACACAAATACAATCCTAAAACATGCAAAAGGAACCTGAAAATCTTTTGATGGTGGCAGAAAGGTGGAATTATTGTGCTTGATCTCTCTGTGTATAAATTTAGTGTGAATCGATATTGAATTTCATGTGGAAGACACAATGCCTAATTCATTGACTATTAACCATTGAAAGCGTTTAACTGTGTATGGAGAATCGATGAGACTCTGGCCATCGAATGTGCAGCAGACCTTTGTTTGATAGAGTCTGATTCAATATAATTGGAGTTCGTAGATTTGAATTGGGCATTCCGAAACCATGTTTTGAAGTTGAGTGGTTTTGCAGGACTAAACCACCAAATTCGCGCTTAGGTGCTAGCAAAGAAAGTAGATACCTTAACAAAAACAATGGAGGTCAAAGCCAAAAAAATGTGTAGGGAAGTAGCTGCTATGGAGAAAGAGGTAGCAGTAATGCAGATTGACAAGGAGCACGATCAACGGGCAAGACGCCTAACAAGCTCCAAGTCTGTAAATAGCTCTTAATTTCTTTCTGGAAGGTATACTTCAATAGTTACTTATCAGATGCCTCATACCAGTCTACTGACTGATCGGAACTCAGAATCACTCAGAAAATTCTTTTTTTTTCCTCCACTATAAAGCTTCATATGCTTGATATTTGCATATTTTGGAATATATGGGATCACCAAATCTATATTTCCTACTAATAAATATTGCTGCTTGGTTTGTGGGAAGGTATAATGATCTATCCATGCATCTGTCAGCCTGGAATTTTCAATGTACTGAAAGTGTGGGTCTCTAGTGCATGATCCCATGGGCCTGCTCTGCTGAATGAGCTTCACGTGTCCCAACAAGATGAACCTTGTGTGCTTGCAAGTTTCTCTGCAGGGTTGAAAATCAATCCAAATATTTATATACATTAAAAATATTTCTGAGAATTTCTTCGACAATTCTACGAACACTGGGCTGATGATTCGACAACGTCCACACCACGTAGCTGTGAAATCAACCACCACCTGAATACAGCAAACAATAAGCATTAATTCCAGTAAGTGCACATAGCAATGGATGTAGTGATGACATTGTAGGTGGTTGTATAGACTTCGAAAACATAGTAATCAAGCCCCTCCATCTGCGAAAAAATCGAAACATAACAGGCAGTAGGGTCCCATGAATTCATCTGATTTAAATGCCTAATAAGTTGCTTGCAAGAAAATAGAAGCATTCAGCTGCAATTTACGATCTGGAAACTCATGGATTCATGATTTTGATTTATCTCATTAGTAAGCAACCAATTGTGATCTAAAATACCTGAATAAAGCTTTTCTGGAAGGTTTGCACATAGGCATGAGTTTGTACAGAGGCATGACAATTTGAATATGATAAAGGCAGTGAGTTTCTGTTAGGGAAGGGAACATATAAAGGAAAAAAAGGTTTGATGGCAGCGTTGTCATATATTCAGCACTAAACAATCACTTCTACAAAGAAAAACAGTTGCCGGAGCCACATAGGTACTGCACAAAATGATATAAGGGTTCCTGTGAGAATGGCATTACATTTTGCAGCCGTAATTACCAAGTTGTCATATAAATGTTTGCAAGGGTGTCAACCCATCGAAATCACATTCTCTGTTTTAAGGAAAAGTTTTTTGAAATTGTGAAATAGAAAATTTTGGTTGATAAAGAAAGATAAAAGAAACAATCTGAGCATGAAAAGAAAACTACTAATAGTTTCAAGAGCGTACTATAAGAGAAGGATTTTTAATTCCTCGAAATGGTTCAACTAATTCTAAGGAATTTATTAATCCATATTAAGAGAAAGATGATTTAGCATGAGTATGAGGTTGAGTTTTATGAAGGCGAGGGAGATGCACCCTTACCATTTTGATACCCTCAATCGGATGGAGAACTTTGTGGCTTGGCATGGACTGCAATTTGTGGCCCAATAACTGCCTTGAAGTTCATAGAAGCAGAAACAGAAATATACTAAGATCACAGTGGAGAAACATAATCATGTTTCTGACTAATTTCATCAAGTTCTACACAGAAAGGGTAGAGAAGTGAATTCATCTAAGGGCCAAATTGACAGAGGGGGTTGAACATGTTAAAATTAAAAAAAACATATGCACAAAGGATTTTCAGAGACCGATCAAGCAATCATCGTTGAGGAGGTGAATCTATGCTCAAGCTATTTCCAAAGCTTGGCAGAAACTTCAAGGTTTTAGCAGAAACAACAAGGCTGGACTATGTTGTCTTACTTATGCTTTGTATTTGTTGTCTGCAATGTGTCAACCTTTTCTGGTATAATGTATGTAGTTGGCTTCCAGAGCATAGGCTATATCATATCAATCAATAGGCACACTGGGACTCCGAGTTGCTAATTGTTGGAAATATAATGTATGTAGATGAATGTAAGATATTTTAGCTTAATCATGTTAAACCATGGTTTTACTGTAACTCCAAACTCTTTTGATAGATCTGGGTCAGTTGAAAACTATTCTGTGTACCAGAAACTTTCTCCAAAAAGTCCTATTTATAAATAAAATATATTTCCCTGATTAAAAACAATAATAACAGAATATTATATCACCCTAAAGAGGCATGCCTAAGTCTCAATAATATAGTAACATTTTCCATAATTTATAACTCAGTAAAGACTGAAGAAGTTTCGTGGACAATCAAAAACAAAATATCAGATTTAGGCCTATGAGAACTAGTTATGATAAATCTCTGAAAAGATCACACTAAGAGGGAAATTTTGTTATTGCAAGGATAACAGTATGGCAATGGTCAACTTTGTGAGATTGTGTGCATTAATTAGAACTCTATTTTCTATTTATTAGATTAAAGTTTCATTTTTTGTGAAAGGCTTGGAGGTTTGGCCTTAACAATTTGTCCAGTGTTGGATCCTGAAGGTTTGGAGGTTTGTTCTAGACCAGTTTGGCCACTCCTAAAGGATTGAGGATTTGTTCCAGACCAGGTTGGCTAGTCCTTAAGGTTCCAGATGTGACCAAAGAAAATAACTATAGTAAGCATATCTGCTACTCCACTTCTTTTGCTCTAAGAAAGCAAACCTATAACTAAAGCAACACACAGAAAAGCCACAACATGAATTAAGCTCATAGAAAATAGTACATTGACTCTCTGAGCCAAAGAATAACACAACAACAGGAATTAAGTTTATAGAGAAATGCCAACTGACTCTCTGAGGCAGAGGATGTTCTAACCAAACATAATGAATTGGCTTCAGCATAGAACTACAAGAATTATCATTTGTCACACCAGTAGAGCCAAAGAATATCATTACCATACATACAAAGAAACACAACAACAGGAATAAAGTTTATAGAGAAACGCAAACTGACTTCCAGAGGCTACAGATATCTTGCAGAATCTATCACTTTGCACACACGAATGGCTGAAACGAATGAGATCGCCATCACTTCTAACTGTGATCGATTAAGACAGTGGAGTTCCATGACCGAACGATTGCATAAAAATACAACTAATTCACTGTGATAAAACCTCAATTACTCTGAAGGAGAGCACTGTTATCAAAACCCGGTTCGATAAATTGCATTCCCTGAAGCTTGAAGCAGAAACCCGCTAGTCAAATTTGGCCCCTAACCCAAAGCCGAGCCATCAAACCCTGAATTCAAAATGCTCACCATTCCATGTCTCTTCAATTTCAAAATTTTCAAAATGAAGCTCAAATTTTTGTTCTTCCAACTTAAAACATATAATAGTCCGCATGAAATATTTAGACGAAAGGGGAAAAATGTTGAATCAATTAAAATCGAGAGAAACAAAGCATTTAGGTGTCAAACTTGCACTTAGTCGTCCTTGCTATAATCACACAAATTCCAGCCCCTTATCTCGACTCTTTCACAGCCTGGGCTAGGGGTAGGGGTTTAGATGGCAGCTTGGCCGGTGTCGTTTGAGCAGGCTTGAGCGGCCATTTTAACCATCTAACCATCAGCTTCTCTTGAGAGACGAAGACGAGATGCTAGAGACATTAATTTCAGTAGCCGAATAGTAGAAGATGTGGATAGCCAGATAGTAGAAGATGACGAAGGGAAATCTAGGTAGGGACAGCTGTAGAGAACAACGAATCTCTACAGTGTCGCAACGAAAAACCCCACAATAGAACGCCTATCGGCGTAATAATAATAGTAATACTGATATATTAATATGATATTTTAAAACATATCAAATGAAAATATTTAAAAATCTATTTTTTAATAGGAATGAATATTTATTTTTATATATACAATATTTTAAGATTTCCAAATATTTAACCTACAAAATTCTAAATATAAATTGTTCACCAAACCACTCAAGCTATCAGTAATACTTTGACTTTTACATATAATATTAATAATTAAGAACATGCATAATTTGAATGAGTATGTATTCATAAGTTTAAATTTGCAGGGGATATAGCATGTATAGCTTCCTAAACATTAAAAATAACGAATTATATGCACTAAGGTGGGTCTCTTGTCCTTATTTGTCCCATCCTATAAATAAGGGAGTCTCATCCACCAATTTAATGTCTCATTTGACCGTGACATTAAATTATAATTATTCTTCTAATTTAAAAATAAATGTTTTTTATGATTAAAATATTTAAATAATATGCATAAATGAAAGATGTATAGTTATCTATTTTCGTTATGGAATTTACATGTATAAGGGATTGTGCCTCAAATAATTCAATTAAAAATATTTATTATTGTTTCTCCTCATTACCCTTCATGTTATAGCTTGGATATAATATGTATATAAGATTTTGACATAGTGATATGATTAGAAAAAAAATGATTTAGCTAGGAATAGTGGTTTGAGCAACATCTGTCAAATAGGCATCGACACAAGTGTGAAATTTTCACAAGTCTGGACACATTTCCTCCCCTCCATCCTCCACCCTTTAGGTTGTTAAGTTTCCTTTGCTGCAACATTTTTGCAGTAACATCATAGGAGTGTTATATTCCTTGGGTGTATTTTTGCACATTTAGGGTAAATTGCTAGAATTATTACTATAAGCAATAAATAGTGTCGTTGTTTTTATTTTTTTTCGAAATACAATGCAATGAAATGAATTAATTGAGAAAAATGCATAACTTTGCTCTTACTATAATTTTGCATCAAAACCCAATTAAAATTTTTACATCAAAATCCATTTAAAAAAATTCCAGCACTGGACTACAGCATTTTAATTATAGATATGGTTCAAAATATATATATATATATATATAATTGTGTGTGTGTGTGTGTGAATTTTACATATTTATATAATTGTATGTGAGAAAACCTAGCGTTGAAATATAAAAGAATTTATCTAAATTGTACTAGAAAACATAGACAATCTACCTTTATAAATAGAAGGAAGGGAAGGAATCACCCCCACATCGTCTCCACCAACAAATCATCTATATAAATAATTATATTTTTTATTCCATTCACAAACTTAGTATCTCTTTCATCTATATAAGTAATTATATTTTTTATTCCATGTACAAAGGTACTATCTCTTTCATATATATAAATAATTATATATTTTTTATTCCATGTTCAAACTTAGTATCTCAGATAATGTTTTGTAAAAAAGGTTTAAATATTATTATTTTTATCTATATATGTTTTTTTATTATATTTTTTAATTCTATACACAAACTTTTACCAAAAAACTACATGTACGCAATATAATGTTTCTAAGCCGTGAGGAAAACTAATATTTGCAACCTATTGTGCATAACTTTTTAAGATCTAGGATTTATACCTTAAACGTGAATAAGCTTTTAACATACCATATAAAATTGTTACATTCAAGAGAAATGCAAAGGTGGATGTAAAATCAAAGGAACTTAGAGATTAGTATTCTTGAAGGTGATTTCAAACCTTTAAAGTTGCATGAAAATGAGTTGATGTGAATCTCAACGTGCATAAACTAACTATTTTGTAACCTTTTTAAAAGTGTTATGGTAAGTAAAAGGGAGATATTACAAGTTAGTAGTTTTTATATCTACATTGGAATATAGCTCCACCACCCTCATGTCATCATTTATATCTAATTGAATTAGAAATGGGAGATTACCACAGTTGTGAGAACAACCACCCTTTCATGATACATGGTGGATTAAGCTCATTGAATGTCCCGGAGTGTCAAAATTAAAGGAATTTGTGAACTCCCATAACAATATTTGCTCTACTATTATTTTCTTGATCCCTGAATAATTTTGACTGCTTTGATGGTGAATGTAGTGACATCTAAAATTAATTGTATCTTACAACCAAAGTATTTCAGGTTTATAAAATCAGCTCTCTCTCTTATATATAGGGTTAAATGATTTAGTAGATGAAACAACTTTTTAATCTAGACATATAAAAATATACAAAGATGGTACATCCTCTACTATTTATATAGAGATTTATTGATAGTCTCTACTATTACAATAAGAAAAGATTATAATAGTTTATCTAGGTAAAAAATAAAATAAAAAGTAAAAGTTTAATAATCATATTCATATTTTAATGTCGGATAGTTTCTTCATTTGAACATTTAAATAACATGGATGTGGGTGAATTCTTACCAAATTAAAACACAGATAGTCGAATATTTGTGTTCTTTAGATGTCAAATCAATAGGGAAGAATTGACAAACCAATCTCTCCATTGGAATGGTTGTTTAAATATTGATGGAATGACTTTCATATAAACCCCCAATTCCTATAAACCCATGTTTCCACATTCCATGAAGTGTGGGATAAATTTTACTGGAAAAAAAAAAAACAAATTCCAACAATTTTGGGTTAATAGAAAAAGAAAATAGAGTGAAAATAAACTCCACGAGGAGAAACAAATCTAGATAATTGGTATTCGCATAAAAATAGGGTGAAATATATCTTTATACTTTCCATTACTATAAAAATAGGGTGAATGGGAGAGTGTAGTTTAATTTTACTGGGAAAAAAAAACAAAAAAACAAATTCCAACAATTTTTGGTTAATAGAAAAATATAATAGAGTGAAAATAAATTCCACGAGGAGAAACAAATCTAAATAATTGGTATTCCCATTAAAATAGGGTGAATGGGAGAATGTAGTTTGAATTTTGCAAGGAGAAATAATTTTTTAAACTCTCCCCATCAAATTCTCATGGGCTAATGGTTTACAACTATTTTTTTTTAAATATTGGGTGATGCATATTCAAACCCCTATTTGTAAAAAAATTCACCCTACCAAATTAAATAACCCCCTAATTTCTCCCCTCAATTTTTTTATGAAGATGATACAACAACTTATTATGAACATGATAATCCAACTGTTCAACATGCTTTCCTAGACTCAAAGTTGCATAAGCATCTTCAAAATCTTCATCTTGAGCATATTGTTCAATAAATCTTGCATGCATGATTGAGTTATGCTTAATAATGACATATTCATTAACAATAGGCCATGACAACATATCTGCATCTTTGTTGTAAATACCTTTCTAATACCAGATTACCAAATGAAATTTCTATAGAAATCCCATCCATCTGAAATGTCTAGCTTGTTGTAGGTTAGTTTGAAATTGTATATGTTGCAAAGGTTGATGTTCAGTATGAATAATTGTTTCTTTACCCATCAAATAATGTTTCCACTTCTTCACGATTTCTACCAAATCATGCAACTATTTATCATAAGTTGGATAGTTAATTACTGCATTGGAAAATGTTTCAAGATGATAACATATTGGCTTACCGTGTTGCATCAACACTACCCCCATAACATATTCTCTTACATAGGTTTGAATTTCAAATGGTTGCTTGATATCTAGAAGTGCTAGAACTGGTGTTGTATAAATTTTTTCTTTCAAAATGTCAAAGGATTCCTATTGCTTTCCTCCCCACTGAAAGATTTTCTTCACACTTGTCAAAACATGTAATGGTGTTGCAATATATGAGAATTTAACGATAAATTTTCTTCAATATCGGGTTTCTCCCAAAAATCTCCTAACTTTTGTTACATTTTTGGGTTTGTCCCAATTCACATTGACTTCAACTTTGGAGAATTTAATCTTCAATTCACGACTACCTACAATATTTCCTAAGAAAACCAAAGAGGTTTTCCCAAATTCACATTTAGACATCTTCAAATACAAATTTTCCTTTTTCAAGTCATATAGAACTTGCTTTACATGCTTGACATGCTCTTCACGAGTCTTACTAAAAATAACAACATCATCTAAGTAGACTATGACAAAATCATCAAGGAATGGTCGCAATACACGATTCATAACTCTCATGAATGTAGCACGTGCATTACAAATCCCAAAATACATAACTAACCATTCAAACTATCCTTGTTTTGTCTTAAAATAAGTTTTCTAAATATAATCTTCAACAATCCTTATTTGATGATAAACACTTCGCAAGTCTAACATGGTAAAATAAACAACATCCTTTAATTGATCTAGAAAATCATCAATGTGAGGAAGAGGATAATGATTCTTTATTATGATCATGTTCAAAGCTCAGAAATCCACACACATTTTCCATGTACCATATTTCTTTGGAACCAAAACAATAGGATACCCAAAAGGATATGTACTAGGTTTAATGACCCCTTTATCATGAAGCTCTTGGATTTGCTTCTTTATCTCTGCATTCTCCAAAATTTACATTATATACATTCCAAAATTCGGAAGTGGTGCATCCTGTTGCAATAGTATCTCATGTTGGATTCCTCTTTTTGGAGGTAACCCTTCAGGTTCCTGAAACAACTTGTCATAAGTATTAACAACTTCAACCAATTCATACCTAATTTTAGAATCACATCCTGAGAAAGATTCATATTTAGCAGTATCCTTATCTTTTATCATAAAAAACGCTAAATTCTTACTGGAATTCACAAGAATTTCATTTTTCCTACACTAAAAAGAGATAATTTCTTATTCTTCCGAAGTGCTCTAAGAATATACTCAACTCCATATTTGAAAAGATCATACTTGTTATCATGACGATAGAATATGGTTTTTTGATCATATAAATATAGGCTCCCTAAGACAATCCCTCAAATGTCAAGTGGTACAACATTGAGATCAACCTCATCTATAAAATTAACAGTGATGGCAAATTTGATTTACATTTTCTTGTTACTTGCAATTTTGCATCATCACTTACCCAACCTAAAGGGTAAGGTGTTAGTGTAAAATATTTCGGCAAGTTTACCAAAAAGACCTTACTTAAGCTATGAGTGATTAATATCCCTAACAACAGAAATGGTTGTGTAACCCTTTATATCTGCAATAGAAAATGTGAATAAATCTTGCAAAAACTTAGATCTATGCAGAAAAAGTAGTTAAACAGAAAAATTAAATAGTAACCGATGCAAAAATAACTCTATATAACCAATGGACAAGACAAGTTTAAAGAATGATTTCTTATATTATAACACTTTGTGAAGGAAATAAGTAGATGTTACCAGTCCTTCTCAATGGGATGAGTTCTTGGTTGTCATCAACGCTTCAGCTTTGCGAGTCTCTCTTTGAATGATGTAGAAAACCCAAATATGTGACAAACTCAAGTGGGAGCTCAAATAGAAAAAGAAAATGATAGCGACAATGAGAATGATCAAAGTGAAGAATGAATGGAAAAACCCTTGTATTTATAACAAAATATTGAGTTATCCTCGATAGTAGAGAATAATAAAATATTATTAACCAAAATATAGATCTAACCGCTTGAAATATTTTATTATATTGTGTTGGAGGGAAAATGTATCTAAATTTGTTAAATACATTTATTTAGAAATAATAAACAAATAAATGATTTATTTATCATTTCAAGAATGTGGTTAAAGAATAATAAACAAATAATGGTTTGTTTAATTATTCCTAGGTGATTTAGTCAAATTTAACAAGGAATACTAACTAAATAATGATTTAATTAATTATTCCTAGAGAAAATAAGATAAATAATGATTTATCTAATTATTTTTCATAATTGGGTTAAATATGACCAGGAATATTATTTAAACAATGCGTTAATAAATTATTCCTTTAGGAAAAACAAATAAATAAGAATTTATTTAATTATTCCTCATGGGGTTTCTTGTTTTAAGCACAAATAACTTAATAAGATATGATTTGTTAAATTATTTCTTATAGTGAAATAAATTTTACTATGGTAAAATTTGCCTTACATGGTGTACTTCGATCCATCTAATTAGAAATGGTTAGATGATCCATAGGGTCAAATTGGGTAAACTCAAAGTAGCCATAACAGGCACATAAAAGACTCCAAATGAAAGAGCTAAAAACAATATCTGATATGAAGCGTAATGGCCTGGCAGAACGACTCCCAGATTGTTAAGACTTGGGGGAACCGTTCCTGGTTGAAAAATATTGGGAGAGACACAAACAGAAGGATAAGGTCCTTGAGGAGATGTTATTGATGGTTGTGTTGAGTGAACAATAACATGTTGCGAGGGCGTTGGTTGCTGGCTAGTCGTACCGGGCCACTTTTGGCTAGTCCGAGACACTAAAAACATGCAAATAGTCGATGAACTAGGCTCAGAAATGAGATGAGGTGGACCAGGGAATATACCAAGTAATGAGGAATATTTATAGACTCCAGGAGAGACACTAGTAAGAGGTGCGACTGTTTATTTATCAGCCACCAATGATATAATAGACTCGGGAGAGGTCTGGGATTTGGGCTCGTAATATGTCAATTGATCTATGGTGATGATCTTTCCATTGTGGGGGAAGCACATCTTACAGTGAACCGAAAATGCGACAGTTGACACCTCATATGTGTAGCTACTACCCAAGAGGATATTATAATCCAAGGGGGCATCAATGACTTCTATGTCAATACAAATAGTCTTTCCTGCAAGTGTAACATGAAAATTGTGGAACATGCCAAGGGGATGGGAAGGGTGATTGTCCCAAGAATGCAAAGTGATGGTAGATGGGGACATATTGGGAGACCCTATTTGCTTCCAAATAGAGGCGGACATCACACAGGTGGATGTGCCCTCGTCTATAATACATCATTGGACATGAGCATTACGGATCTTGATTGGTATTTGGAAGGCAATGGATGAGGTTAAAGGGGGATGTTCTAACTTGTCAACATCAAAGATGATCAAGCGATTATATGAAGGATCCACATCACCTAGAGTAGATAAAAGAGCTTTTCTTTGGGATGGGAACGTCTGGAGAACTTCCAACATTGACATGGTAGCAGGAGGTTGTGCCAAGTCATCTACTATGTTGTAAGTGTGGGCGGCTTTGGCATAAGAAACATTTCGGCATAATGGCCCTATGTGCATCTTGGGAATGACCTCTGCCTTAGGCTAAGGGATCTGTATGGGAACATTTGGTGTCGAAATGGAATTTATGGATACTTTGGTTTGGGACTCAGTTGCAGACATAGCGAGCTTCTTTTCATACTGGCGCGACTGAGTTTGAAGGTTGACATCAACGATTTTGACCTCGTCAAAGTTCATCATGAGAATCTGGTAATCAGGGGTACCAGACTGCTGAGGTTGAGGAGCGGCCTAACCTTGAGGTGGTTGGGTAGCAACATATCCTTTCTGAGGAAAAGGATTAGTGAACACAAGCAGTTGAGTTAGCAAAGTGTTTGGAGGAAGCGACGTGGTGGGTGGTTTTTCTTTGGACATTGCTTGGGCTTCCCACAATTGGCGCATCTAGGGTAAAATGTGATAATCATGAGTATAATTTCCATGTACACCACAACATGAACAAGGTTTTTTTTTACAAAGGGTCTTGTTCTAATTGGGTTGATCACCCTGTTGCTAGTTTGCAGTGTTAGGCTGGTTCCCTTGGGGTGCGTTCGATTGATTACCTTGGCGACCCTAGTTACCCTGAGCTTGCTGGTTCTTGTTTCCTTTCTTCTTATTCTTTTTCTTGAAATTTTTTTGATTAGTCGTGCTCTGCTGAGCATACACTTGACCTTGAGGAGGTCATGGCTACTGTGGCAGAGGTTGAGAAGGCGCGGGAGACAAGGGCACTGATGTCGAAGGAGCTAGAGCATTGGGCTATGCATAAGGATAAAAAGGATATGGGGCGAAATTTTGGTAAAAAGGTTGAGCAACAACTGGCCCTTGCATCGATAGATGTGATTGGGAAAATTCATAAGGTGTGTTATGACCAGGATACAATTTTTCAAGAGGGGGATAGGTGTTGGAAGAACTGGTCCCCCCTAGGGGTAACCATAACTCATGTGAGGAGGAGCATATGGATGTGAAAGAGATCCAATGATACTGTCAGTGGCATGAGATGCCCCCAGTGCATTGGCACCACTAGGTCTAGGAAGATCCAGTAAAATAGTATAAACATAACTAGACTAGGTGTAGATTAAGTCATATTTTAACGCAACCTGGAGAGCTTCTTCCTCTGACTGAGGAAAATGCGATGAAACATATTTACCTATGGGGGCTAAGAGCGTTCTAAGAAACCAATCCATATATACATGGCCATCGAATGCAGGAGCTCTACACAAGCTCCTTCTTCTACGTCATTCATGTACATGGTTAGAAAGGCGGGTGGCAGAATATTGATGGAATGTGGTCAACAACTCGGTACCAGTATCATAATGGGGGGGTAACTGGAAATGTGACAGAAACGTTTTAGCAAGAGTCGCAAAAGTAGTATGAGATGCGACGGGCTGATCAACATACCACTTTGCAGCTTCTCCAATGAGAGTGCATTGGAAAAATTGAAGGCGAATGGAATTGTCAGTGATGGAATTAGACAAACACCACATATGAAAGGAGCGGACATGATTAGTGGGGTCCTCTCTAGTGTTTCCTTCAAAATTAGGAATGTTGGAAGGAAGCTTAGTTGGCATAGCTGGCCAACTTGCATTGTGGAGTATGGGGTCATTGATTAACTGGCTAAAATCGGGAAGCCTTAAACCTACAATAAAAGGTATAAAAGGATTAAACAGGATGGTTCCTATAGTGGTTCCACTATAAGTGACTCCAGGATTAGGGCCAGATCCGCCGGCTAGTTAGCCCCATGCACCTGCATTGGCACTTGACATGATGGTTATATGAGGTTGAGAAGAAGCGGAATCAGAGGAAGAACTCGATGAACCAGAAGAACCAAAGTCGGAATGGGGACTTGGGGGAGGACTAACTTGGACCCTATGTGGTGGTGTGAGGCATCCTAACGGAAATTGAGGGTGAAGACCTTGGAGTCTTCGCGACAAACGCCTTGGGGACGCAATGATGGCAAGTCACAATGACACAAAAAGGGTGAAGAGTGATAAAAAAGGGATATTTGCGGCAGATTAATTAATTATGATGTTTATGTATTCGCTTGGTGGTGTAAACTAAGCGCTCCTTTCTTTAGGTGTGAGTGTGTGCAAGCTAAGTTTTTATTTTAATTAAGCCTAGACATTTATTTAAAGAAAAGGAGAAATGGTGAAAAATTGTAAATGAAACTGAAATGACAGTAAAATAAACATATAATCATGCATAAATCCAAATCCAAATAAGGCTCTTAAACAACCAGGCGAAACGGGGGTGAATTTGACTTAAAACACACTAAAAATGGCCAAGAGATCTAATGTCAATGAGACTGAGATATAATGACTTAATACTGCTAGAAATGACGCAGAAAAAAACAAGAAACCAGTGGGGAAAATTGCTGCAAAAGATAAGGTTAAAGGTAAAAAACCTAGGGCGCCTTATGGGACCCTAAGGTAAAAGGAAAAACAAAATTTAAGAGGGAGTTTTGGATGTAACAATAACCTATCGTAAGGATTTGTAAAAAGTATGCATGAGACCCTAAAACAGTGGATGAAAACGCTGCAAATCTCAGACTACCTACTCATCTCAACTCCTCCTAAAAAGGTGGAAGTATATTGAAACACTAGGGCACTTAATTCTACTTAAGGGAGACAAAAAAAGCATATCTAGGCCTAAGACGGGATGAAACAGAGATCAGAAAACCCAAAACAGTGCTCTTGACAAACCCTCACAATTGCAGAAAAAAAAAAAAAAAAAAAAAAAAAAAAAAAAAAAAAAAAAAAAATGATTCCAGATCGCAGTTACAACCTGTAAACAAGTGGTGTCACACTTTTTGGGCAATTAAGTGCGATTTCTGGGTGAAATCAGAATTTTTGGGCTGAAAACTGTGAGTTCTGCTCCTTGGTTCTCGGGCAGTAGGTTGCAGAAAAATTGTCGTCTCTAGTGTGGCTGGTACTTGTTACTAGCAGAAAACACCAAAAAACATCTGGAATTTAGAATTTTGATTGAATTAGGGCAAAAAAATTAAAAAACAACATCAAGAGACTAAAAACAACTGAAGAAAAACCCTTATTGTTGAGGCCACTGGTCACACAGGAATTTGAATCACAATAGTGGAGTCGCCATTTGTTAGTGTAAAATCTTTGGAAAGTGTACTAAAAAGACCTTACTTAAGATATGAGTGAATAATAACCCTAAAAATAGAAATGGTTGTGTAACCCTTTATATTTTCAATAGAAAATGTGAATAAATCCTGCAAAAAGCCAAATCAATGCAACAAAAGAAGTTAAACAGCAAAATGAAATAGTAGCTGATGCAATAATAACTCGAGATAACCAATGGACAAGACAAGTTTAAAGAATTATTTCTTATATTATAATACCTGGTGAAGGAAAAAAATATATGTTACCATTCCTCCTCAATGGGATGGGTTCTTAATTATCCTTAATTCTTCAACTTCGTGGGTCTCTCTCTCAATGATGTAGAAAACCCAAATATGTGACGAACTCAAGTGGGAGCTCAAATGGCAAAAGAAAATGATATCGACAATGAGAATTATCAAAGTGAAGAATGAATCGAAAAACCCTCTTATTTATAACAAAATATTGAGTTATCCTTGATAATGGATAATAATAAAATATTATTAACAAAAATCTAGATCTAACCGCTTGGAATATTTTATTATATTGTGTTGGAGGGAAAAAATATTTAAATTGGTTAAATGCCTTTATTTAGAAATAATAAACAAATAAATGATTTATTTATCATTTTAAGAATGAGGTTAAAGAATAATAAACAAATCATGTTTTGTTTAATTAAAGTCAAATTTAACAAGGAATAATAACTAAATAATGTTTTAATTAATTATTCCTAGAGAAAAATAAGATAAATAATGATTTATTTAATTATTTCTCATAATTGGGTTAAATATGACTAGGAATATTATTTAAAAAATGGTTTAATTAATTATTCCTAGAGGAATATCAAATAAATAAGGATTTATTTAATTATTCCTTATGGGGTTTATTGTTTTAAGCATAATTAACTTAATAAGATATGCTTTATTAAATTATTTTTTATAGTGAAAGAAATTTTACTATGGTAAAATTGGTCTTACATGGTGTACTTCAATCCATGTAATTAGAAATGGTTAGATGACCAATTTTTGGTGATAACATAAGGTTTTGTATAAGGTGTAGTCTCTAAATTATGTTTCTTGACAATTTTTTCATAAATAAGATTGACATGAGATCCATTATCAAATAGTGTATCAAACTTTGTATGTTTTATAATGAACCTGATATGAAAAAGATCACTTCTTTCTTTATCATTTTGAGATTCAACAAACTTGTTAGAAGAACTAGTACTTGCGTTAGAAGTTATACCTTTCATTCCCATGGTTGTGATTTTAGTTTCATCACTTGAATCTGATCCTAGATCTTGTTGAGTTGTAGCAACAATATTTTGTTTCTCCTTGTTATTAAACTTCTTTGGTCTCAATTCTGGACGTAATTTCCAATAATGGTCTTCATCATGGTCATCTTTTGAACAATGTTTACAAGTAAGTTTCTATCCCTCTTTCTTGACTATGGCACTCTTCTTGCCTTTTCCTTTAGCTTTCCTCTTTCCTTTGTCTCCAGATTTAAAGGGTTTCTTGTTGGACACTTGAGGAACATTCTTTGCTCTTAATTCTAAATGACTATCTTGAACACATACTTCATCTAGATTGGTGAGATTAAACATAAGTATAGTATGTCTCAAAAAAACTATGCAATCCACCTATATATTTAAGAATAGTATCATGTGAGGTCAAATCAACACCCAAGATTAATTCTCTTTTTCTAAATTCTTTTGTGTAACTTTGGACACTTTGACCTTTAGATTGTCTAAGATTTTTCCAATCCATTATTGCTTTTTGCATGTAATCTAATGGATAAAATTTCTTCCTTAATGAAACTATAAAATTATTCTAACAAGAGATATTTTTACCACTTTTATTCAAATCTTCTTGAGTTTTGGCTTTCCACCCACATAATAGTTGCAACTCCCAAACGAAGAGAAGCAAGTTTGATATTTGTGACATCATCACCAATATTTTGGATTCTGCAATAAACTACAGTTTGATGAACCCAATTACCTAACTTTTCAACATTTACTTCTCCATCATAACTTGGAAATTCAAGCTTGACATCAATCTTAAGCAAAGGAGACTTAGTATGTCATCTTGGAGATGTAGAAGGAGTTGGTGTATGTGAAAAAGGAGGTGAAGAAGGGTTCGAAGGAGGAGAAGGAGGTGGAGGATTGATACCATCACCTTTCGGTTGATTAGAACTTTCTTAGTGCAACCATGTTATTTTTTCATTATACAAAAATTTCACCATCTCAGTCATATCAAAGAAATATTTTCAAAAAAGCTCTCTCATCCTTAGACATAAAATCTTGTCCTTGTCCTTCTTCATGTGCCATGATTTGTGGAGTATGTGGTCTTCTAAAGCCAACTTGAGGGTTAGGTCCTTCAAGTGCTCCTTCTCCTCCTCTCAATCTATACCTTGTAAGCATTCAGAAACCTTGCAAATTATGTAAAACCTTCACAAAACCATGCTCTAATACAAAAATAATCCAAAAATGAAAGTGAAGGTTTCATTGATTATTTTGCAGGTTTTTTATGCCCTTTTAGGAAACATATCAAAATTGACAAATTACACAAACAATAGTTGATTTGAAGAAATTTTACAGAAATAAGAGGACAAAAATGCAACATAAAATAAGATAAAATTTATAACGGAGTTCACCCATCTTGGGATATGTCTCCAGGTCTAGCTTCTAATCGTAACCACTTCATTAAAAGGTTCAAATGATCATTACATCATTTTACACACTTCAAACTGAAAATCTGACACTTCCACGCTACTCAAAACACTCAAAAAACCCCATCTAAGCTCTTCTTGAGCCTAAAAATGTTTAAAATTGAGCAAAATATTCCCATTCAAAAATTTTGTATGAAAAAAAAACTCCTCATAATCTCTTAGCCCTGTAAAATTTTCAACAAAATTGCCTTTGGACCAATGGTGGTGCGTTGTACTATGACCCCGGAGGTCATGGGTTCGATCCAATGGTGTGGGCATAAGTTTCAGCGTTGTTTTAATATATAACAAAAAAAATTATTAACAAGTTTTTGGTCCCATCGATAGCCCACACCTGGTTCTAGTGCTACCACATGGCCTTGGGCCATGGACGCAAGTGGTGTGCCACATGCCCCAAGCCCCTCCATTTTTTTTTTGGTCTTGTCGGTTCATATGGTCATGGGTTGTTGTGCCATGCACCCAACCCTCTGCTCCTTCCACCACCAGTCACATGCAACAATAAAACCAATGGTTGGTCGATTGGCGTGCCCACTGGCCCGACCCTCTCCCCAACCATTAGACCCTAAAATTTTAAATGCAAGATATCCACATTATATAACAAGAATCACTTGTGGTTCATTTTTCGAGCACTTATTTTGTGAACTAGAGGTCATGGGTTCAATTCTCATGGAGGTTGTTCAGTCTGTTAAACATTTTTTTGTCACCAAAAGTAAGCCACTTGGTAGCCTCCCATAGGGAAACATGGAACCCTATGATTGGACCAGCTCACCATTTTGTACTTTCAATTCGATTACAACATGCCCTTGCATAAATGTTCCACCTGCCATCCATACATCCCATTCAATAGATGATGTTAGCACCACCTCAGTGTATAAACTGCCACACCAGCATATGTACCCTACTTAGTCAACCTCCAAATTTGACTTTTTAATTATTTTTCCAAAACTTCAGAACATGATAACTTGCTCATACGGTGTCAAAATGAGGTGATTCAAGCATTGATAGAAGCAGAACGACAAGCTCTACGATGTGGCATTGGTTTCAGTTATTTTTTAGCACCTTTAATATTTTAGCATTTTCTGGATCCCTTTGATCACTCCTTCCCACTATAATCTTTTGAACCACCAAAAGTATATTTTTACTCAATAAGTAAGTGAGGGTACAACTCCCTCACTTTCCCACTCTCTATCCACCTTTCTTTACTTGGATTGGTACCTTTAGGCCCCACACAAAGATACTCCACATTTCCTCCGCGTGAAGTCCTTATTCTCCTGTTAAGATTACTGTCTTTCTGTAACTCATTTAAATATTCAAGAAAAAATAGTATATACTCTTGATCAATGATAATTGGAGGCTCATACAATCTCAAGTTTTCCACATTCACAACAGAATAAATCTACATCTTAGGAGGAAAATCTAATGATCAGGAAGTGTTATTACCAAACTTTTCCAAAATCTTGAAAGGAACATATCTAATTAGTTTGAGATTTTTACCTAATTCACCTTGCAGTATTTCCTTGCTGATGTACAACCAAAATTAATCTCCCACTTGGAAATCATGATCAACCTAATGCTTATCATGTATTGCTTTATACTTGTCTTGGATTTTCTTTAGTTGCTCATGTACCCTTTAATACACTCTATATTTGTTCAATGAAATTCTTGGCTTTGTCCACATCGCTATTTCCATCTATTGTAACATATTTACCAAAGATGAAATTGAAAGTAGACTTTGACAAATAACCCAAACAAGCTTCAAATGGAGATACTTGTGTAGATGAATGTTTGTTACGATTGTAGGCATGCTTGATGTAATGCAAATGCTCATCCCAAAAACTAGGATGCTTACCACAATATCCTCAGAGGAGATGCACTATTTTTATGTTCATTACCTATGTCTGACCTTTGGTTTGTGGATGAAATGTTGTTCTCTTCTTCAACTTTGTGTCCATGAGTTCCCATAAAATTTACCAAAACTTCCTGATAAATCGAGAATATCGATCGGAAATAATATAATAAGGTAACCCAAAGTGAACCCATCCATTCTAGAAGAACATTTGTGCAGTATTTTTAGCTGTACACTATTTATTACAAGGCATCAATACACACATTTTACTGAAACGATCCACTACAACATACAAATAATCATGTCCTTTTCTAGAAATAGGTAGTCCCCTTACAAAATCCATAGAATCACTTTCCCAAGGATGAGAGGGGATAGGAAGTGGAGTATACAAAACAAATTTCCTTTTTATTGTATTATTAGTAGCACACGTAGAACATCATTTTACATATCTTGATATAGTTTCCTTCATATGAGGCCAATAACAATACCTTTGAAGTTGAGCAATTTTTTTTCCTACAACAAAGTGACTGAAAATAATAGAAGTATGGGCTTCTCTTATGACATTAAATCTTTCACCGTGTGGAATACATAACTTTCTAAGATGATACAACAAATTTTTATGAATATGATAATCCAACTCTTCAACATGATTGTCTAGACTTAAAGTTACATAAACATATTTAAAATATTCATCTTCAGCATACTATTCAATATAACTTCCATGCATGATTGATTTATAACTAAGAATGACATATGTATTAACAATAGGCCTTGAAAACATAACTGCAAAGTTGTTGTAAATACACTTCTTATACCTAATGACCAAATGAAATTGTTGCGGAAATTCCATCCATCTAAAATGTCTAGCTTGGTTTGTGATTGTAGATATTGCAAATATTGACAGTTAGTATGAATAATTGTTTCTTTACCCATCAAATAATATTTCCACTTCTTTTGATCCGAATGGAAAATGGCATCCACCCATGGTATTCATCTGCCCATGTTATACATCCACCCATGGAATTTACCCATGGTATTGTAAATGTAATCGACCCATGGTATTCATCCACCCATTGTATTTATTCGCCTATAGTATTGTAAGTGGTATCTACCCATGGTTTTGACCCATGGTATCCACCTATGGTATCTATGCATGGTATTGTAACTCGAAAAAGGCTATATATAACAAGCCTCAATTTGTAAAATGACAGATTTTTCCACCACAATGTAGCTTCTACAGTTATTCTCTGTTTTAATAAAACAAGTTTCTTTGTGGTTTTATTTGATTTGTGTTCTCTTTTTCTTTTTTTTCTAGCATCCTAAATTTGCAGATCTTGTCAGATCCATTTCAACTTTTTAGATCTTGGGGGCCTCCCCCCAAGATCTGGATCAGTGGTATCAAATTCAGGTTACGCGTCCATGGGAATGAGGGTTTGAAACATATTTCAGTTTCAATGTTTTGCAGCAATCTTCAACAAACTCCATGAATTTTTTGGGCGACAAGTTTGCAAATCATATATAAAAATTTTGGTGAAATATTTACAAAAATAAAGACCAGATATGGATTCCTTACAAAAAAATACTCAAATTCAAAAAAAATCGGCTGAATTGGAGTTCGGATGAGGGAGATATTGTTGATTCTAAATCAGTAATGTTGCAGAAAATGTTCTGACAACAATTCGTGCACGGCGGCTCTCTTGTCATTTTTCGCAGTTTTTAGTGCGAAATTTCAAATAAATATCTATAGATCTAAGCTCCCCTTGAAAAAACACCCAATTTCAAAAAAAACAATCAGTCGAATCGGAGTTCGTATGTGGGAGTTATCGTTGATTTAAAATCAGCTATTTTTTCAGAATTTTTGTGACATCGAGACAGTTCCAGCGCGAATCTGAGAGTCTAGAGTCTCCAGATAGTGGTTTCAAACAATTAAGAAGATGCAGAATGATAATTCCATTTCCAAAAACAAGTTATAATAAATATTCCGAGTTATGCTCATTTTAAATCTGGAGCAGCATTCAGAGCAGGTTCCCTTTGGAGACGTGCCCTCCCACCCCGCTTTAGTAGGCACTTGCTTCACATTCATCAGTTTCAGCATAGCAGTGTTCATCTTGGGTTATTTGGAGACGTTCCCTCCCACCCCAAGCTATGTAGGCACCTGCTACTTCATCAAAAATAAGCATCACAGTTATGGGTCAACCACACAAAATCATTTTCATTGAAGTCCATTTGCTAGGCCGCACACTCTCAGTAACACAATTGGTCACAAGCATTACAGGGTATCTCTATCCTTGGATCTTCATTTTTCATGGTTTTGGTTCATCCACAAACCCACACTTCATAGAAGTCCATTTTCTAGGCCGCACACTGTCAATATGACAGTTGGTTACAAGCATTACAGGGTATCTCTATCCTCGGATCTTCGTTCATCAGAGTTATGGGTTAACTATACAAAACCATTCTCTTCAGTGGCTCTTCATATTCAACAAAGGCTTCTCAGGAGGGAACTTCATGCAATGGGGACCATTGCTTCTTAAGGAGGGAGGAATGATCCGAATGGAAAATGGCATCCACCCATGGTATTCATCTGCCCATGTTATCCATCCACCAATGGAATTTACCCATGGTATTGTAAATGTCATCAACCCATGGTATTCATCCACCCATTGTATTTATTCGCCTATGGTATTGTAAGTGGTATCTACCCATGGTATTGACCCATGGTATCCACCTATGGTATCTATGCATGGTATTGTAACTCGAAAAATGCTATAAATAACAAGCCTCAGTTTGTAAAATGACAGATTTGTCCACCACAATGTAGCTTCTACAGTTATTCTCTGTTTTAATAAAACAAGTTTCTTTGTGGTTTTATTTTCTTTGTGTTCTCTCTTTCTTTTTTCTAGCATTCTAATTTTGCAGATCTTGTCAGATCCATTTCAACTTTTTAGATCTTGGGGACCTCCCCCCAAGATCCGTATCATCTTTATGATTTGTACCAAAGCATACAACTCTTTATCATAAGTTGGATAGTTAATTACATCATTGGAAAAGGTTTATGAATGAAAACATATTGGCTTACCATGTTGCATCAAAACTACCTCCATAGCATATTCACTTGCACCAGTTTGAATTTGAAATGGCCGCTTGAGATCTGGAAGTGCTAGAACTCATGTTGTATTGATTTTCTCTGTCAAAGTGTCAAAGGATTTATGTTTCTTGCCTCCCCACTGAAAGACGTGCTTCACACTTTTTCAAATCATGTAATGGTGTTGCAATAGATGAGAAGTTAGCAATAAATTTTCTCCAATATTAGGTTGCTCAAAAAAAGCTCCTAACTTTTGTTACATTGCTGGGTTTAGGCCAATTCACAATGAATTCAACTTTAGAGGGATTGATCTTCAATTCACCATATTTCCTACAGTATGATCTAAGTAAACCAAAGAGGTTTTCCCAAATTCACATTTACACCTCTTCAAATACAAATTTTCCTTTTTCAAGACATCTAGAACTTGTTTTACATGCTTGACATGCTCTTCACGAGTCTTATTAAAAATTATAATATCATCTAAGTAGACTATGACAAAATCATCAAGGAATGGTTGCATTATGAATGAATGTAGCATGTGCATTACAAAGCCCAAACAACATAAGTAACCATTCAAATAATCCTTGTTTTGTCTTAAAATATTTTTCCAAATATCATCTTCAACAATCCTTATCTGATGATAACCGCTTCTCAAGTCTAGTTTAGTAAAATAAACAACATCCTTTAATTGATCTAGCAAATCATCAATGTGAGAAAGAGGATAGTGATTATTTACCGTGATCTTGTTCAAAGATTTGAAATCCACACACATGCTCCATGTACCATCTTTATTTAGAGCCAAAACAATAAAATACCCACAAGGATATGTACTAGATCTAATGACCCATTTTTCAATAAGCTCTGGGATTTTCTTCTTGATCTTTGCATTCTCCAAAATTGAAATTCTATACATGCCAATATTTGGAAGTGGTGCATATTGATGCAATTGTGTCTCATGTTGGATTCCTTTTTTTGGAGGTAACCCTTCAAGTTCTTGAAACATATTCTCATAAGTATTAGCAACTTGAACCAATTCATGCTTAATTTTAGAATCACGTCCTTTGAAAGCTTTAGATTTAGTAGTAACTTTTGCTATTATCATCAATAACACAAAATTTTACTAGCATTCATAAGCATTTTCATTTGTCCTGCACTAACAAGAGATAAGTTCATCTTCTTGTGATGTGCTATAATAATATACTCAACTCCATATTTGAAAAAATAATACTTGTTCTCATGATGATAGAATATGGAGTTTCGGTCATATAAATATGGGATTCCTAATAAAATCCCACAAATGTCAAGTGGTAAAACATCAAGCTCAAACTCATCTATAAAATTAACAGTGATGGAAAATTTGAGTTTAAATTTTCTTGTCACTTGCAATTTGGCATCATCACATGCCCAACCCAAAGGTTAAGGTTATGTATGAGGTTTAGTCTCTAAATTAAGTTTCTTGACAATTGCTTCATAAATAATATTGACTTGAGATCCACTATCAAATAATGTATCAAACTTTATATGTTTTATAATGACCCTGATATGAAAGAGCTCACTTCTTTCTTTATCATTTGGACATTCAACAGACTTGCTAGAAGAACTAGTACTTGTGTTAGAATCTATACCTTTCATTCCCATGGTTGTGATTTTAGTTTCATCACTTGAATCAGATCCTAGATCTTGTTGAGTTGTAACGGCGATCTTTTGTTACCCCTCGTTATTAAATTCTTTGGTCTCAATTTTGGATGTAATTTCCAACGATGGTCTTCATCATGGCCATATTTTGAAAATGTTTGCAAGTAAGTTTCTCTCCCTATTTCTTAAATACAGCACACTTATTTCCTTTACCTTTACCTTTCCCCTTTCTTTTCTCTCCATATTTAAAGTGTTTCTTATTGGACTTTTGAGGAACATTATTGCCTATTAATTCTAAATGAGTAGCCTGAACATATACTTCGTCTAGATTGGTAGGATTAAAAATAAGTATAGTATGTCTCAAATAACTATGAAATCCACCTATATATTTAAGAAGAGTATCTTGTGAGGTCAAATCAACACCCAAGTTTAATTCTCTTTTTCTAAATTCTTGTGTGTAACTTTGGACACTCTGACCTTGAGCTTGTCTAAAATTTTTCCAATCCATTATTGATTTTTGCATGTAAGCTAATGGAAATTTTTTTTTCCTTATTGTGGCTTTAAAATTATTCCAAGAATAAATCATTTTACCACTTTTCTTCAAATGTTATTTAGTTATGAATTCCCACCAGATAAGAGTTGCACCTCCCAAATGAAGAGAAGCAAGTTAGAGCTTTGTGACATCATCACCAATATTTTAGATTCTGCAATAAACGTCAATTTGATGAACCCAATTATCCAAATTTTCAAAATTTAATTCTCCATCATACATTGTAAATTCAAACTTGACATCAAGCTTAAGCAAAGAAGACTCAGTATGTCCCCTTGCAGATGTAGGAGGAGTTGGTCTATGTGAATAAGGAGGTGAAGAAGAGGGTGAAGGAGGAGGAGGAGGTGGAGGCTTGCTACCATCACCACCATCACCTAAGATCGATGGTATAGAAGAAAAATTGAAAGGAAACATGGAATACATGAAGAAAGGTCTAAAAGTAGACTTGGAATGTTTGAAGGAAGGCTTGAAAAAGTTTCCACAATAAATTATTCCTAATGGTGAAAAGGTAGTAGATGAAACTCATGATGAGAAAAAAATAAATGTTAATCATGATTTCATAGACTCTAATGTTGGATTTAAGACCCACCATATTCCAAATATTGATATGTAGAATTTTGATGGCAAGGATCTGATAACATGGATACTATAGATGGAGCAATATTTTGATCTCCATAAAGTGTAAAACGCACAAAAGGTACGCATTGCAACTTTATATTTAGAATTCAATAAGTTTGTATGGTATTTATGGCTTTGTTCTCATAAATCACTTGTCACTTGGTAATTTTTTATGGGGGAAATGATAGCACGTTATGAGAATACAAAATTCAACACGTTCTTTAGCCAATTGATAAATCTCAAACAAAAGGGTTCAATGGTGGGACACATTCAAGACTTTCAAAAATTGAATATAAGGGTAAATGATATTCTAGATGAGCATAGGAGTGATGTCTTCATAGGGACTTTAAATGATAGCAGCCAACATGAGGTTCACCTTTGGGAACCTGATTCATTGGAGAATCCATTCAGGTTGGAAAGAAAAATTGAAAGCAAAATTATGGAAACAAGGAAGCCTACCACTCACAACTATAAATATGGAAGTGTTGCTGCTCCTAGCCATCCACAAGCAACAAGGTTGACACCAACTTGAAGGTTAGGTTCTTCAAGTGCTCCTTCTCCTCTTCTCAATGTAGACCTTATAAGCATTAAAAAACCTTGCAAATACTGTCAAAACTTCACAATAACCATGCTTTGATACCAAACTAATCCAAAAATGAAAGTGAAGGTTTCATTGTTTAATTTTCAAATTTTCTTATGTCCTTTTAGGAAACATTTATAAATTTCTAAAGTACACAAACGATAGTTAATTTTCAGAAATTTTACAGATATAAGAGGACAAAAATGCAGCATCAAACAAGAGAAAATTGATAACATATTTCACCCACCTTTGGCTACGTCTCTGGGTCCAACTTCCCATGGTTACTACTTCATTAAAATTATAAAATTTTCATTACTTCAATTTACAATATTCAAACTAAAAATATGATACTTCCACGCTTCTTATAACACTGAAAAACCCCCATATAGGCTCTTATTGAGCTAAAAAAGGTTTAAAATTGAGCAAAATGTGCCCCTTCAAAAATTATGTCTGCAAAAAAAACTCCTCATAATCTCTCGACCTTGTAAAATTTTCAACAAAATGGCCTTTGGTCCAATGGTGGTGCATTGTAATAGGACCCCTAAGGTTCTAGGCTCGATTTGATGATGTAGGAATAAGTTCCAATGTTGTTTTAATATATAACAAAAAAAATATTATTAACGGTTCGTTGGCCCTTCCAACAACCCACACCCGGATCCCATGCTACCACATGGCCTTGGTCCATGGGCAAGGGCGGTGTGCCACATGCCCCATCCCCCTCCATTTCGTCGTTGGTCTTGTCGGTTCATATGGTCGTGGGTCATGGGCGTGGCCTTTAGTGTCGCGCACCCAGCCCTCCTCTCCTTCCACCATGGGCCACCTATAACAATAAAACCAATGGCTAGGTCAGTCAGGCATGCCCACCATCTTGACGCTCTCCCCAACCATCAAACCCTGAAACTTTAAATAAAAAAGCTCAATGTTATTTGACGAGAATCACTTGTGGCCCATTGGTAGGTGGGTTGTTTCATGAACTGGAGGTCGTGGGTTCGACTCCCGCGAAGGCTCATCGATTCGTTAAACAAATTTTTGGAGCCAAAACAAAATCAATTTGGTGGCCTCTCATAGGTCCATGTGGCACCCTATGATTGGCCCATGTGGTGGCCTATGATTGGACCACCTCACCAATCAGTACTGCCAATTCGACTGCCACATGCCCTTGCATGATTGGTCCACCTACCATTCGCACAACCTATTCAATAGAGGATGTCAACACCACATCAACATATGGACTACCATGTCAGTGTTCATACCTTGCATAGTCAACCTTCAACTTTGACCTTTTTACTATTTGGCCAAAACTTCATAACATGATAACTTTCTCATATAGTGTCAGATTGAGGCGATTCAAGCATCGTTGGAATCAGAACGACAAGCCCTACGATTTGGCTATAGTTTCAAAAGATTTTGAGAACTTTGATCTTTGATAATTTTCTAGATCCCCTAGATCATTCTTTTAGAGGAAATCATCTCTTTAGGGATGTTTTTCACCTTGGAAAATACTATGGGAATGATAGGAGCTTGTTACCATGTCATTGTAAGTTTCAATTTCCATATTCTCTCAGTCAGGCCCTACATTAGGAGTCCAATGGGTCACGCAGACATGGAGCTTGGGTATAGTTCTACAGATTCACAAGATTCTTCCTCAACCGAGACCCAATTCCTTGATGAATAAAATATCCTTTCAACTAGCACATCTACTAATGGAATTTTGGCTCACACATCAACTATCCCTCACTATCTTACTTCATCCATGAATCTGAATTTTTTCTTCCCAGAGGTACCCACGTTTATGATGGCTATATATCTCAATTCCATTAAGAGTGGCACGAGTTGTGTTGTGGTTAGTTTTTTCTTGAGGAAGCAAATTTTGGCTCTGAGCCTTGGCAGGGAGCTTTGGCCTAGAATCACGATAAATATACATAGTATCGGTTTCAGAAGCAAGGACCCATGGTTGGAGGGTTAGGACAGCTCAAAGAAGGTGGCAAGGTCATTGGTGGGAGAATTTGTTTGCTAGCAGAAGATGGAAAAAACAGGTTGTGTTCATGGCTTCTTTGCATCAAAGTGGCTAGTATGTCTAGGCAATGCTCGTATTCTCCAGGAGAAGGAAGATTTTTCTCATCGTTGGTTAAGATATGGTGGAACACAACGAGAGCGTAATTCAGCAGACATTGATCAAATCCAAACTCCCTAGCCAATAGGTCTTCAAGTCAAGGTCACTAATATTCTCATTGTTGGGGCTAAGCCCTTTTTACTCTAATTCAATCACGCAATTCACTCCTTTTTACTTAAACTCAATTTGTCTATAATGCATAATCAACATTACTGGAATTATTGTAATTTTTCTCTAAAAATCAACAGCCTAAGTACATGTACTTCATAAGGTCATTCTAATTTCATTTTTGTCAAGAATGATGCGCTAATCATGAGATCTTATGTAATCTCAAGACAATATAGTTGTGTTTCTAGTCTGATTTCCCATCGAGCAGACCAGTCACACAAAGCCACACTCTTTTTAATGCTTCTTTGATCTAATGAACAAGCGAGCCTTTACACACAAAAAAAAAAAACCTTTCCACCTGCTCCCAAGTGTGTTTTTATGATGAGATGTATGCACCATCCCATGGCTTAGTCACCTCGGGAGACCATGAAAAATATGCAATTTTAAACCTCCAAGCAAGGAAAAAAGCTAGGAGCGGGATAGCGCTAAAATTATTGTATATTTTATTTACTATATATTTGACTCTTATTTACCATATATTATTATTTATTTGACTCTTTAACATGTAGTTCCTTAGTGTATTCTTCCTTTTTATGCCTTTCCCTTGGATTCTCTTAACTTCTATAAGTTCTTCCTTTGATTCAACTTTGGATTCTTTATCTAATGTGTAATTAGGTGCTATGATTTTTTTCCCTGTAAGGACTTCTTTATATACACCTTTGTGCCCTTCTTTCTTAGTAAGAGATATATATTGCAATTTAATTTTCTTTTCCTTGTACCAAAAATTAAACAACTTCTCTTCCACTTTGATAGTCACTGTACCAAGTAATTCCATCCAAGGATATCCCAAAATAATATCCACATCACCCATATTCAAAGCATGAAAATATTAATTCAAAACATATTTATTGTTAATCACTAGAAAATCTTCATGTTAACCCTAAAACTACTTATTAATCCTCATATATTGAGTTCTTACATTTCAATTACTACATTATTATGGAAGACAAAACATTTCATTATAATCTTTCATTATCAGTGAATTATTTGTCTCCTATATATAAACTAAGGAGACATAGTCTTATGATCATCTCATCTCATCTTATACAGTATATTAATTATAAAAGGTCTTTCCCTTGAACTATATTGTATTCATTTAATTTTATCATTTTCAAGGAATTTGCAACATATTTGGTATCAAAGCTATGATCCTAGGGTTTTTATTCTCCAAATAAGACATTTTAGAAATTTTACTATAACATTTTTTCGGGGGAAACTTCATATACCAAAAAGTTTAAAAGACCAAGACAAAATTTTTAAGCACAAGTCATCAAAATTTTAGATTATGGTTCACTGTAATTTTAGAGATATACACTATGAAAGTTAGGGTTTGTGATTGGTCATGAAATCAATTTTAAACAAGTCATCTTGGAATTTACACTATGACATTTTTCTAGGAGGATTCATACCATGAAAGTTTTAGGTTATTAATAATAGATATCCAATTGTTCAAAACTTTAGATTTTGTTTCACTATGATTTAGAGGTATACCTTATGGAATTTAGGGTTTGTTGCTAGTCCTAGAATAATATTTTAAACTTTTACCTAGATAAGTTTCATACTGTGAATTTTCCAGGGTTCTAAAGAGACATATGGAAGTGCCTTAGGTAGAAATTTTTATAATGATATTGGACAAGTTCTCTCTTAGGAAGGGGCAAAAAATCAGCCAGTTTTTGGGAAGGTTGTTGTATATTTCATTTGGCACATCAAATTATGATTAGGCTAATGGAATTTCCAAGAAGAGTTATGGGTAAAAAAATTCAAACTCAAAAGGGGTAAAATTTCAGAGATATATCAGGACAAAGGTCAACCTTCCATATAGTCTACAAATTATGGTTTTAAAAGGTACATAAATTTTAACGGGAATCTCTATTTTTGGAGGTTCATTTTTGTTTATAAAGAGGAAAAATAAAAGTATTACTATTTTCTCACATGGATTCTAAGGGTGCTTCAAAATATACGTCACCAACTAAACCCTAGAGAGATATACTATGATTTAAGAAGAAATTGCTCACTATATTGAAGAGAGATCAGAGCAAAGAAATTGAAAAAAAAAAAATTTGAGACGGAAAATAATATGGAAGATTTGAAAATTTCCATGTCCATCCTTCTCTTACATTCCCTAGAGGATAATATCCCTAAGAAATATATCAATATGTAAGGAAATCGTGAAAATATAGAAGAAATGTAGACTAAGTCTCAAAATCATGATTGTTCATCACTTCAAGATCCACATCATCAAGGATTCAATGTCACACTAAGTAAATACTTCATTATGAATATAGACATGAGAGAGTTTGAAGTTAACAAGCCTATAACATGGATAATTCATATGGATCAATAATATGATCTACACCGAGTGGTATCCTTACAAAATATTGAATTCTTGTATTTAGAATAGGATCAATTTGTATGGTAGAAATGGCTCTGTGAAAAGAAAAAGGATTTTATTGTATCTTGGTCAATAGATATGAAGGAATTGATAACACAATATGGGGATATTAAGAGTAATACATTATTTAGGAAATTGGAAAATATTTGGCAAATAATTCCAATAACAAAGCACATTCAACAATTCCAAAGTTGAGTCTTAGGGAAAACAACATTTCAGATATTTTTTTAGACCTCCTTATGGGAAATTTAAAGGAAATCAACCAACATGAGGTGTCTCTCCTTGAATATAAATCCCTAGAGCACGCATTCACTATGTCAAGGTGTTGTCGCTACGACAACACCCTCCAAAATTTTTCCTATACTAAATTTTTTAGCCTATTATGGATCTTTCGATCGGTTGTTCCATAGTAACTTCTTGGTCAGATGATACTTTTGATCTCCCTTCTTGGATTGGAAGTGTCAAAGTCACTTTCTCACACATGCTCAATTTGCAACAAGTCCATGAGTGCATTCTTTCATGCAAGCTCGAATAAGCATAACACGGTTCCTCAAGATTGTGCTTGTGTGATGTCTAATTCATGTCGACAGTGAGTGTGAAATGACAAAAACAATTTCTCACATTCTAGCAGAATTCATATTTCCATTTCAGTGATTTTTTGCAAACTGTCACTCTCGCGCACCTTTGTTTTCACGAGTTTCACTTTCATGTTTCGAGTTGTCTCTTTCGCTTGCTTTCACCTAATTAATGTCGCTTTCATGTTATCTTTTCTCTTGCATGTGTTACTTTCACCTTCATTCACATATTCCAAGTGTTGTTTTAACTTTTATCTTTATATAGAAAAATTCGTCTTCTGGCATGGGAATTACTGCTTATCATGCAAAACGCAGTTTTGGTTTGTTTCAATGGGAAGGCTTTGTGATGATGAGTTGTTCCTATCATGCAAACATGTTTCACACTAAGGGTAGTATGTACTAATGTATTATGGATGATTTATGTTGTGTCTTCAAGTGTTTGAATGTGTGGTCATAGTCAATTCATATCATTTTTCACATCAGTATCATTGATCCCCCACTTACAATTTTTTTGGAAAATTCCCTCAATGCTAACCCCTCAACTAAGCTCATTGAGCCAAGAAAATAGGTGATTTGTCTCCCAAGTCCTATCTAAACTTAGCACTGCACAATCTTAGAGCTCAAGTTCCACCCCTAACTGCCTAAGCTACACAACTGCGTAGTCACTAAGCCTCTCCCTTGCCCTACCGCTCGGTTCCGGCTCAGTTAGTGGATTATCATGCAACATCTTAGACAAGGTTTTTATCATACTATGTTGTCTTTTCATGATTTGATTGCAGATGCATAAATTCTATCACACTAAGGAAAGATGATGAAGGAAGAGATAGAGAAGGAGTAAATTCTAGAAAACACCTAAGGAGTTGAGGAGATAAGATGATCATCAGAAAAGAAGATAAAGGAACATTGGATTACAACAGAAAGATCAAATATCAGGACCACATGAATACTCCATCAGATTTACAACCCGTTAGAGGGTAGATATGAAGAACAAAGTATATCTCACTGAAAGGAAGAAACAATGATAAGTACAACTTATAACTACCACATCACCATGTCATCAGTGTCACATGTCGTTGCAAACATTGAAAACCATTCAATGTGTTTTCTTGAAGTATTTTTCTCCCTTTGGAAAAACGTTTTCTTTTCGCATGTTGGTTGTCGTATTGTGTATATAGGCATGTTTTGGTGGTTTTAAGAGGTCATATCTTTGTAAATGAATTGTTCTAACCATGTAAGAAACTCATTCTCAAATTTTTAAGTGTTGTCGCACAAGTGTCATCACAATCGTCACAAACTGTATCCTTAGTGTCACACTTGTCGTAACTTTTCCTAAAGTTGTCACACAGAGGAAAATACTTTGTTCATGTGTCATGGATGATATATGTTTTTGAGTCATTAAAGTATTCTAAGTGTATTATCACAGTCAAGGTTTTATCACCATTCACACTAATCTCACCAATCCCACACTTAGCCATTTTTGGAAAAATTTCCCGACTAAGCAACCTAGATTCATTCGACCTCCTTGAGCTGCACTCTATGCAGACTCAGTCTTCTAGCTAGGACCTTGCTGCTTGGCACTGCATAGTGCGAAGTTCCTGCCTCCAAGGAGTGTTGCACTACACAATTTCTATGACCAAGCCTTGACCCTGACCTCTGTAATTGCATAGTAATGACCTCCTACCCAGCTTGAACCACGCACATAAAAACCTCAAGCCTCAAGCTCAATCCCTGAGCCCTTTAACTCTGCAGCTGTGCAATTTCCCATTTACCCTCGCCTCTATAAACTATGCAAATGTTTCCCTCAGTCTGGACTGCGCATATTTTTCCCTCAGTCTGGACTGTAGATTTTTCCCTCAGTCTGGACTGCACAAATTTTTCCCTCAGTCTGGCCTGAGATGTGCACTACACAGTTTTAGTGATCAATCCCAGCCCTTAACTTCTTGAACTACGAAATTACATATTCACTAGGCCCCCTCTCCCAACCTGTCACTCGATCCTAACCCAGTTTATGGATCCAAATGCTCTATCTTATACTAGGGGTTTTCAAACTAACATCGTCTTGTCATGACTGAATTGCATATGCGGGTACTCTCTCACGCGATGAAAAAATTATGAGGGAGGAGATTCAAAAGAGAAGCATGAAAAAATACATATTTGCAGCTGGGCATGCAAGCTCATCTATCAAAGCAAAGAAACGGGACCCCAACTTGTGACCACAACTCAAGACTTAAGATCATCAAGGTTTCTTATCACCAAGCCATGAGGAGGTGGAAGACAAGGTGTTCTCAAGAAGACATCAAAGACACAATAACAACAGTGGCTTGACATTGCCACATTATCAAGCAGCCCATGTCAGCAGTTTCATGTCATGATGTATCATGAGTTTTTCATATGCCACATCATCATTGTGGACCATGCATATTATATTCAAAACGTATTGTAAAGTGGAAGTCCAATGATATATACTTATGCAATAACGCAATAAAATATATAAATAAACATAAACACGGAGATGTTGTAGGAATAACACTTCTTTTCATTAATATCAAATACTTAAAAATGCTTACAGATAGAATGGAAAATAAACTAGCTCATGCGATGGTAGCTTATCTCTGAGAAGAGATGTGGTGGCTACATTACTCTGAACTATGTTAAAATGAGGCTCAAAGGCCTGTTTATTATTTAGAAACAATGAAAATCCATAAACATCCAAAAACCTAACCCTAAGAGATGAAGCTCCAAAACTATGGGCCTCGTTTAGGTAAATCAGTACATCAACTTCCTAGGAACGTAACTTTGGCATATGATCTTCGTTTGAATCGCAAAATACCTCGTTAGAAATATATATATCTGATGACTACAAATTTCAAGTGATTACACCCATATTGGTCCCGATTTTCCCAAAAAATGTTGTTTAGGGCCTTAAAACGGCTCTGAAAGTTCAAGACCCAAAAAACTGCCAAAAAGAGTAAATTGTGCTACAATTAAGGAAACTATAAAATTGAAACAATGGTGGGGGTCCAAGTGGAATAGGCAGGTGGCCACCAATATCCACCTCTATTAGTCCTCCCCCCTTAGGAAGCAATGGTCCCCATTACGTTGGGTTCCTCCATGAGATGGGGAAACTTCTGCTGAACTTGGTCCCTAGTGAGCCACTTTTCTTGGTGCAAGAGTTGGCCAGCTTGGACAACCTGATACAACTAGATCTTCTATTGGCGAGTGTTCTTGATATGTATGTCCATGATTCAATCAGTTGTAGCATGTTCCATTCAGTCGGGGTTTAGCTCTATTGGTGTGAGTTGTTCTGCAATGGCTGATGTGTCTAGTAATGGTGGAAAGTATGGCCTAAGGCGGTCCACATTGAACAATGGGTGCAGGCCAAGGAATGGGGGAATGATGAGCTCAAATGCATTGTCTCCCATAGCCTTGATAATGGTGTAACACCCATATTGGAGTGGTATGAGCTTTCTATGAGCTCTAGTTAGGTGTTCTTTCTGCAAATGCAACGAAAATTTGTTGCCTGGAACTTGTGTGGCACCCGATGTTGAGCATGCCGCTAATTTTACTTAGCATTGGCTTCATCCAATATGTCATGGACCTGTTGGAAGATGTGTTCAATGTGCTCAATGAAGTTGTTTGCCTTGTTGACTTTGGATTGGACCTGAGTCGAATCCTCCTAAGTAACTGCAAATGGTATGGCCACATAAATGGGACATAGTGGTTGGAATCCCAAGCCCACATGAAAGGGGTTGTGGCTAGTTGAGTTATGGAGAGCCCGATTATAGGTGTGCTATACATAGGGGAGGATTTCATCCCATGTGTGTATATTCTTCCAGTTGTGCATGTGCATAATGTGTACGGTCATCTTGTTGAGAACCTTTGTTTGGCCATCAGTTTGGGGGTAGAAAGTTGTGGACGTTGTGAGCTTGATGTCTAGTGTCGACCAGAGACTTGACAAAAATTTACTTAGGAACTTGCTATCTTGATTTGATATAATGGACCCTGGGATACCAAAGTGTACCCACACTCATTCAAAGAATATTTTGACAGTGGCTTCTACTATGATATTCTTCTTGCAGGTCGCCATAATGGCCATTTTAGAGAATTTGTCAACGACCAAAAAAACACAATCGTTGTCATACTTGGTAGAAGGAAGGCATGAGATGCAATCCATGGAGATGGACTCCCAAGGTCGAATAGGGGTAGGAAGTGGAGTATATAGGCCTTGCTTCTTAATGGTCAGTTTGGAAATGGCTCAGGCAATGCAAGATCTGATATACTTCCCAAAATCATGTGGAAGGTTCAGCCAATAGAAATACTTCTGTAGTATTTCCACTGTTTTCTCGACCCCAAAATGTCCAGCGACTCGACTATAGTGTGCTTCCCAAATCATCTTTGCACGATCGCTTGAAGGAACAAAAAGGTTTCCTAGGTGGCATAACAATCCATCTAAGAGGTTAAAATTTAGAACTTGCTTACCCTCTAGGATCAGTTGGTATGTGTTGCTGAATTCTGGATCACTTTTGTAGAGATGTGGCCAACCCGAATTCTCGTGCCCACAAGAGTCGAGTACAGTGGTTAGTGCCACAATCAATGATCAGCTGAGGCAATCTACAACATTATTAGTGTTTTTCTTCTTGTACTTAATGTTTAAATGGAATTCTTGCAGGTATGTGGACCATTTCTGATGGCGATCATTCTACAAATTCCCCTACGTCTGTATGAACTACAGGGGTCAGTGATCTATGGGGATGACCATTTCCTTCCTGAATAAGTAATGCTTACATTATCGGAAAGCCTACACAATGGAATACATTTCTTTATCATAGGTGGGATACTTTCAGACTGTGTCTGAAAGTGTCTCACTGTGGTATGCCACTGGATGCCCCTTCTGAGTATGTACTACCCAAACAACATAATCATAGGCATCTATCTCGATCTCAAATGGTTGTTGCAAGTTTGGTAATGTGAGCACTGGTGCATAGCAGAGGCGATGCTTCAACTCTGCCAATGTGTTATGTTGATATTCAAACCAAAATAATTTGTATTTCACTCCTCTTGTGGTGAATTGACTCAAAGGCCAGGTGATATGAGAGAACCCCAGCACAAACCTGTGGTAGAAATTGGCAATACCTTACAAAGTTGTGGAGGTATGTTAGAGTGGTTGGGGTTGGCCAATCCCGAATGACCTAGATCTTGGCTGGGTCCACATGAACCCCCCACTCATCAATAATGTATCCCAGATATTGAACCTGGGTCATGCCAAAAGTTCATTTCTCCAAATTGGCATACAACTTATGTTGCCGCAGTTTTTGGAGGACTTGTCGAATGTGGTGGAGGTGTTCTTCCCAACTCTCGCTAAAGATCAAGATGTCATCCAAATACACCACCATGAATGAGTTAGTGAATTGTCTCAATATGTCATCCATTGGCCTCATAAAGGTTGCAAGAGCATTCATCAAATCGAAAGGTATAACCAACAATTCAAAAGGGCCCTCCTTGGATTTGAAGGTAGTCTTCCACACATCATAGGGTTCGATTGGTACCTGGTGATACCCAAACTTCAAGTCGATCTTGCTGAAATATTTTTCCCCCTTGATTTGGTCCAGAATATCATCAATCTGCGGGATTGGATACCTATTCAAGACAGTGATATTTTTCAGCACCCGATATTCAATACAAAGTCTCCAAGTCCGATCCTTCTTTTGCACCAACACAATCGGACTCCCTCAGGGAAATGAACTCGGTCGGATGTGACCTTTCTGCAACAGCTCATGAACCTCCCTCTTGATTTTTTCGTTCTCCATAACAAAGTGCCAATAGATCGGTCCAATGGGTAGCAGTGCACCTCGGGTCAGATCGATGGATTGCTTGACCTGACAATGCAAATGTACCCCTTCGGGTGAGGTGAAGATGTCCCCATATTCCTCCACAACCTTTTCCATGTGTTGTTGCCATGTGGAGAAGCCCTTTCTCGAGGTCATGGCTATAATATTCTTCTTTCCCCGAGGGAGGATCATCACGAAAATAATTTTCCTAGTTTTGGAAATGAACTTACTGCACTGTTTTTCAATGCTCAAAGAAATTATGGTAGGTAGTGCTACCTTTGGTATCTTGTACAACTTATTTCCCAAAGTAACAATAACAGCACGATGCCTAGACTCATACACAACATGTCGCTTCAATAAGTATGGTTGGCATAATAATACATCACAAACATAAAGAGGATCAATATCACATAATACCTCATCCGTGAAGGGCTTAATGCTGTAGGAAAGGTGACATTGTTGGCTGATGCATAGATCTCATCCTTGGCGAAGCCACCCAATGATGTAGGGTTGTGGGTCTGCTATGGATGGAAGGCCCAACTGCTTCATGGTATCTACTAAAATGAGGTTCTTTTGCCTCTCGCTTTCGATAATGAGCTGCAGCGAGGAACCCTTCACCCACATTTGGGAGTGGAAGAGGCGCTCCCCTTCTTCTCAATCTTCGGGTTCCACCTTTTGGATCTTGGTGGTGGAAATAGTGGAATTGGGCTCTGCTTCGATAGTATGCTTCCATTTTTCATTCCCCTTGTTAGGTTCTGACTCGATTTGGAACATGCATATGATTCAGAAACCTTCAGCTCATCCACTGGTTATTGCTTGGCTCAACACTCACTTGTGTTATGAGTGGAGCTCTTATGGAACTCACACCACTTTCCCATGTCCTTATTTGGCTTTGCGGTGATGTTCTTTTTTTTCTTCTTTGTCAGGCTGTCCCAGGTTGCCCTGTCTTGGCTTTGTCCTTTGTTCTGAAATTTGGCGGCACCTTTCCCTTGCTTATGATTCAAAAATCCAAAGTCTTGCTTCTTTTATTTGAATTTCTGCTCAATATTGGCAGCATACAATTATGTTACACCAAGCAAGGAGATGTTGAGGAACTCCATTTCCTCCTGAATGTATCTGTGCAAACAATTGTGGTACTTCAGCACCAAATGATTCTCTGAATCCTTAATACCCAAATTTGTGCACATGGTATGAAACAGATTCATCACCTCGTGCACTTCTTGATCTCTTTGTTTCTGCAGTGTAGTCCATTGTATGTACTTGTCCTCATAGCTCCCCATGGGATAATATTGTTCCTTTATGGCATCTCAGAAAGAATTCCAAGTTTGTGCGGCCAAGAATGTGGAGGTTTCCCCCTCTTCCTTCCGCTCACAGTAGGTTTCGCCCCAATCCTTGACATGGGGGGCGGCTTTGAGGAGTGAAAAAACAATCTTTTCTTGATTGGAAAAATCATGAACCAAGAAATATCCTTCTAATAGATTCAACCATCTAGCTACGAAGTCTTCATCTATTTGACCCTCAAATATGGGCATTCCAAAGTTTACTTGTACCTTAAAAGGAGTGGTGTCTCCAGAGTGGCTACTGGATGATGGTGTGCCATCGGTGGGTAGCCGTTGAAGGATCTGGGAAAATTTATCCACCATCGTGTTCCTTTGTTTCTAGAGGGCCTCCTCAAGCAATATTTTGATAGGATCTCTTGCTCCCTCGTCTTTATTTTCTTCCACCAGGGTTTTCGAGGCTGATCTTGCAAAGGTTCAACCAAAATGATCCCTAACTCCTTATATCTCGACCTCGTAGGGGACATGAAAATAAAAATTGAGAAAGATAAGACCGCTCTAATACCACTGATCCATACTTATGTAGGAACACAATAAAATACAAAACACATATTAGTATCCATTAGGGTCTATCACACTCTAAATTAATTTCTACATGCCCTAAACCAGTCATCCCATTGGTGGTTTTCCTTCATGAAAGTTTCATTGCTTAGATTCCAGTTGAAGTGCCCCATTGAGCCATCAACACACCCCTAGATAGTGGTAATTTCTTTGCAGAGCATCTGCTCCTATGTAAGGATGCATTGCAAAGGATCTAGGCCCAATTTAGAGTGCGTTGGTCGATTGGGAATGAATTTTTCATTAGATTCTAGGAATATTCCCAACCTCTAGTAGCTTCTAGAAGTTGTTCCAGCTTTCAGCTCATCTGATAGCTCTGAATATGGACACCATGAAGCCATTAAACCTCTTATCCTCCTATTCCCATGAATAAGGAAACCTCTTCATCCATTTTAGGAAATCCATTCAATGATTCATTTATGTCAAACTACATGCATATACTTATAAATAGAGCACTGATCATAGTGAACAAGAGAGAAAGAATTTGTGTTAAGTAGATTTATGCTTGTGAGATCACATCTCTCGGAGGTATTGTGCATGTACTGTGATGCTGTTGGATTGTTGATGTTGGATGTGATGAGGATGGTACTAAAGTTGGATGAGTGACAACGAATCGATCAACTGGTTGTGCTCTTCCTTCTACTTAATAATAAAGACATTTTTTCCTTCCTAATGCATGTGTCAATGATGTTATATGTGTATTTATGAATTTAATCGATTCAATTTGTTTAACTTGAATAGATCATATTGCCTTTATGTTGTTTTCTGTCTTCTGTTTTCCATCGCAGGTATCAATCAAGCGAGTTCAGTTAGTTTGAGAGCGACGGAAGCGACGAAGGGAGGCGAGGAAAAGTGAACAGATTACAAGTAGATTTTCCTCCCTTTATCTACTCATATTAAGGAAAAGGTCGGGTATCTTTCTTTCTATTATTATAAGTGCACCACCACACTTTGGGAAAGCATACTTATCCATAGGTTTGATTTCTATAAAACAAATTGGCGACCATATTGGGGATCGATGATTGTCCTTGGTGGCATTGTCCTTGTCCATCAACATCGAGTAGACTTTACCTGCTTAACTTCAGTCATTTGAATGTGTCTTAGCAAAAATAGTGTGTTTGATTTCTTTTTCAGAGAGTCCTCTGGCACCAATGCATTGTTGGTCTTGATACAGTGCTCTGCATAGCACTACTAGCTTAGGGACAATGCTCTGTAATGCACTGTCTCCCACTCAGGGGTGCATTGCCCCTGTGACCAACCAAAATCTATCATATATTATATTTTGCAAATTCATTTAAGTGTCTTGCTTGTTGAAGCTTTGAGTGATTGATTCCCTTTAGAGACTATATTGCCCCTATTCTTCTTGCCTCAATTTGGATTTGTTTGATCAATGTTTTTTTTTTTTTTTTCTTTGCCATTGTTGAATAGTTCCAAAGTTAAATTTTACATTTGATCAATTCATTATTTTCGGAAAGAGTAATTCTCGTTTCAGTCTTCATTTCTCTCGAAAGTTTTGAGTGATTGTTTGTGCATTAGCTTCTTTTTCATTCATCTAAACTTAAAAGAAATTGAAAATAAAAACATGCATTTGAATATAGGGATTGTGAGTGCTTCATAGGAATAATTTAGGGAAATTTCATTTAGATGTGCTAATTATTGATTGCATACAATATGATTTCTTTATCCCTTGTAGCTAGTTTTTCATTGTCGAAAATCAATTCAAAACAAATGCTTATCATTCTACTTGCATTCTAGGAATGTTCAATACATCTCGCGGTGAACTTGAAAGACAAATTGATAAGCAAGATCAACATAAAATTTATCTAAATTTATCTAAAGAAGCATTATAACATTAATGATAAAATTTAGAGGTCTAGGCTAGAAGACATGTTCTGGTGTCGCTAATAAATAGCAGCTTTCCTTAACTGTATGTGATACATTCTGAGTGTGATACCTCATTCCACGTACCTAAGTATATCAAAGCTCGTCCACGTACTTTCGAGTATCTCAGGCGATGTTCTAGTACGAAAAGTACAAGGGGATGCTCTCGCTGTGTGGTTTCGCATTAGACAATGCTAATACGGATTGGGCCTCCACGTACCTACGCGTATATTTGGGAGGACAAATTTACGTTGCTTACCATCCATAGGTAAGTGAATCGGCTGCCTTGTATCTGTGATACACCGAACAAAACATTCAGGGAGAGTGCCTGCACGTACATAAGTCCTTGGTTTACTGGGGCGGTATATTGCAGTTCGCAGTTACTTGGTAAACCTTTTGCCTAAAATTACCCTCTCTTTTTTTTTGTATAAAATCAATCAGCAATCGTCGAAGAAGATCAACGTTTTCCCCGCCGTTCGCGTAGGACAATGAATAAACCACCGTTACCGCTAGAAGCTACACCTAGTAGATGAAGGTGCGCTCATCCTATCGAGTCTGGTACCCATAGAAATATTGGTGCTACATCATATGATATACCAGAGACATCTGATCCTTCGAGTATCGAGTCTCGAGTCATTTCGGTTGATCCCACTTTATCTGCTACTATCGAGACGGAACCCTCATAGTTACCTGAGGAAATTGAAATTAAATACAGTGAAACGATAAATCCAGAACCTGAGCTTGTTCAACTGGAAGTCAATCTGGAACCCATTTTTATTTTACCAAAACATCTTGATCCCGAATTTTAACAAAAAGAAGTTGTTCTGGTGCAACCGTTTGATCCTCAGTCATCCGTAACTATCGAGTCTTCCTCTTTACCGTAGAGTTTACCACCTAAAATTCATCTCAGGCCTGACGATGAAGTACTTCCACCTAGCTTGATTTCGATAGAGGAATAACTTCAGGAAGAGACAACCCCTTTAAGTCCCACTCATTTTAGGTCAAGGCTTCATTTATATCAGTATTTTCCTCATTTAACCTACTCTGCTCCTGTTAATCCTTTTCACTCTCAAGTTCTCGTAGTTTCGTTAGAGTATTTGATGGGTTATTTAACCATGGCAGAGACAGCATCCCATATTGTACCATCTGTTACAGCCACGATAACATCTACAGTTGCTTCATCTTCGATGTTTTCAACGACACCCAAGTCTCATCTTTATGGTGGTCCATCCGTCCCACTGGGTTACCAGGATTTAAATGGAACCTACTCTGGTGTCTCCTCTAGTCCATGGATTTCACCCATGTCATTATTTGGAATTCTATTTTGTTCATCTCTTATGAGTACTGAATGGCCTGTCCCTTATTGACATCATCAACTCAATATCAAGCTGGTCCATCCAATTATCGTCCATCTTATCCAGTATCTATTGAATACCCATCATATGAAAGTCAGTATGTGTTATATCCTTATACTCCATATGCTAGGGGGCACATATTTTCGGTCCATATGGTAGTACTCTATTGTATTTAGGTCAATCATATGTTGGAATTCCTATTTGCCGATGGCAGCCTACTTTTCCTGTTCAACTGCAAGCAGTTGTGTACCAGTATCAACTAGTTCAACATGTTGCATCTATGCTTACTACGCCTATTATTTCTTCTATGGTTGTTTTTCAGTCTACTCAAGCGGGTCCTTCAACCCCTAACCCTCAATTTTCAGCTCTACAGACTCTGATATCTCAGGTTAGTATTCAACAACCATTTGTATCGGGAATTTCACAATCACAGGCTAGTTTACCTTTGTCATAGGCTTCTATTCGCCCTGTCTATTCACAACCGGGTTTGAATTATTATGTCGGGCATTCGTTCTATCAGATCCTATGGCAGCTATTATCACTCCAACAGATTCCCAAAGCTGAAGAAGGAATCCCAACAGAGGTAACCATAGACCAATATTTTGACTTGGTAGCTAGACCTACCAAATCGGAGAAGGCTCTCTCCATAGGGTCACAACCAAGAGGGCTTTAGGAATTAGGGTTTTTAGGCTAGGTATGAGTGCAAAGGTTTTTTTTTATTTGATTGTGTTGGGTTTCAATGGATGAAGATATTAGGTCAAGGGAGCTAGGTTAGGGAAATGGGGTTGCAAAGATTCAATGGGGCAAGGCAGGCATAAGGTTTACCACTTTAAAGATGATTGTGATGAGATGGTTTTTTGGACTGATGAGGAGCTAGGAAGATCATGGGAGATGTATTCTTCCTAAACAGAGGAAATTGGACAAACAATGATCACTTTCCCAAAATAGAGCATGAGAAAGCATGTGTTTTGTCTATCAACTTGAAAGAGATCATACAATATAGATGTAATGAACATGAATACAACACATTATAACATATGAAACTGAAGGAAAAAAAATCATAAAAATCATACCACATGTATACCAAAAAATAGTTGCAACTCTTCTTTATTAACTGGACAATACTGAGTACAATAGTTCCTTAATCAACAAGCTATCATCCAAACGGATTCCAACCCTTGCTAAGAGTGATGAAACGGAAGATATAGACATCAAAACAACCTTCACTCATCCTCAGGGGTCGAATCCATGAGGTGAGGAAGGAATCCACAAAAATATAAACTGATAGTTGAAGTGTAGAATGGTCTAAGTGACTCACTCCTCATTACATTCAAACTGAATCATCTTTGACTAAAGGATAAGTTTACCCAATGAAAGGCTACCCCAAGCTAACTTATCCTTTAGATAATTAGATTTACCATGATGAATTACATTGATAGTAAAATAATTTCTTGAGGTAAAACCAAAAATTACAATGAAAAACCAAAAAAAATGAGTAAACTGGCATAAACGTCATTTTCCTGTCATAAGCGCCCTTGTTGTGTCATAAGAGTGCTCCATGTTTAAGGCCACTTTTGGAGGCCTTCCCGGTGTCCAAATTGGGCCCATGATATCTTGTTGGAAATATTATCCTGTCCTCTTTCTTAATATGCCTTTAGTTCTGAAAATGGTGCTGATTTGACCCCCCAAAAATGCAATCTCCCAAGACTAGTATAAGCGCAATGCCTAGGTAAAAATAGGGGCAGAAACATGTTTTTTTGGTGGTTTTTTTTCCTTTTTCACCTCCTAAAATTGCAAATCAAGCTTGGAAAAGTGGTTTTTTCTAGATGTATATGTCATTACAAATCTCATGGTGGTTTTATTTCTCTCAAAAAGTGCCCCAAACATAAGCGCAATGCCAAGGGCGCTACGCTTATGACCATTTTTCTGATATTTTCATTTGCAGAAAAACACAGTCATGTACAACTTTGATAAAAATGTTGCAACTTGCCTCAAAATTTGTGGAAAGGGTGCTGATGAGGTGGCTAGGCTTGGAGTGAAGCCTCAGCAAGTATTTCCAACCTGTCCTTTTCCTTTTGATGAATGAGAGCTTCAATTTTGGCATTGGCTCTTTTGAGCTTGGCCAATGCAATTTTCTCCTTTCGTGCCTAATGTTTGACTTTCCTCCTCAACAAGTCATTATCCTTATTTTCCTTTGCTAGAAGCTTCTCTAAGTATTTATTGGCTCTATCAAGCCATGGATACCTATTCTTATTTATCTCTATAGTAAGCTGCTCATTTAGGGTTAGCTGGTTAGTTAGCTCAGCCTCCCTTTTCCTTTCTAGAGCTAGAGCTCTTTTCAGCCCTCTAGTTCTAGTTCTCTGTCTTAGTACCTATTTTTCTTCATCATCAACTAAACCATACTTATCGAGTGTTTCATATAACATGACTTTGGCCTTTTGAGCCTCTCTTTGAGCAGTGTAATACTTAACCTCATCAATGACCTGTTTGGTTTTCAATTGTTCTTTCTCTTGCTCAAGAAAGTTTATGACATATTTGGCTTTGTCAAGGTTGGTTTGGAGGTCTTTGATTTTTTCATCCTTACCTTTGATGGCCATGTTAATTATCTAGCTGTCATCATCATCACCTAGGTCAACCAACTCAAACTCATGCTCAGTCTCTTGGAGGATTACATCATGTTTTGCCTCTGGTTGAGTTTGTGTCTCAATCAACTTTCCTTTACCTTTGTCCACCTGTTTTTTTGATGTATAATATATGCCCCCTTCCACTATGTGTGGAGAAAACACATGTATGTGGCCTCTCTGGTAGGTTTTTGACAATGGCTCAACCTCAACCATACTAGCCCTTTCTGCCTCATATATCTCATTTCTGATAGGGGATTTAGTCTCAGTGTGGGATGAAGATAATGGTGGTGAAGTGGATGAAGAGGACTGATATGATGATGGTGAATGTACAGTAGGCTGAGATGGAGGGATGGAAGTGGATGGCTAAGATGATGAAGGAAAATTTTGAGCATGCTAAGGAGGGGGATCTTTGAAGATATCTGGGCTATGAAGGTATCCCATGCAATGTTGAGCTCATTGAGATGGTAAAGTACAAAGATTTTGATAAGAGAATAATGGAAAATACTTTTCATTTGGTGTTCATACTCCCTTTTCTGAGAAATAAAATCCATCTTTTCAACAATCCAAAAAAGGTATTAAGGCATATTGAGAATCCTTACCCTAGTGAAATGCATTAGGAGGCTGATGTGATAGCTATAGATCCTTGAGATTCTACCTTCACATGTAAAGTACTTCATGATTATCTTCATCATGGGTGCAAAAATTTCCACGAGGTAGGAAAAAGGAAACATCTTCTTTTTCTCATTCTTGTATCTAGGTTTTAAAAAGGGATCAAAGTGTTGATTTTCCAAATCACTATTTTTGAACCACCTTTCCCCAACATTTGGGATTCCCGTGGTAGCTGAAATGATGGCAGTTTGACACAGTAAAGGTGACACCAGCTAGGGTAACTTGGTTGTTATGCAATTTAGATATGAAGAGCCTCGTTAACATGGAATGATGTTGAACACTATGAATTTGTTCACAGAAATCATAACAACCAACATCTTTGAAGCATGTTACTGTCATTGGAGAAGCCAAAAGTTCCCTAGTGTTGATAGGTTCATGTCTGATTATCCTGGCCCCTTTATGTGGCCTCCTAGCCTATGTTTCCTCTTCCTCACTATGTGATCTGTTATGTTCCCCTTTTGCTGTTATGGTGTTTTTGTATTCAAACCCTAGGGAAATAGGTGATAGTGTGGCAGGTGAATTTGGGGATAGGATATGGGAAAGGGAATTTTATGGGAAATAGTGTTTAGGGATATGAGAAATGGGGAAGGGAAAAGGAGTGAAAGAGTGATGGGAATTGGGATGGGGAATTGGGATTTAGGAGCCTAGGTCAAAATTGCACCTAGAGCTTAGCATTTTGGGAATTAGTAGCTTAGGGATAGGGATTATGATAGCAACGATTTGGGAATAAATTTTATCAATGTAGGGATTTTATTGAGTGTAAGGGAAATGGGATTTTGGGAATTATGAGTGCAAGGGAGAAAACGATAGTTTCACATTCAAGAAGACACCAATTTTTTTTTAACCAACTCACACATTGAAAATGACTTTGATGAAGAGGAGAATGATGTAAAATTCACTTAATTACTTGATTGGAAGTGTGAAGAATGATTTCTGAATTATGGGGGTGATTTTTTGCAAATTTGATGAGTTTCTGATCCTTCTGGTCATACGCGCAGCACTAAGAGGATAAGCGCAGCACCAAGAGCATACGCGCAACGCCAAGAGGATAAGCACAACGCTAAGAGTATACGTGCAGCGCTAGGAGGATAAGCATAGCGCTAAGAGGATAAGCACAGTGCTAAGAGGATAAGCGCAACGCTAAGAGGAAAAGTGCAACGCTAAGAGGATAAGCACCCTTCTTCTCTATTTTTCTCAATTTTGCTTAGAAAATCGCAAATTTCGCTTTCCTCAGTTGTTTGCTCGATGAAATAAGAGGGAAATGAATTTGAATTTGATGTCTAGGAGTCTTAAATACTTAAGTTATTTTAGATTTAGATCCAAAAACCCACTTTTCCTATGTTTTTTTCTCACTTTTTGAAAGCATGTTGAATATACTTTTTCTTTGACTTTTTCTTCTTTGCGGGATGAAGTTGTTGGAGTTTGACTCTTGTCACTTTGATTTAGTGGTGATCTTCAGTTTGGCATGGAATTTGGAGTTGACAGCTTTTACAGAAGTTACTTATTACATATAAGAAGCATAAAATTACATAAAAAAATGAAATAAATAAAAACTATGTTTTTTGAAAATAATTACATTTGAGTATGAAAATCATACTAGAAACCACAATTACAACTTTAAAATATCATATTTACATGCTGATAATGCTCTTCAGATGATAATGAAATGTTTATTTAATCACTCTAAGACCTTTTTTTGACCTTATTGAGATGACATGGTGCATTTTTGGACCTTGAAAAATGAAACCTAATGACCTAATGGGACCTTGAATGACCTGACTCCATAGTTGACTTTGACTGAAATAAGACATAGTGAAATGAGCTTTTAAAAAGTGTTTTTATGCTCAGCAAGGCATGAAGGTGGGCCAGGAAATGAGAATTTTTTAGGGAAAGTGAGGTTTTATGGCTAGGACTACCATCAATGAAACAATTTTTAGCATGACCTAATGGAATGATATAAAAATTTCAGTGTGGGACACCTAAAATGAGAATGACAAGAATGAATTTTATCACTGATGGCAGAATGCATATTCTGAAACTAACAGCAGCCACAGAAACCATTCCCATAGTATCAATCTTATCCAGGTCCTAGTCAACAATCTTACCCCTATCTGTGTTGCCAACAACAGAATCCATTTGTTGGTATGCACCGACCTATTTCCTAGGTGATTCCATATTATCCTGGTTATGCTCAAACTGACCTTAATCGACATTTTCCATTTGTTGCAACATTAGAGTTATCTGATTTAGATTGGCTCACCAATGATCCCATTCATTATTTATCTTGATGGTCGGTGATTCCTCATAAATTACCCTCGAACACTCCAAAATTCAATGGAAATTCTAGAAAAGACCCCTCTACGCATGTCATGACTTGTCATTTATGGTGTTCATCTAATTCCTTAAATGATGATTCTGTTAGATTGCGTCTTTTCCAACGAACGCTTACTAGTTCGGCTACGAAGTGGTGTATTTAATTACCATGAGCTTTGTTTGATAACTTTACAGCTTTGGCCACTACTTTTTTAACCCACTTCCTGTTACCCATCAGATATGAAACTAGAATAGAACTTTTTACCAGATTTAAACAGACCACTGCTACTCATATATCGGATCATATACATGAGTGGCATCGTCGTCATCGAATGGTTAAAACATTTGTTCCTGATCATCATTTAGCTGAGTGGTTTATTAAATCCTTGTTGCCATCGATCACCTAGCATGTGGCCAAAGGTGGTGTTGTCACTGAAGAGCAAGTAATTGCTCGTGCTCAATATCTAGATTTGATTTACACTAAGTCTGGCACGCTCTATGAAAAGATTCCAAATGCGCTGCGACCAAATTTTATTGTTCCTCCTGCTCCATCTGGTGAGGACATTCATGCCAGTGATGGTGTGATTGGTTTTTCTAGCACTCCGACAGCAACTTGGTTATCTGGTCCTACACTTGTTGTTTCAAATCAAAACCCTATTACATATGATCCTGCGTCTTCTTCTGAAATACATGTCGTGTCATCTGACAAAGGAAAAAGTGACAAGAAACCTAGAAATAGGAAGAAGGGGAAAGATAAGAGTAAATCAAATTCACCCCCACAAGAAAAATCATCTGATTCATCCAGTTCATTTCGGAAACCTCGTTACCCTTGCTTGATATGTAATGAGGAGAATTTTACACAAGATTTTCCTCACTACTTAGAAGTCCCAAAACTTCTTAAGACTTTTGTCACATCTGCAGTGTTGACAAATCCTTTTCCGAACCCGGAAACACATATGGTTGCTACGGATCCTGCTTCTAGTTCGTAAGTGCTTATGTTATCTGCCACTAAGCCCAAAAATGATGTTTTGGTGACGAATCAAAGTAAAGATTACAGTAATCCATTGTCATCATCAAATGGTCAAGATACAGATCAGCCTACCACTTCAAATTCAACCTTATCTGACTCAGATCTACCTCATATCATTCCATAGTTAACAATAAAGCCGCTGAAGGGAGTAGTTCATAAATTGACATTCAGCCCTTGAGCTCATGAAAATCAAAATTATAATGTAGTGGAAGACATGACTCAGTCACCTTCTGCTATGTCAATGCTTAAGGTTCTTCAGAATTGTCCCTCCCAGAAGTAGGGTTTGTTTTCCACGATTGGTGGAATCAGTTCAACGGATTCGAATCTTGTAGTCTTTAATCATGAGGGCTATGTGCCAAAATTACCAGCACAACTAGCATTATTGATTCAAGTAGATGTCTTGAATTGCCTCATTCATCGCACTATCATTGATGAAGACATATCTACTTGTATCATTTCCATGACTTTTTGGAAGTCACTTGGCTCGCCTACTTTGTCACAATCACCTACGACATTGAAATATTTGGACGGTCGTACATATAAGCCTTGTGGAATTCTTAGTAACCTGCAAGTAGAAATAGGGGGAAAATCAGTTACTATTGAATTTGAGGTCATTGATGGACCCCTTGTCTATAATATATTACTTGGAAGACTGTGGGTTTACGCTATGGATGTGGTAGTATCTACTTACTTTCGTATGATCATCTTCCCCCATAAAGGAAGTATCACAACCATTGATCAAATCTCTTTTTTCACCTCTAGTTCCAAGGAAACTGGAAGCATTCCATTTGTTCACAGACCCCCACCTTCTCTTCAGAACATTGGTGTAGGAATATTTAAGGATCCTTCCCTAATGGGCATCTTTTTGTTACCGTCGCCTGCGACATCGGCGTAAATCACAAATATAAAGACCTGAAATATGATATCTTCCACTTCATCTGACTTAAGGAAGATTCCCAATGATTCTGAAGTAGTTAGGTTGGGCAACATCATGCCGCTAAGTCCAATTGAGCTAGCATAGCAATCAATTTTCTTGGCTTATGCGGCCAATCCAAATCCCTTGTCATCAATCGTTTGGGTTGATCATTCTTTGGATTTTGGTACTTATTCTAATCCTTTTTCATGTGTATTCTCGACCGATGAGAGCATATATGGAATCCATGATGCCGGAAGAAGAACCATCGGAAACATCACATCAATGATCCCATATTCCATATTACAATTAAGATAATCCATCTGAACTATATCACCCTACAGTAGTTTATTTCTTGATGAATTCTATTCCTATCCACATTGTCGATTCTGAGAGAAACCCATCAAATATCGAAGAAACAATTTCTATTGATATTTCGACCAAACCAGGTATTGTAGAAAACATGCATGTCGGTGTGTCTTGTTCTCCATCTAAACTTGATACTTACTATGCTCTTTTTCGTGAATTATGAGATGTATTCGCTTGGTCATATGAGGATATGCCAGGTACTGACTCCAGCATTGTTGAACATGAGATTAAAATGTATCCTGATGTCAAGCCGATGCGATAGTGCCTTCATCCTATTCACCCTAATAAATCTATTTCCATTAAAGCAGAGGTTGAAAAAATTTTGTGTGTTGGATTCACTTACCTTGTTCCGCTTACTGATTGGGTTTCTAACATTGTCACTGTCATGAAGAAATAAGGGACAATTAGAGTGTGTGTTGATTATCGAGATGTTAATCATGCTTGTCCGAAAGACAACTATCCCACTCCATTTATCGACCAGATTATTGATGAATGTGCTAGATGTGAAATAGTTTCTTTCATGGATGGATTCTCCGATTACAATCAGATTAATATTCGCCCACATGACCAATATAAAACCACTTTTATATGTCCCTGGGGCACATTCGCTTATCAAAAGCTCCCTTTTGGTTTAAATAATGTTGGGGAAACATTCCATAGGGAAATGAATTATGCTTTTCATGACATCAAGCACATAGTTCAACCATATCTGGATGACTTACCTACACATTCACGGAAATGGGCTGACCACCCGCTACATTTGAGAGCGATCTTTTTATAATGTCGTCACTATAAAATACGCCTCAATTCTCACAAATGTGTGTTTGGTGTTAGTTCTAGTCATTTTCTTGGATTCATCGTGTCAAAAGACGGAATTCAGCTTGATACATTGAAGGTCCAGGCCATTCTTGATTTTCTTGGTCCTTCCAATCTGCTTCAGTTACAGAGACTCCAAGGGAAGGCTAAATTTTTAAGGAGGTTCATTCCTAACTACGCCGAAATGGATAAATAATTTACTCAACTCTTGAAAAAGGGGATTCCCTTCCAATGGGATGAGGTTGTGCAAGCTTCCTTTTGTGTTCTTAAATATATCCTGATCCGAGCATCATTAATCTATCCCCCAAATTATCAGAGTGATTATTTCTTGTATCTCACTACTACTGATACATCCATCGCTATGGTTTTTATTCCAACAAGAATATGGGATTGAACATCCGATATATTATTTGATTCATAATCTTAATGATATGGAAGTTAAGTACACATACGTTGAGAATCTCTCTTTGGCAGTCATTCAAGTTGTACAAATATTTTTCCATTATATCCCGCTCCGAAAGACCATTGTCATTTCGAATTGCAACCCTATGACATTCATTCTGTCACGCAAATTGTTGGAGGGGGGATATTCAAAATGGATCATCATTTTTCAGGAGTTTGGTTTGGAATTCATCAAATCCAAGTCAAAGAAGTCTTTGGTGTTTGTTTAGCTTATCTGTGACATTCCTTCGAGTAGCATTGATCCTACTATGAAACCATCAATTTCGGACAAGTATTTATTTCGATCAAGTCATCTGACCCATGGTATGATGATTTCATCATCTATCTCCAGACCCAAAATTTTCGGCCCAATACCTCTTGCTTGCAATAGCGACGTATTCGATACCAAGACAAATATTATTTGATTGTCGACGATACATGTTATTGTCATGGTGTCGATACGATTTTACATAGGTGCCTCATGCATGAGGAGGCCAAAAAAATTTTAAATGATTGCCACGCTGGTGCATGTGGTGGACATTTGTCTGGTTATGCTATAGCATAGAAGATTATTCGTGCTGGTTACTTCTGGCCTACCACATTTCACGACTTCATTACTACGGTTAGAAGTTGTCATGATTTCCATATATTTGATCGTAAAACCAGCTTGCCGCCAACACCAATGCATCCTGTCGTCGTTGTTGGACCATTTGAAAAATGGGGCATTGAATTCATGACATGTAACCCCTGCTCGGCCGGGGGGCATGGGTATATTATTGTCTTCGTTGACTAGTTTACCAAGTGGGATGAGGCGATGCCTACATTCAACAACATGGGACAGACAACTGCATTGTTCTTTTTAAACCATGTGGTTACACAGTTTGGTATACCACAAGGCATAGTCGCAGATCATGGAAAACATTTTCACAATCACATGATGGATGAGTTGACTGCCAATTTAGGACTATCGTGTGATATTTCTACCCCTTATTATCCACAAGCTAATGTACATGTTGAAGCTATCAACAATATTCTTAAGCGTATGATTCAACACATGATTTGGGTTCATAAACGAAACTAGAATTTGATCTTGTACTCATCTTTGTGGGCATATCGAACCTCAGTGAGAAACGCGACTGGATTTACTCCCTTTCAGTTGGTTTATGGTATGGAAGCTATCTTGCCAATACAATGCAAAATACCATCGTTGAAACTTGTGATTGACCTGCTCCCTGATACTTTTGAAGAAGAGGCGCATCTTTTAGATCTCATCCATCTAGATGAAACACGTCGTGAAGACGCATTGGCCAATGAAGTGAATAAGAGACAAATTAAGGCGCAATATGACCGCAATGTCAAGCCTCGCACCTTCTCGGAAGGAGACCTGATCTTGCTTTATGATTAGGAAGCTGATAAGATAGGAACAGGGAAATTTGAACCATTATGGCACAACCCCTACATTTTCAAGCACATTCTGGCTAAGGGTTCCTACGAATTTGGTAGATTATGATGGGATTCAATTGTCGCAACCTCAAATGGGTTGTATCTTAAACGTTACTATGCATGATTTTGAGTAGTAAACGTTGTATTATATGCTTTGATTGCGTGTGTGTAGCAATGTGTCTTTTAGACTTTTTCATGTGGTTAGTAATACACTTTGCATTTTTTGCAGATCTTCAGAACCATTTGTTGGATATACTGATGGTGCTAGTCATAGTACTCAGAAACTATCCTCTTCAGCATGGGCCATCTTTGCTCCAAGTGGCGAGTTAGTGAGTTTCCAAGGGATTTGTATTGGTCGATCGACCAACAATATCGCTAAGTATAGCAGGTTGATTGATCTACTCTTTAATTCCATTTCACTTGGCATTTATCGCATCATCTTCAGGTTGGAATCACAACTTGTCGTACTATAGCTTACTGGCATCTATTTTGTTTGTAATTAAGCAATTCATCACATGTTCCTTAGAGTTCGTCTTTTGGAAAGACATTTTGATTACATTCAATATCAACACATTTCCATAAACTTTAACACTTTGGTTGATTCTTTGGCGAATTATGTGTTAAATAGACATTTGCAACATATTAAAGACAAATTTTCAATTCACATCATACAATTGAATAGGATTTCACATAATCATAGAAAAACACTGAAAGTAAAATAGATTTATATCGATTTTTTTACAAAAGTTGTGTCCAAGACACGTTGGTCATCTGACCTAAAAATGTATACGGACATGGCATAAGCTAAGTAAACCTAGTGATTCTCATGATAGCAGGTCACTTCTTAGGCTATCATGTGTAGTAGCCTCATCCAAAGGCTAGGCACACCAATGGTATGGAGCTGCAGCCTCATAGGTAACTCCTCGATCCGAGCATTCGATATCCCAAGAGTCAATCCCTCCACATGCTGCTACAACTCAGAAAGAGTCTCGGCTAAATCCAAATCCTGAAGGAATTCTCTTTTGACAGTCAAACCTGCTAGTTCTCCTACCTGCTATGCATGAATCACTGGTCGAATGTTACCTACATCTGCATACATAAAAATATTTATTTTAGTATTGGAAACATCAAAAAACACAAAATATGTAAAAAAACCCCAAAAAATAAAAACATGGTCAAAATTTTACCTAGAGCACCCCATTGAGCACCGACTGGTAAAATCAAATTTGGATCTCCACGGAAATCCATCCTTGCATATGGATGCTCCTCTATGAAGATATTCTATCTTTGGATCCAGCTGAAGAATGCAGTGGAAAATGAGATCGATGACTGACCATCATGTCTAGCCATCAACTCGACTCACCGCTGCATCCATGGATCTATAGGACCAGCTAATTCCAATGTCACATGTTGTGGCTGCATCAATGGAACTCGCTCCAAAACAAAAGTGATCAAGATCGACCCATATCTAAAAAATTTTCTCTTTACACTTTTTACCTTGGTCAGTTCTTCTTTCATCTGAAGGAGTACTGCTTTAGCCCAGTTGAACATGGTTGGCTCAAGACACTCAAGCGCATGTTTCATGTATGATCTATTCGAAACATGTAGTGTCACGTTGCCAGCTAGATTTTCCATTGTGAATAGGAGCGTTCGTAAAGGCATATCACGTACATCTTTGATATTTATCTTTCCATCTTTTTTAGGCAGATTTCCTGGTTGACAAAATTGTCAAATGTAGTCCTTCATTGTTTCACCTCCATGGATGGAGCTTGCAATGGAAATGGGGGCACCACATCCCAATAAACTTGTCAGAAAGTAACCATAATCAACCAATATTGGGAGCACTTTGTCCCCAATGTGAAATTCATGTAGTTTCGAGTCCCATGAATGGATCAAGAACTGCAATAGTTCCATGTGTTGCCTCATCCCTGACAATCTGAAGTACTTGAGCAACCCACAGTCTCTGAGGGATCTCATAGTGTCAGGATAATTTAGGGCAACCATATCATGTTCTTCATGTTCTCTTTCTAGCCACGTAATAAAAAATTTGATCTGATCAATGTCTAAAATCACACCATTGGCTTAATTAGGATCCATTCCATGCAAAAAACTAAAGAAATTTTGGGTAGAAAATAAGATTCTAGTTTTTGAATTTCGCCCAATGCACTCCTGAGTGGAAGACAGAACGTTGCAGAGGAACTAGGCCTCTTTCTAGCCTCTCTGCAACACACTTTTTGACATCCAAGGGTGCATTGGTCATAGGGCATTGTATAGTTACCCTAAGAGCCCCAAAACCCTAAAAAAATTGCATGAAACTAAACAAGAATATAACCAATAGAAAGAGGAAGGTATGATCTTCTACTTGATCCAGACGGCAGAAGAAATATTGGTCCACAGAATATGTCACAATCAACTGCTGAAGTTCGAGGGTAAAACAAGCTCAGAGCACTGAAATTTGAATGGTAAAACTGATTTGGTAATTTCTTATTTTAATAGTCTTTTTTATTAATTTATGCATATTTAATGAAATGACTATGGTTTTTACCCATTTTTACTAGGTAAACAGGTATTGTTAATCCATTTGATGGTTCTTTGAGTAGGTTTACAACTGATTACAGTGAGTTCTTCGTACATGATCGTGAAATGAAATTTTGACCACAAAGCACACTCTTATCTCTTTTTCAAGCTTTGTTAAACATGAAAAAGGAACTCAAAGCACACGTTTATCTCTTTTTCGAGCTTCGTTAAACACAAAAAAGGAACCCCCTTGGAGTTCTCTTTCAACTCTTTTCAAAATCTCAAAATATGAAAATATTGTCGAGCACTTGTCCTTTCTAGCTCGTAAAAGGAATTGAAACGACATCTACTCAGTATAAGTTTAACCCTTTTCTGGACTGAGATAGATTGTGTTTATGAAAAATAAAACCCTAGTCGAACATGGCTAGGAGGTTCTCTCAGGTATTATTTTACGCTTTTTCGGATCCGAAGGACTATTATACGAAAAAGAACTTGTGGATTTTATTTTCGTCCCTTTTTCAAACTCTCTAAACATTAAAAAGGATCGAGTTTTCATTGTCATTAGACTCGTTAAAGCATCAAATAGTGATGGTATTTTCCATCATGAAAAGATCGACTTTTACCTTCGTTAGACTCTTTAAATCATGAAATAGCAAAGGATTCACTTGAAGGGTGGAGTTATACATCAAGCTTATGTTATCCTCCTCAAGCATGTTAAAAAATAAAGAGGTACTAGCTAGCAATTACTGGGGAAAATTGGAAAGGGATAAAATAATTTATGGTATAAATTCGCTCTTAAACATGACACTTATTCACTTCATCTCCGTGATTTTTGGGTTGGATAATCTGCTTGATGGTATATCATACCTATGGTCTATCACACCATCCATTACTTTGGTTTTGGGTCAAATGCTGCCAATTCACTCAGTGTCGTCGATATGTTCAAGAGAAGTCACTCAGTTATTCCTAATCCTTTGCAATACTCATAAAGATTCATTTCATGACCGCCATCCCTAACATTGCTTCATCAGTCACATTCTGTCTATAAAATCCTTACCCTTGTTTTGTGTCATTGATGGGGAAAACATCAATGCCCTCTTGCGATGAGTTGCTTCCTGTCAACATCAGCTCATCATCCAGAAATTTGACTTAGAAATTTAGTACCGTGGAGCTTGCTTACATCAATGACAGGTTTCTCGCTTCCGGCGACAATTTGACATCACAGGACTTCGACCAAAAGACTTTGTATGGTGTTCGACATCAAATCATCTATTCACACCATGCAGAATGTACTATAGTACCTTGAGATCCATTATCATCAACATTGGTTTCTCTCGCATCTGTTAACAGCTCACATCATTAGTTGGTAATGAGACGGTGTCTTCCCATGTTCGACCTCAGATCACATATTCACGTGGTTAGGCTAGTACTTTAAGCGATCGAGTGAACGAGATAGAAGACCCCGGATCTAGTTTCATCCATCGGGGCTGCAATTCAGGAGTAGTATCAAATCATTCATACAATGGTCATTATATCATGGGTCTATATTTGTAGACAAGTCTATATCTGTAAACAACTTTATGATTTTATGATAGTTTATGTGTTGAGTATGGGATATGCCTCCCTCGGAAATTCATGTCCAATATGAACATACATCATGATGTAATGTAATGAAATTTATGCAGGTCATCGTACGCTTCAGATCCTCCTCATCACGTTGTAAAGAAAATCAATCAACATTATCGTTTTTGACTTCATGATTTAGGGGGCAGCTGTTACAGGTCAATTTGGGATCATCCCAAAACATAGATCAGTATCAATTAGGGTCTATCATACTCTAAATTAGTTGCTACATGCCCTAAACAAGTCACCCCATTGGTGGTTTTCCTTCGTGAAAGTTTCACTGCTTAGATTCCATTTGAAGTGCCCCATTGAGTCATCAACGCACCCCTAGACAACAATAACTTCTTTGCAAATCATCTAGTCCCATGCAAGGTTGTGTTGCAGAGGATATAGGCCCACTTTAGAGTGCGTTGGATGACTGGGAGCGAATTGTTCATTGGATACAGGGAATCTTCCCAACTTTTAGTGGCTTCTAGAAGTTGTTCCATCTTTCACCTCATCTGATAGCTTCGAATATGGACACCATGAATCCATTAAACCTCTTATCCTCCTATTCCCATGAACAAGGAAACCTCTTCATCCATTTTTAGGAAAGTCATTCAATGATTCATTTATGTCAAAATACCTTCATCTACTTATAAATATAGCACTGATCATAGTGCACAAGAGAGAAATAATTTGTGTTAAGTAGAGTTATGTTGGTGACATCACAACTCTTGTAGGTATTGTGCATGTATTGTGATGCTGCTGGATTGTTGATGTTGGATGTGATGAGGATGGGACTAAAGCTGGATGAGTGACAGTGAATCGATCAACTGGTTGTACTCTTCCTTCTACTTCATAATAAATACATTTGTTCCTTTCCTAATGCATGTGTCAATGATGTTATATGTGTATTTATGAATTTAATCGATTCAATTTGTGTAACTTGAATAGATCATATTGCCTTTATGTTGTTTTTTGTCTTATGTTTGCCATTGCAGGTATCAATCAAGCGACTTCAGTTAGATTGAGAGCAACGGAAGCGACAAAGGGAGGCGAGGAAAAGCAGACATATTACAAGTAAGTTTTCCTCCCTTTATCTATTCATTTTAAGGAAAAGTCCAGATATCTTTATTTATGTTGTTCTAAGTGCACCACCACACTTAGGGAAAGCATACTTATCCGTAGGTTTGATTTCCATAAAACACATAGGATTTTTCACCTTGGCTCCTCCCACGAGGCATGCGAGAGATAATATATTTATTTTGAGGATCAAGGAATGGCTCCAATGCTCCACTATTAGAGCTAGTGGTGTTCATTGTACACATGTGTCTTGGAACTTTTACTTCATAACAGAAGCCTTCAAGGCCAACACATTCTTCATGCATGGATTATGAATGTTTGTAAGACTATTTTGTGGATGTTTGTATTTCATGTTTTCTTTCACATGGGCTAATATATTTGAACTATTTCAGTTATTTTGGTACTTATAATATTGCGAATGTGTTTTAATGGTTGTTGTTGTTGTCACATCCTTGTGGAATGTTCCGCTAGATATTAGACAAATATTTCTCATTTGTTGGTTGTAATGATCATCACATCTCTGTGGACTATTCCGTTTGACGTCATATGGACCTGTCTTGTTCATGTGTGCCTTTACTAGGGTGGTACTATTGCCTCTCTCTTAGAGGCTCACATTTCCTCCCCTCCGCAGTGAAAGAACTTTGACACACATGTGATCGAACACCCACTAGTCACACCCCGTTGCTTTTCAAAGGCGCATGCACATTCCTCTCTCTTGATAATAATTAGAGTCAAGGAAAATCTATAAGAATACATGGCAACTGGGCCAATATTCTATATGGGGCTCCTACTCCAAACGGTGTGAGGTCTAATTGGTAATTCACATCGGGGAGACCCCTTGGTTGAAGGATTTCCAGCACCGTCAACACAAGGAAAGTTGAAAATAAAAATATGGCTACTAGAAGAGTGGTGAATAACAACTATAGATAACATCATGTTCCCTCTCTTAAAATCACTAGGGGAAATTTTAGAGGCTAATATTTGTAGGTGGGATAATTTTCCATTTTATTTTCGAAAAAAAATCTACAATTTCCATTTTTTCTAAAAATGATTTGCCTAGATTTTATAGTATAAAATTATTTTACCTTAAAAAACATTGAAATTTTATATAGACTAATATAAAATCATTATAAATATAAATATTTTTACAAAAATATTGTTAAACATTTTTACAATTTTCATATTAGGGATTAGTGATATTCACCAAGGTTTCTAAACTTTAAGATAAACTTCCATTGAAAGTCACTATACAAACAAGGTTGACACCTTAGCAAATGAATGAAAGAAGAGCAAAGGGACTATGTTTCTATGGTGACTACAATTAAATGAAGGTCATAAATGTAGTGAGAATAAATTATTCTACATAGACTGTGAAGAGGAAGAAGATATAGAATTGGAATTGTGACAACATCTGGAGCTAGAATAAACTATGGAAACAATATTATTTCATGCATTGGCCAATGTCAATACTACACAAACCATCAATATAGAAGGAAATATATTAAAAAAAAAGGTAACATTGTTGATTTATTCTAGTAGCACCCTCATCAATTACAATTTGGTAAAACTTCTCAATTTCTTTGTGTTTCTAGCACCAAAATTCTAGATAATGATTGCAGATAGATGTACCATAAATCATTTAGGAAAATGCCATAATATTAAGATAAATATGGGAGATTATTTACTAAATAGACTCATTATTATAATCCATGTTGATTTTGTAATAGGGTTCAAATGGTTATAATCATTGGGAACAATGGATCTTAATTTTCAAGATCCTTTCTTGATATTTTTTTTTAGTAGGAAAGGAAATTGAGCTTAGAGGTATCCAAGGGAAAACCTATGAAGTGATAAGCTCTAATAACATGACAAAATTACTCAAAAAGTGACACCATGGTGTAATTTCATAAATGTGCTCATTAGATGTTCAAACATCTATATCCTCTACTTCAATGGCTCTCTAAAATGTTATCAATCATCATTCCAAGGTATTTGGAAATATGCCTAAGGATCTTCCACCTACTCAAGATCATGACAAACCTATTCATTTTCAACTTAAAGTGTACTATCTAAAATTAGGGTTTACATGTTTTTATATGCATGAAAGAGTGATATTGAGCGTCTAATTCAAGAAATTTTAGACACCAAGAACATTCAACCTAGCCAAAGTGATTTCCTTTAACTAGATGTGACGGTTAGACAAAAGGATGGTTCATGGTGTATGTGTCCAGATTATAAACAACTCAAGAAAATGACCATTAAAGCTAAGTTTCCAATTTTTGTAATTAATTTATTATTATATGAATTTCATGGAGCAAATTTATTTACTAGGATGGATCTCCATTAAGGATATCATCAAATCGGAATGAGGAAAGAAAACATTCCCAAAATATCCTTTAGAACACATGAAGGTCATTATGAGTTTTTGGTTACACCATTTGTACTTATTAATGCATATTTAACATTTCAAATCTTAATTAATTATATTTTAAAAATCTTCCTTAAAAAAATTGTGTTAGTATTTTTTTATAACATACTAATCTGCATCAAATCTTGGGAAGAGCATGTACAACATGTTGATAGGGTCTTAAAACTATTGGAAGAGCAACGACTATATGCAAAGCCTTCCAAGTGTGTCTTTGGGGTTTAAGAAGTGGAATACTCAGGTCATATTGTATATCATGAAGGTGTCAAAGTGGACCCTAACAAAAATAAAGCTACAACGGGATGAAAAATCCTCAAAACCTTGAAGAAACTTAGAGGATTCTTAGGATTGATAGGGTATTACTACAAGTTTGTCAAGAATTATGGTCATATAGCGACACTTATAACAACATTATTAAAGAAGGAAGCATTTTCTTGGACTCTAGAAGAAACCAAATCTTGGTAGATGAGCTGATGAAGTATGCCCTTTTTTGTCTCTTTCCCATTGTATAAAAGCAATTATAATGACAACAACATTCCTAAAAACAATTCAAAAGCTACATGGAATCTCAAAGAACATTGTAACTGATACATATCCAATTTTTATTGGAAAATTTTGGACTAAATTATTTTATTGTTTGGGTACTCAATTGGCTCATATCTCATCTTAGTATCCTCAATCCAGTGGGAAAACTGAGTTTGTGAATAAAATTTTAGAAGAATATCTTCATTGCTTTGCATCTAATAAACAAGCACAATGTGTCAAGTGATTTCCCTTGGTAGAAAGGTGGCACAACACATACTTCCATACTTCATAAAAAGAGTACCCATTTATGGCACTCTATGGATATCATCCTCCATACATCACATCACCCTTGAAATGGATTATGAAGGTTCAAGTTGTGGAGGACCACATAGGGCACCAACAAGAGGTTCTCAAACTTTTCAAGGAAAAATTGGTTATAACACAAAATAGGATGAAACAACAAGCATTAAACGTCACAGTGAATGGAAATTTGAACTGGGGGATTCAATATTTTTGAGACTAGAACTATACAAACAAATTTCCCTCAAGAAGCAAAAGAAGGACAATAAATTAGCATTGAGGTTTATGGCCCCTATACGGTGTTGTAGAGGATTGGAATTATGGTTTATAAATTGGAGTTTCCTTCAACTTCACATGTACATCAATTATGATATGTTTCATGTTTAAATAAGGTAATCAATGAGAATATCCCAGTCCAAATTACTTAATAAGAGATTGTTGAAGAAGGGAAAATCATATTATAATGATAAACAATACTTGAAACATAACATTCCTATTAGTAGTACAAACCCATCACCGCCATTGTACATACATTGTACCTAATTTAAATAAGTTACTAATCTCATCTGGAATTCAATGTATGACTATAATTGGAGGAATAATATTTTACTAGTGGAGAATTTTATTTGGACATTTTCGTTTGATGAATTCCATGTGAAAGTTGGCTTGTGGGAATTTTCCCATATCAGCATAGTGGTTATGTATATGACAAAATCAACATAGTTAGTGAGGTTGATGCAATATAGAGGGTATAATATGATTGTGTTCAATTTTACCATGAATAATTTAGGCCTCAGATATTATTTATTAGGTGTATAATTTTTGACAAGTAAATGGTTGTATGCTGCAAACCAAGTATTCTAGGAGTTTAAGTTTATTGGAGTGTTTGTAGCTTCCACCTTACAATGGAACATTAGCTCTAGGATTCTTTATTACTCGAGTTCCATCCCTTAAAGGATTTTTAATGGTTTTTTGGATACCCAATATTTTTTCTTTATTTTCCGTTTCTTCCCTTTTTTTCTTTTGTCAACTTTCTACTTGCCCTATGTGGTTGTATCTCTTCTTATTCATCCTCCTCTTTATCTTCATCTTCTAGTGGTTGATGTGTTTTATTTTATGAGTTAGAATACCCAAGGAGAGTTGTTGTTTGTGTGTGATATGATCAATTTCTTCTTGTTTGTATAACATAATGTCTTAATTGGATAACAAGGAAGGAATCTCTCAAGTTTCAAATGAATGGATGATCTGGGAGTAAAAATCAATATGGTGGTCATGATTATGGGTGAAATCACTTTAGCAAAAGAAATCGGATCTTATTGAGAGAGATATTCAAACTTATTGGCTAATAAAATCAAGGTCAATCCTTGGGACAACTTAGGGATTGAGTTACGCTTCCTTGGATCTTAGTTAATAGGATTGGTTTGGACATCATCTCGACAACTTGACTTTTAGGAACCATTTTCATTGAACCAATAGGAGTTGGATTTCTTGAGGATGATGGGCCTGATTTTAGCATTATTATGGAGGTCGATTGTTTGGAGTCCATTTTTTTAAACTAGTTGCAATTATTCTTCCTTTTCAAGTGTGGAATAAGACAAAGGAATATTTTTTTTTTATATTCTTTCATAATTTTCCCACAATTGTGATACTTTTTACATTCGAAGGGTAATTTCTCATAATATAAAGGTTGAATATTGTTGTAGTCTTTGAGTGCTAGAAGGATTACTTTCAAAAATCATTTCTTTAGGTGATCTACCTATACATTAATCCTAGTGGAGGAGAACATTCCATCTTTATGCTTAGATTTTTCAAAGTAGTGCTTGTGAGAGTTTCCTATGCTTTGCAATGTTTTTTTCTAGTAATGTAGAGGTATATATAGAAAGTGGAACCAATATAGAACCACAATTGGAACATCAATTTTAGGGTTGAAATCAAGGATCCATTTATTTAGTTACATTCCTTTGGTGTCAAAAAAGTATGGACCACTCCTCAAGATGAGATCCCTATCTTCTTTTGCTTCAAACAAGAAAGCATGAAAACCCAACAACAAAAATATTGGGTTAGTCTTTCATTAATTAATAACTACCGTTTCTTTTGAACCTAGATAGTCATTGCTTTAGGTGAAGGCCAAATTCCTATAAACTAGCCAATTATACCATATTCAATGAGGCCAAGACCCATATGCTGACACATGGAAGACAAAAGATGAACCTCCAAAATGTTTTCAAGCTTCTCGATGATGATAAGGCTATGATTTTGAGACTTCCCTAGAGAAAATATAATAGCACAAAATTCTTAATAATTAACATTTGGAAGCTAAGGGAAACCCCCTCTAAAAATAATATACAAGGTTGCAAAAATAAGAACCTTGGTGGTAGTGATAGAAGAGATAAGGAATTGCATTAGTATAATGTATTAAACAATATTTATTAATGGATTCTCTATATTTCACATCTAGTTACATCATTATAGGAAAATTGCAGGAAGTTTGAAATAACATTGAGGTGTGAAGAATTACTTAGATATTGAAGAAGCTTCTTATAAATGCACTAGTGATAATATTATAGATCTAGATAAAGATCTTCTTTTCTACATATATGTGCAAAAAGAGAATTTTAATTATCCTTACCATAATTTGTATGTAATATGCTACAAGTCTTAAAAACGAAAGAAACATGAGATGAACTATCCTTCACTTGAACTAGAAATATTGTAGTAGTCCATGCTCTAGACATGTGGATACACTACCTACACACTACTTCATTGGTAGAATGTCTAAAACAAGAATATGCTATGATATTTTGAAATAATTGTTAATTCAACAACATTTGATGTAGGACAAATGAGATGACTGTAATTTCTTAATGAGTATGACTTTGTGATCAAAATATAAATTAAATGAAAGAAAATTAAATTGTAAATTCCATAAACACCCCACAACCATTCATTTTTGTAAGTTTGGTGTGAGACAAAAATAAATAAATAACACAAAAGTCTTATAATAAATGAATATTACTTTTAATTAAAAAATATATATATAATAATAAGGACAAATTACATCATAAAAACATAGGATTATATTTAGCTAAAAATAGATTAAGACTTATAACAAATAAAGTTCAAATATATGTATTTGTCCTTATTCCAAAAGTTCTCAAGATCATAATCATTAATCAATGTGTGAGATGTAGAATTACTTCTAACTAATGAAGAACACTTGGACCAAAAAATATATATGAAAAAGTTATAAATAGATTATTCAACTTTATAAATAAGCTCGCTCAACTTATATATATAGTGATCACGTCTTCTTTTAATTAGGTTAGAAATTTATTCATTCATAATTAAGTGTTATAAATTGTCAAAGAACTCTAGCGTGGCTTTATTTTAGTTTGTTGTTATATTTTTGTTTTGTGTTGTTATATTTTAGTTTTTACAGGGGTTTTATTTTTGGGAGACATGTTAGTTTTGTTTTTAGAGATCTGTTTTGTGTTAAAATCTTGAAAAGTTGAAAATAATGAGTTTTATTTTCAATAATCATAGTTTCTCAATTTTATTATTAAAATTATTGTTTTATATTATAAAATATAAATATTTTATATAATTTTTAATTATATTTAAAATAATTGAAAAATAACATAATAATTTTTTTAATATTTATTAAAAGTTAAACATGTTATTGAAGAATTGCAGTGGAGAGGAAAAATTATCTAAAACCCTTGGCACAAATCTAATTTACATCATATAATAAAAAATAAATAAATAAATAAATTACTTCACACATAGATTTATATATATATATTACAAATGTATAATTGGGAGACAATAATGATGTGTTGGGACATAATTATATACTCTTCAATATATAAGTATAGGGAAAGTCTAATTATTTTATGTTTTTATCATTAACCAAAACGGAAAGATGTAATTTTTTATGAGATATTTATTATTTATTTTTCTAAATGTATTTTTAAATGCATAAAACCTTGAAAATCCTAAAAAAACTTAATATATAAAGATTTAATAATTCAAATATGTTATTTTAACAATTATTTTATTTTACTTTTCCAAATTTTAAATAAAACTAAAAAAACTTATTATAAAAAAAAAAATCATAAATTATTTAACTACATTTATAAATATACATTTATGAAAATAACTAATATTGAATTTTAAATAAATTTATTAATAATTTAATTGAAAATAAGTATTGTATACCTCTTTTTATTTTAAATTATTTTCATAATTATATAAACCATTGTGAATTTGATAGATTAATAAAATTAAAACATTCAAATTAATATAAATTAAAAATGTATAAATTTAATAAGTTATTAATATTATTAGAACATTTAAATTAATTAAAAATCAAATGACCTTTTTCCTTATTATTAGTCTCTGTCGTCACACAGAGACTCTTAGTAATCGATTTATGCGTCTTAACATTAATTTATAAATAAATAAATAAAATTATGCAACCTTTTTATTTCATATTTCGAAAATCATACAGTTATGATTGATTTTTTTAGCCAATGTGAAATTTCATTGTTTTGGCTTCTTCCGGAGGCATCATATTAAGTTAAAAGGGTTTCTCATTCTTATTTTCTGAATTGGAAGTAATGTTGTTGAAGTAATGCTAACATTACTTGCTTAACATTAAATGTTTAATTGTTCCATTCTTCGACTATGTTATGCTATGTTAGCCATTGATGAAATGGTGTTGGCTATTGATCCCAATTGGACTGTGTTTGGGTGTGTGATGCCAGTTTCCAATCATAAAAATATATAATTGATACAAGTGGGTAACTCCAGTAGAGCCATAGATCATGGAACAGATGGGGTCGCTAAGCTTACTTATTTTTCCTCTAATTAGAGAAGGAAAAGAAACAAGTATACTAGGCCTAATTTTTGCTTGGTAGGCATCATTGTTGTCGATGTCTCTCCCATATATTGGAGTATTTTTGCTGCTAATTCCTGTAGAAGTTAACAAACCTTGATATTTAGTTGTTGGGTTAGATCCTTATCGGGTTAATTGGTCGATTCCTGTACACTAAGGAAGAAAAAAACAATGCTTATCAAACCTAGTGTTCCTTGCTTAACCATGCCATGGAGAATCTAAGGTCCTAGTTCTTCAACAGGGGATTAACTTAGTTATACAATTGAGACGCTGGTTATATATTTGTTTGCTTAGAATTTTCTTATATCACACTATATCTCAGTAAATGACACTATATAAGTAAGTTAAACATAGTAAATCACACTATATAAGTTAAACAAGAATACCTTCTGAGGGGTGTTCAAATCCAGAGTCAACTCTGGTTTCAAAAGAAAATACCTGAAGCTTAAACTATGAATGCCAACATAACCTCTGCAGAATAATAAATGGAGTTAGTTGTTAAGCAACAAATGATCCGGGTGCCTAAATTCTTAGAAGCATACATAAACTTACTTCTTTAGAGTTTCACCTGCTCCCCTTCCAGTAATTGATTCCTCTACATAAATTCTTAGAAGTTGTGCATAAATTCTTGAGGTATTATTTTCAATCAATAAACATTAATACAACCACCCAATTCTTAAATTTTAAAATCATAGTAGCCAACGCTTCTTTTATTCAAGAAAAATAGGATTTATATAAATCTCAAACGGAAAATAGACTATTTGCATTCCACAGATTATTTCATCTAGTATTAAAGCCATCATGGATCAAATTAAACAGAAAAATAGGACACAACTGCATCAAAAAAAATTATGGATTTCTGACAACACGCCAGCAATTATAAATATGGAAAATTTATAGATATCTTAGATAATATTGACAAAGGCGAACAAAAAAGCTAACATTCTTTAATGGTCAAAGAATGTAACAACATTTCAGTTCACTATTGATAAGAACCGATCTTACTAGGAGAGAAACTTCAATGTGACTAAATTGACACATCACAAGAGACTGAGAAACAAGGTGGAGATAACTACGAGAATAGAATCAAACTCTCTGATATGGTCCATTTCAACACTTCAAAAGAATAACCCAAACACTAATTGTTTGACACATCAATATGAAAATAAAGTAGCTCACCAGATATTACACAATAATTTCAAGCCATCATTTTTCTTAAAATAGGAAGGAAATTGGAATTCTATTTCTTATTTGCAAAGAAGAAAGAAATTCAATACTAATAACATTGACTGTGAATAATAACATTACCATAGTAAACAATTAGTAGGAGTATCTCATAAAAAAATGATAAAATAAAATGCTTTATCATTATAAAAAACTAAAATGAAGAAACAACTACGAGGTAGGAAACCAAGCATGAGAAGAAGTGATTTAGAAACAAAGAAACCCAACAAACAATCATTTAAATTTTCAATCATACAAACAACAAGGAATAACTCAAATTTTCAATAAAAAAAACATCCAAATTCAGTAATAGCGCTCCTTTGTTGTGGCCTTCCCCGCTAAGAGCAGCCCGACGTGGTAGCAATATTTCCCGTGAGGAAATGGGTAGAACTTTCAACTGAAGCTCTCCAATACTTATTCACTGTAGAATCAAATGGCGTTGAAAATCCATACGGGTAAGAAAGTTGTTCGGATGCGTGAAAGGTTATCTGTTACTCAAAGTTTTCTCTCTTTAGTTCAGAATGAAATGAGAATGATAACGATTTTTTCCATCTGATTATCTACGTCACATCTTAGGAGGGCTAGTCAATGGATGTTCTCCCTCAACGAGATCGAGAAATAGAAGGTGTTCAATGAAGATAACTTTATCTCATGTCCTCACACCCTCCATTATGGCCAGTTGTTAACACACACACATATATATAGGGATAAGGGAATGAATGAGGATTGAAACCACTGAATCAAAGCTTTCTCCTTCGACCATAAAAGAGACTAGGCCTCTATTCCTCTACCTTCTGCAATGATATATGTTCTTGGAATGGTTACAAGCTTTATGTTCAATGTGTAACCTCTTCTCTGGATGATTGGCTGATTACTTCTTTGTGTGTAACCTGCACACAAGGAACCATATTACGATGCTCTTGAAAGACTCTTTTCTCAATGCTAGGTATCTCACCCTGTTTCAATTTGAATACTTTGAGCAATCTATGTTGGTTGTCTTCAAGGATTGGAAATGCCGAGGCCAGTGCCAACAATGGAAAGAAAATGCACCCTGCCTATGTTGTTGGGAAAATGAGAAATGAGAAAGATACTAGGAGAAATGTAACTGAATTGGACAACTGAAGGATAAAACACTTTTAAACTTTATTGATCAAAGTCTCTGTGCATACAAGCCTCTCGGGCCACCTCTTTTAACTTAGACATATTTCGTTATCTCGTTATTCAAATATATCTCGTTATTCAACCTACATTTCGTTATTCTAACTACATAGGTAATAAGTAAATTTACATTTGTTGTCACATTTTTAACAAACTCCACCTTAACAACAAATTTCCTAATGCCCATTCATCATCTTTTCTGCAAGCTAAGAGAAGCAAGACACCATCTCAGCTTCTCTACTGTAACTGGCTTCGTGAATATATCTGCATGATTTTCCTGTGTGCAGACCTTCCTGAGGACTACTTTGCCGCCTTCGATTACATGTCTCACAAAGTGATACCTTACATCGATGTGCTTGGTCTTGCTATGATAGGCTGGATTTGTAGCCAAATGAATAGCGCTCTGACTGTCACAAAACACATTCACTTTCTCCTACGTCCTTCCAATCTCATCAAGCAGACCTTTTAACCAGATTGCCTCTTTACAGGAATCTGAAGCAGCTATATACTCTGCTTCAATAGTGGACAAAGCAACTGTTTCTTGAAGCTTTTACATCCAACTGATTACTCCACCTGCAAGAGTAAAAACATAACCTGTAGTAGACCTCCTTTTGTCCAAATCACCTGCATAATCAGCATCCACATATTCGTAGACTGTACCTTCATGACCATCAAAGTTGATGCAATGGTCACTTGTGCCTCTCAAATACCGAAGCACCCATTTCACTACTCGCCAATGTTCTTTCCCTGGATTTTCCATGAACCTGCTAACAACTCCAACTGCATGTGAAATGTCAGGTCTTGTAGATACCATCGCATACATTAATTTGCCTACCGCATTTGCATATGGTACACGAGACATATACTGATTTTCTTCATTATTTCTAGGACTTAAATCCGAAGAAAGCTTAAAATGGGAAGCTAATGGAACATTAACAGGTTTCACATTGTTCATACTGAACTTTTCAAGTATTTTCTCCACATACTTCTGTTGTGATAACCAAAGCTTACCATTCTTCTTGTCTCTATGTATCTCCATGCCCAAGATATGTTTTGCCGCTCCAAGATCCTTCATTTCAAACATCCTAGAGAGCTGAGCCTTTAACCTGTTGATTTCTTCCATGCTTTTGCTTGCAATAAGCATATCATCAACATACAACACCAAGATAATGAATATGCCATTGAAACTTTTGAAGTATACACAATGATCATACTCACTTCTAATAAAATTCTGGCTCACCATGAAGGAATCAAACTTCTTGTACCATTTCCTGGGCGACTGCCTCAGGCCATACAATGATTTCCTAAGCTTGCAAACTAATCTTCTGTTGTGACCTTGTACAAAACCTTCTGGCTGATCCATATATATCTCTTCATCCAAATTACCATGAAGAAAGGTTGTTTTAACATCTAACTGTTCTAACTCAAGGTCAAGTAAAGCAGTTAGTGCTAACACAGTACGAATAGAAACAAGTTTAACTACTGGTGAAAAGATCTCATGAAAGTCAATACCTTCAACCTGAGAATACCCTTTTGCAACCAGTCTCGCCTTATACCTTTCGATACTTCCATCAACTTTTATCTTCAACTTGAAGACCCATTTGCACCCAACAACGCTTCTCCCTTCAGGAAGTTCTACAAGATCCCAGGTATTGTTCTTGGCTAAGGAGTCAATTTCTTCTTCCATAGCCTTTTTCCATATCTTTCTATCTGCATCATCAATTGCTTCCTGATAACAAGATGGTTCCCCATCTTCAGTAATCAATGCAAATGATGAAGCAGAGTCTTCATACCTTTTTGGTGTTCTTCTTTCCCTTGTAGACCTTCTTAGAGTGACTGGTTGCTGACTGGATTCTGGAATTTCTCCAGTTTCCTCTGCTTCTCCACCTTTTTCAGAAGTCTCTCCTTCCTTTCGACTTTCTGGAAAAGGTACAGTCTCCAATTCAATCTGCTGACCTGGCGATACCTACTTCTGTTCAACTTTTTCAACATCTGATTTTAAAAGAGACGATTCATCAAATGTTACATCTCCACTAATGACTATCTTCCGTGAAGTAGGATCCCACAACCTATATCCCTTCACTAAATAATCATATCCAATAAAGACACAACATTTTGATTTTGGATCTAATTTTGAACGTTGATTTCTAGGAATAAGAACATAGGCATCACAACCAAAAATATTCAAATGCGAATAATCACAAGACTAACCCGACCAAAATTCTTCAGGAATTTGACAGTTTATTGCAACCGAAGGTGATCTGTTAACTAAATAACATGCAGTAGATAATGCTTCTGCCACAACTCCTTTTGTAGATTAGCATTACTAATCATGCTTCTGGCTCTTTCCATAAGAGTCCGATTCATCCATTCAGCAACACCATTCTGCTGAGGAGTATAAACAACATTTTTATGTCTAACTATCCCTTCATCCTTACAAAATTGTTCAAATTCTAAAGAGGTAAATTCACCGCCATTGTCAATTCTTAAACATTTGATTAATTTGCCTGTTTTCTTTTCCACCATTGTTTTAAATTGTCTAAACACATTAAACACATCATCTTTCTTTTTCAACATATAGACCCAAACTTTTCAGGAGAAATCATCAATAAACGTTAAAAAATACAAGGCACCTACATAGGACACAGTCGGAGATGGTCCCCACAGATCATAATGAATGTAGTCCAAAATCTACTTACTATTATGATTGCTAGACTTGAATCTTTGTTTACATTATTTTCCAAACACACAATATTTACAAAAATCCAACTTCAAGTATTTCAAATCAGGAAGTAGCTTGCGGTTCATCAGTACCTGAAGACCTTTCTTGCTCATGTGACCCAACTGCTGATGCCATAGATGAGATCCTTCTTCTGATTTATCTGACACGATCACTGCTTCACTAAATTGAGTAATTCCCTTGAGTCTGTGTAGGTTTCCAACCTTTTCAGCCTTCATAACAACCAAGGCTCCTTTCGAGAGTTTCAGCACTCCATTCTGACCTGTAATCTTATAACCATGCGAATCCAAAACTCCCAAGGAAATTAATTTTTTCTTTAGATCAGGTACATGCCTAACATCAGATAAGGTTTTAATTGTACCATCATACATTTTAATTTTCACATTTCCAATCCCAACAGTCTGACAAGATGCATTATTTCCCATGAATACAGAATTACCATCTACAGTTTCATATGATGAAAACCAATTTCGGTGCGGACTCATATGATGAGAAGCACCAGATTCTAATAGCCAATAGTCAGCATCTTGTGAGATATTACAAACAAGGAGTGCTTCAGCAATTAAAACCTCATCATCCATACCTGAATCGACTTGATTTGCTTCCTTGTTATTGTTTTCTGCCTCTTTCCGTTTCCAGCAATCCTTTTTGAGATGTCTCGGTTTGTTGCAGTACCAGCATTTTTCCTTACTCTTCTTGCCGCCCTTTGACTTCGATCTGGAAGAACCTCTTGTCTTTTCCCCCCTTTCATTTGACCGACCTCTAGCTACCATGGCTTTAGGTGCAGAAGTCTCAATGCTAGATTGTCTTCGTACCTCTTCAGATAAGAGAGCACCCACAACAGATTCAAGTTTTAATGAATCGGCAGTGCTCAAACTAACTGAGGTCACGAAGTGATCCCATGACTCAGGCAGGGAACACAACAAGGTTATTGCCTTGTCTTCTTCCTCCATTTTTACTTCCATATCAGACAACTGACAAATAAGCGTATTAAAAACATTTAAGTGATCTGCAATTTTCATACCCTCCTTCATCCAAAGGTTGTACAATTGTCTTTTTAAATAGATTTTGTTTGTCAAAGATTTTGTCATATAGAGTGTTTCCAATTTCTTCCACAACCCTGCAATTGTACTCTCTCCAACAATATTGAAGAGTACTTCGTCTGCCAAACATAACCGGACAGTACTGAGAGCTCGGGCATCCAAGTCCTCCCAGTCCGAACTTGACATGTTTGCTGGTTTTTTAGTTACTCTGTCTAATGCCTTGTGCAACCTGTGTTGCACCAGCAAATCCCTAACCTTCAGTTTCCACAGAGCAAAATTGTTTTTCCCGGTGAATTTCTCCACCTCAAATCTTGCGTTTGTCATTTTCGCCATTTCTCCTACTAATCCTCTTCCTTCAACTAGGGTTTGATACTAATATTAAGTTAAAAGGGTTTATCATTCTTATTTTCTAAATTGGAAGTAATGTTGTTGAAGTAATGCTAACATTACTTGCTTAACATTAAATGTTTAATTGTTCCATTCTTCGACTATGCTATGCTATGTTAGCCATTGATGAAGTGGTGTTGGCTATTGATCCCAATTAGACTGTGTTTGGGTGTGTGATGCCAGTTTCCAGTCATAAAAATATATAATTGATAGAAGTGGGTAACTCCAGTAGAGCCATAGATCATGGAACAGATGGGGTTGCTAAGCCTACTTATTTTTCCTCTTATTAGAGAAGGAAAAGAAACAAGTATACTAGGCCTAATTTTTTCTTGGTAGGCATCATTGTTGTCGATGTCTCTCCCATATATTGGGGTATTTCTGCTGCTAATTCCTGTAGAAGTTAACAAACCTTGATATTTAATTGTTGGGTTAGATCCCTATCAGGTTAATTGGTCGGTTCCTATACACTAAGGAAGAAAAAAACAATGCTTATCAAACCTAGTGTTCCTTGCTTAACCATGCCATGGAGAATCTAAGGTCCTAGTTCTTCAACAGGGGATTAACTTAGTTACACAATTGAGACGTTGATTATATATTCGTTTGCTTAGAATTTTCTTATTCACACTATACCTTAGTAAATGACACTATATAAGTAAGTTAAACACAGTCAATCACACTATATAATTTAAACAAGAATACCTTCTGAGGGGTGTTCAAATCCAGAGTCAACTCTGGTTTCAGAAGAAAATACCTGAAGCTTAAACTATGAATGCCAACATAACCTCTGCAGAATAATAAATGGAGTTAGTTGTTAAGCAACAAATGATCCGGGTGCCTAAATTCTTAGAAGCATACATAAACTTACTTCTTCAGAGTTTCACCTGCTCCCCTTCCAGCAATTGATTCCTCTACATAAATTCTTAGAAGCTATGCATAAATTCTTGAGGTATTTTTTCCAATCAATAAACGTTATTACAACCACTGAATTCTTAAATTGTAAAATCATAGTAGCCAACACTTCTTTAATTCAATAAAAATCATAGTAGCCATTAAGGCCAGTTGTTAACACATATATATAGGGAAAATGGAATGAATGAGGATTGAAACCACTGAATCAAAGCTTTCTCCTTCAACCATAAAAGAGACTAGGCCTATGTTCCTCTACCTTGTGCAAGGATATATGTTCTTGGAATGGTAATTACAAGCTTTATGTTCACTGTCTGATGATTGGCTGATTACTTCTTTGTGTGTAACCTACACACAAGGAACCATATTACAATGCAATTGAAAGTCTCTTTTCTCAGTGCCAGGTATCTCACTATGTTTCAATTTGAGTACTTTGTGCAGTCTATGTCGGTTGTCTTCAAGGATTGGTAATGCCCAGGCCAATGCAAACAGTGGAAAGAAAATGCACCCTGCCTATACTGAAGATATATATTCAGTCTAACAATACCTATCTCCTATTGAATAGATCCTTCAAGTTTAATAGAAATCCATGATTGAGTTATGGACTTCAAGGATTCACTTTGCAATTTAAAGGTGGTAATTGTTGCTTGAAGAGAAACTATCCCACTCTTTTGAAATGTCTTAGGGAGCAAATATTGATTTGAATAGTTCTTCAATGTCGAACTTTGATGAGAAACTGTACCCAGAAGCTCTTGCTCAAAGTAGGGATTAGCTACCATGCAACCAATCTTGTTAATAAAAATATATTAATATTAAAATTAAAAATATAATTTTATTAAAATTGTTATCATAATGGTAAAACTATTCATATAGGTCAATCTCTAGGTTCTCTATAATGTTATAGTTATTATAAGGTAAAAACCATTCATATGGTCAGTCTATATGATCTATATAAAGGTTTTTCGGTCCATGTAAAATATTATTATTTTGGATTGCTATGTATATGCATGATTTGTTTTTACTGTTATCCATAATAAATAAATAAATAGATAAATTAGTTTAAGATTTGTAAAATAAATAAATATATTAGTTTTAGATTTGTAAAATTAGATTAGAGATATGTGAATAAGGGATATAATTAAAAATATTATTGCTTCCAAATTTAAGGATGAGTTGTGGGAATATATGGAGTTACAGGGAAAGATGAAGCTAATTTATCATTAGGAGGTAATCAACCCCAATCTTTCTAATCAAAATTATCTTTCTGTCTTGACCAGTGTTAAGAAGAAAATGAACATTGCAAACATAAGAACTAATTATCATAAGCTTCAAAGTGGAACTGGGCGATGGTTAATTCCCAAAACACCTTGGGAGACACCTTTGGGATACTAAGAGGGTTCAATATGAAAAACACTTTCTCTTGGATTGCTCAGCTCTTATATTCATTCTCACTTCCAAAACCTTTGCCACACTACCAACCTTCTTGACATGTTAAGTGAACAAAATTATAGTGCTCTAGGAATGTTTCTCTCTCTTTTTTTATCATAGAAATAAAATATTAAAGAGTCTCAATTAATATCTTACTTTCTTAAGGTCTAATAAATCATATTAATCTTCGTGAAAATTAGTCATCATCATTAATATTTTTATATGATTTTTAATTTTTATATTATTAAAAAAAAATTAATATTATTAATTATAATTTAATTTCATTAACGTAATTAGATTTTGAAAATTTTATTTTATAAAATAATTAAAGTTTATAGTTAAGAGATAAACGCAAAAATTTCCAATTATATTAAAAGTAGTTTCAGTGACATCAAGCATCACAAGTTTTTAAATTACAAACTAATCTCTCAAGTCAAAGACACTTTATTAAAAAGAATTATCCATCCAAAAATATAATAAAAAAATTTCAATCTTCGATTAATATTGATATGAAAACACATAAATTCCATTTGTGATATAAATTAATGAAAATAATAATATTTTTTAATATTAATATAAAATAATAACTTAATGAAATCAATCCCAATGTTTCGACAACAAAATCTAGCTCTATTAGATATTGTGCAAAATGAGCATGTTGCAAGTCATCGTATGGAAGATGAAATGGATGGAATGTGCCTTCAGATAGGAGGATTTCAAGCTTAAAGGACTAATGAAGACTCCAAAAGCACTACAAGCAGAGCCCCAGAAAATCAAACTCTGTAGATCCAACATAGTAAGCTATGATATTACCATGCAAATGTATTTTTGTTAATGGAAAATTTTATAGAATTTACACCAACAGAAGTATAATTATGATAGAAGAAAGGATTGTAGCAAAAATCAACTATATTTAGTAAAGAAACCTCCTTCTTTCCTCTTAAATCCTATGATCATTTTGAACATGATGTAAATCTCCCACGCATTTTCCTATGATCAAGCATAGAGTTAATTCTGATGATGTCCTTATTGTCTAAAAAAAACTTAACAAAATCACATTCATTTAATTATCACAATCTAGGGAAATAGTTTATAAAAATTTAAAAAAATCTATATCAAATTATTTCTAATACAATTTTTTTTTTAAACAATCCAAAATATTTATATCAAAATATTTCTAATACAATGTTTTTTTTAAACAATCCAAAATATTTATATTTTCAAAAATTTAAATAAAATAAAATTATGGAGGTTTGGAGTAGTCTGTATCTAGCAGCTATATGCAAACAAAAGAACATGTGTGTCCTGAGGAGATAATCGGAGAGACTATCTGCCCATGAGAGGGAAACTAGATGATCTCCCAAAAAGTTCTAAACCATGATCATAATGGTTTGGCAACATAACAAAGTAAACATATCTGAACATAAGTAGACAAGAGAAAAAAAACATGGAAAATTAAGACACTAAGAGTGATTGTCTTGAGAATTTAGCATGCATGTTTGGGCTAGTCCTTGTCCTGGTCGGTATTGGTGTGGGTGAGATGTGCTTGCTCCCTTGGAACCTTGCATTGTTGATCTTTTTTCTTCCTAGCATGTTCCTGTTGCTCTAGGTAGAGGAAGGGGTCATCGTGTCCTTTAGGAATCCAAGGGGGATGCTCCCATTCGATGAACGCTTTCCCAATCTAGGAATCAACCTCCCTCCATGAGGGTTCTCTCTTGGTTTTTCCCTCATCACCAGTCTGGTTGGCCAAGTTCCGCGCTCGTCCAGTTGGTTCTAGAGAGCTATGGCAGTCTCCCACCCTTAGTTTCTTAGCCTAAGGTTTAGGGTGAACTAGACTAGAGGGTCTTTATCCCTGACGAGAAGAGTCAATTGATTTTATCTTGTCATTCAAATTGGAGGACACCAGAGGAGGGGGAGGAGGGGGAAAGGGAATTCCAATTTTTTTTTGCAAATTTCGTAAGGTTGTGCATGTGTGAACTAAGTAGGTGTTGATTTCATCTATTCTACCTTCAGTTCTCTCCCTAGCTTCTTCTTGCTCCCGAATTTATCTGCTAAGAGAATTATGGATGGCCCGGTGGTCATTGCTTGTGTTCCTTTTCTCTTGTGCCTCCATGAAAGAAACAAGGCAGCATATATGCATTAGATTTCCTCATGGAATTTTTATTCTCCCTGACCATGCTAGGGAGGGAGAGGTTGGTGCTCACGACCTTTTCCACCTCTTATGGCTCATCCCCTTTCCCTCACCATGATGAATGGACTTGTGTAATCTCTACCTCTGATCTGAAACCACCTGATTTTCGCTACCCCACAAGGCCCCCAGTGACCATCCACTCAAAGAGCATAGAGATTAAGGGAATGAATGTTGGGTTGCACAGTAATGACAGGATTCATGTCTTGCCCAATGCATAAATGCCTTGTAGTCTCCTGAACCTTTGTTGCCTGGATGCAATGAATATGGCTCGTGGTGAGTCCAAAGAATGGTTGTTGTTATCACCAAATTGATTATGATTGGCTGCTCATCAATCAACTTAATGTAACTCTTTCAAATCACTTTTGGCTGAAGATTAGCCTCTTCAGTTTGAGAGGGCTCTCTCAAGGTAATTTATAATTTTCAATGGAAATTACAGCATATGGCTAACTCTATAACTGTAACTTGATTGTGATTGATTGCAGGTTGAAAATGTAAGAACTTGCTACCATTCGGCTATGGGGTAAACATCAGTAAACTCAATGAGAATATTTCTTCTTATGGAAACTGAGGCAACTGAAGGTTTCAATGAAAGGTAGTACACACATAAAACACAAGAAGAAAACAATAGTTTAACCTCTAAAGGAAGTTAGAGCATGTCACCATGAGTTATGGGTAATTAGACATCAAACTAATTGCAAATATTAGAACATTAAAGATATAGAACATAAACACATTTAACACCTCCTTCAAATCTCAGGTAAAGAAGAAAATATCACTGTATATTACTGAAACTGAAAACTATTACAGAGTAGTAGTTTAGCACAATATTCTCTAACCCTTTGATATTTGATTTTCTGTTTATAAATAGACTTTCTTTACATTACATAGGATTCTGGATCATCGAACCTTCAAACTGACAGCTAATCATAACTGACACATCTATAAAAAGACACCTATCCATTAAGAGTTAATATCCTAATAGGACTCTGGTTATATTTATTACAACTACTAACTAAAGGAGTGCATAATTACATCAAAAGTAGTTCGGATGCTCGAATGGCACTATCCATCATCAAAAGAATAAATGCCCTCACTAAAACACAAAACAATCGACCCTTTTTTCCCGTGTTGTGTTGTTGCTAATGTGCTGATGTAGAGGGGCAGTTTAGGATGTGGACCTCAATTCGTTGATATGTTGACAGACGAGCTGAGAGCTGTGCGGGCAGATCTGTTGTTGAACAGAGTGTTGAACACTTTTGGCTACCCGACTCGACCTTTGTGTTGTTTTATTACCCGAAATCCTCTTGTTGTGTTAAAATCTTTTTATAAATAGAATAGCGTGAAAAACCGATATACCGGACCTAAAATTTTTCAAATTTCAATTTTGAAGCGCATCGCATCCGCGCACTTCGCAACCTTTAAAGTTTAAGTTATGAATAATACAATCTGTGATGTGATGCGATGGGGAGGTGACGTGGTAGGGAAGAAATGGGACCAGACCACAGCGCGTATCACAACTTTTAGCTTTTAGTTATAAGATGCGGGGGTTAACTTTTGAAATTTGCGAAGTGCGAGGAAGAGGGATCCACTAGCTATGTGGCAGATTTTTATGAATCAGTGAAGGTTTAAGCGGTAAGTGTTATAAATTTTATATGGTATATAATTGTATTGCGACGACTATGCAATGGGGGCGGGGATGTTGAGGTGGGGCCAACTTACCGCATCAAAAATAAAAATAACTAGACTGTAGGCGCTCACAAGGTAATTTAAAGTATATGCAATGCAATATCGCAAATTAGCCATCGCATTATTTACAGTTTAGTTCCTGATGTGAAACATATAAAATCTGTGAAATGCAACGAGGACCCCACTTTAATTGTGATCGGGGTTTGAAAAGTGATGAAAAGGTAAAGGCGGAAAAAGGGTAAGTTTAATGATTTTCAATGAAAAATGAAATGAAAAGGGAAGCATGGTGGGTAAAATGGGTCCCACTTCATCATATTTTGTCCTTCGAAAGGTTTGTAGGAGATGGTAATGTAAATGATTTTGGGTTTTGGTCTACGGGAAAAGTGATTTTGAATGTATGGGATTATATGATTGGGGAAGGAGTCCAAAATGGAAAAAACAACAAATAGTGATAACAGTTGCCACCCATACATTCCCATTAAGTCCCCATACATTGTTGGCATGTTATAACTGCCCCACCTCGATTGTAACATTATTACTCGGATAATTTTCTAATGATTTTTAGTGATACTCGTTATTATCAATTTATGTTATAATGTTCATATACATATATATATCATTTGGTATAAATAATTTTATATAAATTAATTATTACTTATAAATAGTAAAAATAACATTTAGGATTTAGGGAAATATATGTTTTCCATGTATTTGTTTTCTTCGATGTAAGTGTAATCAAAAGTATGCAAAGTGAGTATTTATTAAATGTAATATCTAATTATGTGTTTAATGTTTTTTTATTAATAAAACCAATATTAATATTATTAATAATCTTTAGTATTGGGATGTATTATAATTCTTATTGAGGATGGATGGAGCTCTACAAACCCTTACGACAACTAGGGTTTTTCCATAGCTGACAATTCTATGCCTAGTTTGCATGAATATTTTTTAGATCTCTTCTGTAATGGCGAATTCCAATGATTCAACAAAAAATACAGTTTCTTTTACAAGTATGGTTGTTCGTCTAGCAAGCTCTTCTTTAGTTTCATACAGTTCCATGTTGAAATTTGGTTATGGTATTCTATTCGTTTAATAGATTCCTTCCCTTAATGTTCCCATGGATGAGGAAGCTATCAATTGTGAAAAGAAATTTTCGAGCAAGGTTTGATTTGCGGGTTTAATGGGTTCTGGCCATGATTAGCTCATCTGCACAAATGGATCTCTAAGACAAGGAAGCCCCTTTTGATGGATGAATTAAATATTTACCCTTTGGCTCGGGGTTTTTCATTGTGGTTTTTTATCATATAGAGGACAAGAAGGCCATTTACGAAGTTGGGCCATGGTTTTGGGGTAGTGTTGGTCTCTTCATGCAACCGTGGACTCCCTCTTTTTATCTATTAATGACGTCAATACCTATGACTCTAGTTTGGGTAAGGCTTTTGAACCTTCCCTTGCAATTTTGGAATCTTCCATCGCTTTCCTCTATTGGGAATGCGTTGGAAAAGTTTTATCATCATTTTCTTGAAACTGAAAAATTTTTCAAGACTACTTATGCCTAAATATGTGTGGAGATGGACTTAAACAAGGGTTTTCCCATATAAATTAATATGTCGGTTCCAAAATCTCAACTATGAGAAAATTTGTTTTCAATGTAGAACATTCTATGAAATAGGGCACATAATTAAAAATTGTCTCAATCATTTACAAAACAACAAATACTGGGGAAAAAAAAATCAAAGGCCCAAATTGTAATACCCCTGATTTACAACTTTTATGTTGTGCAATTAAGACCAAGGTCTAGGTGGAGCTAGGGAACAATTATGTTATGGACATAATTATTTTAAGTTAATAATTATTTATGAAAGAAATGTCAATGATTGTAAAGACAAAGTAATAATTGATATCAGGAAATTCTTATCCATGAGGATGGAATAGAATTTCAAACTTTCCCAAAATTCTCCAGAAAATCCTTGGACAAAAATAAATAATTAATTAAAATTAGATGGGAGAAAATATCTAATAAAAATCCCCAGTAAAGAGGAAAGCTATTGGGAAGAGGTAAGAAAAACTGTGCTGAGGAAAAGAAAATTTTAAAGTAATACTTTGTGGAAAAAACAAAAGAAAATCCTAGGATGTGGGAAACAACATCCCATAATAATGGGACGTCGTTATGGAAACTTGTTGAGGGAAATAAGGCTTAAAAGTGCCATCACTAGTGTGACAAGAGGTTGTCAACACTAGGAAATATTGGTCTCTGCTCGGGAGAGAGCTCTGAGGAGAAGCTTGTGGTTGGGAGGAAAATTCGTCTTTACACATTGGTATGTTATATACTAATGTTTTCTATTAAACTTCTGAGGTTATAGAGATGTCTAGATAAGAATTCTGGTCTAAGGTAATAGGCATAATTTCACCTTGAAGATATGAAATTGTAGTATGATAATAGTTTATATATTTTTATGTTACATACCTTATTAGACAAAAGGTTTAAGTCTTGTTATGTACTATTGGGTTGAAATTAGTTAATGAATATTTAGTAATTAGTCATGTGTGATGTACAATGTCCACACTGTAATTAAATACAATGAAGATATTGTTTCTTACACAAACTAAGATAACTGAAAGTTGATATAATTATAGTTTGTGAAATTATAAACCAAATAGGATTGTGTTCTGGTAGACATTACTAGGAATATACGTATAGATAGATTACAGTAAAGCATATCAACCAACAAGTACAAGAAAGTACAAATACATGTAGATGTGAAATATTGACACATGAAACAATCACTAGTAAATAACCAAGTGGACTAGTAGTTCAAACAAGAGAATTACGGAGAATTCATATAGTATATTAAATACTGAAAAACTGGGAGAGGCATTACACCTCCGAAAATTGGAAACAATTACATGAATATGAACACTCAGAATTCCAAGATCAAATAAATAAAACTATCTATGTACAAAAAATGTCAAAACTCCTTGAGAATCTCATTGTCATCTATATCTATGTGACTAATTGAAATTGAGAAATATTACATCAATATAAATTGTGGTCAAAGACCAAGCATGGCCTTGACACATAAAATCTAAAAATGTTGGACTAAGCTAGGTGCCAGAAGAAGAGCCATGATGGAACAACAGACAACCGACCTGTGAAAGGAAATATAAAACTATAAGTATGTGCGGGTAAGGAGCAGCAGTGTCATGCAACTCAATGAAAAATTATAAGAGCATACTTGCAAAAGAGGAGACGAGAGTTAGAAAGCAATCCAGTTGACTAATAAAAAGTAATTACATTGTCAAGTCATGAAGATAAGTAATGATAAGTAACTGACTAATGATAAGTTACCTAAGTATATTGTCCCATCCCTGTCTTATTCACATGTACATATAGATTGAGAATGTTGTAAGTGTTATTGTTTTCAACATGTGCATCGGAAGGTTATAAACATGGACTAGATAATATCTGAATAAGTTGGACTAACCTAAAGAGGAGAGGATGTCCGCTTATGGATAACTTGTCCTATCTGAGAAACAGGGGTAACCTGGGTGATATTTACCCATATTAAAACCTAGGAAATGAATTGAAAACAATACAGAAATTAAGGAATTATAAAGTAAATATTTATGTATAGTAGTAAGAAAAAAATGGAGTTGACTGATAATTAAAAAGTATTGTGCCAAACATCAACCCGAGAACAGGCTTGCGTTAGTAGACTATGTGTTACCTTTAGGGGTAGAACCCCAATACAGGTTACATATCTTTCTAAGCAATGTAAATGAAAAGGGGAAAACACAGAAGTTCCAACGCAACTACTCTAAACCACGCGCGTAAGAGAAACTGATGGTTGACATATGAAATCCATAATAAACATTAACATAGTAACAACTCATAGATTTCTAATGCTTATGAGCCAAAATCATGAACATAAGAGTAAATCAATTAATTATATAACTCAGAAATTACCATGTGTGAAACTCGGAAACTAAGTTAATACATACCATAAGCACAAACTGAAAACCAAATAATTAAATTAAGAAACAGAGGATAGGCCTCACACAATCCTAAAATAATACCATTCAGCCTTATTAATATACAGAGCGAAAAATTTCTAAGATCTGGGTAGTACGATATCAGATCATGAAACAAAGAATTTAAATATTTACACATTATAAACTTAATAGTAAAGCAATTATAAGAAACTATGAAAAATAAAAGTGTCTCTGCCATACAGCTAGGGGTCAATGTGCATGACACAGAGTTACTGTGGCTACCCACAGATATCACAATTCAAGGTAAAAATCCCAATTCTGGGTAAAAATAATAATAAAATACTTGAATGGAAGCATACGAAGTAAAAACCAGATCTTCATTAAAGCAGTGTAGCCATAGTTCTCTTATGAAAGAAAATAATTGAACAAACAAATCAATAAAGAATCATAGTCTTACGATGAACTATTCTACCACGAACTTCACATTCACCTAAGAGTCATGCTGACCTCAGAGTCACGCTGACCCATGTGAGACAGAGCCACACTGAGCCAAGTTGTGCTTAGGGCATGAAGCAATCTGGTAAATTAATGATTAATGAGGGGTTTTGGCAGAGAAGGGACTGCATATACAAAAAGATGAGGAAATTAAAATTCAATTATGGCAGTGTGACCATTGGACAGGGAAATACCCAAATTGAAATTACGAACTGAAAGTTAAATACCCCAAAGCCATACTATCAAATCTAGAAGAGTCGATGAGGAAACCCTCATGCTATCAACACAAAGATAATCGATGTACAAATAACTTGCAAATAACACAGACAGTAGTAAAATATCAATTGCTGGAAAGAGGTTTTTCTTACAAACAGAGAAGTCATACAGTGGAATGTGAAATGGAAAAACCAACACATTTGGAGCAGGGTATACAACCAAACACTAAATACCAATATGGTGTTACTTATAAACCCAAAAATTCTGAAGTGAATGAGAGAGAAGTTACTGAACCCAAGAGTAAATTCAAAAGGGGCTTACCTCTTTTGCGACGAAGAAGTGCCAGAGATTGTTGGTTGCTAGAGTGTTGCCGTAATGTAGAGAAGAGGAGGCAGGACTCCACATCTTCATATGGAAAATAGAGGACGACACTCTGCAAATATACAAAAACCCATCAGAAAAATCACTATGAACAAACGAAATCCATGATTAAAACTAGAGGTAGGGTAACCATTATTTACCTGAGGAACGACGAGCAACCAGTCGAAAGAACCATGTAGCATATCTGCAAAAATTACCAAATTTTATTAGTAAACCTAACAGGTGAAGTTCACAAAAGTAAAATATGCAAAACACATAAAATTAGATTACATGTGCATGCTTGGATGCAAAGCTATGTGTTGTACCAAGTTAAATCACAATCCTCACAAAAACAGTGGAGGAATCACGCACAGGAGTTCTGGAAAAGATTCTTGTTGGTCGTGCTTTGGAGGTAGAGCTCCAGCTACGACAATGATGGAGGAATCATGCACAAAGACTTTAGAAACATACTTACAGGTCGGTTATGGAGGTAGAGCTCCAGAGAGACAGGCAGTCGCCTCACTCAAAGCAAAATGTCGAAATGAGACTAAGACATGTAGGGAAAAACCCTTAGGGTTTCCACAACGCATTAGAACCATCAATGCATTCAAGTCTGATCTCCACTGTCCATGTGGAACCTCGATATGTGTGGGAGGGCCATGTGAGGACATGTGACCCTTGCCACATGGAGGTCAATGCATCGTATAAGTCATGAGGTAGGGTATGTTAAATAAATTCGAATTGAACTATGGTAGTAGCATTTAATCCATCGTACCCACCTTATGAAAATCAACACATATGCGTTAAGGGTGGTAAGGTATATATGTTCCATGTAGATTAATAAAGGGATACCTATATTAATATAAGGTTTGATATATGGTTTCAATAAGACATAGGTTAGAGGGTAGAGAAATTAATTAGAATAAAGATTAATAACATTAGAAGGTCACATTAGTTAAAATGAGAAGGTAAGGGTATGGGGATGTTAAGAGATAGGTTAATGGATATGAGAAATAATTTAACCATGAAAATTATGATTAAGGAGTTAAATGTCATAAATTCACTATGACCATAGCAGAGATGTCATTGGGATAAGATGTTAAGGAGAAATGTGATGGTCAATCACAGAGATATATAAAAAAATAAAATAAAATAAAATTGAGATGTTACAAAAATGGTGGGAAGGAGCTCAGGGTATTCACTATACGGTATTGAAAGAGGAAGTGTTTCAGGATAAGAAAGAACTAGAAGATAAGAAAGAAGCATATACGAAAAAAATGACATCAACGGTAACAAAACCCAAGAAGGAAATAGTGAATGCCAATGAGGATCTTTTAGACACAACAAAAATAGAAAAACAATAAACCCTCATGGAAAGCGGATCCCCTTCTGAAACCACAAGGATTCTTGATGGAAAAACATCTTCTTGGCCATATCATGGAGATGGGGAAGAATCCAATTTTTTCTTGCTAAAGAATGATACACCATAAATAGAAGAAAACACAAGCTAGACTCAAGTTGGGAAGAAAGGAAAAGAAATTTCGCTAGGGAAAACGAGAAGTGAGACTAAGTCAAAACAAAAGTAGTGAATAATGGAATGTAAATGTATATGGATATTACAAATGTTTTGGAAAATATTTAGTTGGAAACAGCCTAAAAATTTTATGCCATGGGGAACTCGTTTAAGGGTTTTGATTGAGCCCCCATGCTCAATTTCAAACCTCTAAGGAAGATTGGAATATGTAAAGGTCCTAGCCTATTAACCCGATTTTTTTAATATTACAAAGTCCTACCTGTTTCTTTGAAAAAATAAAATAATCCTTATTATAGAATCTTGTTGTTATTAAACCTTATTAATAAAACATATGTTTTTTTCATGTATTTTCATTTTTTCTTGATGTGGGTCTAATGAATATTATGCAAAGTGTACTCATTGGGTGTTAGACTCACACATGGAAAACTTAAAAATACATGAAAAAACATGTTTCAGTTAAACATGTCTTTTTTTCATGTATTTTCATTTTTTTTTGTGTGTTTTGTATGGATGCATCGACATGCATCTTCGTATTTAACCTTTTTAAATTGGGGAAATAAACACGTCTTTTTCATGTATTTTTATTTTTTCTTGATGTGGGTCTATTCAAAATTATGTAGAATGTGTACTCATTTCAAGGGCGCACCATCATGGAACAAAATTTGGTGATTCCAATTAGGCATGCCAACATGGAATGAAAATTGATGAATTGTACAAAAATTCTAAAAATTAAATCCCAAATTTCACCAATGACCGATAATACCATTAGGGGATCGATGAATTGAACAAATATTGAGGGGCCTTGAGAAAATATGGAAGGGGAGGGCAATTCCAAAATCCTTAGCTCCATACTTAATTAAATCGATTTTTTTAGTAGTGAATAATGGAATGTAAATATATATAGATATTGCAAATGTTTTGGGAAATATTTAGTTGGAAACAACCTAAAATTTTTGTGCCATGGGGAACTCGTTTGAGGGTTTTGATTGAGCCCTCATGCTCAATTTCAAACCTCCAAGGAATATTGGAATATGTAAAGGTCCTGGCCTATTAACCCGATTTTTTTAATATTACGAAGTCCTACCTGTTTCTTTGAAAAAATAAAATAATCCTTATTATAGAATCTTATTATGTTTTTTTCTTGATGTGGGTCTAATGCATAGTATGCAAATTGTACTCATTGGGTGTTAGACTCACACAGGGAAAACTTAAAAATACATGAAAAAACATGTTTTAATAAAACAAGTCTTTTTTTCATGTATTTTCATTTTTGTGTGTGTTTTGTATAGAATGCATCGACATGCATCTTCGTATTTAACCTTTTTAAATTGGGTAAATGAACACGTCTTTTTCATGTATTTCTTGATGTGGGTCTATTCAAAATTATGTAGAGTGTGTACTCATTTCAAGGGCGCACCATCATGGAACAAAATTTGGTGATTCCAATTAGGCATGCCAACATGGAATGAAATTTGATGAATTGTACAAAAGTTCTAAAAATTAAATCCCAGATTTCACCAATGACCGATAATACCATTAGGGGATCGATGAATCGAACAAATAGTGAGGGGCCTTGAGAAAATATGGAAGGGGAGGGCAATTCCAAAATCCTTGGCTCCATACTTAATTAAATTGATTTTTTTAACCGACATATTTTACTTGTGTATTTTCAAAAAAAAATTCGGTGTTGGCCTACTCAAAAGTATGCAGAATAGCTATTTGTTACACCAAACTTTATTTTCCATGTGATACACAAACAAGTTTAATGAAAGACATAAGACAAAATTAAGTGTCCACTTTGCATACTTTTGAGTAGACCCACACCAAGAAAAAATGAAAATGCATAAAAAAAAATGTGTTTCTTTTGAGTTATATGGTAGTTGCAAGCCAACCACTTATGTAAAGAGATATTATATTCTCTTCTTCAAATAATTGTGTCATTAATTTTTATATAACTTTTTAATCAGCTTGGTAGGACTACATCTTCATCATGTCCAATATATCACCCCCATAGAGACATTTCAGGTCAAAGAGTGTCTTAACAAAACACTTGATCACCATCTATCCAAAACCCCATAAACAATTAACTTTAATAATTTTATTTTGTTACATTAAACTAAATTAAATTATAACTTTTGCGCCTAAATAAAAAATTTATATAATAACAAAATAATATTAAATTAAATTGAAAATGGTTATATCTATCTATATATATATATATATTCAATTTAATTTAATATTACTCTGTTACTATATAAACTTTTTATTTAGGTGCAAAAGTTATGATCAATAAAACTCCTCACCAAACACTAAGTAGGCCCATTTCAAAGTCCTCTCCATCTGATTATTTCAACCTTAAATGTTGAAAATGAAGAGGAGATGAATGAGTTGGGTTGGGAAGGAAAGAGGCATTTAGACCAGGGTATTCAAATCCATGAGTCCATTTACCAAACCATGCACAAGGGTTGGATAAGATTCATTTCACCCACCATAATGAAGTGAATGCATGGTTATAGTTGTTAGTTGTAAGCATTAAAGAAGTGCTGGGTAGTTGAATATTCATGAAGTTGCAGGTTACAATGTCCACCTGCTGTTATTTTAATATCTCCACCGTAAGAACACTGTTCTGTGTAATTCTGCACATGCACAACGTGGACAACCTTCAGCAACATGCTGTCAATGCTGTCTGTTTTCCATTCTACTTGGACATACAAACATTTCTGCAGGCTTCATTTATGACTGTTTCATCCATAAATGAGAAGCAACTAAATATTTTCTCCGAGCAAGGGATAGCAACTAGAGATTTGAAAGCTTCACAAACATACATATTCGGGGCATCTATATCTGGATTATAGGTTGTGTGTATGGAACAAAATCAACTGTATATTCAGTGAATATATGAAATTTACAATAATAAATTTAAATATTAATATTTTTTGAATTTTACAATAATAAATTTAATGTGAATATTTTTCGAAATGTTTATAGCAAATTAAAAAAATATATATATATAGGCTTCACTACAAAATACATAATACACAAAACAGAAAGAAATATGTATGTTTAAGTGAGAGCAAAGGGCTCTTCATGCTTCCTTCAATTAGAAAGTGGGACTTCTTCAACTATGAAGGAAATTTTATTCACTTTATTAGGTGGGTTAGTAGAATTTAAATATTTTAGTATTTTTTTTAATGATGATTATTTATGTATTTTTAATTCTCATTATTGTAAGTTTTTCAACTTAGTTTTTATTGTTGTAAAGGTTTTTTTTGTTTCAAAAGATTAAAATCATTATGTTTGTTATTTATTTAGTTAGTTGGAGTATTTTATTTGATTTTTTAATGTGTGTTAGATAATGTATAGAGTATTTAATCTATTTTTTATTATTATTTAGTTAATTATTAAATATTTTTTTATTATTCAATGTTATATAGGACAAATGAATTAATTTATTAATTATTGTTGATCTAATTTTTATTCCATGTTAAGTAGAACTTTATTATTAATAGATTTTCTTTTGAGTATTTATTAATTGATCTTTGATCGATATATTCTCTAATGTTTAATTTTATAAAATATATATTTTTACTTTTACTTTATTAAGAAGATAAATTTGTAATCATCTTATTAGTTCATATTTTGAACGTTTATTTCCACTTTCACGATACATGCAATGAACCATGATGAAATCATGGTTATTTTAGCTTAATTCTATGCCATAACAGGGATTTGTGCAAGAATTTCATTAATGTAACTTTTTTTTAGTTATTGTACCAAGTCTTTGACATTTTAATATTATTTATAATCATTTCATAGAAAAATCCTTAACTAGTTACAATTAACTACTTACACGCGGGTTACAACTACATCCATAGTAGTTATGATGCATATAGTTGTAGTCTTCCTAGTGAATATTTTAAAATTTAGCATACCCTATTCATATTCATATTCATCTCCCTCCCTCCAATGAATATTGCTGAACTGCCTATATATATTCACAATCATTACAAGCTAATACTCAATATTGTGTCTACCTAGCCAAGAAAGATGATTAAGTTTGAGATTATTATTTGTTTTGATTTTGGCAACGACATGAATAGAAGAAATGAATCGAAGATGCTCAGAGACGCTACACTATTCTTCCCCTAGCTATAACAATCATGACTATAAAGATGTGCTCTCAAAGAGCATTCTCTTCTTTAATGGGTAGCGGTAAGGTATTCTTCCACATAATCATAGATTGACATGAGGAAGGATTCATCCCTCAAAGATGGATTTGATCGGAAAGTAAGTATTGTTTGTTAATCGTCAATTGTTGATTTAAGCCCACCATTGAGTTTCAATTCAAGTTGATAACTCGAATGAGTGCAGGTTGATTTGGTTGGAGTGTATTACAACGAAGGCGATAAAGTAAAATTTGGGTTTCTAATGGCTTTTACTACCACCATGTTAGCCTGGAGCTTGGTGGATTTTTGCGATTTAATGGACCAGGAGCTTGAAAATTCCAAAGTTGTGATTCGTTGGGTTACTAATTATTTCCTAAAAGCTACTGCTCGTCTATTTGTGTAGGTATGACCAAATGAAAACTATCATCTATCGCAGTAAATCAAGGAATTCCTAAAATCCTATTAAACAAGAAATTATTGCTTAAATTCTTATTGTATTTTTCTTTCCAAGGTGGGCAATGCCAACACTCATCACATTTTCTAGGAGTGACCAGAAGACATGGATACACCTCGTACTATTTATAACATCGATGCCCAGAATCTAGGGTCTAATGTCGTTGGTGAAACTACTGCAACAATGATTGTTGCATCCATCATCTATTGAACTTCAGACTTGCCTTATTTCCAACCATTATTTGACACTGCAACTCAGGTTTGACAAAATGTGTGCGCCATTTACAAATTACAACTATAACATTTTGCATGATTAATTCATTGTTTCGGTATTCCTATTTTTATAGTTCAAATTTTACCATAGGTGTTAATACATTATGTTTGTTTGACTCGTTGTGCTCCATAGCTCTTCAATTTTGAAAAAAAAATATAAAGGATCTTATAACAACAACCTCAAGTGAGTAGTGTGCTCATTTTACTGCGAATATACCAAATACCAAGTTAGTTTTATATGCTTTCAATTATTTCCCAACTTTCAAAGTTTCATTAAAAGAGAAATGTTAAATTTATAGTTAATTATAATGGGGACTTTAGGATGAATTTTTGTGGGCTGCTACATGGTTACATAAAGCATCGACCAATAACTCCTCCTATAGTTAGAAATTAGAAAGGCGAAAATATTTTTTTTGTCTTGATAATTACTTGTGATTTCTTTGTAATCTTATTAAATTATTTTATGTATTATTTTATCTTATTATCATCAAGCAACTACCGAAACACAAATGCATGAAGATGAAAACAACAAGGAGACAGGATGTAGGCTCTCATCCAGGGAGAAACCCCTCTTCTAAGGAAAAACCCAAAATTATCTTATCTTCCTTTAGAACCAAATCAAATGATACAACCAAGACTCTTTGACAAAGAACTCCTCCAACCACCAAGTCATCCTCCCAAGAAAATAGCTTTGCACCTTTCGGCCTATTCTGCACCTTCAGTTTGTTACCTCAGTTCTGCACTTTTGGCTCAGCTATGTACCTTCGACCTGTTCTGCACCCAGTTTTGTACCTTCAGCCTATTCCACACCCATTTTTGTACCTTTGGCCTATTCTACACCTAGTTTTGTACCTTCGTCCAATTCCGCACCTGGTTTTGTATCTTTGGCCTATTCCGCACCCAGTTTTGTACCTTCGGTAGAAATTTTAGATGTGATGCTCGAATTTTCTTAGTTGAATCCTCAAATAGGTTGAATGTGCTGCTTGAAAATAGTCTTTTTGTGAGGTCGAATTCCCTTTATGTGGCTGACTTGGTGGAGGAGTAATATATGACCAATTGAAAAAAATATTTTTTCTTTCTTTGACATAATATGCCAAAGAAGGGTCTAGTACATAATGACAAGGACAATGACTTATGACACAAATCCTAGAAGTGTTCAATGGGTGCTTTGACCTAGAAAAAAAATAAAATGAGCATGTAACCCATGCTTTATAAAAACAATTTTTCTTTCTCTTACTTTTACAAATACATATGAATTACATCATGCCATGAGCTAGACAACAGTTATGAAGACTGATACTAGTTACATTTTCAACACTCTCTCTTAACTAGGGCGGTATTCATAATTGTTCAATTGGTACAAGGTTTACCTCAATTTGAAATGTTCCAAGAAGAGTAATACAACATACACAATGCTAGATATCAAACTTCCAAGGTATCACATAAAATATCCAAGTGTCAAGACACTATTTCAGGAATCCAAGTGTCATATCCAAGACACTAATTCAAGGATATAAGACACTAGCTGGGACTAAGGTTTCATCAAGGCAACATGCCACTATATGTACCATCGGGCTATAGCCCTGTTATCAATCCAATATGATGTAGATGTCATCTAGGAATCCATGCCAAGACACCAACCCTTACAAGGATCCAGGTATCATCAAGGTCAACACTAAAACAAAGCTTCATAATACCAAGATACCCTCCCACACCGAGATCTAGACATCATCAAGGAAAAACTATAACTAAGATGTCAACACCAACCAGACCAAGATGTCCTCCCAAGTACCATCATACGGGAATTTTATGGTACTCATCTCTCCCTCTCAACCAAATCAAATATATCCACTAATCCAAGCATGATTCATAAATTATTTAAACTTATCAGGGAGAGATCAACACATCAACTACTTGTTCATTCATTTAAACATATGGTAGTCTCACAACCCAAATCACTTCCAATATATCGGTTCTTATTATAAATATGCTAGAAAAATATTTTGGGTACTCAATCATTTTGATGTTGCTTAGGTCATCTCAATATCCAATCAAATCTCGATGGAAGCTTCCTTCTCCAACTTCACTAACAACACCAAACTCAACTTCAACATTTTTCAAAACAACTAAATCTTGTTCTCGACACATCAATACCAGCCATCAGTAGTGCCTTAGCTACTATCTTATTCTTTTCCTTGCTGATATTTTTCAAGATCAGGTTCTTTCTCTTAACTATGGTGGATTTACACTTTTGTTCATCAAGTTCCATGTAAACTTCGGGAGATCAAAAACTTTATTCTTTTAGCTACATAGGCTCTTTCTTATGCATCGTCATATCATCAGAGAACTTTGACCTTCCAAAAATTCATTCCTTCATATGGAAACAAGATCATCATTCAATAATTAATGTAAACTTCAAATTCATCTGGGTTCTTGCAACTCCCTCTTTCCATCATTCTCATCATCATCATTGGGTCATCATCAAGTATGAGGTAGGCATTCCTCTTTGCAACTTCTTGCAAATTATGTGCCTGCAAATCTCAAAAACAAGAACAACCATGCACATAAATATATATGTACAAGAGCATGAAATTAACTTTATCAATAGCACATTAGAAAACCAACCTTAGATATTCAAAACCTAAACCTTGTTAGGGTTTCAATTGAACAAAAGCATTTACACCTAGGGTTACACTTTATTCCTGAGACTCTTACAACAACCTTTACTATGGTTTTCTCACAAACCTTAGATATTATTATCAAAACTTAGATATCCAATAAATAAATCATGTTAGACTTTCAATCATAACAAAATCATGTAAGGTTTCTCTTCTAAATCCTAGAATCTCATTTTGACTTTTACTAGGGTTTTCATCATAAACCCTAAAAAGATAGGGTTTTATCGGATGTCCTAGATATCAACAAACCCTAAAAATAAAAAAACTAGCGTTTTATTAAAGTGAAGAAATAACAAAAAATAATTACACTGGTTGATTTAATCTTAGAAATCAATCACCCTAACAATATAAGAATCTTCATGATTCTATAGCAAAACCCTAGACATGAGAGAGTTATAAAGAAAATTTAAAAAATGAAATGATCATACCTTATTTTGCTACAAATATTATGATTTTAAACATACATTGAATTTCTCTCTTTACAAACCTTAAAGGGCTTAACAAAGCTTCTCAAGTCTTCCTTTTGGAGGCTCCCTCTGAAACTGACCATAATCCTTTCTTCCTTGGAATATACCTACAATCATTTTTTCTAAAGAAAACACAAGGAACTATTATAATCAATCATAAAAAAATAAGCCTTAATGTGTATAGAGGGAATCAACAAAATAATGAAAGAAATAAGGAATACTTATCTTTTGTGAAAATATGGAAACTCCCTCTTGATTTTGAATCAATCTAGCTTTTGAGCGATTTCTTCAACTTATCAAAACAACTTAAGAACTTTCTAAAAAAACATATTAGATCCATAAACCCTAGAATTCAAAAATAAATATTGATCCTAGAGTCAAACATAAGAGAAATTTTACAAAACCTAAAAACAATATACTATAAGAAAAGGACATACAAGGGATAATATCCCTAAAGACTTAATAGAATAAGACTTTGACTTCAAAGTTATCAGTTTTGGTATTTTTTGATAGAGCTTCATCAACTACAATTGTAGCTTGGTCTCTTTATTCTTGTTCTTCGTATTTTCAAGACAATGGTTCTGAAAGTGTCCCATTTTTTGACAATGATAACATCTTCATGATCCATCTCCATATGAGTCTAATTTTATCAAAGTTCCCAAGGATATAACTTGATTACCAAGTTTTTATTCATCATACTCTTCATAAGATCAACAAATATTACTTATTAAGTGCCTGCAACATTTACTGAAAAGTACCACCAAGAAAGATATACAAGTGCGAAAGCACGAATAATATTTAGAGAGGAAAATTTCGTAGGGTTTCCAACTCTAAACCCCTAAGTTTCATGATGTTACTTTTAGAAACATCAACTCTAGGGTTTGAATCTTAAATCCAATTCTACCCTCACTAGGGATTGTTATTTCTCCCTAGACTACCTACAAACCCTAGTTACCAAAAGATAGGGTTTCTATAAGAGAACAAAATAGAATAAGTTTAGGGTTTTTGAATAGGGATCTCTAATTTAATATCCTCCTAGGGTTTATAATCATATATATTAAAAAATATTCAACAAATATACGACTACAAAACCTAGACTTAAAAACGTATAGCAAAACCCTAATGCATATTTATATAGAGAACTTTAAACAAAAACTTCACAAATGAACATGTTATGTTATATGTACCTTATAAAAACCTTACTTTCCCTTTCTTGAAAGTGACTGCTTCCGAAGTTATACTTCCTTCATTGTTTCCTTCAAGATATTCTTCAAGGGATATTTGATTTTATCTTTGTTATTAACATTCTTTGAAATGATGAAAAATGATACCTAAAGATTTATTCCCAGCACCTACAGTTTCTTCATCCTTCTATCCCAGGTATGTAATCTAATCACAGTGTTTATGACTTATAAAGATGCCCAAAAATATATTCTTGAGTTTGGTACTACTTCTATAAGGTTCGATCTTCTTCAAGTTAGTTAGTAGTAGACCAGGACTTGTATATGATTTTCAAAGAATTCCTTCCTCTTAGTAGAAGAAAATCCTTCAATAGATATTTAAAAGTCAAATTATGAGACTCTTATTTTCCTTATGATTTGTCTTGGATCTTATTCTTGAATCCTTATGAGAGAAATTGACCTTAAATTTTCCTTTTTCCTTTTTCTATTCACCTTAGCTTGGATCCCATGTTAGAAAATAAAAAAGGTAAAAATATTTTATTATATTGATAATTACTTGTAATTTCTTTGTAATTGCATTAACTTCCTTTATGTCTTATTTTATATTCTTATCATTAAGAAAATACCAAAACATAAATGCATGAAGATCAAAACACCAATTGGAGATAGGATGTAGGCTCTCAGCCAAGGAAAACCCCCTCTTTTAGGGGAAAACCCAAAAATTCTCTTATCTTCCTTTAGGACCAAATAAAATGAGGCAACCGAGACCCTTTGACAATGACCTCCTCCAACCACCAAATCAACCTCCCAAGAAGACAATTATGCACCTTTCATCTTGTTCTGCACTTTCGATTTGTTATCTAAGTTTTTCACCTTCGGCTTGTTCTGCATCTTCAGCTCAGTTTTGTACCTTCATCTTGTTAAGAACCCAATTTTGTACCTTTCGCCTATTCCACACCTAGTTTTGTACCTTCGGCCTGTTCCACACCCGGTTTGTACCTTCAACCTGTCCCGCGCCTACTTATGTACCTTTGGCCTATTTTGCACCTGCTTTTGTACCTTCAATAGAAACTTCAAATGTGATGCTCCAATTTTCTTAGTTGAATCCTCAAATAGGTTGAATGCACTACTTATAAATAGTATTTTTTTGTGGTCGAATTCCCTTTATGAGGCTGACTTGAATAGAGGGCGGGCCGACTTGAGTAATATAAGACCAATTTACATAAAATAAATTTTCTTTCTATGAAATAATAAGGTCAAGAAGGGTCTAGTACATAATGACACATGTAATGACTTATGACACAAATCCTAGAAGCACTAAATGGGTGCTTTGACCTAGAAACAAAATAAAATGAGTATGAAACCCATGCTTTATAAAAATAAATTTTATTTTCCTTACTTTTACAAACACATATGGATGACATCATGTCATGAGCTAGACAACAATTATGAAGACCGATACTAGTTACATTTCAACACCTATTTGCAGTACATTTAAGCCAATGGAAATAAACCTGTTGATAATAACGAACTCGATTAATTCTGATGGGAAAATAAAGATGATGCCATTAATGTCCTCCTCTCCAAGGTAATCACTAATCCACAATTCTTAATATATTAACTACAATTGGACTTACAAAGTCGTATATGCTTATTCACATATTAGTGTTTATATGATTATATGTTTGATAATATATTGTTCTTAGAATCATATAAGGGGCATGTTGATAGTTTCATTTACCCCCTCTTTCCTTAAAATCCTTATCCACATGTTCGGTAAACACCAGGTAATTTATTTCCAGGGAGGATATTTTTCTTTTTTTTCTTTTAGGTTCTATTTTGTAAGTCAATTGGAATGGAATGGTGAAGAGGATTGTAAGAAATGATTATTGTGTATGTTTTTTTTTTCTCTTTTCGGTTGATGTATGTTTTTGTGATGGAATATTTGTAATGGATCACTAGCCATGAAGTCAATTTAAGCATTCTTGGGAGATATATATTTGGGGCAATTGGACTTAAGGACAATAACCATCGAGTTAAAAAAGTATGATCTACAAAACTATTCCTAAATAAAAATAAAATAAATATGTAAAAACTAGAACTACTATGCATTTATATATGGGCATTTTGAAAAGGCTTCAACTTAGCTTTAAGTGGCAGGGACTACGCTGCCCTGCAGCCCTTGTTATTCCTTGCCAAGGCAGGACTATAGCAATTGATTTTTTTGTTGACCATAATTATTTTAGCATTGACCAATGCAAGTTTTAATGTTTAACTTTGCAAAAAAAACAAAACAAATCAAAATTCTTGAAAATTTTATTTTTCCAACATTTGATTAGACCATAACATTTTGTGCCATGTGGATAGCTACCTCACATTTTTTTTGCCATAATTTTTGGATGTAGTTGTAATAGCTATGCCATGATTTTAAAACATTTGTGCAATGATTTTTCATTGTTAACCTTCATAGGAAAACCACATAGAATTAAATTCTTGAAAATAGCTCATACTCACGTAAATAACCTATTTACCATCACTGCCCACCATAAATTAAGGAAGTAATTGCATAAAAAATGAATAGGAACAAGAAGGAAATAAATATACCTACTAGAAGTTACCATTATTTATGTTTTCTTCGACACTTTAACATGTAGGAGTAAAAGTGTAAATGTGCAAACATAGGAGTGGTTACTACTCACCAAAAATTTATGCAAGTCCTTATCCCTTAGTAGACAATTAATGGACTAAGGCTTTTCATATTTGAACATAAACAATTTTGTTTATTTTATATAATAGTTTTAAGGATATAACAAATAATAATATTGTGTTCATATATTTAATACAACATGACAAACAAAAGACACTCCCCGAAACAAATAAATTCAACACGTATACTACATGGATTGTTGAGGTAGTTATGTCCAACAACCCTCACCTTACAATTTTAAAATCTAAATGATTTCCCTAACCATTTGGATGTAGATTTTATTTTTGGTTTTGTCCTTCTTGTAGTTATACATTTGCTATTGATAATCATCATTCACTTTCTTGGTGATTCCTATTTGGCCTTATAACAGTGGAAAGAGAGATACCCATTTTTTTAAGTCTATTTAATTTCAAGATTCACTTTGTAAGCCAATACTATGTTTTGCAATTAGAAGCTTGAATATGAAATGATAGTTTGCACAAAGCAAAAGTCTGAACACTTGGACTGGAACCATTACAAACACATGAAATTTACACATGTAAGTATAAAATGTAAATTACACATTTTAATTTGTTTTCTTTATATAAAATAAATGTACACATTAGTTTTTGTTTTCTTTATCTAAAAATGTAGCATATGCCATTTCCAATGTGATTCAAAATTTAATGGCTAAGTTGTGCTATTAATTTTGCATAATGGAATTTGAATTATTTTTAAAGACAAAATCACATGAAAAATATTATTTCTCTTTTTTTAATGGGTAATTTTTCTCTCTATTAATAACAATATCCATTAAATATTTATGTAGGCTACATCTATTAGATAATTTTTACATAGTTTTAAGGAAAGGGTTATGTCCAAGCAACCTAGTCAAATTTGTGCATAGAAAAGCATTAAAGAACATCAAATTCAAGGCTGTTATTCTTAAATCATATTTTTTTTACTACATTAAGTGCTTATATTCATAATCTCATGTTTTCATGGAATAGATAAATTCTTACCTGTTTATTCTATTTTATTTTTAGATTACCACATCCATGTAGGGTGAAAAGTGCTTCCGGTGCTAGTAGGGGTGCATCTAGACGAATCATTTCATAAAGATGCTTTGGAATTCAATATGTGGAGGTAGCAGGTTTGAATATTTGAATTTATTTTTAATTTTATATTAGAGTTTTTTTTTTTTTTTTTTTAAATTCTAAACTCAAAATTACTATCAGAAAGATTAATATAACAACATGATATGTGTTGTGTTGCAAACTTCATATGAAAACATTCATTAGTGTAGGTCCAAGGCTTTGTCTAGGATATGAACATGCTAGACTGGAGAGTGTTTTCTTCATTCATTGTCTAATTCTTATTCAGTAATGGAAAGTATTTGTATTTAAATTTATGTTAAATATCTAATTGAAGGCAAAATTAAAAACAAATGGTAGATGGAAACTACAACACTGATATTGTGCTATGGTGTACCCATACATGGAGTTTGAGAAAGGATTACCCATTTCCGTCGGTCATTTTGGAAAAAAAAAAGCATTGTGCATATGGGAAGAATTTAAATTAACATTGTAAATTCTTTATTGTGTAGAAAAAACTAATTTTATAATTTTAGATGTGTAACTCTTTTTGCATTTAACTAGAATATATATATATATATATATATATATATATATATATATATATATATATATATATATATATATTAAATGAAAACATTACAAAAAATATCAAATTTTCAATTTTTTTGTTTTCAAATATAAATATAAAGTTGAAATTTGTTTTATCTTAATGTTGTTCATAGTAAAATATTTCATTAAGGTAGGTCATAAATAAAATATTAATATTAACTTGTATTTAAAAGTACATTAATAATAATAAAAATTTTAATGTGTACAATGTGATTCACAAAGAAATTTTATGTTTAAAATATTTCAAACACTCATTTTTTTTATATTTTAGTTATTTTTCAGTTATTTTCTGGTCAATTTTAGAAGTTATATGGATCTATATGTTAGGTCCCTATAATACTAGTGTATTCCCCTTATTGTTATTGTTAGTGTATCCCCCTATTGTTATTGATGTGCCCATGTATCCCTAATGTTGTTATTGTTGTGCCCCATAAAAGCCCACTATTGTTATTGTTGTTCCCTTACATTATTATTGTTATGTAGAGTTTGATTATATTGTGACCCCTTAGACTCATATATATACCAAGGAGGTCTTATCATTTGTATCATCTAAGAATTTTTCATTTATGCAATGTAAAGGAGGTTGCTCCCTCAAAGAGGCTAATTTTTAAGTCGTTGATCTATCTGTTCTTCTATTTTGTGAGTTGGTTGCATAACAATTGGTATCCGAGCTTTGGATTGTAGGGTTTCACTTCTTCAAATAGGTCATCTTGGAATTTTTGCTATATATTTTTTCTGACGAGGCTTCACAAGGTGAAATTGCAACCACTTGGAGCTGAAATATTGGTGAACTTTGTATACGAATTTGAGATCTTGGTTCATAGATATGATCTAAGGAAGTTAGGGTTTTTGTAGGTTCCATAATTCAATCTCAAACAGGTGACATATGGAAAATCGTCATAACTTTTTCTCCGAGCATTGGATTTGAATTTCATAAAAAGTGACAAAAAGTGCACAGATTTTAGTTTTTTGTGTATCATTTTCAGGACTGAAGGTAAAAAATGTGACACATGGAACTCCGTACAAGTTCGCTCTACTGAACCAGTTGATAATCAAGTCATCGTGGGAGATTGAGAAAACTTTCTTGAAGAATCCAATCTCAGTCTGATTTATGGGGTTGGAAAGAAGCCTCAGAGGAATACCACAGGATGGAAATTCATACCTTGGTGATCCGAAAATAGATACAACAACTTCAATATCGAGCTCATAAAGAGCAAGAAAAATGTGTGTATTTTTTCAATTTTGCATAAATTTTGTTTGAAAAATTAGTTTGAAGTGAATCAAAGGGAATACTGAAGCATAGATATCAGTATTTGGTTCTAAAATGCCTAAAAAAAAGAATTCTACACCCATCAAGCCCTAAAAAATCTCTACTATGATTAATGAAGATGAAGAATTGCAACATGATATATCAAATTGATAGGACTAAGTGCAACAAATTTTGCTCTCACAAAGAAACCAAATATGAACTAAAAGGGGACATGGATGACTTAAAAGGCAACATGGATGGTTTAAAAGAAAAAATAAAAGGTGACATGAATGGTTTAAAATCATAAATTAAAGCAAACATGGAAGGTTTGAAAAAATTACTACAAGAAATGCTTCCTAATGGCGAAAATGTATTCCATGAAACTCATGAGGAGAACACAAGAAGTATGAATTATGATTTTAGAGACTCCAATGTTGGGTTTAAGACCCACCACATTCCAAAGATCGATATGAGGAAATTTGATGACAAGGATTCAGTAACATGGATACTACATATGGAGCAATATTTTGATTTCCAAGATGTGCAACACACACAAAAGTTACACATTACATATTTATATTTAGAACCCAATTATTTTGTATGGTATTGATGGATTTTTTCTCGTAAACCACTTTTCACTTAGCCAATTTTTATGGAGGAAATTATAGCACATTATGAGGATACAAAAAGCAAAACCTTCTTTATCTAATTGATAAATCTCAAACAAAAGGGTTCAATGGCAGAGCACATTGAGGACTTCCAAAAATTCAATATCAAGGTAAATGATATTTGAAAGGAGCATAGGATTGATGCCTTCATAGAGAATTTGAGGGGTAACATCCAACATGAGGTTCTCCTTTGGGAACCTAATTCATTAGAGAAGGCATTCGAGGTGGCAAGAAATGTTGAAAGAAAAATTATGGCAACAAAGACGTCTAACACTCACAACTATAAAGATGGAAGTCTTGTTTCTCCTAGACTTCCACAACCTACAAGGTTGACACCACAACAATTTGAGGGGAAAAAAAATCAAAATGGACTTGCTACAGTTGTGATAAAAAAATACACTAAAGGTCATAAGTGTGATGAGAATAAATTATTTGACATAGATTGTGAAGAGGAGGAAGAAAAGGAATAAGAAACATCAAAAGAGGAGGATATACAATAGGAACCAGCTGCAAAGAAAGAAGAAATGAATCTGACCATATCTTGTAATGCATTGGTAGGAATTAAAACTCCTCAAACTCTTAAGATAGAAGGATATATCAAGAATAAGAAGGTAATAGTGTTGATTGATTCAGGTAGTACCCCATAATTTTATTCATTGTAAGATAGCCAAGGAATTGAATTGCTTACTATATCCAACACCAGAGCGTCAAGTATTGGTTGCAAGTCGAGGAAATATAAATCTCTATAGAAACTGTCATAATATCAAGCTAAGCATGGATAAATATGTATTGAAGCTAAGCATGGATAAATATGTATTGAATAGTTCAATTCTTTCTATTCCAATGGGTGGTGTTGATGTTGTACTAGGTGTCCAATGATTACAATCTTTGGGGACGATAGCTTTTAATTTTCAAGAACTTTTCTTGAATTTTCTTTTGGAAGGAGAGGAATTTGAATTAAGGGGTATTGCAGGTAAATCAGAAAAGGTAATCAACTCTAATGGCATGAAAAATCTTATGAATAAAGAACAACAAGGCTTAATTGCACAATTATGCTCACTAGAGGTTCAAACATCGAAATCGTCTATTTCTCAAGATCTCCAAAAAGTATTGGATAGTCATTCCAAGTTGTTTGAGACTCCCAATGGCCTCCAACCTATTCGTGATCATGATGATGCTATTCATTTGATTCCAGGAAGTGTTCCTCCAAACATCAGATCTTACAAATATCCCTATGCCCAAAAGAGTGAAATTGAATGTATGGTTGCAGAAATGCTAGAGGCTGGTATAATTAAACCTAGTTAAAGTTTTATCTCTCTCTGATCCAATAGAATTGGTGCACAATAAGGATGGATCATGGCATATGTGTCCAAATTACAGGGAGATAAAAAAGCTCACTATTAAAGATAAATTTCCCATTCCTGTCATTGATGAATTGTTGGATGAATTACATGGATCAATTTACTTCACCAAGTTGGATATTCATTCAGGATATCATCAAATTAGAATAAAGGTTGAAGACATTCTGAAAACATCATTCAGGACTCATGAGGGTCATTATGAATTTTTGGTCGTGCCTTTTGGACTTACCAGTGCACTTTCCACATTTCAAGGTTTGATGAATTCCATTTTCAAACCCTTCCTTATAAAGTTTGTGTTAGTATTTTTTGATGATATACTAATCTACAACAATTATTGGAAGGATCATGTTCAACCTGTTGACAGGGTGCTCAAACTATTGGAGGAGAAACAATTATATGCAAAAATCCTCCAAATGTTTCTTTGGAGTACAAGAGGTGGAATATTTGGGTCATATTGTATATCATGAGGGTGTTAATGTAGACCATAACAAAATCAAATTCATTAAGGAATGGACAATCCCCACAACCATAAAGCATCTTCGAGGGTTTCTTGGGTTGACAGGGTATTATCACAAGTTTGTTAAGAATTATGGGAGAATAGAAACACCTCTAACAATATTACTGAGGAGAGATGCATTTTCTTGGACTCAAGAAGCAACTAAGGCCTTTGAACATATTAAAGAGGCAATGTACCAAGCATTGGTATTAGCTATGCCAAACTTCACAAAAATTTTTATTGTGGAATGTGATGCCTCATGAAATGGAATTGGTGTTGTTTTAATGCAATAAGGAAGACCCATTGCTTTTGAAATTCGTCCAATCAAAGGAAAGTAATTACAGAAACCTATTTATGAGAAGGAAATGTTGACAATACTGCATGCACTAAAGAAATGGAAACCTTACTTAATGGGAAGACACTTCAAGGTAAAAAAAATCATGATAGTCTTAAATACTTTTTTGAACAAAGATTATCTTCAGAAGAGCAGCAAAAATAGGTCACAAAGATGTTTGGTTATGACTTTGAAATCATCTACAAAAAAGGGAAGCAAAATGTTGTTGCAGATGCACTCTCAAGAAAGGATGTGAATGTGGAAGCATTTCTTTGTGCCATTTATATTATCCAACCTGATTGGATAACTGAAGCAAGGGATGAATGGAAGAATGAAGAAGAGGTGTGGACACTCATTCAAAAGTTGCAACAAGATCCCAGTACATCTGATACATTTAGTTGGAAAAATGATTTATTATGGTACAAAGATTGCTTATATCTTTGTAAGAATTCCCAACTCAAGCAAAATATTCTTTTGGAATTTCATACCTCCCCCTTATGAGGGTACTCAATATTTTGAAAAAATTACCACAAAGTCAAGAAGGATTTTTTTTTGGGATGGCCTTAAATCTGATATTCAGAAGTTTGTGGCATAATGTTTGGTTTGCCAACAAAATAAAGTTGAGAAAATTAAGACCCTAGGTCTGTTACAAACTTTAGTCATTCCAAGTCAACATTGGGAGGAGGTCTTAATGGATTTTATCACATTTTTACCCATGTTTTAAGGAAAGAGTTCCATCATGGTGGTATTTGATAGACTTACCAAGTATGCACACTTTTGTGCATTATCTCATCCTTTTAAATCCAATGAGTTGCTACTACATTTATTAAAACAATTCAAAAGCTACATGGAAACCCAAATATTATTGTAAGCGACAAAGATCCCATTTTCACTGGAAATTTTTGGACAAAATTATTTTCTTGTCTTGGTACTCAATTAGCTCATAGCTCATCTTATCATCCTCAAACTGACGCGTAAACTGAGACAATGAACAAATATTTGGAAGTATATATTAGTTTCTTTGTATCTAATAAACAAACACAGTGGGTCAAGTGATTACCTCTAGCTGAATGGTGGTATAACACTTCATTCCATACTGTAGCAAAAATGACCTCATTTATGACACTTTATGGATATCATATGTCATCCATCATATCATATTTAAGAGAAAATTCTAAGGTCTAAGTAGTGGAAGATCACATCGAGCATCAACAACAAGTTCTCCAACCCTTAAAGGATAACCTCACTCTGACGCAGAATCAAATGAAACAAAAGACATATCAACATCGCAATGAAATAAGTTTTGATGTAGGCGATTGGGTGTTTTTACGACTACAACCATATAAACAAATGCCCCTCAAGCAAGCTAAGAAGGATGCAAATTATCACCCAAGTACTATGGTCCTTACAAGGTGTTGCAAAATATTGGTACTATGGCATAAAATTAGAGTTTCTTGCATCTTCCCGAGTACACTCAGTTTTCCATGTTTCATAATTAAAAAAGGTTATCGGTAACAAGCACCTAGTTTAAACATTATTGCTAGAATTTGACGAAGAAGGAAAAATCATATTTGAGTCTGAAGCACTCATGAAAACAAGAACCTGACAGCTATGAAATTGATTAATTTAAGAGTATCCCATTAAGTGGAATAACTTACCTGTTGAAGATTCCACATGAGTGGATGAGAATTTTATAAAGAAGCACCCAAAACTACTCAAGCGTTGAGGAAAACACTTTTTTGAAGGAGAGGGGCATGTTAGGTCCCTATAGTACTAGTGTATTTCCCTTATTGTTATTGTTATTATATCCCCCCTATTGTTATTGTTGTGCCCATGTATCCCCCATGTTGTTATTGTTGTGCCTCATAGAAGCCCACTATTGTTATTGTTGTGCCCTTACATTATCATTGTTATGTAGGCTTTGATTATATTGTGACCCCTTAGACTCCTATATATGCCAAGGAGGTTTTATTATTTCTATCATCCAAGAATTTTTCATTTATGTAATTTAAAGGAAGTTTCCCCCTCAAAGAGGGTAATTTTTAAATCGTTGATCTATCTTTTCTTCTATTTTGTGAGTTGGTTGCATAACATTATCAAGTATGGAAAGAGGTAAATTTTTGAAGCTCAAAACCTTTATTTGATCTAACTTAGTGAGCATATGATTCAAAAAAATAAAAGATAGCACATGTACTGGGAAGAATTTAAATTTAAATTCTAATCTTAAGGTGATGTATGAATTGTTTTGAAAAACAATCAGACCATCCAAATGTAGTATAAATTTAATTTTTTTGTTTATTGCTTCTTTATTCAAGATACATATTTCATTTTGGTATTTATTTAAGTTTAGATTGTTAAGAGGACAGTCTTAAATCTTTACATAGTTTATGTACAAGAATACTAGTTAAATAAATTCTAATATTTCTACTAGTATCAAATTTGATAATTTTTTGTTTCACTTTTTGTATATATATATATATATATAATGGGAAGGGACTACTCTGCATCAATCGATTTTCTGTTGACCACGCCATTATAACTTATAATCTTTAACTTTGAAAAACAAATATTATTGAAAAAATATTTTTCAAACATTTGATTGGCCCATAACTTGAAGGTCTTATTGCAACCTCTGCATAATATAATGTCATGTGGATAATTGAATCGCATATTTATGCCATAATTTGTGGATATGGTTGCAATATTCATGCCATGTAGTGATTTTTTATTCTTAATATTTGCAAGAAAAACATCCAAAAATTACTCCCTAAAAATAAATATGTAGACTTACAATTGGTTACTACCCACCAAAACCAAAATTTCTGCAAGTCCTTGTGCGCGAGGAAGCAATTAATTTATCCACTTCCCATGCCAATCTATTAGTTCCTGCTAAACAAAGACTGTAGGATTTGATTTGGCTATTGACCACTATTAATTTAGCAGTGACCAATGTAGGTTATAATTTTTATGTGATTTTTCTCAAAAGTATATTTTCTAACTTGAGTCCCGCTCACTAAGATGCTCTGTAAAACTTGTTTACTTATGCTATTGAGATTTACCAAACTCTTGAATATTTTGATGTTGTCAAATATTGCATACAGAACAAATAACATTTCGTACATTCTCAATCAATTTAGTCTTTAACTTTAAATATTTTGAGATAATATTATTTTATATTTTTAGATAATTATCTTTGAGGATTAGCTCAATCAGTCAATCCTTATTGTTAAAACACCTTTGCTATTGAGAAATATTATATTAGATAATTAAAGTTTCAAGTTTTATAACAGAATTTTAACTTTTATCACATCAAATACCATGAGTTATCCCATACTTAATAATAATTTTTAAATATTACAATTATGTAATTTTACTTTTTTTTTATATAAAAAAAATACAAAATTAAATTCAAATATAACCTGTAATAATTTATAAATCTCAATATCTCAATATAAAATAGCATTATGTTAATGAAATATTTACAAAGATGATAACCCTATTACTAACCAATGATTTCTTGTGAAATAACAACAACTATCTCCCTCCTCTTATAATAAACATAATAATAAAGTAAATCATCTTTGAGAGCTTAAGATAATTTTTATTACTTTAAAAACTCATTTCCTATCTCTCTTACCTTGTTTCTTTTATGTACTTTATATACTATTAAAGCACTAAATTTATGCAAATTATATTAAAAATTCATTGAGATTTAATATCAATATCACTTAAACAATAGAGTTGATTAATAATTTTTAAACATGATTTTTATTTAAATTATTTTTACATTGTCTACATGTATTGGTTTAGGGTAATATTGTATCAATATGGTACTTTATAAACCTCTAATTGTTGATATACTTAATGCATTTCAATTGAATAAGAATGAATGTTATTTTAGTTCTTTAAGATAAATATAATGTTTAGATTTATGCAACTGCTTTGTTGTATTAATTTCATAATGTGACTACAATTCATATTGATATTTGTTATGTTTTTTAAGTTTTATTTGAATTAAGTAATTAATTTCACTAAGTGCTTTGCATTCATTATTTTTTTATTGGTTTAATAATTATGATTGATTATAATTATCTCGATCTAGTATTTTGTTATGTGATGATGTTGCATATATAGTCGTGTATTACATTAATTTGTGGCAAATTAAGGCAATGTTAAAGGAGGGGAATTATATACAAGGTTGGGGCTCATACTTCAATGAAGATGACACTATATCCTAGAGCTTAGGAAACTGTGAGGAAGGGAAAAAAACATGAAATAACCTTCAAAATTAACTTATGTAGAGTGCAAAAGGAAAAAATGTCACAACTCATTTTTACTTTATTCTTGACACTTGTGAAATCCATCATAAGCCTAAATTCACCCTAAGATCAGTTAATTGGGGAGAGGGGAAAGTCGTTACACTGGATAACCACTTAAGACTACTTTAAGAAGGGAGGACCTCTTGTGATATTACAAGCGGGTTTGGGAAGGAGGGGAACATATGATGTTGAGATTGTGAATTAGTTATTATAGTTTATGGGTCCTTCATAACTTATCATTAGTAAGATCCTTGTTGATTTATTATTAGTGTGCTTTGCATACTCATGTCCTTATTTTTATTGGGACTAATCACTACTTAGGGGAAGCACTTGTGAATCAGGTACATTGGTTAGGTGGGAAATCAACCCTTGTGTGTAGTTCATTGGATCTAAAGCATTATAGACTGACAATTAGACTCTAGAGAGGTAAAGGCTATACGTATTTTTACATTTATGCATTAAGTTATGGATTTATGATTATCCTCTTTCTCTCTCTCATTTTTGTTTTTAAATATTTAGAGGAATCGACTACTGGGACGAGCTCGTGCTCGCATGACATGGGGTTGATCCTGATCACTACCATTATAACCTCTAGGCAAACCCATACATGCCCCCACACATGGCCCATAAGGTTAATCATGTGGTATTTGAATCTTGAACCACTTACTTGAGGAATGTAGATGTATATATACTTCTAATGGATTCATGGCCTAAATATTGTATTAGGATCTTGTGTAATTCTTAGATTTAATTTCTGTTGATTCAAAATTCCAAATACGTATATTAGTTCTAGATAAAAAATAGTGTAACACCCTTATGCGCTATTACAACCAACATATACATATATGTGTGAATAAGTAATCACTTAAACTTCTTTATTGTTCTAAGGATTTGTTGCATCCTTCGCTAATTCAAGCATACCCTTTATAGTGTTTGATGGGGATAAAGCCACCATAAAATTCCTTTTCATTAGGATAATTTAAAATTTATACTGTAAATATCACACTATCAACCATGGAGCGCTTGAATAAACAATAACCTAAACCTCTTTATGATTCTAAGGTTTTGTTACACCCTTCACTATTTCAAGCATACCCTTTATAATTGGAAAATTGTTATAAAATTATATACTACAGAGTAATGCAACACATAAAATATGCGGAAAACACAAACACACTTGAAACACATAAAACAAGAGAGACATAGATATACGTGGTTCGCCGAGTTTGGGCTACGTCCACCCTGAATAGCCAATCCTTCCTTTCTATTATCCAGTAAAATGAAGAGACACAACCTACAATAGAATCACTGTAATATCCTCTATTCTCTCTCACAGTCTCCCTATTTGTTTCTCACTCTGAGAATACACATACAATACACAACCGCAATACAATACCCTCATACAAAACGAGGGGTTGCCTTCTAGGGCAAAAAAACCCTAAACTAAACATAACTTCTACCGTCAAGTCATCCCCTGCAACCCCAGGCAATGTTTAATTACGGGTGGCAGAAGAGGGGTCCAATGCTGTGATACAAAATAAAGAAGATAATCAGGCTCCACACCCAACAAAAATGCCATCAATATTATTCCTTTTCTTTAGGATCATTTAAATTTAGTATTATAAATATCACACTATGGACCATGCGGCCCTCTTTGAAGTGCATGTATGGCTTTTCCGTATGATCTTCTTTAAAAACATTTCTCTTTGAGCACCATGTAAGGCTTTTCTATATGATCTTTTTTATAGGATGACCATTAATAGTTAATCTATTACTTATGTTGAAGTTAAGTTGCTAATATTTTGATCATCTTTAATTATTGAAAAGTATGATGTTATGAATAAATATTTATTTATATACATTTTGTTTTTATATACTTGGTAAGTTATGTATTATTAACTTTCTAACCTAAGATGAACACATCTACCAAAATCAAACCTTTGTTTTCCTCCACCTTTAATACATGTTTTATACACTTACAACGGTTAATACTTTGTCATGTTTTCCTTTACCATGTGATTAAATAATAATTGTGTCACCAATAAATCTGACCCAATATTTAGATTTACTAATATCTAATAAATAGATTACTTTTCAAGCATTCCATAATTACAGTTTTATGCGGAAAAATAACAAATGGTTTAACAAATGGGGCATTTGCTTGAGCATGTGTCCCACAAACACTAAAGAGATAAATCCCACTCATAATCATCAACAAAAATCGTACATAGGGGCCAATATTTCTTGGAAAGTCAATATTCTTATTGCTCAATTAAAGAATAATTCCCATCAACTCTGTTGTGCCTTAGAAAAGGCCAAAAGAAGTGTGGGAGGAAAGAGTATGTATTTTTTTCTCTTTCTAGGAAAGTGGAAATAGAAAAGCATTTCATTTTAGAATGTGAGGTCTTCAAAGACAACACGGAAAGATATGCAGATATTTTGGCAGCTAGCCCTTGGGATAATCTATTCACCGAGGGGTTTGGATAAGATATTTTGGCAGCTAGCCCTTGGGATAATCTATTCACTAAGGGGTTTGGATAATCTATTCACGGAGGGGTTTCTCGAGAAGTTGTGAGGGGTTTCTCGAGAAGTTGTGAGAGTTTATTGTGAAACTTCACAGGAAAAATACCAAATACAAGAGCCCGATAGAGAAGCAATCTATCCCATAAAGCTATCTTTAGCCTCATAAACATTAAAATAACTTCTTCTTCTATATTCTTTCACTAAAACCAAAATATTTTAATTTTATTTTACCAAAATTATAATATTCTTAATTAACAATATTTTTATTACACCTTTTCTTATTAATTAATATGTTAATGAAAAATAAACTAATGTAAAAATATTTTTCATTCTATTTATAATATTTCAACTAAATCAAATTTATATAATTAAACACATGAAAATAAGTTAAAATAAAATCCTATAATTATTCAAAATGTTGAATATGTTAACCCAAATTACAAATTTACAACCATGTTTGAGCCATGTGAGCTAATAGACCACAAAACCACACAATCACTAACTCACATGGTTTGAGCATGTGAGCTAATAGACAACAAAACCACACAATAACTAACTCACATGGTTTGAGCATGTCAGCTAATAGACAACAAAACCACACAATCACTGACTCACGTGGTTTGAGCTAATAGACAACAAAGCAACACTTGTCATCTCTCTACCCACAATCAAGCAAATGCCCACCTAGAATCAAAATAACCAACTTTAAACTAGGTACCCATAAAGAGAGTGTCCTCATCAAGAACTACACTCTTCATGCAATGTGTATCACGTGCATGTGAGTGGGCTAAAAGGGTTAGCTGACTTAATGTCATGATATATCACATGCAAATGACCACCACATAAATAATATAAAATACATTACAAATTTGGCAACCTAAGAAGCCAAGCATGCATGTGGTACAACCTGCACCATGTTATCAACTCTAATGCAAATCAATGCCAGTGATAAAAATGATTGGAATCTTTATGCAATTAGCTTTGTTGAGAAGTTAGACACTGGGTTCCATGCTTGTTTGACCAATCTGATAGGATCCTTATTCTACTTAACTTCGTTGAGAAGTTAGAAATTAGAATCCAAACTTTTTACAACTTTGCTCTAAGGAATAAAATATTTATTAAACAGGAATATGCTATAGGAATAATATCCACATGTTAAGTTATTAAAAGTTACGCAGTGGTAGAGAATAAGTCGAAAGTACATCATTATTATTTTATTCCGAGTACTGCCTATCATTATCGAATAATATTTCCGTTCACTTATATTCCCACAACTTCCCGATTACTAAACCAAAATCCAATTAATAGGTTATTAACAAATAAAGAGTTTACAAATTAGCCAATGACAAAATTTAGTAGAAATTTTTGAAAATTTAGATTATATCTGTCAAATTTCAGGATTTTGGTGTTTTAATGGTTTTGAATGGCGAGAAATCCATTTCCACCACCAAAAAAATATTCAAACACTCCAACATTCTATTTTCTTTTTATTTTTATTTTTTTATTTTAATTTTTAAGACGTGGTAAATCGAATCGGTATATCTTTGGAATGTTGTAAGAGAGGTCAATTACTAGATTTCAGCAAAAAATATTGTGAGCAAATTTTGGGTGAACCACCCTTTAATAAATACACAGATTACAGTCATAAATATTTATTTTTAAAAATCTGGAATTTTTTATTATTTTGACTTTTTAATATAATACTATCTAAATTTGATCAAATTATTTTTATTTGGGACTAGCTATGGATGGAAAAAGACCAATTTACCTATAATGACAAATTAAAATGTGACTTGGCATAAACTAAATTCTACAAACCAACTAATCAACACCTCATAAATAATAAAATTAATATTTTTAATTTAAATATTTTTTATACATTTCAATATCATATATCTTAATTTTAATATATATTATTACATTGATTTAAGTATATATTTGAATTTAGATTTAAATCCATAATCTTTTATGGAAAAAGATATAATCTTAGCTATTAACATAATTAATATTATATTAAATTACATTTCTCATACTTATTAAATTATTAATATTATATTAAATTACATTTCTCATACTTATTAAATTGTTAATATTATTTTAAATTACATTTCTCATGCTTATTAAATTATTTATTATATTTCACAATTACCATCTTTTTTGTTAAAACACAATGACTTAACAAAATCACACTTATTAAATTGTTAATATTATATTAAATTACATTTCTTATACTTATTAAATTATTAATATTATATTAAATTACATTTCTCATACTTATTAAATTATTTATTATATTTCACCATTACTATTGTTTTAAAAACACAATGACTTAACAAAATCACACTATAGACTTCGGTTTTTACTCCTTAATAAGTTGAGAGTGTCGAATTAAATTATTTTCCAAATATGATATTTAGAATTTTTTCACACCTTTATTTTTTAAAATATAAGATAATGATTTAATAAATTCACACAATAAATTTGAGATTTTTACTCATAATTAAGTAAATTAAGAATACCAAATTAATCGAAATATGTAATGTCTTTACTCATATAATGAGATTGTAATATAAAGTAACTCTATATAATATTTTTAAATAATATAGTAATTATTTTTATTTTTAATAAAAAAAATATAATATATAAATATAAATATGTGTGTGTCTTTATGTTTTTTTTGTTATTTATTAAAAAAAAAATACAAAGAGACTATGGCTTTATAGGAGTAGAGTGATGGAAAGGTTTCATAATAGACAAAGAATTACTGATTTGAATCCCATATAAGGTTACAAAAACTGAAACAAAAAGACAATAATACTTGAATTAAGGATCATAAAACAATTAGAGAAAACAAAAGGTGCATCCAAAAAAATACTACCATTTAATAAGAAAAATTTAAGAGAGCATTTAAAAACCAACATTGGTCAATCACATTCAAACTTGAATTGAAGATCATGAAACAATTAGAGAAAACAAAAAGTACATCCAAAAAATATGACCATTTAACAAGAAAAGTTAAAGAGAGCATTTAAAGCCAACATTAGTCAGTCACATCCAAAAGCTACAACCATTTAACAAGAAAAATTTAAGAGAGCATTTAAAACCAACATTGGTCAATCAAGTCTATAGACTTTGGAGCAGAAAAGTTGAAGTTGAAAATTGAATGTTGTTCTTTATGTTAGGAGATCAATAGAAATGGTGTGGGAGTTTTGGATATTTTGTTAATGAGTTCTTCAAAAATATTAGGAGCTCTCTTTGAGAGAAAGAAAGTCTGCCATGGAGTTGTATTCTCTATAAATATGCTAAAATGTAATATCTTTAAACTTCAATTTTATTTCTTTAATTACGAGTTTCCAAGCTTCCAAATGTAGCACCTCTAGGGGAGGTACTCTTTTTAGCCAACATTTTGAGTCACCGAGAATGTGTATATGATTAATGTTTTTGAGCTTTGCAAGTATCATAAGAGTCCATGCCGCTATCAATTCATCCTTGATATTTGATCCAAATACAATTCTAATTATAAAATGGATGGATCTATTATGGCAACTTAATAATCCCTCCTCCTCCACACACTTTCCCTTGTGCTTTCCCATCAAAGAAACTCTCTCAAACTTATTCGAAATTGTATTACCAAATACTTAATAATCCCTCCTCCTCCACACACTTTCCCTTGTGCTTTTCCATCAAAGAAACTCTCTCAAACTTACTCAAAATTGTATTACTAAATTCTCGTTTAAAACTATTTCATCTATTAATTACACTACTTCTACATATAAATAATAAATAATAAATATTAATTGCTAAAGGCTTTTATTTCAACTTAAGGTGGATGATGATCTTGACTTTTTATTTTTTTTTATGTTTTTAATCAAGGGCTTAGATGGATTCTCAAGGGAATATGTTGAGCATATGCTTAGTCTTAATGCTTATCAACCAATATAGTGTATTACAGAGTTTGTTAGGTTTCATTGACTTTATATAAATTAAAAAAATTAGATTCATGCCACATAGCTCCCGTTCTTAGGGATTTGAGATTATTCCAATTCTAATAAGTTCCTTCATGATAAGTTCCTCATTATTATTTATAATATTCATTTATATATAAGCAAATTTATTTAGCAAAATGGTCTATTACTTTTAATAAATTGAAAATTTTAGATTCATGCCATTGACTCCCACCCACCAATTTCCTAGAGATTTGAGATTATTCCAATTCTAATAAGTTCCTCATTATTATTTATAACATTCATTTATATATAAACAAAGTTTCTTTAGCAAAATGATCCATTACTTTTAATAAATTAAAAAAATTAGATTAGTGCCACATGGCTCCCCACCCACCAATTTCCTAGGGATTTGGCAGTACTACATCTTCATCATCGAATATATCACCCAGATGGGGGCTAGGAATTGAACCAATGACTTCACATCAAGGAGTGTTGATTGAACCAATGACTTCACACTAAGGAGTGCCTTAACAAAGTGCCCCATCACCATCTATCCAAATCCCCATGAGCTATATTTTTATTTATTAATTATATGAATTTATTCATTAATATTTAAAACAAAAATTTACAAACATGTTTAAAACAAATATATCCATTATTATTATATTTACATTTTTATTTGGAATAAAATCATGAGAAATCTTAAAGTAAACTAGGTAAATTGTTGACGCTCATTGTAAAACTTTAAAAAAAAAAAATATATATATATATATATATATTAAAAAATTTAATACATTCCGTTATTTTTTATATCCCTTATATTAAAAGATCTCTATACTATTTAAATTACCATAAACCTTTTATATCCCATAATTTAAAATATCTCTTTAATATTGAAATTACCGTTTTTCATTTTCAACTCAGTAAAATACTTACTTCTTAAGAGCAACTCTCCCTCGGGACACTATGTCTCGCTATAAACCAGCTCAACCATCGCCACAGGATGTAGACATTTATCTGCAGAAACGATGTTAAAGAGCCAAAATTGAACTGTCATAAGCACGATGTAGACATCCAACAATCTGCAGAAACTATCTTGAAGTGCCCAAATCGAGTTCTCTAAATTGAACTCCCATAATATGTACAGCCGCACTGCGACTAGCACCTAACGTTCAATTTGGAAGATTCGCATAGCTTCCCGTAACATTCCCTTAAATTTGGAAGATTCGCATAGCTTGGCGTAACATTCCCTTAGTCGGTGTGAAGTGGCCTGGCCCAACTGAGGCAGATATTATAAAAAGCAAAGCAGGAAAGCTTAATCTTACACCAGCCAGGTATGAAACCACTAACCCATGTTGTGCCTGCAAACACTTGAAAAGGAGGCTTCCGTTTTTTTCTTTTTAATTCCCTCCTCTCCATCCGTTCATTCGTATTCTGCTCCCACAACCAGTCAGGCCAGGCGGGCAACCGAGGGAGGTCTGATAATGGCCGAGAAGGACCAGCGCCGAATGGTGGACTTCTCGGCATTGCCAGACTACATGCGAGACAACGAGTACATTCTCCGATATTACAGAGCCGAATGTCCTCTGAAGCATACCCTTCTCAGCATCTTCAGTATCCATAACGAAACGCTCAATGTCTGGACGTAAGTCGAGTTGTTTCTTTTCTTTATGCAATTCTGCTTCTTCGTTCAAATACTCTGATATTTGATTGCTCTGTCATGCCTCTTCATCCATGGTCTCCATTGCCAGTTTTTGCAATCCATCTGATTAAGATCCTGTTTCTTTTCTTTTTCATTTTTATGTATAAGCTCTTGTGTCAGTTTTTGTAATTCATCTAGTGAATCTTTTATTTTTTAACAAATTGCTAAGCACCTATTTCTTCAAAATCACCAGGATCTAGGATGAGGAGTCCTCTATCTCTGTTTTTTTCCAATTTACAGTGAAATAGATCTGTGTGCAATTTCACCGGCTCACCACTCACCTTCTTAAGGTTGTGCATATTTCTAGATTTTCCTTTTGAGTGCATTTCCTTCTGTAAACTGTATGAAAATCCGCAAAGTGACATTGTACCAGTGCTCTGGCTCCACTATAACATGGGTGATTTATGGGGAAATTACTTTGTTATATCATAAAACATAATTGGAAGCCACATATTCTCCTGGAATTGATTAGTGGTGAAAACTCATTTGTTTTATCAATTGACCAGAACCCACTTGATTAAAACTTTAAGTGGCCACATTTTTTCTTGGGACTGAATATGGGTGAAAACTCACTTGATTTCTCCATTCACTACAACCCATTTGCCTAACATTTAGGCACTGTCATCTCTGTGGGTGGTGGGATGAGAGTGTACATATTTATAGGACCTAACTACGACTGTTTCAGGTTTGGTTTTCATGCATTTCCTTCTGGATTCTTCGCAACAATTTTTGACGTGACATGCCCCTGTGTTTACTCCTAGCTTTAGCTAAAACTTTTAGTGACCACATGTTTTCTTGGCACTGAATATAGGTGAACACTCACTTGATTCTGAATTTACTGAAACACACTTGACTAAAATTTATGTGGATGAGAGTGGCTGATGAGATGAGGGTGTGCATGTATACGGAACTAGTTTAATTTTGAATGCATTTCCTTTTGGGCCCTTCCTAGCAATCCTTTAAGTGACATGTCTCTGAGTTCCTATCTGGCTTCAGCTAAAACTTGGATGAGTTATGAAAAAAATAAAATATGATGTCATATAGAAGTCACATGTTGTCTAGGAACTGATCAGGGGTGAAAGTTAACTTGATTTATCCCTTGACTATAACCCACTTTGATTAAAATTTTAGTAATCACATGTTCTCTTGGGACTGAATAGAGGTGAAAACTCAGTTGATTTATTTCTTGATCACCACCTATTTGAGTAAATTTTTTGTAGCCACATGTTCACCTGGGATTGAATAAAGGTGAAAGCTTACTTGATTTATCACTTCACCACAGCACACTAGACCAAAATTTTTAAATTTTCTTTGTTTGGCTATTTTGGTTATTTGTTAAGCATACTCAATTTATCATTTTTATCATAACACATTTGATTAAATTTTTTCTTTGTTTGGCTATTCTGGTTATTTGCTGATATGCTTATTATTATCCATGCTTTTTGGACAGACATTTGGTGGGCTTTGTGCTTTTCCTCTGCCTCACAATATACACAGCGACCAAGCTTCCTAGTGTGGCAGATCTGCCTGTTCCCAACAAGGCCAATCTTTATAAACTACAGAACGAGATCAGGGCATGGCCCATGTATCTGCCAAATATGGCGGAACTGCAGGCAGAATTGAGGACGTCTTTGCCTAACTGGGTTGGCAATTGTATTCCAGGAAACTTCTCACAATCCAATCAAACCGAGCATTGCATACTTGTAAGTTATTACTTTCTTACTTCAGTAGAAAATTGAAAACTGTATTTGGCACTGTGGCATTTTAAGTTGATTCAATGTTATTTCAATCTTAGACTTCCAGGATTTTCTAAGAATGCATAGATCTCAGAATGGTGTTTTTCATGCGTCTATGGGTTTTGTTATCGTGCTTCATCCAATAGCACATCATACCTCATTACCACAGTCGATCCCATTGCACATCATGTCTCATTGTCCAACTTAAGCCCTAGCACATCTTCGCTGAATACAATCTAAATTATTATTGCATATTTTTTTATGATTCAGCGAAGAAAAGTTTTTATTGACTGAACAATCAGTACATCAAGAAACAACATGGAAGTCCAGACTCCAACTTCCACAGCTATCCTAGTGTTTGAGATTTACATTAAATAAAGAGGGAAAGAAAACTCAAAAAATTAGATTGGGAGTGATGTTGTAAGTTGTTGAAGGGTCCTGTAATAAAATCCTGGATTGATGCCCTTAGAAAAGCATTTGCCCAAATTGATCTCAACAGTCCAAACCATAACTGACCACAGCAAACTGCTTATTCACTAAGTTCTGAAAAAAGTACTATCGCATAGATCACAATTCCCCCTTCCACCAGGCTGAGAATACTCTTCTTCTTATCTGGTCTACATGGTGAAAAGTTAGCCATATAGTGATGGAGGCCTTTCCAGGAGGGTTCAACGACACACCTAATATATGTTAATTGCAGATTATACAAAAATATGGAACTCATCTCTATGTTTAAGCAGAAAAAAGGATCTGATATGTGCTAGCTCCTTTATAGGCCCTTTAATAGACTATAATACTGAATTTGATCAGCCTAATACCAGGATTGAACTATGATACTGGAGGTAGTGTCAGATATGACTTATGCACAATGCTAGATAACGGCTCCCAAGTTTAAGTACCAATATTGGTAGTTGAATTGAATCACAATTCAGTGTCCATGTGATTGTGTGTCCTTGCAGATTCACTACTTGCAATAGCCAATAGAGTTCGGTATAAATGTCTGCAGAAATACACATACAGTGATATGGTATGATCATAAAATCTATAATTACAGAGTGCATGATCCCTCAGCCATTAAAGCTTTGAAGAGTAACATTCATATATGTCCGAATAGGTATTTACAATTCTAAATATCACTTGATTTTATTCTAGACCCTGACTGTTAACTCACTATGAACTGGAAATCCTAAACATCATTTAACAGTTATCTTCCTGCACCCTCCATTCGGACTGAAGAATTTATATAATTAGGTTGTTAGTTTTCCAGTTGGTTTCAGTACAGAGTTTTGATTTTGGTTACAACAACTTCCAAATCTATACCTATCATTGCCATGATGATTGAGTTGCCCGTTACTTAAAGCCTTTGTTCATTGAGTCCACTGAATGAGGCAAGTTCATGTTAGCTTTGGTTGAGTTGATGTTGATGTAAAATCATGCAGTGGAGTTGATATCAACTAAGGTCTAGTTGTAAAATTACCAAACTGAGTTGAAGTTGGCTTAGGTAGACATGTCACTTCACTAAACCAACTTGAAGTCGAAGTCGTCTTGGGTATCGAGTTGAATGATCTATGTTCAATTCAAATGGGTCGTGATCATAGCACACTTAAATAGAAGATGTTATTGTACCTCCGAACATGCACTGTTTCCAGCTTAGAAGAAATGCTATTATCATGCTCAGCATGAAGAACTTGTTTCGGTGTCCAATTTTGTGTTAGATGGGCTAGACCTAGATTAAGGGTGATTTGTAGGTTGGATGGTTTAATTAGAATAGGATAGCTTTATTGGAATTAATGACCAACTAATTAGGGCCACTCGCCCCCAACTACCTTTTACTTTAGATACGTTGTGGATACACTTTGTCAATCATGCATCTGATTATTGGTCCCTTGTTTAGAAAGAAAAACAAATTTCTTTTCAATGGTTGCTTATATCACTTTGGTTGTTTAATAGGTTTGTGCAATGTGAATCGTGTGGGAATGAGGGTGGTAGATGTTTTTGTGTTTTACAAGTATTGGTTAGAGTACTAAGCTTGACCAAAAGCAACACCCATACTGCCTTAGATAATTTGGGCCACACATCTTCAATGATCAATTTGGTTTAGAGGAGGGTGTTTTTATAATCCTGGTCAAATGTCCACATGAGTGGTGAATCATATCCAGTTATTGTATTAGTGTATCGTAGTGGTCGCAATGACAATGAAAACATCAATTTTCACTTCATTGAGGTCACTATATCTAGTAGAGTGTTGTGGCAAGAGATTGTTTCAAAATCGGAACATATGGAGAATTATAACAATGTGCTATTGATTCTATTTGTTGTGATGATGATGAAGGTTAATGTCCATTGAAACCAAATTTGGTCTGTTAGACCTTAAGAAAGGTAAGCAATTACTTAGTTTGCTTTAGCATTTTATTTCTATGCTCGAAAATCGTTAAGAGGGACATTTCTAAATTAGCAAAGTTTTGATGAGTTAAAAGTTAGGAAGGTTGATATTGTAACAAAGATGCATAAGATACTATTGTTGCAGGTGAAGTACCCTCCTGAACAGTAGGGGTTCTTCTTGATGTAAATTCCCAATTAGACCTCACATTCTTTGGAATAGGGGACTCATCCAGATTCTGGCCTGGTAATTCAAGATTGTTGTTATTGTAATGTAAAATGAAAGGGGAAATGCAAAGTGCAAGATGCTTCTAATTTATATGTGCAATGCAATTCTATTTTACCTATTGTAGCTAGGAGCATATATTAACTAGTGAATACAAGGTTAAACATATATTCTTATTATTACTTTTAGAACAAAAAGCTACTCAAGAAACACAACAGAAGTATATTATATGAACAGAAGAGAAATGCAGAAAAGTCTGTTCTCAAATTTACTGTACACAACCTTACATTCACCATCTCAGAACAGTAAAGCAAGAATATAAATTTCATATAGAAAAGTCTATAATAGAGCAATACAAACTTACAATGGTTCCAGATAATTCTTAGTGCATGTCACTAGAAATCAAGCTTCTCTTGCAATATTGGCCTTGAGGCTTCTTTTCATTAAAATTCATAATTTAAGAGTTGACAAAATTCAAACAACAAAATTCCTCTTTCTCAACTAGTTGATTCCCTTTTATATCTATTCTCATTGCTGCCTTCTGAACTGTTGGACTTCCTTCTTGGCAGTTATGACCTTTTGATTTAAATGGGATATTTTACACCAAGGATTTGTCTTTAGTTGGAGCCATAGGCTACCATGTTCCTTATCATCCAGATAGGCTGACCATACCTCATGCTGAGAGGAGATTCCTATTATGCACTTGAATATCAATTGCTCAAAGGAAACTTCATAAGATATTAACTATTTGGGAATAGGTTCCGCACCACTTTTGAGTGTGCTGAGATATGAATTAATCAAATTTATCTCATTTGAATGGTTTGAAATGTATTCCTTTAATATCTCCTTGGATATCCTTGAGGTCATTCCAATAGCAGTCCCTTTATCTCTGATAATTGCCTCTAGGTCATTCAAAGCATTAGTTATAGGTAGGGGTGAACTGTTAAAATTGGACAACTAGGTCCAAACTCCATGTTGTGATGCTCAAATGAAGACACCAATATTCTTATTGGGTTCCTTTTTTGGAGAGGTGCAAGATTGATCGAAAGATCATCTTGATTCGATGAGCAGAACATTTATTTTGAATTTATTTTTAATACTTTCAAAATATGTGCAGGTCGGCTTTAAGGTTTTACACCCCCAGCAAATGTGTCACACACCCTCAGTGATTGATATAAATAGAGTCAACGTTGGAGGACATTTCCCTCATCTCATCCACACACATCATCTCTCCTCTTTTGATTGGTTCGAGCTCCTTGGAGGTAGTTTCGGTTCATACTTGGGAAAGAAGGACGAAGAGAAATCTGCTGCAGCTAGGGTTTCCACGCAAGTTTGACCACTGTTGACTTTGGTCAACGCATGGTCCAAATGAGCTAATTTTTGGTGGAGACTTTGATTTTGGAAGGCCGTACATTTTGGCACAAGAACCGAGGTCAAAGGTTGACTGAAGAGTCAAGACCGAGTTGCGTTGACTTTTACTCGCTGTTGTTTTACATTGACTTTTCTGGGCAATGTTGACTTTTCTGGGGTTGACTTTGAGTTGATCGTGTGGCTGTTTTGAGGGTTGTTGTGACACATGCTAGGTTGGCTGACCAAGGAGACTTTGTTGGTTGAAGCATCCTGTTGACCGCCGTAATGCACCACCACATTTTTCTGTTTTTGGTTTGTCTTCTGTAGATCCTCTGGTATGTTCTATCAGCATTTTACTTGATTGTTTATGTGATTGCTGTAGTGAAAAGTAAAGTTGCATCAAGCATAGAACATCTACATAAATTTACATGGAATCAGAGCTGAGGTGAAGACAAGCCCTATTTGTAGCAATCACCGAAGAAGAAAATGGGTTCCACAAACTATGGCTTCAAAGAGGATGACAAATTGAGTGGGAATGATGACTTCCATGCTTGGAAGATGATATTGGATCTTAAACTGGAAGACCAAGATGTAATGGACTATGTGCAGGGTAAAATCCAAGAACCTCCATCCACTGCTACTGTTGCTGCCAAAACAAAGTACAAGAAGGAGGAGATCAAAGCAAAGCTGATGATCAGGGAATCCATTCATAAGAGTCTAGTGGCCTACATTTCTGAGTTGGGCACATCCAAAGAGATGTACGACAAGTTGGTCCTCATGTTCAAGGTCAACAATGCAAATCAAGTACTATTCTTCAAGAATCAATTGAAGAATCTGAAGAAAGGTAGGGATGAGTCTGTCCAATCATATTTTCTGAAGCTGACCGAGATCAAGAACAATTTGCTGGTTATTGGGGAGACAATAGCTGATCGAGAGATGGTATTCACCGCTCTTGGAGGGCTCCCATCCGAATGGCATGTGTTCAACACTACCATTCTAAATAATAATGTGATACCTGACTTTGATGAAGTACTATCGAGATGCGTTCAAGAAGAGACTAGAATGAAGGAGTATGGAAATGAAGGAAATGCTGCCTACACTGCTCATTCTAGGAAGAAGAACTTTGGTGGTCCAAAGAACAAAGGAAAAGCAGGGGCCAAAGGAAAGAAGGGCAAGTGTTTCACTTGTCATAGGCTAGGTCACTATGCTAGAGAATGTCCTTTCAAGAAGGATTCTCCCGATGGCGATGACAACAACAACAACTGGAGGAATGGCAATCAAAGGAACAATAGATTCAAGGGAAAGAGGAAGGCTCCCTCCGGCGGGAATGATCAACCTTTCAAAAGGTCAAGAAACTCCAGGTATGAGGAATCAAATGTTGTTGATAAAAGAAATGAATACATTCTTGTATTTGCCCTCTTTCTTGCATCTCCACCCGACACTATGGATGTCTGGTTGATAGATAGTGGTGCCTCAAGGCACATCACTAGGTTCAAGGAAGCACTCTCTGATATGGTTGAGAAGGATACTAATCTGGAAATTATCCTTGGAGATAATGCCACGTATCCCGTGAAAGGGACAGGGACTGTGACCCTCCACTTGTCTCAAGGTCAAGTCCTCTACTTGCAGGATGTACTCTATGTACCTAATTTGAAGAAGAACCTTGTGTCTATATTGGCCATGGAAGACAAAGGTTTCAATGTGGCATTCACTGATGGAAAGGTGCGCATGTGGAAGAAGAGCTTCAAGGAAGCTATCACGATTGGGTTTAGAGTTGATACACTCTACCAGGTTGGAGGAAGTCCACTAGGAACGATGACATGTGATACTATCCAACAGATTGAACTATGGCACCGGAGGTTTGGACACCTTCACTACAAGGCCCTTCCCGAAGCAAGGAAGGTGGTGACAGGGATGCCCAAGTTTTCAAATAATCATGAAGGTGTATGTAAAGGTTGTGCCAAAGGAAAGCATACAAGGGGACCTTTCCCCTCAAGTTTCACAACGACAACTGATGTCTTACAATTGATCCATTCAGATCCATCTGGTATGTTGCCCGTGACATCCTTGGGAGGATGTTCTTATTATATGACATTCATAGATGACTTCTCTCACAAAACCTGGATATACTTCTTAAAGAAGAAGGATGAGGCTTTCATGTGGTACCGTACCTTCAAAGCCTTGGTGGAAAATATGACAAGGAAGAAGATCAAGATTTTGAGAACTAATAATGGCACTGAATATGAGACAAATGAGTTCAAGGACTTTTGTAGAGAAGCTGGCATCAAGAGGGAGACCACAACTGTCTACCCTCTTGAGCAAAATGGTGTTGTTGAACGAAAGAAGAGGACCATTGTAGAAGCTGCCCATGCCATGCTATGTGACCAAGGTCTACTGAAGTTTCTATGGGGAGAAGCTGCAAACACTGCTGTGTACATACAAAACTGATGCCCGCATTTCGCTCTAGACTCCAAAACTCTCGAAGAGGTTTTCTCTGGTAAGAAACCTGACATCTCACATTTTAGAGTTTTTGGATGTCCTGTTTATTTTCATGTGCCGAAAGAAAAGAGGAGCAAGCTGGATGATTCTGGAAAGAAAGGAATGTTTGTGGGCTATAGTGAAACTTCGAAGGCCTATAGAGTCTATGTGCCTGGTCAAAGGGAAGTGGAGATATGCCACGATGTCACCTTTGACGAAGATGCTTCCCTAAGGAAAGTAGTCAATCTTCCGAGATCTGAGGAAGATCATGAAGCAAGGCCTGGAAATCAAGAGGAACCGAAGGATGAGACGATGCCTGATGTTGAAGGACCAATGGACCCGATTGATCCACCTCCTTCATTGGGAAAGAGACCATCATGGCTCAGGGACACTCTCGAGGATGCTGAGGGACATGCGGCCCCAAGGGGGACATTCCGTGAAAGCAAGAAGCCGAGTAGATACCAAGGGTATCTAGCAGCCATGAGTATTATTGTACAATTCGAGCCTAGATCTTTTGAGGAAGTTGTAAAGCATCAAGTCTGGAAGGATGCTATGCACGAAGAGTATGAGTCCATAATGAAGAATGATGTCTGGGATGTGGTTCCAAGACCGAAGGACAAAGCAGTTGTCATTTCGAAATGGCTCTACAAGATAAAGCATGGATTTGATGGGAGTGCTGAAAAGTTCAAGGCAAGGTTCGTTGCCCGTGGCTTCTGTCAAAAGGAAGGCATAGACTATGATGACATATTTGCACCTGTGGCTTGATATACCACCATTCGATCTATTATAGCCCTTGCTGCTATGCAAGGATGGAGTCTCCATCAAATGGATGTGAAGACCGCATTTCTGCATGGTGCAATAAAGGAAGAGGTATATGTGGAGCAACCTCTGGGGTTCGAAGTCCAGGATTGGGACACCCATGTCTGCAGGTTGAAGAAAGCCCTCTATGGGCTAAAGCAAGCACCCAGAGCTTGGTATGAGAGGATAGATAGTTACCTGATGAAGCTGGGCTTCACTCGTAGTAATGCTGATCTGAACCTTTACTTCAAGGTTGTCAAAGAGAAGCCTCTCATTTTGGTGCTATATGTGGATGACCTCTTCCTGACATGTGCTGACCCTCTCATTCATCAGTGCAAGAGGGAGCTCGCTGCTGAGTTCAAGATGAAGGACCTAGGACTGATGCACTATTTCATAGGCTTGGAGGTCTAGCAGAGACTTGGCGAGATTTTCCTTTCTCAAGGAAAATACATTGTGAAGCTTCTAGAAAGATTTGGTTGGTGGACTGCAAGTCTGTGTCGACACCGATGGAGCTCAACTTTAAGAAGTTGAGCGGCAGCATTGCTGGGCCCGTATTGGCAAATCCTACTGAGTATCGTCAACTCGTAGGGGCCCTGATGTTCTTAGTGAACACCCGTCCAGATATATGTTTTGCAGTGAACACTTTGAGTCAACAGATGGTTGAGTCTCATCACTTTCACTGGGTTGGTGCCAAGAATCTTCTAAGATATCTTCGGGGCACGATAAACCATGGGTTGAGATACACTGTCGGGAGCGTGACACTCCTTGGATATACTGATGTTGATTGGGCTGACAATGTGGTGGATCGTAAGAGCACATCGGGATGCTGCTTCAATCTTGAATCTGCTTCGATATCATGGATGAGCAGGAAGCAGAAGTCGGTGGCTTTGAGCATCGTAGAGGCCGAATACATTGCAGCAAGTATGGCCTGTTGTGAAGCAGTTTGGTTGCGAAAGCTCTTTAGTGAGCTGTTCGGACATGCGCTAGATACCACCGTGATACTCTGTGATAATTAGAGTGGGATTCGCTTGTCCGAGAATCCATTGTTCCACGATCGGTTCAAGAATATTGATATCAAGTACCACTTTATCCGGGATATGGTACAGCGAGGCGCCATAAGGTTCGATCATATATGAACTGATGAGCAGGTCGCGGATATTCTCACAAAGCCCCTGGGGAAGGTCAAGTTCCTAACCTTCCGTGAGAGTCTTGGTATCGTGGAACGACCCTTTGATGTGGGTCTTGTTGGACGATGAGCTCTGGGAGCTCTGGGGGGCTTTGGGGATAGCTTCTTGGAGCTATAAGCAACCACAGGGATAGGCTTGCCGAACCTTGTTGGTTTGCTTGGGCCCCACCGTTGTGATTATTGAGTTGCTTCACCTCTCATTATCTGTGCCCCGTATGCATCCTACCCATTGAGTTCAGGACTCATGGGAAGTACCTCTCATTTGGCCAATGAGGTGGGAAAAGCTAGAGACTAGTAGCAAAGACTGATGGACACATAAGAGATTGTTGTACTCTCTATCTAGGATAGCACGGTCCAACCACTTGAGCTGGGATCAAGTATAGTGAGGTTTCGGACCTCCAATTGACTTTGGGTCAGGTAAGCCAACTTTGGGTTGGTATGAGACTCTTTGTGAGTCCTATAGAGGTTTCAGACCTCTGGGCTGAATTTGTTAGCCGAGAATGATGTCTTTGTGACTGACCCACTTTTGTTATGAAATAAAGAGGCCAACAAAGCGAGTTATGGCGGGATGACGCACGATGTTTGATTGCACAGGTAGATGGAGTTCTCCCTAGTTGAGAGGGAGTGTTAAAATTGGACAACTAGGTCCAAACTCCATGTTGTGATGCTCAGATGAAGACACCAATATTTTTATTGGGTTCCTCTTTTGGAGAGGTGCAAGATTAATCTAAAGATCATCTTGATCCAATGAGCAGAACATTTATTTTGAATTTATTTTTAATACTTTCAAAATATGTGCAGGTCGGCTTTAAGGTTTTACACCTCCTGTTGAAGAGGTAAATCCCCTCTGCGGACAGAGGTGATCCCTACTAGCCCAGATCGGGTCTAGCAACAATCAAACACGCTACAGTGCAGGTTCCTAATTGTAAATAAACCGACTTGCGAGGAAGGCTTACCTAGAATCCAACGTTGTCGTTTGTAGAAGAGGTGGTGCTCCCGTTCCTTTGCCCTGGCAGATCACAATCCTCACGATCTCCGTGATCGGACACCTGCACATGCAAGAAACAACACAAATGCAAGCATAAAATCCAGTATATACAACTATATGTCAGTCGAAGAGGACATAACTCATGAACATAATCAAGAACAAGAGTGGAACCATAACCAATAGTCGCTTATCATTAATGAATCAAAAGAAGAATACAACCATAGCTTCGACGCAGCATTCTCCTTTAGCGGGTCGTCAGCAAAACATGTCTCAATAAAGCCTGTCAAGGATGGGACAAGCCTCTCTCTCCGGATACTTGACAACAGTCTCCTTGCTTGGATTTGGCCTCAAGGGAATCAAGAAGGCTCTTGCAGCATAAGGATGTGAAAACTCTTGGGAACTTGGAGATTAGCTTGCCAAGGAGATGAGCAAGCTTTTATAGATGGAGGAAGGGGAGTTGGGATCCCTATAATTATGGGATTGTCCCTATCATCAAGGAAGTTTCCATGAGAGGTGGCAAACCACTTTCTCTCTATGGAAATTCGTAGCCAAACCTCCCAACTCAAGATAGATATCAGTCCAGGAATTTGTTAGGACGAAACTTCCACCATTTATTTTTAAAAAACACCTCTTAATATGGTTGGCGCGGGTGCGGCTCTATGACAGAGCGCCAATTGGCGTGCCCTCTTTGGAGGATTTGCCCCCTTGGCGCGAGGGTTGAACTGTGGAACCACGCTAATGGAAAAAGAGTTATTTTTAGGGTTTTTGGCAGGGAGATGTCTTTAGGGCAATGAAAGCTCATATTCAGAGGGATGCAATGAAAGTATTTTCAAGTCTTGTCTCTGCTCACAAGTCACGGAATAAGCTCTCCAATGTGCGGGACAGGGAATGGTAGGGACGGTGACAAATTACTGTGTAACAGATGCCCCCTAAAGCATGAGGCCCGAGAGAGAGAGAGGGGTGAAATGCTTTATGAGAACATGCCGACTGAAAACACCACCATCGGAAAACCTGCGGAGCGAAGTACAACTGATGTCTCAGATACATGATATATATGCGTGGTATGGGCGCAGCCATCCATAACAGAGTATACAATAATTGAGATCCAAGGCATGGACGCAGCCATCCAAAGGGGATCGATGAATAGACTCAGGTATGGTCGCAGCCATCCAATCAGTGAGTCATGTAATAATAGTCCACAAAATTGCAGCTTGGATTACAACAGACACAATCCAGGGTCTTGCGCTCCATCTCGACCCAAACAAAGTACAAGTTCAAGCATGTGAATATGTGAGTTGAAGTCGAACATGCAAGAACATCGTCTGATTACTAGCCAATGATGAAAGCTGTTAACAGACGCGAGAGGAACCACCAATAATGACAATGGCCCTCAAGGTACTATAGGTACAATCTACGGCATGCGAATCAATGAGCTGGCGTCGAACACCCGTAGAATCACTCGATCAGAGGCCAATGATGAAAACCTCGCGTTGAATGCGACGAACCTGCCATTGAGGCATGCAGGTTCCAAGGTACCATATAGGAGTCTCTAGATCAACTACCCGGATAATGAGCTGAAGTCGACAGGAAGTGACCTTGATCGAAGGTGGGCCATAATGTTTCCCACATCATCGACACGAGACAGAGGAACATGATGTTTTTTGTGAATCAGGATCATATGAGAATCAGAGGAAGGTTGAAATTTTGCAGAGGTCAACTTCTCTTGAACATATAACGGCACAAAAGTGGTTTTGGCAATATTTGACATCAACGGATCAGAGGTCATGGTGACAAGGCAACGAGCAGATGAGAGGTCAAAAGGGATTATCCAAACCCACGGAGGCAAGTGAAGAACGAGATGAGATGTCTCCAACCCGACACGAGTGCAGACAAGTGCCATGTTCAAGAGCGACATACTGCCGACACGACAATGATGCTGGTTCCATTTTTCTCCCACCATTTCTGGCGAGTACCCCAATTATTTTTGATAACAAGCTTGAAGGGGATAGCATATGTTTGTAATATAAGTCCGCCCTTCGGGTGAATCCATCCCAGTACATTTAACGAGCCCTAGGAAGGAGGAACTCGGAGAACGTCATTTCGACTGAATCCAATGTCATCAGGGTTTAACGAGTCTGACAAAGGAAGAACTCAGCGTCTTTTCGTATTTAGAGAGTTTGAAAAGACAGCAGAAAAGTAAACTCCAACGGTCCCTTTTCGTAGATAGTTCCGCGGACCCGAAAAGGTAGAAAACAATATCCGAGGAAACCTCCTAGTCGCGATAGGCTAGGGTATTCCATTTTTGTAAATAATCCATCCCAGCCCGAAAAAGGGGTAAACCGGGTAGATGTCGATTCGTGTCCACTTTAACGAGATCGAAACGACAAGGGCCTCGGCAATCTTTTCATGTTTAGAGAGTAAGAAAAGCGCTGAAAGATGACTCCAAAGTGACTTTTTCGTGTATTTACCGAGTCCGAAAAAGTATAAAATACAACTCGTTTCACCGTTTAAGTCGCGAAAAACCCTGTTGCTGCACAAAAAGCAAGTGTAAAACCCATTTTTGACAAAAATATATTAAAATATTCAGAAAAATAACCTTCAAAACCTATTTTGGGTTCAAAAAGTTATAAATATGTCAAATGGTAAAAATAAAATTACTTTTTACTATTTACCTCACTGAAGAGCGGCAGTGGTCCATTTTGTGTGCAAACTTTTGACGGTGATTGCGACCGATTCGGGCTACCATTTAGATTCCCGTCTGTTCTAGGTAAGAGGCACTTCTTTGTACTCCATTTCAATCCGTTTTTCATAAATTTTTATTGCATATCAGACTTCTGTGAAGGATTTTTGAATTTTTAGGGCTCCGCCCATTGGCGCGGGTATCCGGCACGGACCCGCGCCAATGGCGTTTTATTTCCAAAGGGCCCGCGCCAACTGGCGCAACTGTTAGGAAAACAGTCGCGCCAGCGACGCAATCCAATTTTCCGCTTGAAATTTCCATACAATGAATGAATTGCAGGAATTTTTAAGGATAGAGGTCTAATTGAAGTTTTTTTTTTTTGACCATGTGAATGCAGGCAACTGATCAAAATGGTCATTGAGTGGAAAGAGAGGGAGCACGGGGAAGAGGATGAACAGGCCATGGAGAATGAAACTTGCATGAATGCCCTCAGGAATTGTGGGCTTAAAAAGTTCTTCTTGACACCTTGCTTACGAGCTCAGCCTGAGCTCCTACAGTACCTGATCAGCATATGGGACGAACATGAACAAGTGTTCAAGTTGCGGGACTAGGTATTAGAACTGGAGGTCTCTGATGTATACTTCATAACCGGACTATTGCGCAGAGGTCCGGTGCCCATACTGACAGGGAGCAAACCGTCTGGTGAGAAGATGGAGCAAGTGATGGCACGAGTGTGCCGAGGGGCACGACTGGGATCGGGAAGTGGAAAGGTGGACATCCATACTATTCCTGATCTAACACTCAGGGTAGTGCTTCATACCATCACGCGGGCCGCGGGATCACAGGCACCGCACGAAGCAACAAAGGCCCAACTTTTACTGGCCTCAGAGTGTATGAGTCCCCTATTGTTCGACTGGGCCACAGTAGTGACAATAAATATCAAGAGACAGCTCACGAAATGTAAGCAGGCCAAACTGAAACAGTTTGGCTACGGTTCTATTCTGGTGTCGTTCATTTTGGAACGAATACCAATCTTCCAGGGCCAAGGGGCCATAGTAGCTGAGCCGGTACCACAAGAGCCAAGAATGGCTCGCTGAGCGGCACTGATGCCCAAAGCTGGAGGAGGCCAACAGATGTCCTGGAGGCCAAAGTTTTTTGGGTGGTTGCGGCGTCAGTTGATTGTAGTGGAAGACTGGCCCTATGCAGGAACCGATTTCACTGGAGACCCAGACCTCCCATTGCCGGAGGGAGATGATTGGGACGAGGAGTTGGGTATGATCCTCTTCTCTTTTTTATTTTTATGTTTTATGATTTTTTTGGTAATACATGTCCTGTCCTGACACATTTTATATGTATGCAGACATGGGCCCAGAGAGACCAGCCGGAATGTCTCCTATCGCACGGAGGACTCTTCCCGCACCTGATCCTCAGGCAGAGGGTGCAGAAGGGGGGGAGTTGATCCAGAATCTCGAGGGTATAGCCCGAGGGATCCCAGACTACGCCCGGCTGGCAGATGTGCCGATGGCGTACCAGAGACACACGGTGGGAGTGCCCAGTCGCCTCCACCGACTTCTGAGACGCTTAGTGTGTGCAGTCACTTGTTATCATGAGCACCATGCGGATTAAACTCCTAGGGCTTTTATCATGCATATTTTTTGAGAGACATGTCGTCTCCAGATGTATTAAGATGAACATGTATATTTTGATTTAATGTGATGCACACTATGCAAACATTCGATATCTATATATATACATATCTACTTCTGGATGGATTTTCCTTTTACATGTGATGATGATTTACATTGCGTAAATGTCTATCTAGAACCAAATTAGCTACTGCATCAGTTAACGCATTCATATGCCTGGGTATATGTTGGTATGTAATATAGTCAAAATTTCTCTCCAGTAAACGAATACGCAGATATAGACGTAAAATGGATGGGTTTCTTATTGAATAGTGTCCGTTCAGTTGTAATACTACAAGTTGCGAGTCTAGATACACAAGTAATTCATGGATACCGAGCTTTACAGCCTCGGTTAATAATTCTAACACAGCACTATATTCTGCGATGTTATTTGTAGTACGACCCAGACACAAACCTTGCAGGTTAACCAACTCACTAGCAGGATCGTAGATTACCCAGGCCGCCGAAGACAGATTCCTGGTACTGCGGGAGGCACTATCCGCGAAACCAACAAATGGATGGATGGACATCTGCACAATCAGGAAGGCCCGATCAGCAGAAAGATGTTTACATTGGAAACCACACCACACATGCACACAAATGAAAAGCACACACCTATGTACACACACTACACCAAAAATCACTTCAGGCGTAGTATTTTTTGAGGTACAGCCCATTTATGGGCTGTGCTAGCGGAACTCCTTCATAATCTATAAGCTCATAAGCCCCATTCTTCAAAACGCGTTTTACTATTTAGGGCCCATGCCACATAGGCTGGAACTTACCAGCCCCAAGCTTGTCATGCGCTTGATCGTATAGGAGGACGAGGTCTCCTTCGATAAAGGAATGTGGAGAAACTGTTTGATCAAAGTGAGCTTTGACCCGCTTCTTTTGTGCTTCAATGACTAAAGCAGCTAAACGACGGGTTTCATCTAACCGTTCTAGATACAAAAGACGCTCTTCCTCGGCAGAAGTATCGAGTAGAAGTTCCACAGCTAATTTCAAAGAAGGAATCTCGCATTCAACCGGAAGAGTTGCTTCCAGACCATACACCAACTGAAATGGTGTGAATCCAGTTGCACTCTTTGTAGACGTCCGGTATGCCCATAGAGCTGAAAACAGTTGGAGATGCCAATTTGATTTGTGAATACCAACTGTTCGTTGAAGCATAGTGACCAAAACTTTGTTCACTGCTTCAACCTGGCCATTTGCCTGAGGGTAATATGGCGTTGAGCTATCGTGACGTAAGCCCAATATTGAAGTTAGCTCAGCCATCATATAATCTTGGAAATGCGTACCATGGTCGGTGACGATTATATCTTACCGTCGACAGCTAGTGTAGGCATCGCTTCGGCCCACTTGGTAAAGTAGTCGACAGCGACGATTATATACGCATGCCCCCCGGCCGAACGAGGGTTACACGTCATAAAGTCCACGCCCCATTTCGCAAAAGGGCCGACGGTAATAACAGGATGCAAAGGGAGAGGCGACGCGTGCATCTTGCGCTGAAATACCTGGCACGCATGACATTTACGGACTGTAACGATACAGTCTTTGAATATGGACGGCCAAAAGTAACCTGCTCGCAAAATTTTCTGGGCGGTGGCATATTCAGACATATTTCCACCACAGGCACCATTGTGGCTGTCATTTAGGACCCTTTCAGCCTCTTCCAAGGTTAGCCACCGATGGAGCACCGAATCTACTCCAACGCGGTATAAGGTATCTCCTACGATGCGGTAGGGTTGAGACTGATGTCGAATCCATTGTCGGGCATCTTTAGTCAACTCAGACCGAAATGTGGAGGTCTGAAGATACACGATTATGTCGCCGTACCAAGGGTCGCGAGTAATGATGAGGAAAAGAGTTTCGTCTGGGATATGATCCTCGGAGTGTGAAGGAGTGAAGTCTGTCGGGAGCGAGCATATAAGATCCGCGAAAACAAGTGATTTGGTTGACTTAGCAGTAGTAAACTCTAAGTCAAACTCCTGCAGGATAACGATCCATTTGTAGTATTTTCCCCCCAGTAATTGTCGAGAGAGAATATATGTCCTGGGGTTGCAATCCGAAACCACTGTATCGTACGCAACGGGATGTAGTGGCGAAAACGCTGCATGGCGTGTACTGTGGCTAATGCCAACTTCTCGACGTGAGCATAACGCGTTTCTGTATCGAGAAGGTTTTATAGTAGATAATAAACAACATGTTCATTACCATCATCATCATCCTGCACGAGAACCATAGCTATGGTGCTAAATGCGGCGGCGAGATATAAAATGAAATCACGGTGGTAGTCTGGAGGACGAAGCAAAGGAGCATTAACAAGTAACGTCTTCAGCTTCTCAAAGGATTGTTGAGCAATTTCATCCCAATGGAAGGGAACGTTCTGCTTTAATAGGCGCGTGAATCCTTTAGCCACCTCCGCGTAGTTCGGGATAAAGCGTCGAAGGAAGTTTGCTTTTCCCTGCAGACTCTGTAACTGATATAATGAGGAGGGTGATGGGAGGTTGATGATAGCCTCGAATTTTAAAGGGTCAAGGCGAATTTCGTCTTTGGAGACTATGAATCCCAAAAGACGGCCAGAATCTACGCAAAAGACGCATTTATGAGGATTAAGCCTAATATTGTAGCATCTATAGCGAAGGAAAATCTGGCGGAGGCGTTCAGGGTGGTTCTTTCGCCTAGCTGAATGAGCTGGCAAGTCATCCAGATAAGGCTGAACGATATGGCGAATGTCATGGAAATTGTAAGACATCGCACGCTGAAAAGTGGCTCCAGCATTCTTCAAGCCGAACGGGAGCTTTTTATACGCGAAATTACCCCATGGATAGATGAATGTAGTCTTGTGTTGATCAGCAGGTAGAATGTTGATCTGATTATACCCTGAGAAACCGTCCATCAAGGAATAAATCTCACTTCCGGCACATTCGTCGATGATCTGGTCTATGAACGGAGTGGGATAGTTATCTTTCAGACAGGCGCGATTAATGTCATGGTAATCAACACATACCCTAATAGTACCCTACTTTTTATCGACAGGGACAATGTTGGAAACCCATTCTGTGAGGGGGATGGGATAAATAAAGCCCGTGTTCAGAATTTTTTCAACTTCTACCTTAATTTCATCGGCTTTACGAGGATGCATTGGGCGTAAGCATTGGCGCACGGGCTTCGCACCAGGGTAGGTTGGAATCTCATGCACTACGATACTAGGATCGATCCCAGGCATTTCCTCGTAAGACCAGGCGAACACATCTCTGAATTATTTGAAAAGATCAGTATAGACCTGTATCTCATCAGGAGAACAAGTCACTCCCACGTGTATATTCTCAACGATCCCCGGTTTAACGGAGATGTTGATTGGGATGGTTTGAGTGATATTACTCAGGTTTCCCTCGAAAGAACCTCATGCGTCAAAATGGGCGTTTGGAGAGGAGGAGTAGGAACCTGAGATGCATAATGCTCTAGACAATCTGACATTTCCCCCAAGCTAGGCATGAAAGAGGAACGATGATGTCCATCGCCCCAAGGCAGCTCCTCGAGAGACATAGTTTCAACAATGGCTTCATCAGAAGGAAAAGTCTCTTTGAGAGGGTCAGGTGAATCGGCCTGACCAAGCCAGGGGGATTGAGAGTAGACATCTAGAGCCATGCTCAAAGGAGCATGCTGAGGAGGTGGAGGATCAGATGCAGAAACAATTTCACAGTAGCTAATCTCTACTGGAGTCAAGGGCATTGATTCTCCAAACTCAAACACCTGCTCAGGCGTAGGGATGAGCCAGGGGTCATCAGACCTGGAAATCATGTTAACTTGAGCGGTGTGCGGTGGTGGTGCGAGAAAAATACCCATGAGGACGGGGTCTTTGAAGAGATCGGGTCCTACACTGTCAGGGGGATTCGGAATCTGATCCACGTATGGAACGTTGTTCTCGGAGGTGGAGGTGAAGAAGGACAACTGATCCACCGTGACAATTTTTCCCTCGTGAGGGAACTTAAGAAGTCGAAAGACGGTGGATGGCACGCAGAGTATGGCATGAGTCCAGCTGCGGCCAAGAAGTATATTGTAGTTGAGCCTGGCGTCAACCACCTCTACTTCTACGTTGACAGTCTCCCCTGTAAAGTGATCGCTAAAATCTCAAGAACACACAAGGGTTTAGATTCCCGACCATCAAATGCCTCGAGGGCATTGGGAGATGACGAAAGGGCCGGAGAGCCAATGGCCTTCCAGCAAGCGGACGACATCACACAGGTAGAGGCACCTTCATCCACGACAACGCTATGGATGTTAAGACCGTTAATCCTGACTTGAATAACAAGAGCGATCTGATGTGGAATTCGGGGAGTGAAATTCTCTAAATCGAAGGTGAGAAGACTCGAATCGGCGGGATCAATGCCACCGATTGCAGACAGTAAAGCCTTCCGTTGCGAAGGACAACTTTGAAGAACTTCTAGTGCAGACATAGCAGAAGGCGCTTGTGCCAAATCCTCAACAATACTGTAGTGTTGAGCGGCATGAGCATTCGGATTATAAGAAGATCTTCGAAGAACACCTTTAGAAGGTGGCTTCACAACAGGTTCAGGAGTAGGCTTCTCGATTTCCAACGAACCGGAGACAGGTGGGGGAGGTGGTCCATCCGCAACTGCCTTCCTGGGTGCCTGTTGCGATTCGTTGTAATCCTTCGAACGCGTAGTGACAGAGATAGGTGCAGCACCATTCATCATAAAAACTTGGGACCCAAATGGTGCAGATGGTGACGGCTGTTCAACCATCTGGGTCTGCTGAGACGGGAATGGCTCTTTTAGAACTGCCAGAGTCCCTTTGGAGCCTTTGAGAAGTTGACTAACTTCGGATCGTCGTGGACAATCCTTAGTATAATGGTCTCCTTCACAAATGAGGCAGGGGTACTTCGGTTTACGTTGAGAACCATCCTCAGTACGAGATTTGGATTCTGGCTTTGGGGCGTCGGATTTAGATTTACCTTTGCCCTTCTTTTTCCCTTTGGAGGCTTTCTCCGTAGGATTGGCCTGAACAGCGTTAACCTCTGCAGTTTTGCTAGAATCGGTAGGGGCGGGAGGAGCAGAATTATTGGATGAGTTGGACTTCTGCTTCCCATTCGAAGATTTCTTCGAATTCTGAGACACGGAACCAATGACACCATCCACTGCAGGGGTAGGTGGAGCCTTAGAGGTTCCGGACCGTGGAGCATCAGGAAAGATATCATAAAGCGTGCCGGACTGAGAATATACAAGATCCAGATATTGGGCACGCGCAATGGCTTGTTCCTCCGTCACACACGCTCCCATCGCAATATCTTGGGTGATTTTGTTCACGAAGGAGGTGGTGAACCAGTGAGTTAGTATCTGATCAGGTATATGAAACTTGATCAGTCTACGATGGCGCCGCCACTCATGAATGTGATCAGAAATGTGAGTGGCTTTGTCCTGCTTCAAAGAAGTCAGGAGGTGCGTCCCGGCTTCATAGCAAACCGGTAACTGAAAGTGCGTCAGAAAAGCCATGGCTAAGGAATTGAAATCTTGGAAGATGCCACGGGATAGTTCAATGTACCACTTAGCAGCAGCTCCAGTCAAAGTGCGCTGGAAGAGGCGCAGACGAATTGAATCATCGACCCAAGAGTTAGACGAACACCAAAGATGGTACGTCATCACATGTGCTTGGGGGTCCTCCCCAGCTTTACCCTCAAACTTGGGGCAATCACCTGGTATCTTGGTCGGAACCGGAGGCCAATAAGGATTATGCAAGATCAGATCATTGGTCAATTTTGAAACATCCGGCAATTCCAAGGTGGCCAGGAACGGTAATGGCGGATTGATCGGCGTGCCATGCCCGGGATGAGGACCGGTACCTGTACTCCACGCTGGTTGGGAATATCCTTGCCCCCATGGGTTCTGTCGCGTAGGATTTTGACTGTAGGGGGTGTAGGTCGTATAACCAGACTGATTTGACTGCTGGTATCCAGCGTGTGGGGCTTGATAACCAGAGTAGGGACCTTGATTATATGTCGGCCCGGAGTAAGCAGCATTTGGCTTTGGCTGCTGAGTATAGGTGTAACCGGGTTGATGAGGATAATACTGAGAGCCTCGGGGGTGGTTATAATTCGATTGAGATTGACCATGAGGATGATAACCGCCCTGAGGATGAGTCGGCTGTTGATAAGTGGAACCCTGCGGAGCCTGATAACTAGGGCGTAGCTGTTGATTTGGCTGCGGCATTGAATAAATTGGCTGCTGGGCAGGGTTGATTGAATGAGCATGCTGTCCTGAGTGAACAGGTTGACTCGGCTGAGCGCGCTGCCCTGGGTGAACAGGTTGACCCAAATAGACAGGCTGCGTCGGTTGCGCAGGTTGACCTGGCTGTGAAGGAGCCCCAGGTTGTGCGAGATGGACCGGTTGGCCTGGAGGCGGAACACCAGGTTGTACCGGATGGGCCGGTTGGCCTGGTGGAGGAATAGAGTCAGGTGGTTGTTGGTAACCGGTTTGACCTGGAGCAGGACCATAGGATGGTCCCGGCTGATATGCAATGTTGGAAACAACAGGATACTGCGGTTGCATAGGCTGAGAAGGCTGGATCTGCCCCCCAGGACCATAGACCGGTCCCGGTTGGTACCCCAGCTGAGGCTGCACAGGTTGACCGGAAGGGTTGTAATACTGTCCTTGCGGACTGTACGATGGCCCTTGCTGGCCCGCAGGATAGCCTTGCATGTGCTGCCCCTGTGGGTCATAAGGATAGCCAGGTTGGCCCGAAGGTTGGCCTTGGAAAGGTTGCCCTTGCGGGTTATAAGCCTGGTTATAAGGTAAACCTTGAGCATGGAGGTGAGCCTCAGAAGCGGGTAGACGCAAAATGTCCTCGTGCTCATCATACTGACCTGAAAAAGCATACATGGGTGTACCATCCTGTGCATAGTGCGAAAAATAAGAGCGGTTGGGATCTTGGGAGGATGGTCCAACCTCGGGGTTCATCTGTTGTAGAAACAACCGATACTCCTTCGGAGAAATGTTTTTCGGTATAGCAGTTGCTAAATAAACGTCTTCAGGAGGCGGCATAGCCCTTGCAGAGGGTGCCGTGATAATGGGTGTAGAGGCGACCACACAGACAGTGGGCCGAGTGGGTACAGAAGTGATGGGTGTCTGAGGAGACACCCCCGGTGAACGAGCAGCTGGCCTCGGAGAAGGAGCTGACTCTCCCATAGAGGTTGCGGCGGAAATGATCTGACCCAAGGACCTTTACCCCGGTGGTAATGAGGAACTGGCCGTTGACATAACAGCTGGTTCAGAGTTGTCTCCTGGAAATAATCTTCGTGGGAAGAGCTGATAGTCTTCACCGGACGTTGGAATTTCCTCACCAGAATCACTCATGGTTGAGCCTGCCGCTAGATCTCGTAATAGACGGCGAGGACTAGGAGGAAAAACAACAGCTATAAAAGGCGAACCCGATGTAAGAGAAAGGGAATCAGCTCCTAATCTCAATTCAGACAAAGGGTCGGAAAAGGGCCAATTGAACTCAACTGGTCCTCCAAAGGGTTGCTCAGCAAGAACCGGTCCCCCGTCGGGAAACTCGGAAACAACGGGCTGCTGTGGTTCAGCAGAGGATTGGGAAACCTCCGATGAATCGTCCGTATAAGGACTACCAGTAGACGAAACCGAGGGTTCCGCCACTATGGTAGCAACGATAAGAGAAAAAGATCAAACACACACACGGGCTGAAAAAGAGTCAAGACACACAATCAAACGGTCAACAAGCAGAATCCAACAAGGTGTGTGATCGTGGGTGATTAATTTTTACCACATTGAAAAATAAGAAACTTCACCGTTTCATGTTTTAAGAGTCGAGAAACGGTTGAAAAGGTGACTCTATCTCTTTCAAATTTGACACAAGCGTGAAAGGACAAGCGCTTGGTGATCTTTTCAAATTTAGGGAGTCAGAAAAGATCAAATGACTACTCAGGAATGCTAGGCACAAGGGTGTACCAAATAACCGTGAACTGCAATATACACCTTGGTTTCAATAATGAAAGAGAAATCAACCAAGGACTTTCTGTACGTGCAGGCAATCTCCCCGAATGCTGTGTTCGGTGTATCACGGGTATAGGGCGGTAGACTCGGCTTCCTATGGATAAAGGGTTGAAACCTAGTGGGGTCTCCCTTTATATACGTGATGGTACGGGGAGCACAAGTCCGTACTAGCGCTATCTAAAGCCAAGAGGCGAACGACAGCTACTAGGTTTTAAGACGTCGGAACACGTCTCTAGCCTAGACCTCTAAATGTGTTTCGTTAGATTTCAATGCTGCCTTAGTGTAAATTGAGTAAATTTTAAAGTTTATCTTCAATTACGTTTCAGTTTTCAGGCCCTAACGAATGTGATGTCTCAAAAATCTCCTAAATGCAAAACTACATGCCACAGCATATCATTTCGTTCGATGAAAGCTAGCTATGGAAGAGTTAAGAGCTTTTTACACAAACAAAATGATCGGAAGACAATCAGTGATATCTCTAATGCAGTTAATGAAACTAAAAGCTTTTCTTCCAAAGTCACTAATTACTAATAACACCGAAAAGATTTTAATTTGCACTAATCAATCAAAAGCAAAAGAGATTTTTTATTTTCAATGTTTGAGAGCTAGATGCACTAAACAAACTGAAAACAAATAAGAAGCAATCTGAGAAATGATAATAAGAGAGAAAAACAAGCGGATTTCACTCAATGGTACAAACAATCAGATCTTAAATTGACCAAAAGTCTCTCAAAACCAAAAAAAGTCCCAAAGACACTAATGAGCCGTGTAATCTAGGCCCAAAATGAAGCAAAGCGAAATTCGAATGAAAACGAAATTAGCCACTCAAAAAACGCAATAAAATGATAGACAACTGTCAAACAAATGCAAGGAAGCAATCCCAAAGTCGACTGAACGAATGAAAACCAAAAACTCCCAAGGGAGGCTCGACTCACAAAAACACCTAGATGCCCTAGGGCTTGAATGCAAAATCGAAAGAAATAGGCAAACAACCAAAGGATGGAGGTTACAATCAGTCAAACTAGGCTCCAGTGCACTCAAACAGCCGAAAAAACAAGATGAAAATCACAAGTCAGCCCTAGAAAGTATGAAACACAGCAAATCCTAATAGCTCACAGGATTGGCGCGACTGTGAGCTTGAAATTAGCGCCAGAAAGGCAATGGCGCGGGTGATACACAGGTAACCTGCGCCAATGGGCGTGACTGTCACGCTGAAAAGCGCGCCAGCCGGGTTTACTATGGGAAAATGACAAACAAGCAATCTCAGACACAGACAAGTGATAACAAGGCTAAAACAAAGCCAAACAAACAGAAAAACCAGTCCAAAGAGTTGACCAAGCAAGCAAGGCCAAGGAATTGACCGGAAGAGAGAAGACAAATACTCCAAGTTGTTCAGTCCGTAAACTAAACCGGAGATTGACTGAAGCAGCGTTGATCTACTCCGCTAATACAGAGCAAAAGCGTTTCGAAGGCTATCTGGCTGCACTTCAGGCTCCATCTATAGCTTACAAATCAAACAACAAGCTGATTCCACAGCGGAGTCGCCAAATTGTTGAGGAGGTAAATCCCCTCTGCGGACAGAGGCGATCCCTACTAGCCCAGATCGGGTCTAGCAACAATCAAACACGCTACAGTGCAGGTTCCTAATTGTAAATAAACCGACTTGCGAGGAAGGCTTACTTGGAATCCGACGCTGTCGTTTGTAGAAGAGGTGGTGCTCCCGTTCCTTCGCCCTGGCAGATCACAGCCCTCACGATCTCCGTGATCGGACACCTGCACATGCAAGAAACAACACAAACGCAAGCATAAAATCCAGTATATACAACTATATGTCAATCGAAGAGGACATAACTCATGAACATAATCAAGAACAAGAGTGGAACCATAACCAATAGTCGCTTATCATTAATGAGTCAAAAGAAGAATACAACCATAGCTTCGACGCAACATTCTCCTTTGGCGGGTTGTCAGCACAACATGTCTCGATAAAGCCTATCAAGGATGAGACAAGCCTCTCTCTCCGGATACTTGGCAATAGTCTCCTTGCTTGGATTTGGCCTTAAGGGAATCAAGAAGGCTCTTGCAGCATAAGGATGTGAAAGCTCTTGGGAACTAGCTTGCAAAGGAGATGGGCAAGATTTTATAGATGGAGGAAGGGGAGTTGGGATCCCTATAATGATTGGATTGGCCCTATCATCAAGGAAGCTTCCATGAGAGGTGGCAAACCACTTCCTCTCTATGGAAATTCGTAGCCAAACCTCCCAACTCAAGATAGATATCAGTCCAGGAATTTGTTAGGATGAAACTTCCGCCATTTATTTTTAAAAAACACCTCTTAATATGGTTGGCGCGGGTGCGGCTCTATGACAGAGCGCCAATTGGCGCGCCCTCTTTGGAGGATTTGCCCCCTTGGCGCGAGGGCTGAACTGTGGAACTGCGCCAATGGAAAAAGAGTTATTTTTAGGGTTTTTGGCAGGGAGATGTCTTTAGGGCAATGAAAGCTCACCTTTAGAGGGATGCAATGAAAGTATTTTCAAGTCTTGTCTCTGCTCACAGGTCACGGAATAAGCCCTCCAATGTGCGAGACAGGGAATGGTAGGGACGGTGACAAATTACTGTGTAACACCTCCAGCAAATGTGTCACACACCCTCAGTGATTGATATAAATAAAGTCAACGTTGGAGGACATTTCACTCATCTCATCCACACACATCATCTCTCCTCTTCTGATTGGTTCGAGCTCCTTGGAGGCAGTTTCGGTTTACACGTGGGAAAGAAGGACGAAGAGAAATCTACTGCAGTTAGGGTTTCCACGCAAGTTTGACCACTGTTGACTTTGGTCAATGCATGGTCCAAAGGCGCTGATTTTTGGTGGAGACCTCGATTTTGGAAGGCCGTACATTTTGGCACAAGAACCGAGGTCAAAGGTTGATCGAAGACCGAGTTGCGTTGACTTTTACTTGCTGTTGTTTTGCGTTGACTTTTCTGGGGTTGACTTTGAGTTGACTGTGTGGCTTTTTGAGGGTTGTCGTGACACATGCTGGGTTGGCTGAGTAAGGAGACTTTGCTGGTTGAAGCATCTTGTTGACTGCCGTAACGCACCAACACATTTTTCTGTTTTTGGTTTGTCTTTTGTAGATCCTCTGGTATGTTCTATCAGCATTTTACTTGATTGTTTATGTGATTACTGTAGTGAAAAGTAAAGTTGCATTAAGCATAGAACATCTACATAAACTTATATGAACTCATGTCTCCAAGTGGGGGGAGAGGACATCTTTCTATTACTTTCTCAACATCTAGGTGCAAGTAGTCTATATAGTTGCATTGACTCTCCCTTTCAATCATTCGAGGAAGATCATCAGGTGCATCCTTTTCTTTGCTTGCCATTTCTTTAGTATATTGATGCTCATTTAGGCCTCATATAATATCACTTTTTTGTCTTTGATGTTGTCCAAATAAGTGAGGAATTGAGTGGTGTAACCTTGAAATTTTTGAAGATTACTATACATTAACCTCTGGGCGGTGCTTAGTTCATCTTGTAGTTCAAAAGTGCAGGCTTTGAACTTGGGAAGGCTAGTCATGTTTGCTTTATAATGGGCCACCTCCTTCTCTAATTGATCTATCTTTTGTTTGTAGCCCTTTATTTCCTTGACCATGTTTTTGATGTTAAATTCAGAAGCCCGAGTGAGAACAACTCTTGTAGAATTTGTGGAAATTTGATTGGTTCTTGCATTTGCAATCAATGGAGTCTCAGTAGTCATTGTGAGCTTTGGGACTCTTAAGTAATTTGAGTTTCTTGTGAGATTGTTTTACCACCCATCCTTTTGTCTAATTGAAGGCAAATGCTTTTGGAATTTCGACCACTTTAAACTTTGATGTGTGAAATTTTCTACGTTGAGTTGGCTTAAAAGGAAATGGTGTCTTGTGATAGATGGCCTTGGGGATTCAATAGATGTTTTAGGCTTTGATCCCTACATACACAGGCTCTGAATCTCTAGCTTCCTCCTTTTCTTTTCCTTTTCCTCTTGCTTGCTATTACTTCAGGGCTTCTTCTAATATATACATTTCAATTGTTGCCTCAATTGCTTCTCTTTCTAGTTTGATTCTAGCCTCCTTATTCATTGTAGCTTCCTTTTCCTTTGCTTCTTTCTTTGTATTTTCCTTTTCCAATTCCCCTTTCCTCTTATCTTTTCCATGTTTGCCATTGCTACGAATTCTGAATCCTATCTCATCTAGTGATGTGGCCCTTTTATAGATCTCTTCTTCTTGTCAAACTATAGGGCCAATTGTACTTGTAGGAAACCTACTACATTTAGAGGGTCACGTCTTCTGAATATTTTTTCCTCAAAGTGAGAAGCAACATGAGCTTTGGCTTTTGTAATTGCATCTCTCACATCTTTAATTCCATATGCTCTTGTGTGAAAAGGAAAGGGAGGCCATAATAACTTTTTGTCTCAAGAGAGAGTTATCCCAACTCCATTCAAAAAGGTTTGGTAAGCTACCTCTTGGAGGGAAAGTTTGCTTGGGATGAAATTGGGAAGTAAACCTTGGTAGTTTTTGACAATCTTATGTGTGCCCCTTTTCCTATGGCATACCAGTCCCCAATTTCTCTCATTGCTTGGATTACCTTGTTGGTCATGCATTGAGCAGGTGCATAGAAAATGAGTAGATACATCAAAGCTATAAATTGTTCACAAATATTGGCATAATGAATCTTGAATTATTTTCCTGGAGAATTTGGTAGTGTACATGAATGGGTGCCTTGTTGGGATGCCATTGCCATTGTATTTTTGTAATACATTTCAAAACAGATGCTACATATAGTAGGTATGATGACATATAAAATGTTGGTGGGATCCTTGTGGTTGTGCGCTTAGCTCTAGAGACAACTTGGTTCATTGTTGCTAACAATATGGAAGCCCAATTGGAAATTGTCACGTTCAGGGTAACTTGATATCGTAATGGTACCCAAGACACTTTGAGTTGTGTTGAATCCCCCTCATCATATAGTTTGCTTGTAAATGCCACAATGATCTTGTAAGGAGTCAGATGCTTCGTGGGATATGTACTTGACCTTTTGGTTCTAAATATTTTATGATTGATCCACCACCCTTTTGAGAAGGTCACGATAACATCTAAGAAATACTCTATTGCAATTCATTTTGAAATGGATGCCATTAATCAGTTGGTACTGGGATGACCTAAATCTCAATGCTCTATTTTGTTTGAATTAAGATGGATGAGAGTAGTGCCATGTTACACATATTGCTTTAGTTTGATGTACCGAGAATTTATCTTTGCAAGAACATGATCAATTTCTTGAGCGTAGAGAGATATACCTTTTTTGTAGCTTTCTTCTGATGAATCATCTAGGTCCAGTGCCTTTTTTGCTAGTTTACATAGACCTCACCCTTTTATTGTAGTCACTCTATATCATAATTCTAGATGGTTCTCATCTAGTTTCCTCTTTGTTCACCAAGATTTTTTTTGCACAAATATTGATCTCATTGATGGGTGGGGTACTATTATCTTGGTGTGGTTCTTCAAAATGTAGGGCATGAACTATTTGATAGCTTTGTAAATAGTGAATTAGAGAGTTAAACTTAGACCTTTGTAGACCAGTGCTCATGAATGAAATTAGACATTCATCCCCTTCATCAACACCCTGTGTGAGTATTGTTACCCACCACCTCGTGGGTGATATCTCTAGGAGAAATTTTTTCTCCATGATGGACCTCAGTCGACAGTCAACGACCCCTTGCAACCCTCAACTAGCTCCTTGTGTCATTTCTCTGCCACCTGAGGCAACCATGTTGTCCCTCACCCATCTGTATGTATCGATTGTATGTTTGAAGGTGGGCCTCCCGAACCTAAAGGTATATCTTGTCATTTGATAATTGAGTGTTGGGTTTACTTATCATGGACACTTATGGGCATGGATTAATGGGGGGATTCAGTGGAAAGAGTGGGCTTAGTTTGTGCTTCTGTCCCCTTGACTTCTTTTGGATGTTACCCTTGGATTTTAGTCTCGTGGGATCTCCTTTACTGGCCATTTGGTTTTAGGGTGGTACTACTTGGGAATTCTCGACTTTGGTTGCATGGTCCTGCTCCCTTATCCATGTACACCACTCCCCTTCCGTTCACTATACCCCCATTCATCATCTCTCCCACTAGGGTATACATTTCTTCACTGGGTCCACATAGGGTTAGCCTCCCCATTCCCTTTCCCCCACTTTGGGTCAGGCTTGGAACAATGCCTCAGAGGTTAAAGCAACTGAAAAGAAAAGTAAAAGCATAAATGACCACATTCAATAGGAAAATGTACCACAAGATGCAAATGCTGGCCGGGACAAACATAATTAGAAAGTGGGCAAAAGCTAATGCATGAGCTCTACCCAAACCCATGGCCATCACCCTGGTTCCATAGGCCCTAGATGAGCCTCCTTTATCATTTAGGAACCCATGATTGTCCCAACCCCTAGAGGGCAATGAACTGCGCTACGAAAAGGGGGTAATCACTACTATATCTTACACATCATGTTCTTATCCCTTGAGCCCCGAGCAGTTAATTAAAGAAAAATCATAAAAGGAAAAAGGCATATAAATAAGGGTGGAAAAATCAAGGTCGGGGCACCTCATGTACCATGATTGCTCCCTCCTACACCTTATATACCTAGGTGTGGGATTCCCTTTTTCTAGCTATCCTTGTGCCCCGATATGTGGCCCAGGATTGCCCCTCTCATTCCCTATTCCATTTCACCTCTTTATCACATGCCACCACCATTTGAGGAATGTACTTTGGACACACTATCCCCTCTAAAGGTAAAAACCACCTAATAAGGTACTTGGCTAACCCCTTTAGAGTTTGGATACATTAGCACATGCCAAAGTGCACTATGGAAGGGCATGCCATTATGAAGTGTCCACTTGTTGTCCATGCTTTGTAAGCTTTTTTACTTGATTATTTAATGACTTCTTGTGCTAGAAGGCTAGGGGGCGCATTGGATTTTATGCAGGATTGCAGATGGTGTCCAGTTTTGGTTTGGTCTCCTTATACGAGGTCCTAACCCTCCATAGGGCTACATTGACACATATAGGGTGTGTGTAGAGAGCCATGGGCCTCCACAACATTAGACAACATTCCATGGATCCCTAGAGATGCTTAGAGATTGCTCGAAATCCACCTTTTGGACGATGAAGATGTATCTGGTACCCAACTGGCCCCACAGGTGCACCACACACTTGGCAGGTGTCCCAAGACTTGTACGATGACATGGAAACATTCATTCCATCATCTGAGCCCTTACCGACGGTCTACAGGCATCTTCGACTCATATGGAGACCTATGAGCTCATTGGTGTGCCCCTACACCCACTGGGAGCACCACAAGTTTATTTTTTGGAGAACAAGGGGCCACCCCCTTGTCCATTACTTTTGAGGATACAATTCATCGTTATGGCATTTACGAACCTCATCAAGCCTCTACGACATGCATAGATTATTATTTGACCTTTTGAGAGGTTTGTTATTTTATTTGTGAGCTAGTTTGGTGGGCTTGTCACCAAAAGTTAGTTAATTTGCACATTATTTTATTTTTAGGGGCTAATGTAGGCCCATTAGGTAATTTAAACTTCTAATGAGTGTATAAATAGGAGTTGGATGGATTCATTTTGGATCATCACTTGGATTTGGATCATTCTCTCATTAGAGAACTTCGCATTTTTTCCTGGGTGGATATTTTTGGATAATGGATGAATTTTGATGTATGAATTGGGTTCTTCTATTCTTGGAGCTTCTTATATTGCAAATGCGATGTTGGTTGGATATATTCTCTTACTCTTTCATTTTGCTGCATGCATTTACGACATCAATGTGGAATTATGTTTCTATTTAGCTTGTCTCTATATATGGGCCATGTTTGATGAATGAATTGTCCTAAAGATCGAGTTATCTCAATAAGCCTCTTCCATTTGCAATGAAGTATAAATGATTTTAAGGTCACTTTTCTTCTCTTGCCTTTAACATTGGACGAAGTTGACTTTGAGGGCCTCCTTGAACAAGAAATGAAGTCCATATTCACAATTATCCTAGACTCCATATCCCCAAGAGGAATTAGACACTGATCCATGAAAGGGTGGCCATTTAAACCATATTTTTCACCTTTTTCCACCCTCTTCTAGGTCTAGCCACATTGGGTCACCTAGGGCATCAATTTCTTGGGAAACTAGCACTAGAAAAATTTTGATGTCTTAGGGTCTACTGTGCTGGTGTGTCCTCAAGGTCTCCTCCGAATTTGAAGAGATTCCGATGGTGGGATTGCGAGATAACTGAAGCCCTAGGTCTAAGATCGATTTTTACCCTAGTATTCCCCAGGCTAGTACCTCTTTGGGTCAATTTGACATCTTTAGGTGAAAATTCTTGTTTGATCCTTCCCCTTGCCTTGGTCAGGTTAAGAATATAATCGGTTGCTAGATTCCATTCCCTTACCCTGGGCCCCGTGTGGTCCCATTTCTTATCAAAGAAAATTCATCAAGGACAACTTGGGAATCCAAGTTCTATAAGGATTTTAGGGATTGGGAAGTTCCTTTTTAAGTCATGTTCCTCTAGCCTAACCCTCAAATCCTCATCTCCTTTCCCTAGAAAGTCTTGTACCTTTCTTAAAGAGCAAGCAAGCTCCATTCTTAATCATATCCTAGGAAAAGGGTCTCTAAGGTCACTTCACATCTGTTTGTCTATCCATCCTTTATAAGTGACTTCCTCATTACTGGTTCTCCTCCCATCGGTGAAAGTCCATAAAGAGTAGGGAGTCTTAATTGTGGTGACAATGGGCTAAGTCTCCATCGTTGCCCTTGACATAACAATTGCCCTCTTAGGAGTCCATTTTAGGTCCCTTGCTGGTTTGAGTGGTAACAAGTATCACTACAAGAGAATGGTTAGATGCAAATGTAAATAGCAAGAAATATTTGCTAGAGTCTGGGTTGTGCAATGTCGGGGCAACAACAATGACAACCTTGTCCTTCTCAAAAGTCTCTTCATTAAGGGACCATTTAAATTCATTGTTCTTCTTAATCATTTTGTGCAAGGGTTTGACGATCTCAACAAAATTAACCACAAACCCATGAATGAAACTTGTCTTTCCAAAGAAGGACTACATGGATTTCTTGCTATTAGGCATGGGAATTTGCATGATAGTTGTAGTTTTTTCTAGATCCACTAAGATATTAGCCTTGGATATAATGTGTCCTAGTAACTTTCTCTTTGAAACAATGAAGATGCTTTTCATTTGATTGAGATAAATTCCTTATTTCCGTTATCCTTCAAATATCAATTAAGTGCTACAAGTGATTCGACCCTATCTTGGAGTCTATTATAACATTATCAAGGTAGAAGACCACAATACTTTGACCAATTAGTCCTTTGAAGGCTATGTCCAACACACATTGGAATGTACCACCATTGTTTATTAAACCAAAGGGAATTCTTTGGTAGGAATAATGTCCACCACTTCGCATGAAAGTAGTTTTCAACTAGTAAGACTCAACTACCAAAATTTTATTGTAACCTTAAAACTTGTCTAACAATGAAAACATTTCAACACCATAGGCAAACAATAAAGTCTATTCCTTGAAAGAATAGGGTAGTTATCTTTATTAGATGCTTGATTTAGTTTCTGAATGTCCATGCACTATCTAATTTCCCCAATATGTTTTTTTCTCTAATAAGCTCTAAATTTGCTACATAGGGAGAATGATGAACCTTGATGATGATCTTTGCATCAGTAGTTTCTTTATTCTTTTTGTATGAAAGGTTCAAGAGTTGGATGTACCTTGCTAATTTCCACTAAAAAGGTTTAGCATCTTCTTTGAGTGGAATGACATGTATGATATTTGTATAATAAGTGTTTAAGTCTTCATAAATCCAAGCAAAGATGTCCTTGTATTGCCTAAATAATTGAATATATTGTGAAAAATTCTGAATCCTAAATACAGAAACCCTACTGCTAACTATTGATTTACTTCTCCTACTTGATTTATAATTGAATATTCAGAAAAATAGCGAAGTAAACACAAGTAGCAGCCTACACAACTACAGATCATTTATTGAACATCACGCACATATGACAAAATGACACAATTTTTTTGGACAAATGTCCCCGGAAAAACCCAATGCGGGAAAACTGGTGTAGCAGCTCTAGAGAGTTTTATTATTATGCTGAATCTGAAAACAAAATTTTGGGCACCAGAAACGGTTTTCCCTACAGAGAAAATACACGACAGTTGTACCTTGTCACTCGGATACAAAAAATATGGCTGAATCACTCCCTCAATTGGGAATTACAGATAACGAGCCCTTTCTGGCCCATTGGAACCCCAACACAACTGTTCCTACAACTGCGCCAGCCCCTCTAGCCCAGCGCAGCCTTTGCGCAACACAGGTTGCCCTTGCGTCACTCTGAAGGCCTTTGCGCTGCCTCTGTGTCACCCTCTGCGTGGCCTTTGTGTCAGCTTGGCTGGGCTGCGTCACCCTCTGTGTGGCCTCTGCGTCATGTTGGCTCCTGCTGGCCTCTATGCTGCCCTGGTACGATGCTGCCTCTCCGCTACTGTATTATCGGCCCTGGATCAGATCATCCCTTGCTGATCTCTACCCCTCACTACATTGCAAACTCACTTCGAATTCCTTAGAAAACCTTGCCCCAAAAATTCGACTTAGCTTCAGTGCACCTACTTTGTGTGTGTTTTCCACTTGACCCCAAGGCTTTCCTTTATACTTTTCTCGTTGGCAAACCAACGACCGTGATCTAATCTTTAATCAACGACTTAGATTAAAAGAATGCTTGATCCACGTCATTTAGAACATTTCATCACATGTGTAAATTAAATCACTTTTTAATTCTCCTAAGTTAGACTTGGGGTTCCCATTAAAAAATTTAATTATTTGAATAACTATTACACCAGATGGAATTTCTCCAAACGCTTTCTAGGTCTTGGAGATCTCATGTGTTCCAGCCCCTCCACAAAGTTTCGGAGCTAGAGCACACCCGATGCTACCCCAAAATATCAACATGTATGCTTGCTTCTTTATTCCCGAGCAATGTCCTTAGATTAATGTTTTTGAGGTTTTCTTTTGTGCCGAGATTGACCAAATCATATCTCATAGAAGAGTTGTTTGTCTTTAAATCTCCTATTTTTAAAAACTTGGTTTGTTGATTTAACAACTTCTTTAGGGTTAGGAATCCTTGGGCATTGAATTACACTTGATATTGTTAATTTTGGGATTAAAATTCTACAAGGATTTCTTGTGTTCCTCATCGTCTATAACTGCATCTTTAAATGTGCCATTTTTGGTGACGAATTCAATGATTTTCTCGTCATCATTTAACACCCTCTAGTTGGATACATTATTTGGAACTAAGGGCCTAAAATTAAGTTCAACAAAGAAACCATCATTTAAAGGAGAAAACCTATAAATAATGTTAGCTAAAGTATTAGCACTTGCATTCTTAGAGTGACAAATAGAAGTGATATTGAATGCATCAAAGTCATTGGTTAAATTCCTAACCTTTAGATAATAGCTTTTTAAATGAGGGGAAAGATAGTGTGTGGAATTTTTTACTTGTTTGACAATTATTTTTGACTCACCAAAAACTTTCAAGTGTTCTACCTCTAAAATGATGGTTTTTCTTAGAAATTCAACCAAAGCCTCATACTTGACTCTGTTTTTGGTGCACTTGAACTCTAGTTGGTAGGAAATTAGGATCCTCTTTTTGTGTGGATTGATAAAAATATACTATATAGCTCACCCCATTTCCTTCTTGTGACTTGGAGCCATAAAAAAATAGTGCTACCTCCCTAGGTAGGAGGGGCTAATGGACGACCTTATTAGGTGTTCCCAACCCCTAAGGGGAAATTCAAGTACTTGGTACATCCTTTAATCAATAGGTGTCATGTGAATAATGATGGAATGGAGGGGAAAAGGCGTCTCAGGGCCAAATGCCATGGTCAAAGGAGTAGAAATGATGAGGAATTCCACATTTTGGGTGTACAAATGTGAGGGGGGAGCAATCATGGATGCATTAGTTCCCCCAACCTTTGCTTTTCCACCTCTCTTATTGCCTTTTTTTTTCTTGGTTTTTTTTTGTATTACTGCCTGAAGCTCTAGGAAATGAGAGCATGCTTTGAATGTGGTGTAGTAGGGTTACCCCCTTAGTGGTGGTGCAGTTCATCACCCACTAGGGTTTGGGACATGCAAGGGTTCCTTTTCCATGATGTGGTAAGGCAACATTGGCCCTAAGAATCGGGTGATGGCCATAATGATAAGGGGTAGAGCTCATGCTTCGCTTATGCCCACATGTTAATGTTAATGTCTTGGCCACCTTTTGCATTTTATAATTTTCTTTCTTTCGTTTCTTTCTTGTGGCCATGATATGCTCTTTCCTTTTCTTTTAGTTGCATGAACCTCTTGGGGAAAAAATTCCAGGCTCGACCCAGATATGTGGAAAAGGGGAGGTGGTGTGCTAAATCCTAGTGGACCTGTTACCCATTACCTGTGGGTGACACCTATAGGAGAATTTTTCTCCTAGATTTGTCTTCAGCCACAACCAACAACCCCTTGCAGCCACTAGATAGCTTGATGTGCCACCATTCTCTGCCACTCGAGCTAGCTATTATGTGCCGTCTCCCATTTGTTATGATCATATGTTTCAAGGTGGGCCTTCCAACTCCCAAGGTATGACTTTCATTATGTAGTTGGGTATATTTGCTTGCTTTTCTTGGAAACATTTGGACATGGATTGGTGGGGGGATTTGGCGGAAAGAATGGGCTTGGTTTGAATTCTTGTTCCTTTGCCCCAACTTGGTGGTTAATCTTGTATCCTAGTCCCGTAGGATCTCCTTTTTTGGTTACTAACTTTAGGAGTGGCACTACATGGGAAACCCTGATTTTGGTTGCGTGGTCCCACTTCCTGACACCATATATCTCACTCCCCTCCGCTCATTATAACCCCTTTCCACATTTTTCCCATCTGGGTCGACATTTCTTCATTGGGTCCATAAGGAGTTAGCCTCCCCCTCCCCTTGTACACAATTTGGGTTAGGGCTTGGAACGATGCCCAGAAGTTTGATGCAGCTAAAAAGAAAGTTAAAAGCATAATTTGGCCACTTACAACAGGAAATGTGCCATAAAATGCAAAAGATGACCTGGACATAACAATTTAGCAGGTGAGAAAAATTCAAGAATGAGCTCTATCCCCTATCATCATGGCCATCACCCTGGCTCCTAGGGCCCCTATGTGTGCCCCCTGCATCATTAAGGAACCCATGATTGTCCCAATTCGTGGTGGGCGATGAATTGGCCAACCTTAAGGGGGCAATCTTTGCTTTATCATACACATCATATTCTCATCCCTTGGAGCCCCGAGTAGTGAAAAGAAATAAAAATCAATAAAAGGCAAAAGGCAGATGAAGAAGGGTGGAAAAGCAAAGGCCAGGGTAACTCATGCATCCCGATTGCTCCCTCCTACATTCATACACCCATGTGTGGGTTTCCCTCATTGTGGCTACCCTTATACCATGGCATGTGGCTTAGAGCCTCCCTGTTGCCCCATTCCATTCCATCAATATTTCACATGACACCTGCCATTTGATGGATGTCCAATGTACCATGGAACTGTCACTCCCTTAGAGGTTGAAACCACCAAATAGGGTCCTTTATTAACCTCTTTCTTGAGCTTGGTGACACCTGTACACTTTAGAGCCCATTTGTAAGGGCGTGCCATTATGAAGTGTCCACTTTTGCCCCTGATTTGCAAGCTTATTTACTCAATTTCACTAATGAATTGTTGTACTAGAAGGTGAGGAGATGCATTGGATCTTATACAGGATTGCAGGTGGGTCTTCATCTTGGGCTTGGCCTCCCTATATGAGATACAAGCCCTCCAGAGGGTCATAATGGAATTTGTAGGGTGAGTGTTGAGAGCCATGGGCCTCCACCACAAAAAAACATTCATTGCCACACCATGGGCTTCTTCAGCACCACATATTGCTTTCCAATGCCCCAAACATACAGAGGCGATGATCCACTTGGACCGTGTTGCCCAGCTGGTCACACACTTGCACTACACACTTGGAAGCTGATTGAGGGCCTAAATGGCGTGTTGTCTCATCCGGAGGGACATGGGAGAGCTTGTATCATCATTCTAGCCCTTGTTGATGGAGCATCGACATGTTTGATCCAGTTGGACACCCATGAGACCATTCATTTTTCTCCACAGCCACTTGGGAGCACCACGATCATCATTTTGAGAGCCCTCCTCTTCATCTTGGCACATGGAGTACTTATCATGACCTTCTAACGACCCTTTTGCACCATTATTCTATCACTTCAACCTCATTAGGAAGGCTTGTTGTACCCTTTGGAGCTATTTGGTGGGCTTGTCACCAATAGGGTTGTTATTTTGCACATTAAAGTGATTTTTAGGGCTTATTAGGCTAATTAGACCAAATCGAATTGCTAATGGCTCATATAAATTAAATATGAGCCTCATTTGTAATTCATCATCATTTGGATTTGAATTTCTCTTGTAAAAAGAATTCGGACTTGCAATTGATGGAAAAAATTGGAAGTTTTGATGCATTTTGATGTTTGGATCTTTGCTACCTTGTCTTGGAGCTTCTATCTTGCAAATATGATGGATAGATATATTCTCTTTATCTTGTAAGTGCTATATTATTGCTATTTTCTTTACTATGATGCATGATTAATGTATGGAATATCTTGTCACAATCTAAATGTGCCCTAATTATGATGTGAATTTATGAAAACACTGGGATTTTTAAGTATTGCATACATTTCATGTTAGATAATGTGAATGAATGTTACTAGAGGCTTGTCTTGTCTTGAAATTCTTGAAAATCCATCATCTCTTGCCAAAATGGAGTATAAATACCTCTTGTAGCTTTGTCGTTGCCTCCTAGGGTTAGCGAAAAGTTGCATAGGTCTCCTTGAAAGAGAGAAATCCTTTCATCAAAGGTAATCTTGACTCCATTTCTCCCATTTGTCTAGGCACTGGGCCTAATCCTAGTTGATCAACCTTAAAACCTTATCTTTTCTCCTTTTTTATTCTTCTGCCCTAACCCTAGAAGGCCAACTAGGGCCTAATGAATTGCATTAGGGTGGTCACCTTGAAGAGTGAGTTGGCTAGTTACTGCGCCGGGGTTTCCTCGAAGTGTCAAAATTTGAAGCAAATCCCGTGGTTAGATTTAGAGAAAACTTGAGCCCTAGCTCCAACATCAATTCTACCCCTAAGCTTCTTTGGTTAGCGACATTCCTTTGGTCATTTCTTCTTGAAAATTCATTGGAAGTTAATCATTCATTGACCCCTATCATCCTTGCTTGACCTAGGCATCTCATTTCCCTTGAAATTTCGCAAACCCTAGGCCTTGCTTGGATTCTTCTAGGTCTCTCTTATGGTCCCAAACCTTCATACGGTGGTCATCTTACATGACCCTAAGAGAAGTCTTCCCATTCCCTTAGGAAGCCTTGATCTAGGTGTATCCTTTGTGTTTAGTATCCTTCCCTCCTAAGTCTAGGCCTTCTTACAAGCCTTTCTTGGAGAGCCATTGTCTTGCTTTTGAAGTAATTGAGCCATCATATGAGTCTCTCTCTTGAATGGGCTTTGGAAATCACACTATACCTAGCCATTGATCCCATCATCCTAGTGATTTCCCCTATATCGGGACTCCTCCCATCGGTGAAAGTCAGTAAAGAGCAGGGGACATTGATTGAGGTGACAATGGGTCCTTGTCCCATTGTTGTCATTTGGTCTAATAGTTGTCCTTTAGGTACTCCTCCTAAGACCCCTGCTAGATTTGCGTGGCAACAGGATCCATGGTCAAGTGGACCCAGAGATGGGAGTTGGTTTATAGGGTTCGTAATGTATGGAGGATAGTGATAAGTATGGAATGGGGAAAATGAGACCACACTATCTCAATCAGGGTTTCCCAAGTAGTGACCTTCCTAAAGCCATGGGCCATTAGGGGAGGTTCCATTGGACTAGGATTGAAGATTAACCCCCAATTTAAGGTGAGGGAACAAAACCACAGTCAAAACCCTTCCTTCTTCCAAGTCACCCCATAATCCATGCCAAATGGCGAAATGAAAAACACGCATAAACACTCAATTGCATAATAAATAAAGTACCTTTTGGGTCAGATTTCCCACCTTCCAACATGTGCTCTTGAAAAAAGGGGCGAGGAAACATGCAACTAATGCAGGTGGCAGAGATACGAATGGCACATCACATCGGCTACTCAGTGGTTGTCAAGGGTTGCTCCAACTGGGACATGAGCTCACTGTAGAGCGCATGATCCATGTACTCGAACATGGAGTTCATGAAAAATCCAACAATCTCTTGGGACCGCATACTTGTAACCTACACATTACAATACAATAGTTTGAGAGCTTGTGCACTGGGCATAGTTTTATCGCCCATGTTTTTCATCAAATAATAAACCATATAGAAAAGTAAACCTATTCTAGGTCAATCTAACCTATATGTAGTCTAATCTAGCATGAGAACATAATATGGTGATGTTAGCTATGCAAAAGAGATATGTAATGCAACCTACATTACTATGCATAACATGCACACCATGTATGAGTTAAGTATAGTGATATAGCCAATGTAACCAGTATATCATTAAATCAATGTAGCAACATTTTCCCTTATGAATGATTATGAGGCAAGGCACCTAAATATCACATTTTCCATTGCAAGGTTTACTTGACGAATGGTGGGAGGCGGAAACATATGAGGACCATGTATCAAGGATCATGGACGAGGAGGGAAAAGAGGAATCCAACTTGCGCCACCTTTCTTGCAACAAAAGAATTGACAATCCAATGACCAGGCTCATCAACTTGTGATGAAGAGCAAGCTCAGGCATATCCTCCTTATGACATGAAGAGATAGATGGCTCATACATATCCACAGTCACATCATCCTGATTATAAAGGAAAGAACGAGGTGTGCTACAATCATCATATCTTGGGAAGAACCACAACCCCCTTTCAAGGTGTTGAGGAGATTCCTCAATTTCATGGTTCCCAAGAGATTCATTAAGAGGGGCATCAAGCTCCTCTTGGGTACCAATGACGTCATGATCATTTGATTGAGGATCATCATCATGAAATATAAAATAGGCCTTTCCAGTGAGTCATATCCTGCCATGGAAATTTTCCTAAGATTCAGATATGGAGTTGCCAGGGTGAACTTGAAATGCCTTGAAAGATGCTTACTTCACCCGACAAACATTGAATTCAAGGCTTAATGAAGAACTAGGGCTTCGTTCTTCCAATGGAGTCGCCAAATAAGGAGTTGTATTGTCATATGGGAATAAGACACACGCTTTGTGTCCCCAACTATGACGCCAAAAATGTTACTACAAAATCTAGCAGGCCTTGTAGAAGGAAACCCTACAAGACAAAAGCTAGACAAAGTGCTAACAATGGGGTAGAGGCCCAATGTCACCTTAGCCAAAACCTCCCGTTCTTTCCAAATTTTCATTTATGGGAGGAGTCCTGGTAAGAGAGGAAGAGACCAATTCTAAGATAGATATGTTATAGATAAGGTATACGATGATCGCACTAGGGCTCATTCAAGAGAGAGACACAATATAAGTTCAAATGCTTCTTTAAGGAAGCGATACACTCTCAATGAAAAGACCTAGAAAAGGGAGGTGCAAGACCTAGGGTTTGATGTATTTGACGATAATGGGAGTTCTAAAGGTCAAGACCAAAGAGAAAAGGTTCCTTGTGATGGATTCCAACGATTACAAGGCTCACGAAACCGTCAAGAAAGTCCTCGAGTTGAGGGGCAAGAAACTAGGGTTTCCCTCTTAGGGATGAAATTTGAGTGGATTACCACCAAAATGTTAAAATTTGGGTACCAGAGGACAAGTGGTTCCCTAAGGCTTTGATCTTTGGCCTAGGGAAAAGTGTGCAAATGTATTTATCCTTTTCTCCTAAAGTGACTTTACAAGTGGTAAAGTCAACTCTAATTTAAAAGTGACTTTATAAGTGATAAGTTACAAAGTCTAATTTTAAAGTGACTTTATTAAATTCAATGTGAAATTAGAAAGTGAAAAAGTGACTATGGAAATAAAAGGCTAAGTGGGTTTTTATTTAAGTGGGGTGAATTAAAAATTAGAAAGTGAGAATTAAATGCACACTTATTCTCAGCCCTTGATCTAAAGCTATCTCAACCATTGGATTTAGGGATTTTCCAAAAGTCACTTAGGGTTAGGTTAAAGGAGGAAAATAAGAGAAAAGGTCATTCATTCTTTCATGAGAAGATTGAGAGAGAGGAAGAGAAAGAGAACAAAGGAGAATTTCTGAGCAGAGAAGTTGAAGGAGAGCAGAACCTTGGCACACATACTGAGGTAGCATTCAGCAAATCAATACAGCAAGCCAGCACACAGTTCAAGGCAGATTCTGGGCACGTTTTTCAAGGTAGTTTGTACAATAGCTTTGGCACACATTCCTAGGCAGTCGTACAACAGTTCTAGCACAATTTTAGAGGTGCATTTATTGCTGGCTTAGAGGCACAGTTTTCAAGGTAGTCCGTACCAATGTTGCGAACATCGGCATCGGGATAAAATCAGAAAGGGTCCAGAAAACCAAAAAATCGTAAACATCGGGAAAATATCAGTAAAAAAATCGGCAAACATCGGCTTGGCCAAAAAATCGTAATTTCAAGATAAGATCGGGATGTTATCAAGATGTTCGCAACACTGGTCCGTACAAAGTACTGCTATCCCTGTGCACAGAAACCGAGGCAAAAATCGTACAACATTTATTGCTGTCCCTCTGCACGTAAATTGAGGAGGTCGTACATTAGCATTTATTGATGTGTTTTCTAGGCATGAAAATCAAGGAGTCCATACATCATTTATTGCTATTCCTGTTTTGATTATTGGCACAATGTTCGAAGCAGAGGTTAAGCACGAAAAACAGGATAAGTTGTATTTGTTTGGTTGCTGGAATTTTTTGTATATTTTTGTTTCACTATAAAAGCATTATTCAGAAATAGAGAAGAGCTCTTGAATTGGTTTTTCCCAAGAGTTGTAGGGGGTTTTTCCAGGGTCATATTGACCAAAAATCAACGTGTTATTTTTCTGTGTGTCGCTGTCATAATTTTCTGAGTTTTATTTCTGCATTTTCCAGCACTGTGAAATTCTTGAATTTGTGTTTTCAAAAATTTATTTCATTTCCAGAATTTGAATGTATGATTATGGGAATGGGCATTTGACTTTATGGGAGTGATAAAGTGAAACTGAAAACCGAAGTGGGGTCTAATATTTCTACACCAAAATGATAGGTCATGTAATCAAGACCTACCTCTTGATGTTTAGGCTCTCAAACCACCAAAACTCTCCTCCTTAGAATTTCACTCTAAGCCCTAGATTCTCCTTCGTAGCCTTTAAGGATTGAATTAAAGGAGGAAATTTCAAGATGATCATCCAAGTGATAAGACTAGTGTCTTGTCCTATGGGCATATAGTGTCTGGGATGCTTAAGATAAGCCAAATTTGTTCCCAAGGAGGCCAAAATTTGATGCCCTACATATCAAATTTCCAACGTTTACCCATTCAATGGAAACATGGAGTTCCATAGGAGAGTTACAAGAAGATCACCACTAGGAACCTTCATTAATGTTATGATGAGTAATGCATATAACATTCATCTAGATATTCTTCAATAAATTGAACTTCAACAAAGTAGGTCACAAAATTTAACCTAGAATCGATTGTTCCACACATTAGACATTCAAGAAAATATATTCAACAATAGGACTTACTTACAAGATAACATGCAACATATCCTTCCAATAAACCAAGAATAGCTCCAAAGAATATCCAAAAATCAACTTCCAAACATCAAAGTACATCCTATGATCTCCAATTCACCCACAAGAAGCTAGTGCGAGTTCTCTAAAGAGGTCCGAATTCACCAAGTTGATGATGATAGAGATCAAATGAGGTCTTTCTAATATATATGTGTCCTGTCGACCACTCTGTGTCAACTACCCTGTAACAGTACACTTTTTTGCAAAGGGACTCCATCATGTTCAAGCACTCAGATCATCTAGGATTCATTATCATCAGTTTTCAGTTTGTTGAAGTTGTAAACGCATTCTTCAAGTTATTAATGTAAATGATCTTCGTAGGACCATAAATGTATGTAACAACCTAGGTAAGCGTATTATTTTGATGACGATTTTCATCCTAGGAGGTCGTTCGTCTCACTGATTCATTTGCGTTTCTAAACACGAATGATCGACAAAGTTTTTCCCTCCAACCTCACCCCAAAGCTAGGGTGGATTTTTTCGTCAAGATATTAGGTGAGTCCTAGTGTTCTAATCAAGTCTTTTATAAAAGTGATTTGGGAGTAATTTTAGCTAATTGGATAAATTATTTTATTACAAATCACTTGGTCTACTAGATCATATTGAGTCTCAAAATTGGGTAAAAAATTGAGGGTCTATAATGAACGGGTTTTCCCCCTTTGAGGGATGAAATGTAATTATCTTATGTAAATAATTTTTTAGCACTATGGCTAAAATATTAGAGGGTTGGAGAAAATTATTAATCCCCTCATGTGTCAATTAATTAAATTTTCTGGCAAAAACAAATTAAAAATCCTAAGTTAGAAATTTAATTAATTAGAGTCAAAATTAAGGTCTTAAGAAAAATAAATTCCTCAAAAGGAAAAATTCGTGCATCCTGGAGAAATTGATTTTTGGAGGTCCCCCACCAAGGGAATGTTGAAAATTTCAAGAAATTTTGAACCCTTGGGCCTTGGTGGTTAAATCAAAGTCAATTTTTTGAGGAAATTAGCTCAAAACAATTAATTTTGAGCTAATTAAAAATGAATTAAAATAGAAATTCGAAAATTCTTCAAAAATAAATATTTTCGATGGTGGTGATTAGAAGATAATCAAATCTTTATCAACAGTCAAGATTATTTTGACGGGGATCAAGCCAACTAACCGTTTGAAGAATTTATCTATAAATTAGAGGTCATTTGCTTCACAAAAGATCCGATCTGTGAATCGTGTACTACCTCTCGAAGCTCTCTTGTAATTTTTTTTGGAATAATAATAATGCAAAAGTCTTTGGGGTTTTCATTGATGTTGGTGTTTCTCTCCTACTTCTTATGGTTATATTGTTCCTAATTCTCTGCTGAATTATATTTTTAGAAGTTGTTGATTATTAGCCTTCGTGGAATAACTTATTGCACAGGTCATTAGATCTAAGATAGCATTTTAATTCAATTGAATTAGCAGGTATCTCTAATTCTTGAGGATTATATTGTCATTTTATATCTCTATCGATCTGACAACTTGATTTTGAGTGTGCAAAGATCTTTTATATTTGAAAACTTGGGCGTGAGGGGAAGTCCTTTGTTGGACCAACCAACTTCCAAGGCATAAGTCCTGAAGAGCCTTCCTGATTGAATCCCAAGACTTACCTAACATAGATTCTCTTGCAAGGTTTCTTGGCTAGTGCCTCATTTAAACTTATTTATCTTTTATATATTTTGCTCATTAGATAGATCTGGCTAGGAAGAGCTTATTTCTATTGATTTGGGAGCGGAGTTGAACTCATACTCCTCAGATCCAGTAGATTTGTATTCTACTTGTATAGATCTGAAATAATTTTGGTAAAATAATTTTAATTTTCTAACTCTTTGGGGTGTTGGGATTTTATTTTCAAATTTTGAATATATTGGGTCTTGGGTATTTTATTTTCCACCTGTACAGGTAGATATCTGGGCTTATTCAAGGAAAGTGTTGGGGTTTGAGATAGATCTAGGCCCTGGAGGGGAAGATCTAGTTTCAAATTTTAGTTTGCAGGGACAAATAATACAAGATTATTCAGTGAAAGAGGAAATCTGAAGTTGACGAATTTTTTCGTGAGGTTGGGCAAAAAAATTGTGAGCCCTTAAGTCCTAATGCTTCTTTTTAAACCTCTGTCGTGGCCCTCTGTCCAGCTCTTTCCCTCCGCCTCTTCCTCTCTATTCCCTGTGGCATCATCAAAACCCTCACACTGCCGTCCTTCTCCTCTTCCACAACACCTTTCTTCTCTTCTGCGGCTCCCTTTTTTCCTTATGACCTTCACCTTGCCTCCCTCAAGGCCCTCACATTGCTTGCTGTAGCCTTCTGCTGCCTCACTAAACCCTTCTCCACTCCTCATCAACTCTGCCGCAGCTCTTTCTAGCCATCCATCAACCTTTTGCAACTCCCTCCGCTCCCTCATCGACCCTCTCCTTTCCCTGCGGCACCCCTGCCTTCCTCATCCACTGCTCCTATCTCATCTGCACCCTACCGCTGCCTTCATTTACTGCTTGTAGTTGCTGTCAAGGCCTAACACAGACCTATTTCACCTCCATTCCCTAACGCTGCCCCCCCCCTCTACGCAACCCTTATCACCTTCATTTTTTTTTTTACTTTAGCATCTCTGCTGCCCTTGTCCTTTTTCTCCTTCCTTGTGTGCCGTCTAGGCCCTTCAATATCTCAACCTTCACTTCACCTTAACGCTGTTTGAGCCCTCAAAAATTTTGCAGTCATTGTGACATAAATTTGGAACATTTAAGAAATTTGTTTCAGATCTGAGGTGTGGGTGAATTGATTTTCTGATCTGGAAGGTGTCTTCAAACCCTAGGGCTTCCTGGTGCATATTTTCTAACCTTTGCCTTATCATTTCAGTCAAATATAATTTGCATAACAATGGCATTAAACTCAACTAACACTGAAGAATTTCTTAAACACACTTGGGAATTTACTTAACTAAATTTATCATAAATTTAGGTGAAGGTCATAAAGTTTTCAGAGGACTGATATATCTGTTTGCAATAAGCATTCTCTGCTGTCACAAATCTATTTGCTGCTCTTTTATCACTGAACCTTACTGCTGTTCTAAATTTAATTTCTGAAATTTGGCTCATTGGTGAACAATTGTTGGCATTGGTATTTGAGAAGTCTAATGTTTATGATCTTTTGAATTTCATTATCTGAATTTGTCCACACATAAGCTCACATACTAAAGTGCAATTATTTCACATAATTGGTCAAGCAGATAAGTGTAAGGAGTTATTGGCATCTAGTGTTCTAATTTTCTCAAAGACATTCTTGTTTCATTGATTAGTGAAATATAGTTGTGCTAAGATCTAGTCCTCTCTAGTAATTTGTGATAATTGATTAGTTTGAGATCTAATTGCATATTGTGCATCTCTTAGATAATTTGTTTTGAGTAATTGTCATTGGCATTTTACATTGAGATTGGATAAGTACTCTATTGTGGATTTGTGGTAAATTGTGCATCTTACAATTATCAAGTTGAGTGAGTTTCATTTTATCTCGTTGGAACTTTCAAAGTTGATATTTATTCTTATAATCGAAATTGTCTTAAATAGGTACTTAGCAATATAACTCAAGATAAATCATAATCTAAGTACTCTAAAGCATTACCAATCTTTCTTTAATAATCATCCTCTCACTTCACATTACATTTGCATCCTAAGCTAGTCGTGCATATTAAAATTTACCTCCAAGCATAAGCTTGGTTGAAATATTTCTGGGAGAACCTTTCTCATCTAGCTTGAGGGGCCCAGGCAACTCTTTGGTAGTTAACAGGGTGACCTTGTAGTCATCAAAGCCATCAGAGCCATAGTCTCTGCAGCGCCGGAGGCATCGGGTGATAGGATCACAACAGGAGGTATCGTTAATCAAGCACTTGCTTTCTTCCTGTTGGCCTCCTTCCCACAACTTACCTTGGAGCCCAACTTCAAAATAGTTAAGGGAAAGTCAAATTCAGAGTAGGCATTTAATTAAAATCAACCAAGATTTCTGCATTTCACATAGGTCGTAGGAATTTGCATTTCATTTAGGATAGTAAGGTATAAAAGCAACAGTTGTCCATCCAGTACCTGGTCCTATATTTACAAAGCACGAGTGTTGACTCCATAAGGCACTGGCTTCAAATCTATAAATCCTATCGAATTCTTAAAATCTTGCTAAATCAAAACAAGTGCTAGGCCACTCAACTGTGTCTCTCAGATTTATTGGTTCCCAACTTATCCTTCTTCATATCATTTTCATAGGGTCGACCCCTCATAGTCTGCTATTGGGAGACAACTTAAACAGAGAGGTTGGGGATCAGGGTGACAACCCCTGACCTGAGTCGTTGTTGTGGCGCCTATACATTTTGAACGACAACATGTCCAATGATGTCTAATTTTAGCCTATTAGCTCCTCAACTAATAAAATAATGGGAAAATACTAGGTAAGGTCACAAGCCGACCTTATAGCCAATGTGAGAACATAATAATTAACCCATAGGAGGGCTGAAATGTTGATGTCATGCATGCATAGGCCTCCTTCAGGCAAGTGTTGGGCTCCTCTAGTGCCAAAATGAGTGTAGAGGGCTCCAAAAATCAAGATTTAGAAGTTAGCCCCTAGGCTTCCATGCAAATCATTTTGTGGACCCAAGTTTTGGGTTTGGAGCACAAACGCTGGTAGGGTCTCTTGGTGGTGAAATAGCCTATTTCTGCTCCTATGTTGAGGGCTCTAAGGATGGTGCTAGCCCTCCCATGTCTCAAGGGTGAGACAAACCTTATCTGGGCCTTAGATCAACTACCAAATCGTGTGATCACTGCTAAGTTGGTTGGGGCATGTTGGCCTAAGTGCATCATCTTGTGAATAATATGGGGCAAAGTGCAGGCCTGCTGAGGTGGTGAGGTACCCATGGATATGAATGATTCTCTACAAGTAACAAGAGTCCCAAGGGTCTCAATGCTTCACTTGTGGGGCATCATATGCTCCTCGAGTGGGCTTGATACCCAGCTAAGTTGCACAACCCATGATGAAAACCACCTTCTAATCACACACAATATCGAATGTTGCATCTTCACCATTAGGTACAATAATCAGTAGTGCATATAAGTGGACCAAGCTTGTAAATCAAGGGAAAAAAGACACTTCATAGAAGGCTTCCCTTCCAAATTTGGGGCTTTGATCATGTTAAAGTGTTAGCTCCATAGGTAGGAGTGGCTAATGGACAACCATATTAGGTGTTCCCAGCCCCTAAGGGAAAAGACAAGTCCCTGGTACATCCTTCAATCAATGGGTGTCAAGTGAATAATGATGGAACAAAGGGGAAAAGGGGTAGCATTGATGAAGAATTCCACATTTTGGGCATACAGATGTGAGGAAGGAGCAATTGTGGATGTATGACTTACCCCAAACTTTCCACCCCTCTTATTGCCTTTTGCTTTTTCTTGATTTTTTTTGTATTATTGCCCAAAGCTCTAGGAAATGAGAGCATGCTTTGAATGATGTGTAGTAGTGGTAACCCCCTTAGTGATGGGGTAGTTCATCGCCCACATCGCCTACCAGGGGTTGGGACATGCATAGGTTCCTTTTCCATGATGTTGTAGGACAACATTGGCCCCAGAAACTAGATGATGGCCATAATGATAAGGGGTAGAGCTCATGCTTGGCTTTTGCCCACATGCTAATGTTAATGTCCCAACCATCTATTGCATTTTATATTTTTTTTTCTTTTGTTTCTTGCTTGTGTCCATGAGTTGCTCTTTCCTTTTCTTTTAGCTGCATGAACCTCCTGCGGTAAAATGTCCAGGCCCAGCCCAGATATGCGGAAAAGGGGAGGGGGTGTGCTACATCCTAGTGGACCCATGGTCAAGTGGACACAGAGATGGAAGGTGGAGTATAGGGCTTGTAATGTATGGAGGGAAGTGATAAGTATGAAATGGGGAAAAGGGGACCATGCTATCTCAATCAGGGTTTCCCAAGTAGTTCCCTTCCAAAAGCCATGGGCCATTACGAGGAGGTCGCACTAGACTAGGATTGAAGATTAACCCCCCATTTACGGTGAGGGAACAAAACCATGGTCAAAACCTGTAAATTTATGTAGATGTTCTATGCTTGATGCAACTTTACTTTATCTTCGATATTAGACAACAGTCACATAAACAATAAAGTAAAATGCTAATAGAACATACTAGTAAATCGATAGAAGACATGCTAGAAATATATAAGTGTGTTGGTTCGTTACGGTAGTCAACAGGATGCTCCAACCATCAAAGTCTCAATATGGTCAGTCAACCAACAATGTCACACAACCCTCTAGGACAGACAAACAGTCAACTCAAAAGTCAACCCAAAAGTCAACGTCGTCAGTCAATGGTCAATGCAAACAGCATCATCTAGGTCAATGTTGAAAAGTCAAAGTCAACGCCTTGCCTCGGAAATAGTGCCAGAAAATGCGGATTAGGGAAATTGAGATTTTGGGAGAGTTCCGAGTCGATTTGACCTTGCGTTGACCAAAGTCAACGTTGGTCAAAGTTTGCGTAGAAACCCTAGACCAAAAAACAGAAAAGTGTTGCTGCCAGATTTCCCACGTGTGGAGAGAGAAGAGACTCCAAGTGATCGAACCAATCAAATGAGAGAGAATGTGTGAGGATGAGATGGCTGAAGTGTCCTCCAAACGTTGACCTTATTTATATCCATCATTGAGGGTGTGTGACACATTTGCTGGGGCACAAAACCTTAAGGCCGACCTGCACATATTTTGAATAGATTAAAAATAAATTCAAAATAAATGTTCTGCTCATCGGATCAAGATGATCTTTAGATCTATCTTGCACCTCTTCGAAAGAGGAACCCAATAAAAATATTGGTACCTTCATCTGAGCATTACAACATGGAGTTTGGACCTAGTTGTCCACAATTAGCACTCCCTCTCACTTAGGGAGAACTCCATCCACTTGTGCAATCCAAACATCGTGCGTCATCCCGCCGTAACTTGCTTTGCTGGCTTCTTTATTTCAGAACATAAGTGGGTCAGTCACAAAGACATCATTCTCGGTTGACAGATTCAGCCCAGAGGTCGGAAACCTCTATAGGACTCACAAAGAGTCTCATACCAACCTGAAGTTGGTTTATGTAACCCGAAGTCAGTAAGAGGTCCGAAACCTCACTAGACTTGATCCCAGATCAAGTGGTTGGACCGTGCCATCCTAGATAGAGAGTACGACAATCTCTGATGCGTCCATTAGTCTTTGCTACTAGTGTCTAGCTTTTCCCACCTCACTGGCCAAATGAGAGGTACTTCCCAAGAGCCCTGAACTCAATGGGTAGGATGCATACGGGGCACAGATAATGAGAGGTGAACCAACTCAATCATCACAATGGTGGGGTAGAAGCACACCAACAAGGTTCGGCAAGCCTAGCCCCGTGGTTGCTTATAGCTCCGAGAAGCTATCCCCAAAGCCCCCCAGAGCTCCCAGAGCTCATCGTCCAATAGGACCCTCAGAATAGGGTCGTTCCATGATACCAAGACTCTCACGGAAGGTTAGGAACTTGACCTTCCCTAGGGGCTTTGTGAGAATATCCACGACCTGCGCATCAGTTCCTATATGATCGAGCCTTACGGCACTTCGCTGTACCATATCCCGGATAAAGTGGTACCTGTGATCGATCGTGGAACACAGGATTCTCGGACAACCGAATCCCACTCTGGTTATCACAGAGTATCACATTGGTATCTAGCACATGCCCGAACAGCTCACTAAAGAGCTTTCGCAACCAAACTGCTTCACAACAGGCCATACTCGCCGCAATGTATTCGGCCTCCGCGGTGCTCAAAGCCACCGATTTCTGCTTCCTGCTCATCCATGATATCGAAGCAGATCCAAGTGTGAAGCAGCATCCCGATGTGCTTTTACAATCCACCACACTGCCAGCCTAATCAACATCAGTATATCCAAGGAGTGTCACGCTCCCGATAGTGTATCTCAGCCCATGGTTTATTGTGCCCCGAAGATATCTCAGAAGATTCTTGGCACCAACCCAGTGAGTGTGATGAGGCTCAACCATCTATTGACTCAAAGTGTTCACTGCAAAACATATGTCCAGACGGGTGTTCACTAAGAACATCAGGGCCCGTACGAGTTGACGATACTCAGTAGGATTTGCTAACACGAGTCCAGCAGCGCTGCCACTCAATTTCTTAAAGTTGAGCTCCATCGATGTCGGCACGGACTTACAGTCCACCATACGAAATCTTCCAGAAGCTTCATAATGTATTTTCCTTGAGAAAGGAAAAACTCGCCAGGTCTCTGCCAGACCTCCAAGCCTAGGAAGTAGTGCATCAGTCCTAGGTCCTTCATCTCGAACTCATTAGCGAGCTCCCTCTTGCACTGATGAATGATAGGGTCAACACCTGTCAAGAAGAGGTCGTCCACATACAGCACCAGAATGAGATGCTTCCCTCTATCAACCTTGAAGTGAAGGTTTGGATCAACATTACTACGAGTGAAGCCCAACTTCATTAGGCAGCTATCTATCCTCTCGTACCAAGCTTTGGGTGCTTGCTTCAGAAAATATGATTGAATAGACTCATCCCTGCCTTTCTTCAAATTCTTCAATTGATTCTTGAAGAATAAGACTTGATTCGCATTGTTTGCCTTGAACATGTGGACCAACTTATCATACATCTCTTTGGATGTGCCCAGCTCAGACATGTAGGCAACCAAACTCTTGTGAATTGAGTACCTGATCATCAGCTTTGCTTTGATCTCCCCCTTCTTATACTTTGTTTTGGTGGCAGCAGTTGCAGTGGATGGAGGCTCTTGGATTTTACCCTGCACATAGTCCATGACATCTTGGTCTTCCAACATAAGATCCAATGTCTTCTTCCAAGCATGGAAGTCATCCTTCCCAGTCAATTTGTCATCAGCCTTGAAGCCATTGTAGTTTGAGGAACCCATCCTCTTCTTTGGTGATTGCTACAAATTAGGGCTTTGTCTTCACCTCAGCTCTGATACCATGCAAATTTATGTAGATGTTCTATGCTTGATGCAACTTTACTTTCTCTTCAATATTAGACAACAATCACATAAACAATAAAGTAAAATGCTGATAGAACATACCAGTAGATCGACAGAAGACAAGCCAGAAATATATAAGTGTGTTGGTGCATTACGACGGTCAACAGGATGCTTCAACCAACAAAGTCTCAATATGGTCAGCCAACCAGCAATGTCACACAACCCTCTAGGACAGCTGAACAATCAACTCAAAAGTCAACGCTGTCAGTCAACGGTCAACGCAAACCACAGCAACAGTTAGGTCAACGTTGAAAAATCAAAGTAAACATCTTGCCTCGAAAATAGTGCCAAAAAATGCGGATTAGGGAAATCGAGATTTTGGGAGAGTTCCGAGTCGATTTGACCTTGCTTTGACCAAAGTCAACACTGGTCAAAGTTTGCGCAGAAACCCTAGACCAAAAAACAGAAAAGTGTTGCTACCAGATTTCCCACGTGTGGAGAGAGAAGAGACTCCAAGTGATCGAACCAATCAGATGAGGAGAGAGAATGTGTGAGGATGAGATGAGTGAAATGTCCTCCAACGTTGACCTTATTTATATCCATTAGTGAGGGTGTGTGACACATCTGCTAGGGTACAAAACCTTAAAGCCGACCTGCACATATTTTGAATAGATTAAAAATAAATTCAAAATAAATGTTCTGCTCATCGGATCAAGATGATCTTTAGATCGATCTTGCACCTCTCCGAAAGAGGAACCCAATAAAAATATTGGTATCTTCATCTGAGCATCACAACATGGAGTTTGGACCTAGTTGTCCAAAATTAACAAAACCCTTTCTTCTTCCAAGTCATCCCATAATCCATGCCAAATGGCCAAATGAAAAACAAGTATAAGCACTCGATTGCATAATGAAAAAAGTACCTTTTGGCTCAGATTGCCCACCTTGCAACATGTGCTCTTGACCAATGGGTGAGGAAACATACAATTGATGTAGGTGGCGGAGATAAGAACGACGCTTCACATGGGCTACTTGGTGGCTGTTGGTTGTCAGCTGAAAGAGATGACCCATGGGGTCGCCACTTTTGGTGGGTAACGAAATGGAGGTGAGATATGGGGCTTGTAATGTGGCATTGAAAGTGTTAAGTATGGTATAGGGGATGATGACACACGCTATCTCAATCATGGATTTCTAAGTAGCGCCCCTCTTATAACCCTAAGGCCTTAAGGGAGGTCCCATTGGACTAGGGCTAAAGATTAACTCCCCTAGTTAGGCGAGAGAGTAAAATTGCAGTCAAGATCTGTCAATCTTCCAAATCAATCCATTATCCATACTAAATGCCCAAAACAAACAAGTATAAGCACCCAATTGCAAAATGATCAAAGTGCCTTTTGTGTAGCTGCCCACCTTCATCCAAGTGCTAATGTCGGATGGTGAGAGACACATGGCTAATGCAAGTGGCGAAAGAACATGGCATATCATCATCTACTGGTGGCTGGTAGGGGTTGTTGGCTTCCTGGCTGACCGGTTGGCTCTCAAATGTAGCAGAAAAATTTCATCCTACGAGGTTATTCATTTTGGTTGGTAATGGTCTTATTCGTTTTGGATTGAAATTCCACCTTTGTGGCTTATGTGGGATAGGTGCCTTGACTTCATTCAATATTGGGCTTGGTGAAAGCTAGAGATTATAAAAAAGGTATGAATAATGTGGGTAGGTATGGCCATGCTGTCTAAGGTGACAAGGGAGGTGTTTGTGAGGTAGGGCTTCAACGATAAGGTGTTGTTCACCCTTGAAAATGAAAATTAGTTAAGATCTTGTGCTATCATGTTCAAGTTGTGTGAATGAAAATAGATGTAGAAGTTTCAATAGGGATGGGCGATGCAATTTGAAAATTTGAATCATAGGAAAATATTAAAGTAAGAAAGCAAACAATTCTCTGTTGATTTTTAATAGTAGTGGTAAAGTAATTCCCAACAAGTTGAAATGAACAACTAGTAGTAAATGGATAGGAGTTGTGTTGATGTGGTATGTTTCCTTTGGTTGTTGCTAGAAGTGGAAGAGTCTCGGTGAAAAACTTTGTGCTGAAGTTGCTTTTGCTTGCTTCAACTTCCATTGGCACAATTTTTGTATTTTTCAAATTCTTGGCTTGGTGTTGTGTGTCGCATCCTTGGAGACTTTTCAAAGATGCATCAGGTATTTTTTAATATTATTGCAATTCCCCAACTTTGCATTGTCCACGAGAGCATGTTAATGTTGCAACTTCTTAAACCTTTGAATATTGTGATGTTGTATGGTTAGAATCTATGAATTTGTCATGTTGAGTTTCCCCTTTTCTTGATTTTATTTGTGTTGCATCTCATAGACTTTTCCTAGCAAGCAATACCTTTCCTTTTTCTCATCTTCGCATGTTCTACAATTTTGCAACAATGAAATACGCTGCATGGTGGTGAATTTTGATGTTCAACAATGGCCTCTTCTTATTGCAGTTTCACATGTTTTACAATTTTGCGGGATTGCGATATGTTGCATATTATTTCTTTGTCACATCTTCAAGGTTTTGTATCCTTGCAAGATGTCATGCAAATCCAAGTTGAATTTGCCACAATGTTTGAAACTTCGCAATAGTTTGATGTATCACATCCTCTATACTTAAGGGAATTGTTGATGATGTGATGTTTTGTAGATTTTGGAGTTTTGCAAAGAAGAAAAATTTGAAGAGGACTGAAACATTTTAAGGCTTATAGTTCAATGATTATGAGGAATGGTAAAGCAATTCAAACTTGAGAGGTTCATTAAAAAATCATTGAGGTTATGTATCGGGTTGTTATTAGACCTCAAACTATCTTCTTGGGGACTTTATTAAAAGTCATTAGCACACAGATTCCTTCAAGTTGAAATATGACAAGTTTGGATGTTCAAAATTCAAAGAAAATAGTAGGAGTGGCCCTATTACCCACCACCAAAATGGGTAACCCCATAGGAGAAATTTTTTTCTCCTACATTTGACAGCAAACCGGTCAACTAGACATCCAACAACCCCTACCAACCACCTTTAGATGATGATATGCCATTTTCCTCTGCCACTTTTATCAACCATGTGCTTTTCACCCATCTGGAATTAACACTTGGACGAAGGTGGTCTGCCATATAAAGGGTACTTTGATCATTTTGCAATCGGGTGGTTATATGTGTTTGTTCTTGGGCATTTAGTATGGATTATGGGGTGTGTTGTCGCACAGATTGTCTAGGCACCACGACAACGGCTCAGATCGGGGGTTGTCACCCTGATCCCCAATCTCTCTATTTAAGCTGTCTCCTTGCAAGCTAAGGGAGGGAGACCCTAATATAAATGAAGAAAAAGAACTGGTTGAGAGTCAACCAATTCAGGAGACACAGTCAAATAAGCAAATACTTGTTAAGATTAATGAGATTTCATAGACCCAATTAGATTTGAAAATTAAAACCAGTGCCTTATGGAGTTAAAAGATCCCGTTATAAAAATTAAAGCCAAGTAATTGATGTATAACTGCTGCTATGAAAACACAAATGATATTCGATGAAATACCCTCACAATTATACATTAACCATGTTCGATAAAGATATGCGATTTATCATTACTTGAAATATTTCCAAAGTGAACTTTAAACAATTATATGCCAATCTCAAGCAACTTAAAACCACAATTAAAAATAATTCAAAAATCATCAACCACAGCTAAGCATTAAACTTTGAACCAACATTTTAAATTCGAGATAAAAAAATATTATCATGAAGATACCATCGAAATTAAATGTTAGATCATTGCAATATTTCCGAATTTATGATATTCTGAATGACCCAATCCAGAAATTTAAAATGCCTATAGTCAAACTTTAGATAAAAAATTTAAGCTCTTTTGACTATAGGACTCGGAATTTTTAATTTTTTTTTTTTTAAATTTTGAAATTTTTATATATATATTTTTATTTTTTTAATATTTTAAACAAAATCTACAAAAACTAGATTAAACAAAACAAAAAATTAAAATCCTAAAGTTAAATCTAAAACTAATAAACTAATTAAAAAATTTAAAGTCTACAACTAAAAAAATTAAAAGTTAAATAACAAAAATCTAAATCAAACTAAGGCCTAACACTAAAATCAAAACAATAAAATCTAAAATCTAACAATTAAAAATTAAAACTAAACTAAAATTACCAAAATCGAATTCTAAAAAAAAATACACCTAAACTAAATTAAAATTAAAACTAAACCTAACCCAAAACTAATTAAACTAAATATAAAATCCAAATCGAGCTAAATGAAAACCTAACATCTAAACTAACACTACCCAAAACTTTATCATTCAAAATATCGAACCAAGACTACAATCTAAAACTACTAATTAAATTAAAACTAAAGATTAAAACAAAAAAAATCGAATCCTGAACTCTAAATCGAATCTAAAACTTAAAACTAAAACCTATCCAACGTAATGAAATAAAACTAAAAATTAATAAAACAAAATCCACTAAAAAAAAATGAAATCTAAAAACTAAACTAAACAAGTCTAAAACTAACGCTTTTACAAAAATGAATCCAATACGATTTGTTTTCTTTTATGTGCATTCGTCTTGCAGGTTGAAGCTGATGGCAGCAACTACGGCGTGAGGAGGACGATGGCACGATGGGTAGGGCGAATGAATAGAGGTCGGACGGTGGAGCAAAGGGACGGCAAGGAGATGGAGGATAGCGTAAGGTCGACGGAAGGGAAGAAGAGGAAAAACGCAGGCAGAGAGAGAACAAAATTGATGGGTAGCAACTGAAAACACATAGGAATAATGAAGGCAGAGGAAGGGACAAAGATAGTGTTTTTTTTTTTTTTGCAGTGGATAAAGACAGAATAACCCAGTACAATCGAAATGCCCAGATAAATTAAAATTTCTCCCGTCAAACTCAGATTTAGATGCTCCTTTAATCATATAACGTTCAGATTTGCCCACAGAGGTGATTCTGAAGCCAGATCTGGCCCTTGGGGGTTAGATTTGGCTCAGATCTAAAAAAAAATTATGAGTAAAACTTTGCAACCTGCAAGACCAGTGAGATCCTGAAAATATATACACCAAAAAAAAATTATTAAACCCTTACAACCCTAATAAAAATACAAATTTACAAGCTAATTTATAGATCTGAGGCTCTCATCGCCAGATTTAAACCCATTTCAGCACAATTTTTTTGGAAATCTGAAATTTTAAAGAGATGCACAAGACTTAAAAGACCCTGTAAAAACACAATTTTTAGATAGCTTTGAGAAATTAGAAACAATGGGCTTTTCTAGATTTATGAATCTGAGAGTCGGCTGGTCCAACTGAAGACTTCCCCAAACGCTCAAACCTTAAAAAAATTTCCTGCACACTTAAATCTGAAATTTAGATTGATAGAGATTTAAGAAAATAACATGAGATTCTTCAGGAAAATCAAAATGTCATTTTATGAACCCAAAAACTGCACAAGATACCTGTATGCAAGTTAATCCATGAAGGCCATCAACCATAAAAATGCAAAAATAAAGTAGCAGAGTTTAGAAATGAATCACCGCATAGATCTGGAGAAGGAACACCGTTTGTAACCCCAAAGTCTTTATGCTTTATTCATCAAAATGAATCACAAGAGCTTTTAAGAACAAGTGCACGATCTTAAGATCGGATGATTCAAGATTGACAAAGACCTTTAATTTATAGGACAAAATCTCCAACGGCTAGTTCGGTTGATCCATGCCAAAATAATCTCGACAGTCGAAAAGATTTGATCATCTTTTAATCTGGGCCATCGAAATTATAAATTTAGGGAAAAAACGAGTTTATGATTTAAATCCATTTTAATTAACTCAAAAATACTATTTTTGAGTTAATTACCCCAAAATTTTGACTTTGACTTAACCACCTAGGCCCAAGGGTCCAAATTTTTTTAAAATTCTCAATATTCCCTTGGCCTGGGGCCTTTAAAAATTCATTTTTTAAGGACCAACGAATTTTGTCTTTGAAGAATTTATACTCACCTAGGACCTAGAATTAATTAAATTTCTGGCTTAAGATTTTTTAATTAATTTGACCAGAAATTTTAATTAATTGACTGAGAGGGGATTTTAATTATTTTTTCCAACCCTCTTTACACAAGATAAATACATTTAGACACATGAAGGAGGAATACCCATTCGTATAGACCCTCAAATAAATACCCAATTTTGCGACTCAAAACATGATCTAGTAGACCAAGTAGCTTGTAATAAAATAATCTAGCCAAATAGCTAGGATTATTCCCAAACTACTTTTACAAGGACTCGATAGAAAACACTAGGACTCACTTAGCATGCTAATGACAAAATCCACCCTAGCTTTGGGGTGAGGCTAGAGGGGAAAACTCTGACGATAACTTGTGTCGAAAAACACAAATAAATCAGTGAGACAAAAAACTCCTAGGATAGAGATCGTCACCAACATATTAGGCTTACCTAGGTTGTTACATACATGACGGTCTTACTTAGATCATTTACATCATAAACATGCAGAATGGGTTTACATCATTTATAAAAACTGTTGTCTGTCGATGAAATCTGGATGACGTGAGCCTCAAACATGATAAGTCCCATTTGAAAAAATGGGGGTGTACTGCTATGTGGTCGTTGACAAAGTGTGGTCAACAGGGTGATCAGGAAGAGTGAAATACCTTGACCGTATTCTTGTTCTCTCACCTTACCAGGGTGGTTAATCTTTGACCCTAGTCCAGTGCGACCTCCCTTAAGGCCCTTTTGCATTATAAGAGGGGCACTACTAGGGAAGCCATGATTGAGATAATGTGTTCCATCTTCCCTATGCCATACTTAGCACATTCCATCCCACATTGCAAGCCCATATTTCACCTCCATTCTTTGAGTATAACTTGTTGTTGGTTCTTGGGGGTTTAGCACTCACATGTTCACATACCATGAGTAGGGTCCAAAAACTTGACCTTGGGAGGTTGGTGCAGCTAAAGAAAGGAAAAAGCATATCACGACCACAACAAAATAAAGAAAGAAAAATCAAGATGCAAAATATGGTTGGGGCAATAAGAATTAGCACGTGGGCAAAAGCCTAGCATGAGCTCTACCTACCTCATATTGCCATCACCCGGTTCTTGAGCACATGATGCTCCATTACATCAAAAGGAACCCTTGCATTTCCCAACCCCGATGAGTGATAAGTTGACTCATCTTAAAGGGTAATAAAACTGCTACATCATACAAAGCAAGCTCTAACCCTTGAGCTATGAGCAGTAATACAAGGAAAAATCAAGAAGTAAAAGACACACAAGAGGAATGGAAAAACCAAGGGCAAGTTGGTAACTCATGCATCCATGAATGCTCCCTCTACACATCTATACACTTAGGATGTGCACACCCCCATCAGCTGGTCCATTTGGCCATGAAGTCTTATACCCCTCCATTACCACATTATTATTCACTAACACCTATCAATTGAAGGGTAGAATAGATAATTGTTTCTTCCCCATAGGGGCTGGAAGCACCTAATAGGGTTGACTTTAACCACCCCTACCTAGGGAGAAAACACTTTTGTGAGATCATGGCCCTGATTTTGGAAAGGATCCTTGTTTGAAGTATTGCCCTTAGCATTCAAGTTTGGTTCACTTAGACGCATTGATGACTTTGTTCCCTGATGATTGGTTGTCTTCACTACAATCAATGTTGTTCTTGTTAGGTGGTTTTGCAGCCTAGGCCTTGGGGAGTACATTGGCACCTCCCAGAGCACCTCCAATACCCAGTACATTGGTTGAATTTGACCAAGTTTGGAGGATTCTTTGGGATGTGACAACTGGACCTAACACGCCCCAGGTTGTCCTTGACACAACTTGATGGGCGATAACTGATTTAGAGCTCAGATGAGGATGGTCTCACTCTGAGAAATTGGGGAGGGCTTGTTGCACCAGAGGAATCCCTAACGTTGTAGAAGAGGAGGCCTCATTTAGCAGTTGGAGACCCATGGAGACCACTTTGTGGCACCCCAATTGGATCTTGGGAACCCACAGGAGGTAATAAGGTGAATTTGAGGGCCAACCCTCAAACCTTGGACTTCACATGCATCTACACCTTCTTGGACACCTCATCACCTTTGGACATGGAATTTGGAGCATCTACATTGGATGACATCAACTGTTCAACATTATGGAAGCTGTTAGCTCCCTGTGATTTGTCAGATTGGCAAGACCAAATAAACAAGGTTAACATCAAACCAACTTTGGAGTCCTAGGACCTAGCCCTCCTGGAATCAGAGAGGGCTCTCTCTATATTTGTATAAAAGATATAACTTGATTGATTTAGGATGCTGATTTTAGGCTAGTTAAAATAATAGAGATTGTTTGTTTTGTTTTGTTTGGTTGGGTTGCTTGTTAAGAAGAACATATAGAGTAAGAGAAATTCAAACCATTGGGCTATGGGGTCTGTGAAAAGGTTTGAAGAGTACAACAACAAATCAAGGGTGTTTCATAGGGCAAGTTAACAAAGCCAAATGGATCTTAATAGCTTATGTGGGTGTGAAATGAACATTAAGTTGTGAGTTTAGTAGTTTTAAAGGGAAATTAAGAATCTTTTAACATATACTAGAACAAGAAGAGTCTTTAAGATCACTATGCTTAAGAAAGAACGAAAGGACAGGGCACACCATGAACTTCTTTGGCCTAGCTTTATCAAGTAAACTTTTAAGACAACAATCTAGCAAACCCTAAAGAGCAGGGAACTCCTAAATTCTCTTGCTATTCACTTTCAGACAAAGAAAACATTTAAGACAACATTTCAGTAATGATTAAAGAGCAGGGAACTCCTAAATTCTTCAATCAAACTTTAAAAGACCTTCAAAGTGACTATTCAAGATAGACCAAAGGACAGGGCAAACCATAAACTTCTTTAGCCAAACTCTACTGAGTTAATCTCAAGAAAACGATGGGAATGGAGAGCAGGGAACTCCTAAGTTCTCCAATCAAACCTAGTAGAGGAAAACATTTAGACAACAGAAAACAGACAGAATTAAGGTGCATCTAACAACATATCTTAACCTAAATTTTCTGCTCTGTTATAAGAGAAAGGATGAACAATATGAGAACAGAAGGAAACAATTACAAAATTGGAATAACATCACCATTTAACAAAGTCCATGAATCCTGTGAATGTGCTTGTTCCATTGATATTCAATCCAAAACAGTTACAATGCTCCAAAGCCAAACTCTTCACAACTCAAAGTCTATGAGGTATTTAGCTCAACAATCAACCAACAAAAATTATGAAACATACATGCAGTATTTATTTGCAAAATGAGGAGGTGAAACCCTAGCTAGGGTTTCATATGTCATTTATTACATAGTTAATACATTTTGACCTTTGAGACCATGCAAGGCCCAAGGCAAAATATCTAAGACTCATTCATTGAAATAATAACTCCTAACTCAACATCTGAGCTAATTTTGGAATAAGTTTGACTTTAAGGCTTCACAATAACTTTTTCAATAACTCTTGGTAAGGGCGTAGCTCCAAGGTACAGGGGCGTAGTGCCAGTACAAACACGCAGTGCCAAGGTAGAAAAACTGGCCTGTCTTGCAACCAACTTTTGGAGGCCTTCTCGGTGTCCAAATGAGCTCCACCATGGCTAATTGGAAAGGTCTCTGAGTCTATTTTCCAAATCTGCTTTCACTTTCCAAAATGGTTGCCATTTGCCCTGTCAAAAACCACTTCTCCCGAGACTGCTAAACGCCCAGCGCCAGTGCCAAAAAGAGGGCAGAAAGGTGATTTTTTGGAGTTTTTGGCATTTTTGAGAGACCAGTTTTGCTCCAAATCTTCTGAAACTTTTTGAGGTTGATGTACTTGCCATTAGGAACATGAATATGCTGACCTTTTGCCATTTGGATGGCCCGAAAAAGAGTTGGCGCTGCGCGTTTGGCTAATTTTCTGCAAGTCAAACTGTCAGAAATTCAAAATGTGCACAAAAGTGCCAAAATTGGAATTTAGCTTGCTGATTAAGGTTTGGAAGCTTGGATGGACACCTTAGCAAGGATATTGAGCTTCTCTTTCTCTTTTGCCTCAGTCAAAGCTCGAATCTTTGCATGGGGCTCGTTTGAGCTTGGCCCTTGCAATCCTGTTTCTTATGGCATAATGTTTTGCCATCTTCCTCTGCATGTCAGTGTCCTTCTTTTCCTTCTCTAGTTGACCCTGTAGGTGCAAATTGGCTCTCTCTAGCCAAGACTCTCTATCCTTGCTAATTTCTATGGCAAGCAGCTCACTTGGAGTGAGTTGCTCTGCTCTGCCAATTCTGCCTCTTTTTGCCTTTCCCGGGCTAACGCCCTCTTCAGCCCAATGGTCTTTGGCCTCTGTCTAGGAAGTTGATCTTCCTCATCATCACTGCCATCAAAACTGCCAAGGTCTCATCTAGCAAAGGCTTGGCCTTTCCGACCTCTTTCTGAGCTTTGATTGCCCTAACCTCACTAATGGCCTGCTTTGTCTTCAACTGCTGATTCTCTAGCTCAAAAAAGTTAATCACATTCTTTGCCCTACCAAGATTAGCTTGGAGCTCACTAATCTTGGCATCCTTGCTTTTGATCAACATATTGGTAATTCTTTCCTCATCCTCATCTTCAAGGTCAATCAACTGAAACTCTTGCTCAGTTTCATGTTTGTCCTCCTCCTCAACAATGATATGCTCTGTAACCTTTTCTTTGGCCTTATCAACCTGTTTTGATGATGAAGAAGGCATGGCCCCTTTCACATCAAGTGAAGCAAACACATTCCTGTGGCCTCTTTGATAGGTCAAAGGAAATGGCTCAATGTCAATCATTTTAGTGCCAATTGTTTCAATGTTCCTTTCCCTGCTTGATGCTCTGGTATCATGATATGAGGGTGAAGGATTGTGGAAAGGTGATGAGGAAGGATCAACTTGAGGTGAATGGATGTGAGTGGATGGTGAGGTATGAATAGCAAGGTGTGATGGAGAGGTGGATATGGGAGGATGAGAAGATGAAGGAATATCCTGCTGATGATGGCCAGGTGGAGTAGTGAAAACCTAATTGGCAATGAATGCATCCCATGAAATGTTTTTTTGCTGAAGTTGATGCATGACCACCATCTTGATGAGTGAATGATGAAATAGGCTCTGCATTTGCTGATTATACTCTCTTTTTTGCACAATGCAAGCCATTTTGTCAATGCTATGGAAAAGATAATATGGTATATGTAGCATCCTAAGTCTAGTGAAATGCATGAGAAGACATATATGGTATGAGTAGAGGCGGGAAAACCTTTCCTCACAAGTGAAATACTTCATTATTATCCTCATCATGGGTGCATATCTATCAAGAAGATGAGAAAAAGGGAAGATGGACTTGTGGTGATCTTTATACCTAGGTTTGAGGTATGGTTCAAAATAACTCATGTCCAGGTTTGCTTGTTTGAACCACTTCTCTCCCACACTAGGTATCCCTGTAGCAACTGCAATGGCATTAGTGGACATCTCAAATGTAACCCTGGCAAGATTGACCTGCTTGTCATGTAGATTGATGATGAATAGTCTTGTCAGCTCCGGGTGATTTTGGACTTGCTACACTCTCTCACAAAACTCAAAGCAGCCCACATGTTTAAAGCAAGAAACAGTGAGAGGAGAGGCCATGAGTTCCCTTGTATTGATGGGTTCAAACCTGTTTATCTTCCCTCCCTTACGATTATGTCTCCTTGGCATTTGTGCCTCAACACCACTATCTTCTCCCTCAGACATTTTAAACTCTGTTTTGGAAACTTTAGGGTTGAAGTGAAATGAGATGAGGGGGGAAGTTAATGAAATGGCAGCTTGAACAAATGAAGGGAATGAGTGAAGGGGCAAACTAGATGAATGTAAAACCCTAGATCAATGCAATTACCCTTTCTGTGACTGATATTTTGTTTAGGAAGATGAAACAAGGGTAAGACAGTGATCTTAAGCTAAAATTTAGGGTTTCCTTTAGGGTTTCATTTCCACTCAATTAAAAGTGATCAAATAGCTTCAAAGCAAGGTTCATGTCATGTACTTACCCCTCAAGAGTGCTTGGAGGACTTTGGCAAAGATTTGAAAGCAATTTGACGTGATTTGGATGGCCCCAACCCTTGGTAAACTCCTCTGTCTAGGCATGTAGCGCCAATGGCTGAGGGCGCCACGCCAACCCACGTGTAGCGCCAAGCTCTGAGCGCGCAGCACCAACGTAACTTTCACGAGGTTCTTTCTGGCAAGGGCGCAGCGCCTTCAGTAAGTGTGTTGAGGAAAACAGGCAAGGGCACAGCGCCAAAGAAACTTAGCACAAATTCTCTCAGAAAACCCATAAACTCTTCCTTGCTGAATGCTCTTGATCTTTTGAAAAGTGACAATGGTTCTCTTGAAGTGTGAAATGGGCTTTTATAGGCTTGTGGATTTAATTTAACTTTGAAAAACCCACTTTCTAATGTTTGAAGTCTTTTTCCTTTGTCACTGATACTCTTTGACACTTTTTGCTTTTCTGGTTGCTGAAGTCATGAAGTTGGCTTTTCTTTTGCTTACTGAGGCTTGACATGTTCACTTTGACAACTTTGGGATTTAATCACATAGTAGCATCTTCAAAATCTTTTGTAATTTCCACCATAAAGTTAAACTCATCTTTTCCACCTTCTCTGGCCACCTTTTTCAAAACCCTAAGTTTTTGCAGTTATTTACAACAATCCTCAGTGTTGTCTTCTAATTTTTCTATAGCCCTTTCAAGTTCATTCATTTCTGTCCAGTTCACCTTACCTTTTTTTCATATTCCATCAATATTTTTTGATAGACTTTCTTCATGTTTGGCCTTGTGTACTTTCTCCATGTCATTTTCCTGCAAGTAATCACTACTTTGGCACTCAAATGGACTATCAAGTTTATAGCCCTTGTCATCTACAAGACCAGGTTTTTCCCCTTTCCCTTGCTGTAAGTTGTTTTCATTCAAGAGTAGATAGTCTACATCATCAGTGCTTTCTGCTAATAAATCTTCCAACACCTCTACAGAAGTGCCAAACTTTGTCTATTTTTCTCACTTGCAAGTTCTGAACTGAGAAGCTAATCCTCTTTGGAAACTTTAGGTCCTTCTTGAATAACCATGTCTTGACATTCTATTACATCTGAGCCAGATCTTAGCAAAGGAAAAGCAGTGCCTGAAACATCCAAGGATTTTGGGGATCCAAAAGAAATGCTTGTCATAATCAATCCTTCTCATATGTGTGCTAACCTTATTGGAATGAAAGGATGAACTTGAAAAATGGCAAACCCTAATGACCTAATGGGAGTGCTTTTGACCTGGTTTTGAATGAAAATTTGACTTAGAAACTTTCAAGTGAAAAGAGCATTTCCAGAAGTGCTATTGTGCTCAAGGGGACATGGGTATGTGTTAACAAGAAGAAATCTTAGAGGGAGGATGGAGTTTATTGATAGGGGAAAATGGGGGAAATGAGGTTTTAGGTAGGAAAGAAGGATGAAAATGAGAAGTATGAGCCCGAAATGAGTTTTTTTTAAGAGCAACAGGGTGATTTTGAGATGGCAAACTAATAGGTAGGGAAAATGTTTCATTAAGATAATGAAGGCAGTGAGATTTTTGAAACTCAAGATATTCAAGGAATATTGTTTTTAGAAAACTATGACCATTCTATAGTCATCCAAAGATAGTGAAAAATACTGATGACAAACAGAAGCTACGTCTCATATGTGTGGGAAAATTAGGGAATATTTTGATAAAGCTAATGGGTTGGCTTGTAACCCAAGTACATTTTAGCATCAAACTTGTTTTAGGGGCTTTATAGGCATAATTAGTAGTCATAATCCTCATATAAATAGAGGATAGGCACACTTAATTTCATCATCATCATGACTTGTGATTGTTTTCGACCCTCTTAGAGAATTTTGGCCTTCTCGTATCTTGAGAAAATGTGACTCTATGGTATACTTTCCTCTTTGGAGCTATTTCTTTGGTCTTGGAGATGTCATTTTGGAGCAATAAAGGCTTTTTCATGCATTCAGTCTTGTAAGTGTACCTTGGATTTGATAAATTTTTGCTTCTTGAGTCTAATGTATGGAATGGTTAATTATCTAGGGTTTCTATTGTGCTAGTTATTGTTCAAAATCATTTTATGAAATCTAGATGATAGTATTGCATGCACTACTCACTTATAGAATGTAAATGGCAATCCCATTGGGGAGTCTTTAAACTAGCTCTCCCAATTGATTTTGCTCCCTCACAAAAGTGATAGCTAGGGTTTTGAAACCTAGCGTGTTTCATCATTCTCTTACTCCTTGCCAAGATTTAGCAAATATTTCACTCCCATAGACTCTATCACCCAAGGACTAGGCATTGGCCTTGGTCACTTTGTTGATCATCCTCAAAATTTCACATAAATCTCATTTTCTCTCTCTTTAAATCTGATTTTCAATCCCTCGAAGATAAGCCGCTAGCTAGGGCTAGAGCACGAATTTCAACTAGGGTTGAAGTTGTTGGCTTGTGGGAGGATTCAACATTGGAAGGAGAGCTGATTGCCTCAAAATCAACACATTTTAGTGGCTAATCCATCCATTTTAAGGTTAAAATATTTTGCCGTAGGTAAAATTTTCCCTAGAAAAGCGCTAGTTCATCCTAGACTTCAATTTGGGGCTTTTTGAAGGCTTCTTGTTCCCTAAATTGAAGGTATTCATTGCTTGGAAGCCTTTTCTTGGCCTTGTGATTCTAGGGGACTCCTTTTGGCTTGCTATTTCTCAAGTCCTAAATCATGTTGTGCCCTAGCTAGGCATATTGGAGGATGCGAATCACCCTATCATGCTTGCTAAGCCTTGTCCTTAGAAAGAGTTATCTTCCAAAAATCTATTTTACTGATATTACTGATAGTATTTGTGGCATTCCCCTGTCTTATCTTTGCAATGAGCTTTCCAGTCTTGCATGTATTTATGGATCCCAGCTGCATGTGTTCCTTTCTTTTGTGAACAACTGCCCCTCGTTAAAATTTCCACAAGTCTTTCTGCGAGAAAATGTTTTTTGTCACCGTGGTTTCTTCTTCAAGGAATTTGCAAAAGCTTTTCCTTAGCTGTGTACCATCTATTTGTCTCACATAAGATGGTGTAAGCTAAGATCCCTTTAGGATATTCATTTTTCCTCGTTGAGGTGTTGTCTTTCATACAACTTTGTGTTATTTTCTCATTTGCTGGATTGGAATTATCCATGTTCTTTTTTTTTTTAAATCTGTTGAGGCTGTCATCTTGCCTTGTGGAATATCTTGGCAAAGAACTCATATAGCGCTTTTTTTTAGAGCAACTTTCCAGCAGATTGTATCTCACTTTTGGATCTGATATTGATCCAAGTTCTTTTCCGTTTGGAAATTCTAATTCCTCCCATTATTGTATTGTTGTATAAATATCAGTTGGTAGATTGCTTGCATATCCAGTGGCTGTATTTGCTTCTTCTAGTTGTATATCATTTGGGGTTCTTTCCTTAACTGTCATATGCGAAGATTAGTAACTTGCTCTTTTCTATTGTTTCCGATTTACTGTTTGTTGTCTAGTGTCCCCATACTTTAATCTGCAGAGAACCATGTTTAGTATGACTGCCAGCAAAAGCCTTTTCCTTGTCTTAATCCCAGATTTTTATTTCTTGGAATCTATTCTTAGGGCATTTGAGGCCTTCCTTGTTCTGCCTACTCATTAGCCACATGACATCCTGCCCAAATTGTTGATAACCTTTATCCAAAAGTACTTGTAGTATCAACTCTATCTAGTTGATTTCTTCCACACGGAAAAGTCATGTTTATGTAGCCCCTTCTATAAAAGATTTACATTGGGCTTTTGTCTATTTATTTGTGCCCTTGCATTGCTTTTGTCTATTTATTTGTGCCCTTGCATATATACAAATTATCCAAATGAAACAAGGGCAAAAAGTGTCTTGTTGGGAATAAGACACAACTAAAACTTGGTGGTAGTGATCAGGAGCTCAAATTTTAGCTCAAAATTCAAAGTTCTCGGAATGACATGAAACTTGAATGACCGTGTAGTGCTCGTGAGTCGTCGTCTTGATTCCGACGCACTTCGTTTCGCGCGAAATGGACTCCGTATGCTCCTGGAAACGCGATATGTTCACTTTGCTAAACAGAGAAATTTTGTGCAGGGATGACATGGACGCTAACTAGGCATCCGTATAGTCCAGTCAACAAAAAGGCATATTCCAAGGAATATTCCCATAGGTGGACCATTCAACAGATGACAAGTGTTGGCATCTTATTTGTTGTTGGCATTGAGTTAGACCAATGAGGTCGCGACACGTGGCAAGCCCAGAGACTGCCACGTGCCCTAATAACCAGTGGTCAAAATTTTAGGGCGGAGGCGTCGGGGTTCGACCCTGCGACCTTCCACAAGGAAATGCCACGTCTTATTGTTCCGTCCGCACAATGGTTCTTAATATATCACCGCCGTCTCATATATTTGAACCTTACCACATGGTATGGCGGGGGAAAGTGGGGACTAGCCCCCGAACCATAAGACCTCGCGTATGACCAAAGGCAGAGCTTAAACCATAAGTGTGGAGTTTATGTATTAAAACGTGTTTAATTAAACACTAAACTCCATTATTGTGCCTAAATCCGGATTACCACTGAGTGCAGTTTAAAGTGCTAAACGTGCTTAGTTAACGTAATGCGCGTAATTAAAGTTAAACCAAATTAACTTGGTAGTCCCCCAAATCCCACAGAACTGCTAGTTTAACTCCAGCTAAGTGCAGTTTGCCAGATTTGGTGGAGTTTTTCTAGGTGAAATTGGCAGAAGTCATAACTAAGGCATTTTTCGACCAATTCAGGTGCAAAAAGAGGTTAAATGACCATTTTTGGCCATTCTGGACTCAATGGTGCAGGTTTTAGAAGCAATGGAGCATTTCTTGATGGGATTTTTCCAGCTTGAAGTTTAAGGATGCCTAGGGCCACCAAAGGGTTAGGCCATATCTGCTTCACCTGGAGACCAATTGAAAAGCAAGGAGAGGCTAGATAGCCATTCTTGGCCATTCTGAGTTCATTGGAACAGGTTTCAGAACCATTTGAGTACTTTTGGTCCCTGGATGGTTTCTAGCAAAGTGAAGCTTATGGGTGTTATGGACAACCAGTGTGTTGAACCAGTTCTTGGAGGATTTTGAGATGGAAATGATCTTGTAGGGGTCTTCCAGCCTCCATATGTTTGCAGCAACAGCCTTTGCAGCAGTGCTGTAGCTATTTCTCATCTTTTCTCTTTATGTGTTTTAGAGAAAAAGACAGTTCATGTACTTGCAGTGTTTTTAGTACATGTTGATGCTCTTTCAAATTGGAGTAAGGGATCTTGATGCAAGATGCCCATGCGTCACTGATAGTTGCATGCTTGACTGTAGGTCAGCAAGTGCAAGGTAAAAGAAACTCTGTAGGAGTTGTTTCTTTGTAGGAGAAACTTACCATTTCAGTTCAGCACTTTGATGTACTCTTCATGTTGAAACCTTGAGCATAATGAGAATGAATCATGCCTTTAGAGCTGATTCAAGGAGATGTAGCCCAAGAGGGGTGAACTCCTTCAACAATGGATTGTGTCTTGCTGTTTGATGCATTTTTCCATTCAGTGTTTAATGATTTCATGTTTTAAAATTTGTTCATGGAATTACCTTAAAAAAGACATTTAAAAGAAACTCTTGGAATAACCTGCTGTTCAGTACAAATCTTATGCACATAAGAAGCAAGCATGTTTATATTCTGAAGGGGAACTTAGCAGAGCATTTACTAATACTCCTCCATTCAGATCAGGTAGGGAATACGATATGCCAGAAAAGACTGTCTGGGATACTATTGGTTTAAACAATGTTAAAAACCAATTTTGAATGGCCTTAGTCAAGCACTGGGCAGTTCACAGCTAGTCAGCCTGGGGCAGATATTTAATATGTTACTTTCCTATCCACACTTTAGACTTCCCTGCAATCATTGCTTATTTGTGGTCATAGGGTTGCTCAGTGACTCCTCGGAGGACATTATCAGGCTTAGCATTAGTGCTCTTCAGAGTGTTTGATGGAGATGCCGTTACCTCCACTGATACAGATGCTGGTTAGGTTCTTCTTCTTCTTGACTCTATCAGCTTCTCTTGCTATAGGGATGTTGTTGTTTATAGAGTTTCTATCTTTGCCACATTTTCTAGGGTTTACAATTTTAGGTTTTGACTTTGGTCTTTCTTTGTTTCATGTTTCCTGAAGATGTTCTAGGTACTCCTTCTTGTTGTTACTTATAAGTCCCATTGACCTATTTTGGCCACTCGTGGATATTAATTATTTATTTTGTTCTTTTCTGAAAAGATAGCCACTCATGGATATTAATTATTTATTTTGTTCTTTTCTGAAAAGATAGGATCAACTGTTGTTCAGATAAGAGAAAGCCTGCAGGTTGGATAGAAATGTCGTGAGAAACTGGGGAAATTGGAGGTGACCTAGCCACTGACTGGAATCAGGGCCAAGGTATCAAACTTACATAAAAATACAGTTTAAGTACCACAGAGTTGCAAACTTGCAGTGTACTCATTCAGGTTCAGTACCTCTTAGAGAATGAATGGTTGAATGGTTGATTAGATAACCTTATTAGATCTAACTATGTTGTTGCTGCCGTGGAGTTACATTTCTGTCAAGCATGTTGTGATTGGCCTCTTAGCAGACAATCTAGTTGATTATGATATTTCAAATTTCATATAATTTGTCATGTATCACTGTCTACATGTTTACTGCTCAATGATTTTTACTCTAGTTGTTTTTCATGTTTTAAGTTCCAGTTTAGTTAGGAAGGTGATGTATTCAACTGTGGTATCTTCCTCCCTAATTTTGTCTTTCATTTATTGTTGCTGCAGCAAACCATAAAGGATGACGTCACGAACATGGTATTTCCCCATTCACAGAGACCAATAACTCGGTGGCCTTTCTTAGTGTTCCTTGGAGCTGCAACATATTGCCTTTTTGCCAGTGCCACTTTCCACTTGCTCTCATGCCACTCGAAGCGACTTTACTACATCATGTTAAGACTTGATTATTCAGGAATTGTGGCCTTGATAGCTGCATCTTTTTATCCTCCTGTCTACTATTCATTCATGTGCGCTCCTTTCTTTAGAAAAATCTACTTGACTGCAATCACTTTGCTTGGGATTGCAACCATTCTCGTTTCTCTGTTGCCTGCTTTTCAGAATCCAAAATTCAGAACATTGAGGGCCATATTATTTTCGGGGATGGGTGTTTGGGGTGTGGCTCCTGTTGTGCATAAGCTCATACTTTATAAGGGTGAACCTGAAGCACTTCACACAACTGCTTATGAGGTTGGCATGGGTTGTTTCTATGGTCTTGGAGCATTGGTGTATGCAACCAGGATTCCTGAGAGATGGAAGCCTGGAAAGTTTGATATCGCTGGGCACAGCCATCAGCTGTTCCATATTCTTGTAATTGCAGGAGCTTACACGCACTACCAAGCTGGTTTGTTGTATCTTAAATGGCGTGATTTGAAGGGATGTTAGAGATACTCATTTGTTTGCTAAACACTGCCACCATATGGCATGTTATTCTATAGCTGTACATGTTATTCTATAGCTCTATCTGTGTGTATTCATTCTAATTATTACCCTATGTTGAAGGTGGTGGCATGTTAACTAATTGTTAATGATGTTTATAAGGGATGAGTTGTATTTTCAGATAATGGATTTATTTAATATTTGAATGAGGTTATTTTGTACTTGGCTAATAGTATTATTACTAATTGCAATCTTATTTTTCCTTATGTAGGAGCCCGAATTGTGTGAATCTAGTCCTGAATGAATAGTGTTCCCTCATTTTTCAATCAATGTAGAGATGAAATAATGAGTTATTTACTTCTTTATAAGAGGCCATAATTTGTACTTGCGATTAGGATTACAATACCTTGTTAAACATATGGCCGTTGTAGGTCCACTTCCAAAGTATTAATGTTGAAATATGTAACTACTACTTGTTTTATTTGTGATATTTTTGTTGTTATGATTATTGTTCATTATTGGGTAGAGTTAGTTTTTTTTCAAGTCTTTAGGAGGTTATTAGATCGAATTGGATTTGAGAGATTCTCTCCGACTGGTTAGCTCCTAATTTGGTGTGTGGTTGAGATATTTTCACAATTAGTTGACCAGTGACATTGTGTCTATCTTGAGACAATATTCATATATTTATATATGTAACAATATTGATATTTATATAGTGCTCAACACAGTTTTTGTGTGAAGAAGTATTCCTACTCCCCCATTTCCTCACATGGTATCAAAGTGGGACCGGGCTTGACTCACCTCTAGGGGGAGGGCGTAGGGAAATGTAAGCTTGTGAAAGTAATTTGCTATGGGAGTAGATTAACTTAAGTGTAGTAGAGTAGATAGTTATTTGTTGAGACTCGAGAGTAGATTGATGCTATGCTATGACTTGTTTGTAACTATGTCCTTGATTTGTTTGTGGGAATATATTGTTTGTCCATCAGCTCTTTAGAGAGATGAGTTGTTGGTGTGACAGGAGCTTCCTACACACGGTGACTGTAGCAGAGAGAAGCTGCATTTTAGAGAAGAATTGCTGCCTAGAAGGAGCCATGTGAGGAGCCATTTTTTGTGATGGAGGTCCACTTAACCATCGTTTTAGAGAGAGTTGCCACAAGTTCATAGGAGTCACGGCCTCGAGGATATTGCATATGTCTAGGAGGTTAATGCTATCGTCTGGATAGTCATTGATTGTTTTTGTTTCAGTCAGAGGGAGCTCCAATTCCAGTATTGTGTTGGTGATGGAGGGGTGAGTGTAGAACACTAGCAGGAGGGCCTTGTGAAGCCAATCTAGGTCCAAGTGGTTGTGGGTGATTTCTGTGGCCTGTTTGAAGCCTTTCAGGTGAGCTAACAAGTTTGATTCAATTTTGCTAGTGCCAGATTCAATGAATTCAAGGATGCATTTGAATTCTAGCTCGAGATGAGTGGGTACGGGATGGAATTGAAGGTAGTATTGAGCAACAACAGAAAACATGAACCCAATTGCATCATGGTAGTAGGGGGCTGATTTGCTCTCAACCTCGACGAGTGTAATCAAGAAGATTGAGAATGTCGGTGCTATGCAAATGATGGCGGGGATTCGAACTCCGGACCGTGACCTCTCAAGTGCAAATAAAATTCAGATGACAATTGGGAAACTTTGTTTTCTGGGCTCTGTATTGGAGTTGATATATAAATATATGTGGAAAACAAAGAGCACACAATTGGTCGGCAAAACACCAGGGAAAGAAGTTAGAGCTTTTGCGATTCGAACACGTGACATGACGAGCTTTGAGAGCAGCTGGAAGAATGGCAATACGATTTTGTTGATTGAAATAGAGTCGTTTCAGCGAGTGACAGAACTTTGTGGTCAATTGGCCGGAGCTACGGATTTAGAGGTGACCACTAAATTGGAACGGATAGGTGGCCATGGATTGTTGGTAGGTAGCTCGGTTAGCGGGGGTTGGTTATAATGGTTAGATAAAGTTTTGGGGTATTCGTTCTAAAGAATACAAAATGCCATTCGCTTATGTCGCCTTCCAACTGAAGGCATAGTGCGGGTCTTGTTGCGATTGCGGAGTCATGGTGGGTGGTGATGGATGGCATCATAGTAGATATTGTACCTGATATGGTTTTCGATGAGAGCATGTATTGTTTATCTAACTTCTTAGCAATACTGGTGATGTTAGAATAGGCTATTTGGTCTTTGTGCAATTTGTTTTTGAAATCTTTTTGGGGTTTATAAAGTAAAACATATTCAACCCGAGTGTGAGTGTATCTAACAATTTGCATGGTGAAGTATAGAATCGTTAAGATGAAGAAAATGCCTAGCATGTAAATAAATCTAAAGACACTTAGTATGTTTGTGATTGTAGAAAAGGGAAAAGGTATAATTATCTCTTACTTTTGACTTTAGTCCTATGTGGCAATATTTTGTGATGAAAAAATATTCTCAAGTCTAATTGGTAAAAGTGTGTGGCAATATTTTAATTTACGAAGGCTTGGCTTTCTTATAATCCTTTTTAGAACAAATTTAGTTTTTTGGGATCATTTGGTTGTCTTGCACTCAAAGTAGCGACATAATGGACATCATTTATGAGGATTCAGATTCTTCTGCTTCAGTGAAACTCATGCAACCATAAACTCTGAGATTTATGAGACGAGGGTCAAGTTCCACCAACAGTCCTATGATTGCAAAGCATGGGAGCACATTGTGGCATGAATGCACTGCCTTGGGCCTTTGAAATGTCTGATATCAAACACTTTTGTTTAAATTTTTCCGAATAGAAAGCAATACTCATTTTTGTGAAAAAAAAGAAAAAAAGTGTATTGTAGCTAGAAGGGAGTTATAGCTACATATTTTGTTTTCTCTAATTGTTCCTTGATGAAACACTATTGAATGTTGCACTATAAGTCTTCATTGCTAGGTGTAAAGAATGTAAGATTGACTTGGATAGATCTTGTATTGAGATTGTTATTTTAGTGAATTGGCGAGCATTGTGGTTGGGTACCTAGGTGTCTCGGTAGATGGAAATATGTCTATAGGATGGTCAATTGTTCACTATTTACAATCAGGTTGGCATTAATCCTTGAAGTACAAAATGTTCCCAATCAATCTGTGTGGCAATGCTACAATTGGTTCTCAATTGGTATGAGTTCAAGATAATATATGTGGAATGGAGGAGCATGGACATTTTTTGGTTCTCAAATGGAAGTAAGTTGCTTGGGTGATTAACCAGTGGTCTATTATCATGGTAGTTAAAATTGTTCTTGCTTGAGAAGCTGAGGGTTGATTGCAGACTGTGTTTTTGAAGTTGAAATGGTGAGATTGTAGCATGAACAACAAAGATGTTGTCATAAATACAACATAGTTCTTTTTTGAGCTTAGTCCAAGAAAAGCTAGTGACAACTCTTGTAGAAGTGTTGTGGTAAGAACGAAGATTGGATGAAGTGGACAAATGAGGTGAAATTTTGTTGAATAAAAGCAGACTTGACCATTTGGTAATGTGAGTCACACTTTACATTTATAGCAAGTCGATTTGATGTATTAGTCCTTGAAAAGTTTGAGCTTGTAACTCGTGTTTCCATGAGATGGAGTATGTACTTGTATCTATGTAACATGTAAAGGGCTACCACAATAAGACCTAGATAGACATAGTGAAGCATTTGTTGCAGAGGACTTGATGTTGATGAAGACTTGACCTAAAAAATGTTAAAACAAGTAGTCATCAAGGGCGAGTGTTGGAATGAGTAACTCCTACTTGTCTTATTGGTCCATGAATTGCTCTGGATATTCCACTGGATAGTTCGTTACAATAGATTTGATAAATTAATCTAAAATCTATACTATGAAGGTTGAATTTTTTATATTCTAGATTTATTAATGATTGATTTGTTGTTTATGCATGAAATTGATAAAAAACGGAAAATAGAGAACATAAGAATACAATCATGCAACAACTATAATGAACATAAATATATGCCCTGGGAAACCCTTATGGGAGAAAACCCAGCTGAAGTTGAGGTTGCACTGCTTTTTTTTGTTTGGAATGGAAATATTGCAAGTACAAAGGAGAAGACACTCTCTATGGAGTCACCTGAGAACTATGACTTCATGGGATGCTACATTTTGTTGATTTTTATATCTTGGGAGGTAATCCGTAACCCTGGGTACTGGATTTGTGTGAGTTGGCACCACAAAAGCTATTTCTGGGCGAATTACCAAGTAATGGGTTTTGCACCCAAAATTGTGGGTGTGAAACCAAACATGGTTTTGGCGGTTTGATCATCGTTGCATGTGTGGCACCCTTAATGGAGTCAGGGTCAACTAAGATAACCTTGGTAGATGTGATGGAATGAGGGAGAATTTTTTTATTTGTATGTGTGGTCTAAATGACGCTAAGATCAGGTCGACTTAGTTGATAGAAGTGTCTTTTGGTGGGTGGTCTTTGTACCTAGAACACATTAAATAAAGGAGCCTATTCATTCGATCTAACCATATCACAAGTTCCAAAGACATCATAAGAAGAAGGACGTCTGATCTGAATGATCCACAACCACTATAGGAGTCTTTTCAAGAGAAGACAGACGAATGTTTGGGGTTCTTTCTATGATTGGAGCATACCTAGTTAGGGCACGATGTTGGAAGAATTTGGAGGCAAATTTGTGCACATTTGATTGGTGAAATTCTTTATTCCATAGGGCTGAAGTTTTCTGTGCAATTGCAGGTGGATGAATCTTTGTTTTGGGAGGGACAAGAGGCCTAGAAGGTAGCTAACTTGGGCCACAATCACCTAGAGAAACAATGCATGAATATGAGGCTTGAAGAGGAGGATAACCGCATGTCTGAGGAGGAATTGGCTGCAGATCTTGGGCAAAAGTGGAAACCACAGAGAGCCCTAATCAGAGGGACTAAACTCCAAAATTAGTGCACAAGCCGAGGTTATTCAGACGTCAGAAGGGACCTCCAAGAACAAAGGTATGTTAACTTTCTGTGGTTGATGTTTTTGCTAGGTTGATGTGTACAGATTGGACAAAGTTGTTGGGCATCTTGAGTACAAATTGGAGGGTTGTTAAAAGTTGTCCTTTGAGCCCTAAGTTCAGCCTATTGTGAAGGACTACAACGCTAATAGGGGGGCAAGAAGTTTGGAGCCTAAGGGTTGGTCTTTGAAGGGAAGAGAGGGAAACCAAGAAGGCTAGTGAACAATCCCTAGCTCACTGTGTTGCAGAAGGTCATCTTCAGTGGAAAGAGGGCAGTCTCCAAACCTTAAGGCCTGTCATCATTGTAGTAGCAGATAGGCAGAAGTGGGTAACATTGTGGACGGACCTGTGTGTTTGGAGTCCTCGAAGGAAGAAGGAGAAACTAGAGGGCAGATTGATTGGGCCTAAGTTTAGTGACCTATAGGAGATGTGTTCATCGATAGAGGCAAATTAAGGAGTTGCAAATTGGATGGAAATGGACCACCAAAAGTGTTCAAGGTACATGGACTGAAAGGAGCTGTGGAGCATGCTACACTGGCAAGTAGGTCAGTTGTACTTTGTTCAGAGCAGATTGGTTATCATAGTTTTTGTTGATACCAAGCCCTAGTTGTCTTGTATTAGGGAAGATTTTATAGGGCCATGATCCCTGGTATGAGAGCTCTAGATTGTTGTATCCAATAATTGTAATATAATGAAGTTGGGTTGGAAAATTGTGTATTGTGTACTATTTGATTCACTGTTGTGTTTATTCCATTGTGCAAAGTAGTATTGTTGTGACATTTGAGTGTGTTTGCATTGGAGATTTTAAGACTCAAACCATATTCTTGAGTGTCATGGAAATTCAACATGGTATCAGAGCTACTTTGAAGGGCCAGTGAATCAAAGTGTTCACAACACAACATACAACTCAAGAGGGAGTTAGTTCGATTTTTGTTGAAGGACTAATAGCAATAGCAAAGTTGTCAATTGGTCTATGATACACTACATGTTGGATGGGTTGGCTAACTATATTCCGTGGAAGGAAAGGATCAAGTTGGTCCCAATGGTCAACAAGATTTATGATTTAGCTAACAAGGAGATTAAGAAACCAAATGACCCTAATGAGTTGGAAGTGTATGAGGAGTTAGATACAAAGGACAAGTTGATCATCTTCGATGGTGTCAAATATCATTTGATACCTCATCTGTTGGGGAAGAGAAGTGCCTATGAGTTGTGGAAAGCTCTTCAGGATCTGTTCCAGAACAAGAACAAGAACCAATTGTTGGTGTTGAAGGAAAAGTTGAAGAGCACCAAGATGTTGGATGGAAAAGTAGTGGCGTTGTATCTGACGAGATTGTCTCAGGTTTGAGATGAGTTTGCTACCATCAGTGATATTGTTACAAATTCTGAGATGGTGAGGATTGCTTTGAAAAGGTTCATCGAGGAATGGAAGCCCTTCATCAAAGGGATCGTCGCTCGAGAGAAGTTGCCAGACTAGAACAAGTTGTGGGATGACTTCATTCAAGAAGAATTGTGAGACGAGGACCTTCATACAAAGAAGAAGACTTCAGATGATAATGTGGCTCTTGCAGGGAGAATGAAGGGCAAGCAAAAGAAGGACTTGAGTATGCTGAAGTGTTTCAGCTATGGAGAGTATGGTCATATTTGATGAAGCATTTGAAGAAGAAGAAGGGGAAGGAGATAGCAGGTGTTGCTACCTCTTCTAAGTTGGATGATCTCTCAAGAAGATTGGAGAGTGAATATTTTTCTATGGTATCTCATTTCTCCAAGGGTGCCATCGACAAGACAACATGGAACGTGGACAATGGTGCATCGAAGCATATGACAGGTTCTTGCGCTGTGTTCAAGACTCCAGCCAAGTGGGACTTGAAGTTGCACATGATGGTGGGTGACAAGAGTCATAAAGAGATTAGTGGATCAGGTGTCATTCCATTCAGGATGGATTCAGGTCAGTTGATGTGAGTTTAGGATGTACTGTTTGTACTAAAGCTCAGATATACTACGTTTGTCTTAGTGATCGAGCAGAAGGGGTTTGGCATAATTTTTCATGATGGGAAAACGAAGCTCAGACCCAAAGGCTCTAACTTTGCTGAAGTGGTCATTCGAGTTAGGGAGCATGGTCTATACTGGATGAGGGGAAAGCCTATAGATCATGAGAAGTAGAAGCAGGTGCAACTTCCAGAGGCTTAGAGGGAGCCAAGATCTAGCGAGAGTTTGCAAGCTTAGAGGGAGAATGTGGAGCCCAAGAAGAGCGCGTGGTCAGTGGGGAGTAAGGGTACTTCTACAACTAGCAAGAAGGAATTGTGGGATGGCCTAAAAGCATTTCAGGAGAATAATTTGGAGGATTCTCATGGCAAATATCCTACCAAGACAAGCGTGGTTCATTCTTGAGGGTATGATGGAGTGGTAAGCACGAGGAGTTGGGCTAATGTCGCCAACAATGATGACAATGATGAAATACTTCCTAGTGGTGGAAGTACCTCCCCCACTAAGAGGGAGTGTTGATTTTTGTAGCTTGGGAGGTACTACACAACCCTGGGTACTGGGTTTGTGTGTGTTGGCACCAAAAATCTATTTTTGGGTGAAGTACCCAAGCAGTGGATTTTGCATCGAAAGTTGTGGGCACGAAACCAAACATGATTTTCGAGGTTTGATCATTTTTGCATGTGTGGCGGAACCCTTAATGGAGTAATGGGCAACTGAGGCAACCTTGGCAGATGTGATGGAATGAGAGAGAAACATTTATATTTGTATGTGTGGGCTAAATGACATTAAGATAATGTCGGCTTGGTTGATAGAAGTTTCTTTTGGTGGGTGGTCATTGAACCTACAACACATATAAATAAAGGAACCTAGTCATTCGATCTAACCCTATCACAAGTGCAAAATACATCACAAGGAGGACGCCTGATCTGAAGGAGCCACAACCACTATAGGATTCTTTTCAAGAGGAGGAGTGTTTGGGGTTCTTTCTATGCTTGGAGCATACCAAGTTAGGGCATGTTGCTGGAAGAATTTGGAGGCAAATTTGTGCACATTTGATTGGTGAAATTATTTTCTCCATAGGGCTGAAGTTTTCTGTACCATTGCAGGTGGATGAATATTTGTTTTGGGAGGGCCAAGAGGCCTAGAAGGTAGCTAACTTGGGCCAAAATCACCTAGGGAAGCAATGCATGAATATGAGGCTTGAAGAGGAGGATAACCGCAGGTCTGAGGAGGAATTGGCTGCAGATCTTGGGAAAAAGTGGAAACCACAAAGAGCCCTAATCAGAGGGACGAAACTCCAAAATTAGTGCACAAGCCTAGATTATTCAGAGGTCAGAAGGGACGTCCAAGAACAAAGGTATGTTAACTTTTTATGGTTGATGTTTTTGCTAGGTTGATGTGTCCAGATTGGATAAAGTTGTTGGGCAAATTGAGTACAAATTGGAGGGTTGTTAGAAGTTGTCCTTTGAGCCCTAAGTTCAGCCTATTGTGAAGGGCTACAACACTGATAGGAGGGCAAGAAGTTTGGAGCCTAAGGGCTGGTATTTGAAGGGAAGAAAGGGAAACCAAGAAGGCTAGTGAACAAGCCCTAGCTCACTGTGTTGCAGAAGGCCATCTTCAGTGGAAAGAGGCAGTCTCCAAGCCCTAAGGTCTGTCATCATTGTAGCAACAGATAGTCAGAAATGGGCAACATTGTGGAGGACCTTGTGTGCTTGGAATCCTCGAGGGAAGAAGGAGCAACTAGAGGGAAAATTGATTGGGCCTAAGTTCAATGACCTAACTGAGTTGTGTTCATTGATGGAGGTAGATTGAGGAGCCACAGATTGGATGGCAATGGACTGCTAGAAGTGTTCAAGGTACGTGGACTGAAATGAGTTGTGGAGCATGCTACATCAACAAGTAGGTGAATTTTACTTTGTTAAGGGCATATTGGTTATCATAGTTGTTGATACGAAGCCCTAGTTGTCTTGTATGAGGGCAGATTGTAAAGGGCCATGATCTCTAGTATGAAAGCCCTAGACTATTATATGAAATAATTGTAATATAAAGCAGTTGGGTTGGAAAATTGTGTATTGTGTACTAGTTGATTCACTGTTGTGTTTATTCCGCTGTGCAAAGTAGTATTGTTGTGGCATTTGAGTATGTTTGTGTTGGAGATTTTAAGACTCAAACCAGATTCTTGAGTGTCGTGGAAATTCAACACGGAATACTAACTCCCTTTGTTATGATTTCTCACACTCTCTCCCATAATGTTTTCTCTACTGTGGAAGAAGATACAATCAAATAGAGTAGAACCCCTTTCCCTCCTAGTGTCTCAATTATAAAATAAATTGATAGCCAACTAGGGGTTAGGTTTGACTCCTTTAACTCTCAACTCGGGTTACAAATTTGGCCCATCTAGAGTCTTCTTGTCGACACATGGCTAGCCCCATATATAATTTTGTAAATTGTCATGGATATTCCAATGGATAGTTCATCATAATAGATTTATTAAAGTAAACTGAAATCTATACTATGAGGGGTTAATTCCTTTAGATTCAAAATTTTTTACTATTGATTTTGTTGTTTGCACATGTGTTGTCGCTATGACAAACACCCTCCAAAATTTTGCCTACACTTGAATTTTGGAGCCTACTGTGGATCTTGCAATCAGTCGTTCGGTATTGACTTCTTGGCCAGTTGATGCTTTTGGGCTCCCTTCTTGGATTGGAAGTGTCCAAGTCGCTTGCTCTCACATGCTCAGTCTGTGACAAGTGCATGATCGCATTCTTTTATGCAAGCTTGAACGAGCATAACACAATCCATCAAGACTGTGCATGTACGATGTCCAATCCATGTCGACAATCAATGTACACTAACATCGACAGTTTCTCACTTCTAGCTGTGTTTGCTCTTCTATTTTGGCGAGTCTTGAAAATTGTCGCTTCCACACACCTTTGTTTTCATGAGTGTCGTTTTCACGTTTTTGGCTATTTCTTTTGTTTTCTTTCACGCAAATTTGTATCTGTTAACACTAGAAAACCGTACAAGAAAATATGACATTATTTAATGTCAGGCAGAAGGATTTACAGGGCTGAGAGATATTAGAGAATCTGGAAAGTATTTAAAAATCTCTAAGGTCTGAGGAAAAATCAAATTTGAACTAGACATAAATGCTTTTGCGCGCAAAATCCTTCAATAAGAGCGCCTTTGCGTGCCTTTTGACCCGAAAAATGCGCAATCCTGGGAGTGGCGGAAGTCACTTTCCAGAACCAAAAAAAGAACACTCCAGGACATTGATTCCACACTTGAAGCCGCCTAAGGTAAACCACCCAAGCCTCCTTAGGACATCAAGGGAGCACACAATGGAATAAATGTGGCACACGATGGAATCATCCCCCTCTCTTAGGTCACCATCCACAATGTACCAAGAGAGAGAAGGAGGATTTTAATTCTCCTATAAAAGGCCACAAAGAGATGAGTAACTGGAGAGCACATTGTTATGCTGGCCAGAATTGCCCCAAGAAATACCAGCAGTGTGTGATTCAAAGCAGAGATAGAGGGGACTCAATTGTTGGCCATCCAACAACTTCAATCCAACATAGTAGAGAGAGGGAGACTTTGTGCCAAGGCAAGCTTAGAAGTAAAGACATCCTTGCATCAGGACTTAGAACCCCAAGTTCTAAGGGCCCCTTGGCAAGTGGGTTAAAGTTTCATCTTCATTTCCTACCAACACTCAATAAGAGGGGACGTAAGCGCTGCCGTTTGGATTATTGAAATTGTTTGACTCTATTTAGAGATTGTCTTATTTGTTTTAGTTTTAGTTTAATTTTTATGTTTGAATATGCATGCTATTTCTCTATTTAGTATGTTTATGTTATAGCATGTTCCATTAACTTTCTTGACTCCATATCTTTTCTGCCTGTGACCAATTACTTAAGAGGGTAAACCACACCCCTTAAGTTGGTGTTATTTCATACATGCGTGCACCAAACGCACTAACAAATGATTGTCGACTCCACTAACTTTTATTTCCAAGTTTATGTGGTTGTACCTATTTGCAGAGACATTCATCTGTGATGTGGAGTTGGGCTGAAATTGCCCCCTTTTTCTCCTTCAGTCCCTAGTTCATCCCAAGTGACAGACTGAAGCAAAACAACTCCAAAAAATTACTCTTGTAGGAATTTGCGCGCTTTTCCCTCAGACAAGCGCGCCTAGGGCACGCGTTCAGAGCTGACCTGCACACAGACATCGCGGTTGTTGCAGCCTTTTGCTCGCAAAAGACAGAATGAGAAATTTCTCCCATATTTCTCTCTTTTCCTGCTTGTAAAGTGTCTGGAAGCCCATAATACATCTGCAAACATTGGTTGAGGTGCCCCGTAGCTTGCTAAAGCTCACTCTTAGCTTCTTTTGGTAGGCTTGGTGTTAGTTTTATTTCAAGTTGATTTTTGCAAAGTTCACATAGAGTTTAAGTGGGGGGAGGGGGGCGGGGGGGAATTCACTTGCATTCCGAAAAAAATTTATGTTTTGCAAATTTATGTACCAACACACCTAGTTAATTAGCCAAAGTAAGTGGCCCAAGTCCACACATGTTTAGCTAGTTTCTTTTTCTAGTGTAAAAGTCATTAGTTTAGTTCAATTTTTGCACTAGGATTTCGGGACCGGGATTGAATTGTGGATAGAAGAGCAAGTAATATCTGCTGCCTTTGCACCCTTCGGTGATCCTAGGCAAGCATATGCACGCTCTCTATTCATAGCTCACCATATCCCTATAGTTGATCACATAGTTTAACTAGGAAAAATATAAAGCGGCCCATATCCGCACATGTTTTTCTTTTGAGCAAGGAACAAAAGAACATAGTTTAATAGGGGATTTTGAAAAGGATCATCGCATATCCACACATTCAAACTATGCGCTTGTTCACTTTTTTCTCACACACATCCACACACTAAGCAAAGCAAAGACACCTAAAAATAACTTAACAAAAACCACTAAATTCTCCCCACAGGGGTCACAAAAGAATTTATAGTCTAAGTTAGGATCAAGGGGGTAGGCATCCAATAAGCCACCTTGATCATTCTTCATCTTGAAACATAGAAGTTGAGTGTTTAGGGATCCTTCAAATCCACCTATCAGCCCATAGAAAAGAAAACTTGAGTGCGGTAGAGACCTGATTCAGAGGGGGTTACGCTTAGGCGCAGTGCGTGCGGTATTAGTTGGGGCTACCTAACTTGGCTGATACTCGGTACAGTTAGCTGAATTACCAAGAAGCCCAAGACTTGAACGCTCACGTGGAACGGTGGTACTTAGTGGCCAAAATTAGGGCATCCTTTCCCTATAGGTGACAGTGCATGAAAGCACTAGATCCTTTACCCTTACCTTAGTGGATTTTCTTCGGCTGACTGGGGGCGTCGCCAGCTCTTACGGGATGTTGTGCCAACACTTGCAAGATATCCTCTCAAGGCTCAATTACATTTGAGTGTGTGAGGACGATTAGGTCTTCTAGGATTTGAGTATCATACGCAAACAAACAAAAAACCATATTTTTTGATTGACTGATCACATAGGATTAATTTAAAGGGAAAATTTATTTTATTTTCGCTTTGTTTTATGTATGTGATTGGAATTTTTCTTTGATTATAATCTTTATCTTCTCAAATATTTCCAAAGCCATACCTAATCGACACTAGAACGAACCCAATGGGACCTCGTCGATCTAGACGTCTTTTGGACCTCCCCCCATTACCGGGAGGGGTTCCAGGTCTTTTGCCATTTAGGCGTCAAAGACAGAACACTGCCACCATTATATGTTTGTCCTTTATTGGGGCATCCTTAGTTGGGAACCCTGGTCGGTCCCCAAACGCCACACCACACACTACTCCTCCCACAACCCCTAGAGGGCAGATGAGTGCTACCCATTCACGAATCCAATCAAATACACAGTAAGGTACGTCGTAGATAAACCCTCTTCCTTACCAGAAATTTGTGTTTCCACAAGTTGCAATGGCTACAACCTCGCAATCACCTTTTCTAGCTTCGTTGAATCTACTAGATTTAACCAAGTTGACGAACGAACCCATTGCACACAACCCCATATGACCTCCCATGCCCACGAAGCTCCATGCGGACATTCCAAAGTTCAAAGGAAAGCAAGCGGAAGAACCAGGAAATCATGTCATGACTTTCCACCTGTGGTGCTCATCAAACAACATCGTTGATGATACTATTCGATTGAGATTGTTTCAACGCACTCTGACAGGAGTAGCATTGAAATGGTATGTGGAGCAACCCTCTGCACACATGGAACCTTTAGCTCCCTCGCCACTGTGTTCTTGAATTATTTTCAGTTACCCATTCACTATGATTCTGGATTGGAATTATTGACACACTTTAGGCAAACCCCTGCCGTCCATATCTCAGACCATCTCTACAAATGGCGGCGACATCGTAGTTTGTGTAAAGCCAAACTCGACGATCGGGTACTGTTAGACCTATTCCTGAAAACTATCACTACAGAGATTTCAAAGAATGTGGCGCAACAAAGGCCCATATCCGAAGAAGATGCCATTAGCAAGGCCCAACAGCTCGAGCTGATATATACGCAGCCAAGGTATATTTACAATATCCTGACAAACGCCTTGCGCCTGCAAACTTACAAAGAATTTCCAGGCGCGTCGAACTCTGTAGACGGTTTAATCGGGTCATTGACCCAAAGTTACCCAGGTAGCAGCAGTCAAAACTCCGATTACACGTATGATTCTACCCAGAATGTACCACAACCCGGTTATCAAAGTCATCACATGCCTCGACAAAATTTGACCAGTAAGGTGTCATTGTATCACCATGGAGGACCCTATCCTTCGACTCAAGGGACCTAGTACACAGATAGACATACTGACGGAAGAGCTCCCCCCCAACAACCAATGGTAAACTAGGGACCGTGTTATGCTCAATCCCCAGCGCAAGACCCGCCTATGCAAAACAATGCATAGGTGAACTTTGTGCAGCCTTCCCAAAACCAACCACGCCAACCATATAACGAGGAGAACTACCCTCTTAACGTGGTTAAGAAAAAAGGAAAAAACAAGGCCAAAGGAAATCTTGGACAAGGGGGCAACAACCAGCAACGCCCTCCACAATCTCAGGCTAGAGGCAACTCTGACCGAAATCAAAACCAGGAGCCAAGCAATGCCCAACAACATAGCAAAAGGCCACCTCTTCAAACAAACCACTCTTGTTTGATCTGTGGTGAATACGACCATTACACTCACCACTGTTTCGACCTCCCTAAGCTAAAGAAGATGTAGATTCACTGAGGACAAGGGGGATCTTCCCAACATAAAACAGTGATGCAGGAGCCTTCCCCCCATCAAGGGATAATTAGCACTCAGCAACAAAATCTCGATGACTCTGGAAAAAAAAACCACGAAATCCACATGACTGGTGAAGAGATGTTTTTTCAAACACGGAATCTAAATTACGAAACCCCACCAAACACTAACACGTCAGGGGCCAGTACTAGTGCGCTAACAACACCTTTGACCATATCAAAGATGCCTATTGAACCTTTGCCAAAGATGGCTAAGGGACCAACTAGGCGAGCAAGAAAATATTCCAAAGCAGCCCATAGCTATAGAATTGTGGATGATCTAGCCTAATCACCCGCTGCCATGTCAGCTTTGGAAGTATTGCAGTCATGCCCAAAACAATGGAAAGCCTTACTTTCCGCGTTAGGCACTATCGACCCTGCTGATACACTCCTAATGGCTTTTGATTCAGACAAAGCCACCCCTAGGCTTACTTCAATGGTCGCCTTTCAGATACCAGTATCGGTCCAAAATATCACCATTCACTGATGTGTCATTGACGAAGGTGCATCCACATGCATCATGTAAAAAACTGTTTGGCAGAAGTTAGGGTCTCTCGAACTAAAACCATCAGTCATCACGCTTAGAGCATACAACGGTCACCCTTAGACTCCTGTCGGTCTCTACCAAAACGTCCCGGTCTACTTAGCCGGAAAGACGGTCCTCATAGACATTGAAGTCTTGGACGCTCACTTGGACTATAATATACTCCTTGGTCGGAGTTATATGTACGCCATGTCAGCCATAGCCTCCTCCATCTTCCGCATTATGATGTTCCCCCACGAGGACTGCATCATTACTGTCGACCAATTAACACAGTGAAAAACAACCTCTAACAAACACCGATGTAATTCTACCCTACATAGATACATCCACAAATGTGCTTTCACGGTATCAGGGATTTGGCCCTAGCTATTTCAAACCATCGTCCATCCTAGGAGATATGCCCATTATACCTGAGTCATCACCTGATGTCACAAGAGCTCTGGTGTACATGATGTCCACATCAAGCGCCGAAGCTAGTTAGGACACGAACACTAGCAGTAATGACATCGAGTCCTCAGCCACGACAGCCTCTCTAGCCTATGCCGCTTCCCAAACCCCTTTCCTCTACCCCCCAGCTGGTTTGGTCTCCCAGCAAGTTTTGGAAACAATGGTGTTACCAAACGTATCGTGTGCAATACCAGTTTGGTATCTCATTCCCCCTACTAGAACAAGAGCCACACACATCACTTCCACAGGGTTAAAGCCCCTCAGTCCGAGGAGGCCTCACCCATTCAGGAAACGGTCGAAAATATCCCTGCAAAGGAAATTCCCATTGCAAAACTGATGATTACGGCTAAGAAAACCGAGAAGAGAGGAAAGAAGTTGGAAACTCTCGCCATACAACGAGAATCACCAGTTTGTTCCATATGCAACGTAATAGGACACCCTACCCATATCTGCCCAGAGCTGGATGAATTAAAACCACTCCTCGGCTCCGAGGCAAACATCGCGAGAAAATTATCATGCCGTTTACTCCGATTTTCGCGACTACATTACAACAGTCAAGAGATGTGAGCGATGCCAATGCTTCGCCCATAAAGCAAGAGAACCCCCTGCTCCTCTGCATCTTGTCATTGTCGCCGACCCCTTTTGTAAATGGGGAATTGACTTCATGACTTGCAACCCTGCATCATCGGGAAACCATAAATATATCATAGTGGCTATCGATTATTTCACCAAGTAGGCAGAGGCGATGCCACAAATTTTCACTCCCGAAAAAATAATTTTTAAGCACCGACAGGTATGCCCTCTCTCATCTTCTTTTTTAAAGCTCATGACTCTCAATAATATTTGATAAAGAAGATGCTTTCACTCGAGGTAGTTGTTTTTGCAGGAAATCTCGCAAACCATCCACAACTCCATCCACTCAAAGTTCGAGAGCAGGTATCATTCTACCCCCAACATGATAGAGTCCCAAAAAACTCTGCATATAAAATAAAATGGATTGATTATGCAATCAGTAAAGGTGGACTATTGACATATAAAAAAAAAGTATGCTCTAGATAAAGATAAGATTAAAATATTGATATATTAGATGAACGCCATAAGAGACCATTTTTAGGTCACTCAGGATATCAAAAAATGATTGCAACCCTTGAAAAGGATTTTTCTAGCGAGGGCTGAAAAAAGAAGTCGTTGAATACATAGAAAGAAGAGAAGAATGAAAATAGGTTAATGTAAAGCACTAGCACCCAATTGGGTTCTTAAAACCTCTACTTGTACCTGAGTGAAAATGGGAGGTTATCTCTTTATACTTTATTAATATATTACCCTAAACCGTGACACAACATGATTCCATTATCGTAGTGATAGAAAAACTATTTAAGATTCCATTTCATTCCTATGCAATATACATATAGAGTTTCATAGGTGGCTAAAATATACATGAAGGAAATTTTCAAACTTCATGGTATGCCAAAGATGATTATATTGAACAGAGATATGAAATTGACCTCAAAATTTTGGAGGTCGCTATTTACTAAGATGGGTACATAACTAAACTTTAGCATTGTGTATCATCCATAAAATTATATAAAAATAGAAATGGTTAATAATATTCTTGAAGACATGGTACACATGTATGTGATGAACCAACCTACAAAATCGGAAGACTATCTATATTTAGTAGAGTTCGCCTATAACAATAGTTATCATGGATCACTCAAGACGAGTCCCTTAGAGGCTATGTATGGGAGGAAGTGTCATCTTCCTCTTAGTTGGAGTCGGCCTTAGGATAGGTTGATGTTAGGGCCATATTTTTACAAAAAATGGAACAAATTGTGATAGGAATTAGAAAAAATATGAAAGTGGCACAAGATAGACATAAAATATATGTTAACCTTGAAATAAATTATACATATTTCTAATTAGGTGAACATATCTATTTGAAATCATGATTAAAAATGATTTCTTTGAAGTTGGGATGTTTTGTGGGCCATTATTGGCCAAGGTAGGGCTAGTTTCATACCAGCTGGTATTACCAGTGCATATTATAATTCATAATTTATTTCATGTGTCTCTTTCAAAAAAAAATATACCTGAACCTACTTGTATAATTGATTGGCATGTTGTACAGGTTTAATAAGAAGGAGAGTTCTAGGTTGAGCCTTGAAAAATTATAGATCGAAGGGAAACTACTCTCTGGTATAGAATCATTGTGAAAGTTAAATTGAAATGAATCACTTTGAGCCTGAGGATGCCACCTAGGAAATGGGTGATGAAATGATAGATGATTTTCCTATGATCTTTTTGTTGTACCTATTTGTCGTACTGATCCAGGTAAATTTATGATACCTTTTTAACTAATACCTTTTGTTTCGTCTGATGTGTTAGAATTACATTTTATCAAAAGAAATAATGAACACTTATACATATACAATCAAGAGGAAATCATGTCAACAATCACACAACAAGATGCAGGACATTTAATAACGACGGTCATCCTGTGTGGACTACATCTTCGGGCCTCGGTGTCTCGATGGTGCTGGCCGCTTCATTTGGTGCTGTAAATGGTTGTGGTTTACATGGAAGTTGTTGACTTGTAATACAAGGAAAATCCCTCAACATGAGTGGTAAAGTCTCTCCACGAGATGTTTCGTTACAAGGAACTGTCACTCATCACAAACCTCCTATCAGCATGACAACTTCACACATGGTGATAAAGAGTATCCCGCCATCAAGGCAACAAAGGGATCTTACAACATAAATCACCATCTATGATAAATACATACCACATCAAATACACATAAATATTCTTCATCATACATCAAGCAGGATTTGACAATAGAAAATAAACATAAAGATTATGCATCATACATCAAGAAGGAATCGCCATGACATAAAGCATCCTGCAACAATAATAAATGAAGTACATGGAAAAAACACTTCATATACCTCAACTCTAATGCTGGCTAAAGAAAAGGGTGCTCAATCGCTACATATGAATGCACCATCGCAGACGTGGCATTGAATGGCAAGAAATCAACTGTCCACTTGCTGAAATCTGACACCTTCATTCCATTCTGGAAAATGGCTGAAAAAATGAGACCTTTTTTTGCAGAAACTGACACTGCCATTAGGTTTGTGTCATCGAGAGTTGTAAAATTCATATAAAATTTGTCCAATTTGGACACTGGGAAATTTTGGCCTCCATGGAAATGAGGCTCAATCATGGTTCCATTGCGTATCGATGAGTGGCTCAGGGTTCCGCCTGTCCGCCTCAAACTACATGCCCACTCCTCTTTGACCTGCCTTGGGTGCAATGGAGGATGATTGAGTTTTTATATAATTGATGGGCGGACTTCACAACAAGAGTCGTTGTGGTGTGCTCGCAGAGTCATTGAAATGGATAAAGGGAGGTTGTGGGATCAATCCCGACCCCCATATCCGGAACTCACGTTTTTTTTGGTTATAAATAGCACATTAAAAATTTGTGATGTTTGGTGGGTGGGTCCGCTCCACACGGCTTGACCCGACCCGACCCCGTTCAACGATTACACATATATGTGTTATAGGTGTGGGCTCCATGGGGGTGGCAGGGTTGACCACCTGCCCCCTCAACACTTTGTTAAATATGTGGTTGGCATGGGCGGAGGGTGCTGCAGGGTCATGGCCCACCACCCCATTTAATTTATTTTTTATATTAAAGTCCGATAAGGGTGGCAGGGGTCATGGCCCGCCACCCTATTTTTTTTAATATTTTTCATTTTTATAACAATAAGTCCTTTTAAAATTTCTGGAAACTAACCGAATGAGAAAAATAAACGAGCCCAAAATTTCACTCAGAATCCATCCGGATTTGGTCAGAATCCGGCCACCAGAAAACTTCCAAATTGTTTCCTCCTTAACCTGTCACATCATCAAGTCAACCCAAAAAATTTGACCAGCTCTAACTTTCACATACGAACTCGGTTTGACGAACCGTTCCAACCTTTGCAATTGTGACGACAAGATCTATGCTCCGGTCTTGATTCAAAATAATTCTGGCCACTTTGATTTTCAAGATTTCATAAACCCTCTTTGTCTTGCGTGTGTCACTAGAGCCACCTAGATCATGTAGGCAGTTCTTGGCTGCAAAAACTATGCCAAGAAACCAACTTTACTAGTCTTTCGGTTCAAGATGGCCCTTGAACCAGAGGGGACTCTCTCAATAGCTATGAGACCTTGTTTAACATTGTTCACTGTCACTAGACAGTGGCCTATGAATAATAATGGCTAGATTTAGGATTTAATGGCATGGTTGCTAATGATTGCACAATTCCTTTTCATGAATAAATCCCTCCCTTGCAAAGTCCTTTCTCAACGTGTCAGCTTCTAGCCTAACAAAAGAGCTTAACTTTTTAAATAATTTGAAAGAATCATACAAGGGGGCTCCTGATAATTAAGGAGTCAGACAGAATACTTAATTAACCAAGAAAAACTGGATGTGTGTAGAAAGCTTCTATATCCCAATAAAACACATTCAGGGGAAGATAGAAGGACAAAAAATAACTAGTTCAAAGAGGAGATACATCAGACAAAAAATCCAATATCCTAATCTCTTTAAACAATTATATTTTTGCAGGGGATTTCAAAGATATTGAAACTCAATCTATTCTTACCCAGATCTTCTATAATATTTTGAACATGTGCAGAAAACAAGTTATGGAAACACTAGAAAGACATACTAGAAACACAAATTATGTCATAAACTAGAGCCATAAGGCTTTGATAAGGAATTCCATAATGGAAGTTTTACGAAGTTGAAAGGTTTTGGCATCAAAATATAACCATTGTTTATTACAACTGATCAAATATACAAATATTACAACTCCTGAAACATTTACAAGCTTTCAGGGATAAAATCCCTCTTAATAAACTAAAAATATATAAAATATCTTATTTATATATGTTATCACTCCCCCAGATTCCTAAGGATGAAGAAGGAATCACAACATAGGTAACCATAGACCAACATTTTAACTTGGTAGCTAGCCCTACCAAGTCGGAGAGGGCTCTCTCCACAATACACAGCCTAGGAGGCTAAATGGATTAAGATTTTAGGCTAGGTGTGATTTCAGGGGTTTTGATAATTGCTTTTGGTCGGTTTTCTAAATGAAAGTATGGTCAAGGGAGCTAGGTCATGGCAAATGAGATAGGGTTGCAGAGATTCAATGGGGAAAGGTAAGCATAAGTCTTAACACTTTAAATATGATTGTGATGAGATGGTTTTAAGACTGATGAGGAGCTAGGAAGAGCATGGGAGATGTATTCTTCCTAAACAGATGAAAATGGACAAATTATGATAGTTTTCCCTAATCAGAGCATGAGAAAGCATGTATTTTTCCTATCAACTTGAAAGAGAACATACAAAAAAGATGTAATGAACATGAATACAACACATTCTAACATATGAAACTAAATTAAAAGCAATGATAAAAATCGTACCACATGTATCCCAAAAAATAACTGCAACTCTTCTTTATTAACTGGCCAAACTGAGTACAATAGTCCTTGATCAATGAACTAGCATCCAAACTGATTCCAACCATTTTCAAGAGTGAAGAAAGAGATTAAATAAACATCAAAACAACATTCACTCATCCTCATAGGTCGAATCCATGAGGTGAGGAAGAGATCCACAAAAATCTGAACTGAAAGCTGGAGTGTAGGGAGCCCTAAGTGACCCCTCCATAATTATATTCAAATTGATTCATTTGACTTAATGACAAATTTTACATGATGAATATACCCCTAGGTAACTTATCCATAACATAATTACATTTACCATCCTTAATTACATAGGTTGAAACATCATTTTCTGAGATAAAATCAAAATTACAAAGAATTAAAAAAAAAAATCAGCAAATGGTCAAGTGCGCTAGTTTTCTATCAAGTGCGTCCTCGTTATGTCAAGTGCGCCCTCCCTGTTCAAGGCTGATTTTGACTGAATTTTAGGTGTCCAAATTGGATCCAAGATATATTGTTGGAAATATCTTCAAGTCTAGTTTCTATACATGCCTTCATTTTCCAAAATGAAGGTCATTTTACCTGTCAAAACTTCATTCTCCCAAAAATGGTCAAAAAGTGCAGAATGAGGGTGCAAAAATGCAGTGTGCTATTGCAGGCAACGTTTGGAGGCCTTCCCCAACTCAAAATTTAGCTCACGATAGTTCATGGTAAATATCTCTCTGTCTAGTTATCATTTGACTCATCACGAAAGTCATTTGGACACTCCATCTAGGAGAAACTTTGATTTCTCCAAGGTCACACCAGAAGTGAAGAAAACTTCTTGTAGCACCTGTATATTTGAAATTTCTCCCAAACCATGATACCTGTGTAAAAGATAAAGGAGGTTTTTCTTTTTTTACCTATGGTGCACAAAAACCTCTCTCACTTTTATCAAATTCATCTATGTTTGGTCAGAAACATAATTTGAAGAGAAAATGGCCTATGAGTGGCAAATGATTTGACTCTTGGAGTGACTTCTTGAAAAATGATGGAGACATGATGTTTATGAGCTGAAATGACCTCATACTTACTGATAAGACCTAACTTATGTCTCCTCTGCTCATATGTCTCTAATTTCATAGAAAACCCTAGCTTAGTGGGAGAGGAAATTAGGGTTTAGTGCTTGTGGAAAATGATGATTTGGGCACCCTTGGGAAAAGCCAAATCCCTTTGACATTTGATCAATTGATGAACTAAAAAATCTTTCACTTTTACATGTGCTTGTTTGGCATGTGGAACTGAGTTGACAACTTTTGGGAGACCGAGTACTTATTACATTTGAATTGACATAAAATTACATGAATAAAAATAAAATTACATCTTGGAATGAAACTCACATTTGAAATAAAAATTACATGATGAAATAAACATTTTTTTTTACAAATCATCTTCACATGGTAAAGAGATGTTATTTGATCACCCTTTACTTGCTGGCCTAATGCAATGGAATGGAGTTTTATTGGATCATGAAAACCCTAGAAAACCTAATGATGACCTTGACAAGACTGGACTCCATGGTGACATGGCATGATGAATTGACTTTATGGATGATGTACAGTCAACAAGGTATGGATTAAGGAATATTGGTGTTTTTGGATTAGAGCTACCATAAGTTACTAATTTTTTGCATGACCTAGTAGAATGATTAAAAAAAAATTATGAGTAGGACCCCTAAAATGAATATGAAAAGAGTGATTTTGATTATTTGATAGCAGAATGCAAATTTTGACTATATATATATATATATATATATATATATATATATATATATGATGATGATGATGATGATAAATTTGAAATATTTTTAATATATATAAAATATGTTATACTTATATATATATATATTTCTTTTATGTATTTAATTTTTATATTTTATTAACATATTACAACTTTATTATAACTATCTATAATTGTTAAAGATGGATGATATAAATAAAAAATTAACATATCATATATATATATATATATATATAGTTGAAATGTTATAATGTTATACTTCAATTGTAATGGTTCATAAATATATATTTTGACTGTCTATAGTATAAATAAAAAAATTAATATATCAAAATAGTGAAAATAATAGAAATGAAAAATATTATTAAAAAAATATGTTTTATGTAAATTAGCAACACCACAACAGCAGGATATTTCCAAAGCTAACTTAACCCACATTGATCTTTCCCTCATTGTTAAATTTAACATTCATACAACATTATGTAAATACAAAAAAAACTTGAATTATTTTTAGTATTTAATATTTACATCCTAAGGCGTTCTTATTTGAAAACAACTCCCCTAGCTACCACTCTGTTTAAGCCCTTCATTACACAAAATAAAAATAAAAGTAAATTAAATAAAAAATTTCACATAATGTAATGAACATTTTAACCAGATCAAAATACAATAAAAATTAAAAATAATAATAAACTATAAAAACAACCCATGGTATTGACCCATGGTATTCATGTGGAATGTATTTTATTTAAAGGGGGGAATTAATATGGCCTAGATCAATTAACTAGGTCAAAATACAATTAAAAATAAAAATAATAAATTACACAAAAATAAAAATAAAAGTAAATTAAATAAAAGATTGGCTTAATGTAATGAACATTTTAACTAGGTCAAAATACAATAAAAATTAAAAATAATACTAAACTATAAAAGACGTTCTTATTTGAAAACAACTCCCCTAGTTGCCACTCTGTCTATGTCTGAGCCATTGGATCAAATGTTACATGATTGAAATGTTTTAGGCCATTAACTCTACAGATAAATAATTTTATATATGTTTATTGTAAATGTTTTAATGTCATGTTTAAAATTTTGACTATGTCAGATTACACAAAATAAAAATAAAAGTAAATTAAATAAAAAGATTGGCATAATGTAATGAACATTTTAACTAGGTCAAAATACAATAACAATTAAAAATAATAATAAACTATAAAAACAACCCATGGTATTGACCCATGGTATTCATGTGGAATGTAGTTTATTTAAAGGGGGGAATTAATATGGCCTAGATCAATTAGCTAAGTCAAAATACAATAAAAAAATAAAAATAATAAATTACACAAAAATAAAAATAAAAGTAAATTAAATAAAAGATTGGCATAATGTAATGAACATTTTAACGAGATCAAAATACAATAAAAATTAAAAATAATAATAAACTATAAAAACAGCCCATGGTATTGACCCATGGTATTAATGTGGAATGTAGTTTATTTAAAGGGAGAAATTAATATGGCCTAGATCAATTAACCAGGTCAAAATACAATAAAAAATAATAAAATAATAAAATAAAATAATAATAAACTATATAAACAGCACATGGTATTGACCCATGGTATTCATGTGGAATGTAGTTTATTTAAAGGTGGAAATTAAGATTGCCTAGATCAATCTCAACTCCGGATCTACTAAGAGCCAAGAGAGATCAAACGTCTTGATATGCAAACCTCTTTTACAGTGAAAAGAGAATTGATCCATCTCATAAATAATTTTATTATTCATAAGTAGTATTTCTTAATATATAAAAAATTAAATTAATAACGAAAATTTTTAAAATATGTAATTTTTTTTTTCATTTCCAAATTAGACATGATTTATCTTGAGCAACAATGATGAATGTTCATAATTATAATTTCTTAAAAAACACTAAATTTACCTTTAATTACTTAATTGTAATAGTTTGTAACTACATAACAATTTGTAACTACATACATACTCTTTCTGATTTTTTGTTGTTGTTAATGAATATCAAATTTCTTCCCTTCAAAAAATTTCTTAATAAATTGATATTGAAAACCGACTAATGTTTGTGACACAGTTTGTAGGTGTTTCCATTCATAATGTGACCACTACATTTAGTATTAACTAGTAGTTAACTAGTTAAATGGCATTTTGTTATTTTTAAAAAGAAAAAGACTAAGACATTTAATGTTTTTCTGGAAAAGTTTATTTCTTTATTTTTAATGTGAAAAATAAAATTGGTTATGGAAAGTGATTCCATTAAAAAGTAAAAAGGATGATGTTAAAAGTCTTCCAAGAACTGAAAGGTGGTTGAACAGTTTGAACAGTTACATGCTCCTCTGGGATAAGAGACTGATCCCAGTGAGGAATAGGGGTTCTGTTCATGATTTGAGGGAGAGAGTGGAGCATTTACTGAGCTGGTAGAGACCAGTGGAAATCACTCAACATTCCTAGAACTTTCTGGTACTGATTAGACAAGGGTCGTGAGGTCACAACAGAAACTACTATCAACCTGTACCTTTTCAGGAGTGGAGCACGTGGGCAAGAGGAGGACGTAATCGCCTCTCTTGAAGGTTGGATGGAACATCAGCAACAATGTTCATATTCAGATAAGTATCTGGTTATTTTTGGTAGTTTAATATACTGGAACAATATTATGGGAAATGTACACAGGTATTAAGTGAATTTCTTGGAAAAAAAACTGTGTAGAGTCATACAAGAGTGAATACAGTAGGACAGAGTTACTGTTACAGAAGCAGGAATCTGTTTAGAATTGAAAATTAAATCATCATTCAATTTAAGAGACGAGAAAAAACAGTAGAAGATAGAAGAGAAAGAACGAGTTATTAACCCAAGTAAACTTCGAAAAACTCAGCAGAACTATCTTAACTATCGGAGAGAACTGTCGATTCTGGGTAAGGGAAGAAAATGCAGAATGCATCATTCCTCCTACTCTAGCTATACTCAGATAATTAGTTGGGTGGTCCGGTCACCAAACCCTAGAAGAACGGAAAACCCTTCTTGTACAGAGTTGTTATACAACTATTTTATAATTATTAACTGCTTAGGTAAATGTATTAAACCAATAAATATGTAAACACAAATAAATGAAAAGTAAATAAATAATCATGCCGGAGTATCATTTATCACGGAATTCACACAAAAGAAAACTGTGCGAATGTGTGTGTGTGTGTGTGTGTGTATATATATATATATATATATATATATATATATATATATATATATATAAACTGATATGGAGCATCATGATATGTATAGCAAGTAAACGGTGAGCCTATTCATATAAAGAATTGCTGAGTTATGCAAAAGAAGTGGATCGACCAAAGGCTCGGGTCATGCAAATATTAAATAGAAATTCTAACTAGAATTCGAAATGAAAGAGCTAGTTAAGGATATCGAAAATACATGCGTAACCCGGAAGCCAAAGAAACTCAACGAGAAAGTAACATCAAACCCATACGCCAATAGTTACACGTTATGTCAAGAACAACATAGCCAACATTTAAATAACACAAACTTCAAACATTAAAAATGGAAATAAGGTCCTTCTTCCAATTTTGAGCAGAGGAAATCCAAAAATTCTAGAAATTAAATATGGAATAAGACAGAGTAGCAGAAACCTAGATTATTAAATTCAAAAATATACGTAAACGTTTCGAGAAATCTCTGCCCAATAGCCCTTGTAAACTTGAAGGGAAGGACTGTTAACCATTAACTCGAAAACCTTATGACAGTCCATTATAAACAAGTTCATCTATTAAAATAATAACTGGGGTCAACACATAGAGTGGGATTTCCACCATTCACTGGAAATGGACGAAGAAATCTGTTTAGAGACAGAGTACATGGAGAAGGAAATGGAGTTATTAATCGTAACAAAAGCCAAAAGCCTCACTGCTCAATAAGGAAAGGATTACGGTGATATTCCGAATGAAACACACCTGTAGAGAAGGAAGAAGGTAATCATTAAACCAGTAAGTATAAGTGCAAGTGCAATGACAAGATAAACAACTTAATTATGAAGGGTATTGAAGAAAAATGAAAACTGGAGCTCATATTGCCTGTAGGAGATAAAGTTCTCACAAACCCGCAAGATTATGGAGCTGTATGTAAATGGAAACACCGGTAAGCGATAAGGAATTAGTGGAGCGGATTCACCAGATAGAGACCAAGATAATAAACTATAGAATGATAACCTACGATGGTTTAAGCCGGAAGAATTTCGTTACCTGTGTGGCGAAGAACCTCCCTAAACCGTTTGAAACGAAACTAGCAAAGTTGATACCGAGATGGTTGGCGCCGCGTGGAATAGCCCTTGCGAAAATCTGGATCACCATCGAGTCTCTGTGACTCCAGAGACCTCATTATAATGGCCTGTAAACCCTCATTCCTTCGTAAACTAAACAGAGTCGAGACAGAGCAAATGAGGTAATGTTGAGGGCCAAGTAGGTTTTACCCCAAGCCAGTTTCCCACTGAGAAAGTCCACCGTCAATCGCTTGTGATCGGACGGTGCATGAAGGAGCAGGTGGTCCATCGAGAATCAGATCCAATCCCAAGTAATCAGCAAACTAGCGCCACATTAAAACACTAGTACGCGATAGCTACAATCATCAAAATCGAGGCATTTAATAAGATCGAATAGTGTGCAACCAAAGTTAAACTGAGAATTGGGTTATGTTTATAATGATCATATAAACTATTAAATGTTGGATTTAAATTAAAAAAAAAAATCGAAAACCTTATACCATGGTTAAATTAATGCATTGTGTACATTTTTTTTTTATACAGTATGTTACACATAAATTGCTTACTCATTTTGTCTCGAGATTGTTAGATAATAGTGAAAGAAATAGAGTGTTGATCCAAGTGATCCAGAGAGTTATTCACAACCATCTTGGAAAACCAAGCATGAAGATGCTTCTAATTTTCAATAAGGTAGTCTTTAAAAGTTCCTAGCTCTGTTTTAATTACATAAATGCACTGAAAACCAACTAATAATATTTACTTTTGTTTTATCTTGACAAGTTGCAGGCTGGAAGCAAAACTTTCCTTTCATTCTTTCACTATGGCTCCTTCTCTACACCAATTTATTTCTTTTAGGCTACTCTTTCCTATGCTATTGCGTTACGACATTTCTTTTCCAATTGCTAATTTTACTATTTTTTATCATAAACATTTGTTGCAATTTCATAATTAGCTTAAAGTAAAATTCAATTGAAATTTAGACAAATTTTGTGAAATTATTAGTATTTGTATTTAGCTTATTTAACTTATTCATGTTTGGTTTGAAAATTTCCAACCTCATCCAATGTATTAGCCCAAGAATGAAATTGTGAAAACTTCGAATTTTAGGCCTACGTTGAAGGATGTAGGAAGATTTCCAAGTCTAATTATCTATCACACTAAAGCTTGAAAAAAAATTATAATTAAAATTTTGAAAATTAAATTAAATTAGGGAGAAATGAAGATTTTATAAATATACATATATAATTGTTGGATCTCTTGTTATAATTTTTTCCATATATAAAAGTGTTTTTAGATTATATATGACAACTAAATTTAAAGTTAATATATTTTCTGTTATTTTATATATTTAAATTTTATATTTAATTGAAACATTAAATTTTTATTATAATTGTTTATATTTTAGATTATATATGACAATTAAATTTAAAGTTAATATATTTTCTGTTATTTTATATATTTAAATTTTATATTTAATTGAAACATTAAATTTTTATTATAATTGTTTATAAATATATAAATTTATATATTTTAAGTACATTTGTATTATAATTATTTATAAATATATAAATTTATGTATATTTATATTATAATTGTTTATAAATAAATAAATTTACATATTTTAAGTTTGTATAATATAAATAAAAAATTAATATATCAAAATTCTCAAAATAAAGATAAAAAAATTTAAATGAAAATTATTATTATAAAAAATAAATCATCTTCCATGTAAATTAACAACATTCTCACTATCTTCCCAAATACTAAATATATATTGGGCTCTCCATCGTTATTAACTTCGACATTCAAAGACAAAATTTCATTACTGTTGAAACTTGGTCGACTAGTTTTTTAAGCTAGTAGGTTTTAACGTGATTTTATTGTTTTTTTCATTTTATTCATGAACCTCTTTCAATTCCTTTTGATTTCATAAAGAATTTGACTCGTTTTTTAAGCTAGTAGGTTTTAACTTTTAGGGTTTTATTGTTTTGAAAATTTTGATTCATAAAGAATTTGAAAATTTTGATTTGATTTCATAAGGAACTTCAAATAAATTTTGATATAATTTGAGATGAATTTCATGAAATTATTTGTTCATTTTTAACTAAATTTAATTAATTTTAACTAACTTTGAAGCTAATCATTTTTTGATCGGCAACGACATTTACAAAAACAAAAACATGTGGAATTTTGAATTGTTTTTTTTGATATGTTTGCCACATTTATAAATTTCTCTAGAGATAATAAATATAAGAAAAATTAAAATACTTGCATTATAATATATTTCACGTGTTAAATTATAAGGAAAAAAAAATTAGTATATATATATATATTATTAATAAAAAACTCTAATGCAGTTTAAATAATGATGATCATGAAAACTAAATCCTAACTATTCACCTAAATCTTGAAAATAAATTTCACTATTAAATTTAAATATATATATATATATATATATATATATATAGTGAAAGTGTAATTATTATAATAAAATATTAATATATAAAAGGAATATGTGTATTAAAAACAACTATAAAAAGAGAGTGTAATAAGAATATAATGAAACATCTATATATAAATATGAAAAATAATTTATATTTTCAAAAAATTATAAAAATCATCAAAATATATAATATTTTGATGATTTTTATAATTTTTTGAAAATATAAATTATTTTTCATATTTATATATAGATGTTTCATTATATTCTTATTACACTCTCTTTTTATAGTTGTTTTTAATACACATATTCCTTTTATATATTAATATTTTATTATAATAATTACACTTTCACTATAATTGTATATGAATATATAAATTTATATCATTTAAGTGTGCATGGTATAAATAATATATATATATTCAAAAATAATAAATGATCACCAAAATGAAAGACAATTTTTTTTTTTTTTTAATTTACATATGTTTCTTTTATATTTTATTGAGATATCATACTTCTATTATTATTGTTCATATATATATATATATATAAGTAATTTAAGTGTGTATACTTTTAATAAAAAACTAATATATAAAAACTATGAAAATAAAAATAAACAAATAGAAATAAGAAATATTATTAAAAAAAAATAGGTCATGTTCTATGTAAATTAACAATATAACTCCCGACATTTTCCCAAATATAACTTAATATGTATTGGACATTCCCTATGCATTGGACATTCCCTCATTGTGAAGTGTTTTACATTTATGCAACACTCTACTAATGTAGGGAATCTCTGATTTTTAATTTTAAAGATGGGAGTTATTAGCCTTTAGGGTTTTTTTTATCTTTTATATTGTTATAAATATTTTTGAATTTATTGTGATTTCATAACAAACTTGAAGCGAACTTTCATATAAATTTTGACAAGTTTTTCCAGATTATTAATGTTCTTGTTTGATTTGTTCATGTTTGGCTTCAGAGTTTCTAACCACATAAAATAAATCACCGAGGAATTAAATTCAATGAACTTCGAATTAAATAAAAATTTTCACAGAACAGATGACTTAGGCTTACGATGAATAATGTGGGATTTTTTCTAAGTCATCTAGTTCATGTTGATGTTGGATTTTGACAACTTTTATAAGTCATATTTTTCATGTTGGTGTTGGAGTTTGACAACTTAAATATTTACAAAAATTCCACAATTAAAATTTTGAAAATCAACATCAATACAAAATTTGATGGAGATAAAGAAAATGGAGTATCTACTTCATATTCTATTATGATTCTATGATCAAGAGTTGTCTCCTAGAGGTCACAATCAGTTCTGAAATCTTCCACAACAGAGGCAGAACATGTGGAAACTACAGAAGAAACATAGGAAATTATGTAGCTCAGGAAAATTCTTAAATATTTGCAAAAGAAAGAAGTGCATTCGACTCCTATTTTGATTAAAATTACTTCTACAATAAAATTTGAAAAGAATCCAAAGTTCCATGTTTGAACTAAGAATATCAATACAAAGTATTATTTGACTCGACATCATGTTGAGGCCAATACTTATCACCTACGCCATTGTTCCACAAACCAGTAGATTGCAGACATCGTCACCAAAGCGCTTGGAAGAGGAAAGTTTGAAAGCTTTAGAATTATGCTTGGAATCACCAACATCCCTTCAGATTAAGGGGGGGATTGTTGACATCTAATATTTAGAGATTGGAAAATATTGTAAACATTGTAAATAAAAAAATGAGAAAATTAAGAGATATTGAAATATGAGTTCCAATAGTCTCCCTGCAAGTGCCTTCAACCTTTAACTAGACTTGATTTTCAGATCTTCACAAATATTATTGTAATTTTGATCTGCTATTAGTTCCTCTTTAATATTATCAACACAATTTGTTTCAATTTGATTTATTGTTACTTCATATACCTTCCTCAAAATTTGAATTAAATAATTTTCCAACTTGTTTTCTTTTCCTTTTATGTGTTTGATGTCGAAATCATACTCGCTCAAAAAAGGCATCCAACAGGCCTGCCTGAAATTCATATTTGATTCAATGAAAAAATATTTAAGACTTTTATGATAATTAATCAAGGTGAAATTTTTACAAATTAGATTGTGTCTCCACATTTTAATCGCTTAAATTATAACTTCCAATTCAAGATAATAAATTGCATAATTTTTCTCATGTTCTTTTATTTTACGAGACTCATATGCGAATACATTTCCCTCTTGCATAACTATACCTACAAGGCCTTCCAAAAATGCATTAGTATGCACCTAAAAATATTTATCTGGATATGACATTTTTAGCACTAGAGCAACAATAAGTAGATATTTCAGTGTTCAAAGCTTTCCTAATACTATTGCATCCATACAAATTTCACCCCTTATACCTGTAAAGAGGTTATAGAATGTGATAGCCTAGAAAATCCTTTTATGAACCTATGGTAGTAACTAATAGTTCCCATGAATGACCTTATATCAGCCACACATCTTTTGTAACTAGCCAATCAAATATGGCCTTCAGTTTTTCGAGATTCATTGTTATCCTTTCCTTAAAGATTACATGGGCAAGATATTTTATCTTATCCTAAAATAATTCACATGTGTTTAATTTTTCATATAATTGATGTTAATGTAATGTTTGTAACATTATCTCGAGATGTTGCTTGTATTCCTCTAGAGTCTTGGAATATATTAAAATGTCATCTATGAAAATTAGTACAAACTTATCCAGAAATTTATTGAACACACTATTCATTGGGAACATAAAAGTAGCAAGTGTGTTCATAAGCCCAAAGGGAAACTCTATGAATTCATAATGTCGATACACAGTTTTTATTTATTTATTTATTTTTAATTTTATTTTTTTAGTATGTATTCCTCCTTAATTCTCAGTTGGTGATGAATAAATATGAGGTCTATCTTATAAAAAATACCCACTCCCTTAACTTTCTCAAATAAATGATCTATTCAAGGTAGGGCATATTTATTTTTAATTGTCAACTTCTTTAGTTTACAATAATCAATACATAACCTAAACATTCCATCCTTTTTCTTAACAAAGAGGATTAGTGCACCCCATGGTGACACACTGGGATTGATATAACATTTACTTAATAATTATTGCATCTATACCTTCAACTCCAATAGTTCTAGTACAATCATTTGGTAAGGGGCCCTTGATACCGATGTTTCTCCTGTGCCAAATTTTTGGAGAAATCTATTTCCTTCCTAGGTGGTAAATCAGGAATCTTGTCGGGAAACACATATTGATAATTTTTCACAACATACAACTCCTCCAAGGACTTCAATGACTTGTTTTTGGATTGGTTTTCTACCTTAATAGAGAAAAGTTAGCACCTTTTTTATATGGATTTATTTAATTGCAATGTATATATTTCACACACCAAAATGGGCCAAGGTATGCCCCTTATAATCTATGGTTCTCCATATGTTGTGGCATACATGACTATTTTATCAAGGAAATTAATAATTTCCCGGTGACCCTCTAGTGAGTCCATTTTTATTATGACATCACATGAGCTTAAAGGAAATAAATTTAAATTTATTGTAACCTCATTTCCATTTAGTACAATTGGACATGCCATTACCTAGTTGTGAGCTTTTCTTTTTGCATGAGTAGCTAACTGAACCAACCAGTATTTTTATATTTTTCAAGCATTAATTTATAATCTTCTATAACCTCATGACTAACATAAATCATGCTAACACCTTGGTGTATTAATACAGAAATAGATCGGTTAAGGATATTACCTTCAATCTCCACAATGGTTGATTAACGTTCTGATTGGTCCTCTTCCAAGGCTATAATGATGTAAAGAATCTTATTGGCCACATCATTTACTCTGGAGGCCTCTTGAATATTTTTTGTATGCTCTGCCAATCTCATGTTGCAGGAACAACTTTGTAAAAGGTGGGGTTCCCCGCAACCCCAACAATTCAAAGGCTCTTTATCTTTTTTATTAATTCCTTTATTAGGTTTAGTCTATCAAGAGCTAGTTTGAGTCGACATTTAGCATTTGTGAGACTGATTATTTTTTTTACTAAAGTCATTAGAGGAAATTTCAGCCTAATAGTGCCTATGAATTTTTCATGTAATTTTGACATCATAATATGTATACCAATAAAAATGATTTAAATTTAAAAATATGTACATGTAAATATTTTGGAGGGAAAAAGAAGAAAAACAGTTTTTTTTAATTGTATTTTTGGCTTATCTCCTTATACGTTTACTCAAATTTCAAGTTTATACACTCACTAGATGCATAATTAAATTCCACATCCAAAAAGTACCCATTATGCATACTTTTGAGAATACCCACCTTGATAAAAATTGCATATACATTAAAAAAACACGTTTTAACAAGTTTTTAAATGTATCTGCAATTTTTATCAATGTGGGTCTTCTCAAAAGTATGCACAATGGGTACTCATTTAATGTATCTGCAACTTTTATCAAGGTGGGTCTTCTCAAAGGTATGCATAATGGGTACTTGTTGTATGTGGAATTTAATTCTGCATCTAATGAGTGTCTAAACTTGGAATTTGAGTAAACCTATATGGAGATAAGCCGAAAATACAATTTAAAAAAGTAATTTTCTTTTTTTCCTTCCAAAATCCATAACTCTTATTTTATTATTTTTCCTTAGGAGGAAACTTTTAGGCTAAAATTTCCTCTAATGTTCGATTTTGATTCCTCTTACCATAATGTTTAAATTATCCAATTTGACCTCCTTTTCCACCTTGTACAAATCAATATTTCTTTTTGTTAGGCCAACATATGGAACTCTGATTTTTTCTTCTTGGCCTTTTCATAAAAAAATCTCACTTTTCGAAGAACCTTGTCCATGGTTTTGAGGTTATGATATTCAATTCAATTCTTAAAATAAAGTTAAAGATAGTTTATAAAGCATTATAATTTTTCTTTTTCTTCCTTTATATATGGAACATATCGTAATATGTGTGTGAATTTGATTCCCAACTCATCCTTGAACATCTGGTCCAGTTTGAAATCATGAAAATCCTTCACCCTATTATAAAAATACCACTCAATCAACTAATTTTCCTTTAAAAAACACTGAAATTCCTCCTAGTTAACCTACTTCCCTCCAAATTATAAAGTGTTCTATCCTCTTTCCGCCACAAGGAATCCTTCCCCTGTAATTAGGAAATAAATAGCTTCGACTCTAGTTCAACAAAGAAATCATAATCTTGAAAATATCTATTGATATTTAACAACAATGTTTTTATTTCTTCTTTACGTTCCCCATCATATGTTTGCGGTTTGATTTTTCTAAATTCTCCAAGTAACTCCACATTATGTTTTTCCTAGATTTAATAGAGGATTGACCTAATCCTAGAAAATAACAAGGTCTTAGATTTGGTAAAGGGAAAAGTGAAGAAGCACACAAAAGACTATTGTGATGAAAATAAGGTGAAATTCAGAGAATTGGAATTAGTGGCTATGAATCTAATGTTTGAAGGCATAAAGGAAAACCTTGTCCCCTTCATAGAAAACATTGATCATGCCTAAGAAATGTATGAAGCATTGTCAAAACTATTTACCATCAAGAACATTGGAAAAGTGGCAAGCTTGAAAAATGAACTAAGAACTACTAAGATGACTGAGGAGGATATTGTAGCCACTTTATTTGTGAATATAGAAAGAATAAGATATGATGTTCTTGCCATTGATGAAATGGTGACAGACAAAGAAGTTGTGATCAAATCCATACTAGGACTTCCACCTTCTTGGAGTGCATTTTCTTTAGGTATCAACAACTGGAAAGACACTCCCACCTTTGAGGAACTATGGAAAAACCGTAGTCAAGAAGAGTTAAGAATCTCATTAGTAACCGATAATGAAGACGTCTCAAATGATGATGATGCTCATAAAAAGGGAAACTTTAAGAAGAAATGGCCAAGGAGGAAGGTTGATGTCTCCAATATTGAATGCTATCATTACCATAAAATGGGTCACTATATAAGTGAGTGTCCCGAAAATTTGAGAAAAAAGAAAAGAGAAAGAGATCATGCTAATGTGGCTGAATAATTATCCTCTCCCAAGAGACAAAATCCCTAAGAGAATGACATAAGGGACTTACACTATTAAGCCCCTTGTTCCTAACTTTAGATATTTCATTTGTATATTTTATGTATTGTTATAAGTTTAACATATTTTTGGAAAGAAATTTTCTTGTTTTATAAGTTTTTGGTATCCCTCAAAGCTTTGGAGGGAGCCCACAAAAACTCCTCAAGATAAGTATCTCATTCCCTCTTAATTTTGGTTTCATATACTTAGTTAAATTTTTTATTATAATAAATACTAATCACCTTTCTACCTCTATTTCGTTGTCTAGGAATTAATCTACTGAATGATCAAGATCATGAAAGAAGGCCTCAAGGATAAATAAAGAAGGTCTTAGAAGAAAAAGAATTAGAATCAAAAAGTTTTGTCAAAAGGGTATGTCTTATATCATAAAGTCTTGTTATTCTCTTTGGTATATCCATTCCAAATTACTAACTATTGCTCTGCCTAACTCACCCGAATCTTAAATATTCTTATTTGGTATGACTCATCACCTGATGAATCTACCCGCCCTTATATCCTTGATTTTTTACATAATAGAACCTTGAAAGGTTCTCTGGAAAACCTTAACCTAAGGGTATGTTGATAATGTGTGAAACCCTAAACCTACTTAGGGGTATTTATTGAAGAAATTGCTATACTAATTCATATATTGATAATGTTAACATGTTTGGGCTTTGATATGATCATGGAAGCTGTAAATTATTAGATTTGAATGGTGTTGTTTGAAATATAAAACCTTTCAAGTTTTGATATAATAAGGGTTTGGTTTCACATGAATTGAAACCATAGGTTTTGGTTAGGTATACAAGCAAAATCCTTGTTATAAAAAGTCATAGGAATGAAACCCTAGGTATATGTTCATTTGATTGAATCCATAACTCAGTGTAGGTCAGTATATTTCAAATGTATTAATATTTTCTGACATATGGTATACTTATGCATGATGGTAATCTCTTAGATATATTTGTTGACAAAATTTCTAATGGTCATAAGTCCCGTGGTTTGAAAACGAGCCCTAGTCAAAATTTCAAGTTCTAGGATGATGATTGAAAAGTCCACGGTTTTAAATCTAAACCCTAGTAATGATTAAAATTCTCTAGTATGCATATTCATATGAATATATATAATGTTTGATGAGAATTTCTAGATAAAAAACTAGGGTTTACATTGAACCCTAATAGAAGCTATTCATGTTGTGTTTTTTTTAATTAAGTAAAATCTATAGTTTACATAAAACCCTAGTGGATAATCTATCATCTAGCTTCTGAAAGTTATTAGATATATTTATTTTCCTTTTTACTTATTTATAGGGATCATTATTTGACAGAACTAATTCTTTGTCATTTTTATTTAATCTTTGATTTAATTTAGGGTTTTTATCAAACATGGGCTAGAAGTATTGAAGTATAGTCTCTTGTTAATTAAGTAAATGCTAAATGCTTCCACTAGTGTAAGATTTCATTATGACTAACTTCATGCTTCTATAGGATTTGGTTGTACTTTCTATCTAAGTTATGTAGGTACATCATATTCAAGTTGGTAAAGAAGTCTGTAAGAGAAGTTGATATTATTAGAAGGATGTAAGCCATGAAATATTCTCCAATACCGAAGGAAGAAGTTAAATCTCCCTACATTAAGAGGGAGCTTGGATAGAAGAAGTCTTCCTAGTTAAGAGGGAGGGCATACCATAGTTTTTTATTGGAGAATACATTTTGGAAGGTATGCTGCTACATGAGAAGTAGGAAAAGGATTTTTCTTTCAAATATTCAACTAATAGTCCTACTGAGATTAATTGAAAGGAAATATTGAAACCCCAAAGGTTTGTTTTGATTATATATATTTGAAAGTATATTTCTAATTGGGGTTGTGTTTGTACAGATAATTCTCTCGAAGGTTTAAATAACATACTGGTTGTCAATCAATTTGATTGAGAGAGAGATTTTTTAAGGCCTTGTGAGTGAAGAATTGCCTCAAAATATATGAGGCTAAAACCTTGTTTTGATGTCTGAAAGGGAGGGTGGCATCAAGTGGATGTGCACTTAGTTCCCTGGGTTTATGGTTTGTAAGTAAGCCTGATGGTACCTATAGAGGCTAAAGGCTTTAGTCGATCTTAGTCACACTTGGATAGATTTCCTTGGTCAGGAATCTAGTCCATGGAATTACAGTGCCTAAAATGTTGAGTGACCAATGGATAGATTTCCCTGGTCAGGAATATAGTACATGGAATTGAGGTGCCTAAAATATATTTATAGTTAACATAGTTGAGATCTTCCTTTTACTGGTATATTATGAATACATCCCTAGTTAAGAGGGAGAGTTGAATATTGTAACTAGGTTCAATATTTCATAAATTGTATTTGAATCAATATTTAATGTAGTTGTAAAAACAATAAAGAAATTAATTTTATATTATTAAATGACTTATTAAGCACGGGTTTCATGCTTGGGTCATATTATTTTAGGTCAAAGTTCCCATTGTGGAGTTCTAGGATTTATTCTAAGTCTATAGAGTCATTACTGATTTAAATTGACCCATACTAGGCTTTTGATTCATGTAATTAGGTCATGTATTGAGTCAATATGATTTATGGAGCCTCCACATCAAGTCGGCCTTCAAGTGATCAAGTGGGCCTCAAGCCTAGGAATTTTAGCTCATCAAAAGCCTATATATATAGGAAGTTCGAATTCATTTGGAGAACTCACTCACTCACACAAAAATTCAATATCTATTGCTGCAAGGGAAAACGTGCGAAGTCAAAGAAGGGGTAAAAAGGAGTGTGAGGGAGTGTGATTTTCTCTCTCTCTCTCTCTCACGTGCCCTAGTTTGAAATATCGAAGTCCCTTATTGTTTTACTGCTGCTATTTGCTGCATGTTGATGTTTCGAAGAGAAGAATAGGTCAAAGTTGAGTTTTTTGGGTATTGGTGCCCTAAGAAGTTGTATTAGGTAAAAATAAAACTCCTAAAAGTAAGATTGAATTATTTCCTCCAAGTTCGAAATTCTAGAAGCAATGTCGAAGTTCCAAGGTCGGAGGAAGTGCTGCATAATGTTGTTACTATTGTTGTTGCTTCCAAATTGAGGTAGGATCAAAGAGAAGGCTAACTTGGTGTGGAGGAGGTCTAAGTCAAGGTATAGAGTCTCAAGAATACTATTGAAGGAAGAATTACTCACTGTCTTTTCCCCTAGATTGCAGTTTTTCCCTGGTTGCTGGCCTATATATGGTGTCCTTGATCTATGTGCTTTTTCTTTGCTATTTTCTTGATGAAATAAGAAGAAAGAAGACAAGAATAATATGATAAGAATTAAAGAACATCGCATGTAAATAATCAATAACAAAAGGATATTTATTCCTTTCTGATTTTCTAACAGATGACTTTAGATATATTGGATACTCTGATACAGACTTTGATGGAGATAAATAAAATGGAGTATCTACTTTGTGTTATACAATTATGATTCTATGATCAGGAGCTGTCTCCTGGAGGTCACAATCAATTCCAAAATATTCCACAACAAAGGTAGAACATGTGGCAAATGTAGAAGAAACAAAGGAAATTGTGTAGCTCAGGAAAATTCTTAAATATTTGCAAGAGAAACAAGTGCATTTGAATCCTCTTTTGATTGAAACTACTTACGCAATAAAATTTGCAAACAATAAAAATTTCCATGATCGAACCAAGAATATCAATACAAAGTATCATTTGATTTGACATCATGTTGAGGCCAAGATTGATCACCTACGCCATTGTTCCATAAACTAGTAGATTGCTGACATATTCACCAAAGCGCTTGGAAGAGAAAAGTTTTAAAGCTTCAAAATGATGTTTGGTCTCACCAACATCCCTTCATATTAACTGGGGGATTGTTGACATATAATATTAGAGATTGGAAAATATTATAAATGTTGTAAATACAAAAATGAGAAAATGAAGAGATATTTACATATGAGTTCCAATAGTCTCCCTCTCCTTCCATATATTAATGATTTTCCTAATATAATGCATCATTTTTGGTGTTACTAATGCTGGACCTAGAAAATTCAAAGATAAATACACAAGCAACACATGTAAACATTGGATATAAATGAAAACTCATAAAATAGAAAACCATGAATTTTGCTTTTATGTAAAGGAAAGCACCCACTCCGTCTTTTTCAAAGATTTTTTTTGTAGGCTTATACCTACAAATGGCTTCAACCTTTATTTTCAAAATTTTAATTGTGATAGCTGCATTTAATGATAACTAGTTGTTAACTAGTTAAAAGACATTTTAATTATTATTATTATTATTTTTTAAACTAGAACTATTAATGTTTTGTTGAAAAGTTATTTTCATTAGTGATTAATTATGAATAGTAAAATCAGTTATGGAAAATGACTCCATAAAAAGTAAAATATGATGGTAAATGTTTTCCAAGAACTGAAAGGTGGTTTGGACAGTTGGAAACAGTTACCTCCTCCTCTGGGGATAAGAGACTGATCCCAGTGAGAAGTAGGAGTTCTTTTTATGGATGAAGGAAAGAGTGAAGAATTTTCCTGAGCTGGTAGAGACCAGTGGAAAATCACTCAACAAATCCTGATTTGATTTCTGGTACTGACTGGACCAAGAGTCCTGAGGTCACAGTAGAAATTCCACTATCAACCCGTACCTTGTCATGATTGGAGCACGGGGGCAAGAGTAGGACATGATCACCTCTCTTGATGGTTGGGAGGACAACAACTATACATTGCATAATCAGATAAGTAACTATGCGTTTTCAGTAAGTTAAGCACTGCATTAATTTTACACTATGTATGTATAGGCATTTATTTACTAGTGACAGTAACAATGGGTATAATTTAGGAGAAATATGAGAGATAATGGTACTAATTTTATTATTATTATCTCATTATGTATATTTCACCAGAAAAAAATGGGTATTACGCTTATATGCATAACTATTACTACATTTAAAGCTTAGTGATTATGACTGCGTTAAGAAAGGAATGGAATATCTAGATTCCAACTTAAATAGTAGTGGCTATCTGATATAAGAAAAAGGGAAAAAGAAGATTTCTGAAATACATGTGTAACTATAAATTTTACAGTAAACTTCATATTTATAATACGGTAAACAAGTTAAGGAATGAACTAAAATATGTGTAAAAAGAAGGAGATTATATTTATATCCTGTAGAGATAAAAGTCACACATATACATGCTTAAAGAAGTTTTACTTTGATAAATCATTAGAGGAGACTGTCAGTTGAGGGTACAGGGTGAAACCCTAACCCAGGGCACATTGTCCCTCAAGAAAAACTATACATGGACACTGTAGGTGGTCCGTTCACCAAGATAATTACCTAAGGAAGAAAGAATTATATTGTAAACAAAGAAATTGAAAACTGGAGTTTCTTGATAATTACTATAAAGACAGGAAAAAAATGTTATTCTTCAAGAAAACAGAGTTATGCTTGACTGCCGAGCTTAACTACATATTATCAATATGAATGAACAAAGGAAATAATTATAACGAAAAAACTGAGATTGAAATATGTTCATACTCTTGCTAGAATAAGCTCTTCATATCATTAAAATAGCAAAAAGCCACTATGAATCAAATAATACATACAATCCAAACAAGAAATAATTGTAACAAAACATATACCTTACGGAATTTTCCCTTTCATTACTTCAATCTGAGTCAAGATTTAGAGTTGAAACCCTCGACTGTTCTACATGCATGCTGAGTAATAAGAAAAGAAGACCATGAAAAACCCTTCTTAAACAAAAATACATAGATTTATCATAGCAGAGGAAAATATCCAAGGCCCAAGGGTCCGACCAATTTCTGTCTCTTAAATTTCACAATATATACATATAAAATGAAAAGCATCGCATAAATAAGGATGAAAAACTACTCAACGGACAGAGCTAGGTGATGGGTTTCAAAACCCCATAAAAATACTAGCAGACTTCACTTGAGACAGACACGAATCAGAGTTCGAATGTAGACATTATGAGTACCTATAAGAGAGTGCTATGTATTAGCCATGCACCGAAGCATTTGGAAACCCAAGTGACATTTTGAAGCATGGAAGCGGACAACGGAGAAAGTTCTAACCTAAAAATAGTAGCCATGCAAAATTAAAACACTAAGGAGATTATTCCAGACAGTAAGCATAAAACTAATTCAAACTGAGAATGTTGTGCTAAATTAATTAAAGGATTGATAGGGTATTTGTACTCGTGAAGAAGAAATTTGTCGTGACAAATAAGTCCTGGTGCCGAAATCCTTTAACGTTGTGAAAATAAAGTCGATGAGGAAACCAAGATAAGAGATTATGCCCTGAGAATAAATATGCAAAAAGGAAAGTCTGAATAGGCTAGGGAAGCTAAAGTATTTTTACCTAAGCAGCGCGAGGAGCATAGGAATGAAGATGGAAAGTATAACCATGACAAATGGAGGTCTCAAAACACCTATAGCTCACTGTGCTAGAAAAAAAGAACCTCAAACCCATCCTGCCACAAGGTGATGTGCGATTCATCTCTGAGAACCTTCCATACCGGAGAGAAGAATCACTAATGGTAGAGCCGAGGCTCGGGAGCAAATCATAGAAGCGACAATCTCTCAGAGCGAAAGTGTCAATTCACAAGCACAGTGACAAAGTGACAAAGTCTCGGTAAAACCTAGGGATGGCAGGGCTTACCATCTGAATTCCCGCCTAAAATAACATTTTTTGATCGCCCAAAACATCAACGATGGAGATCTCAGGTAAATAATCAAGAAATGCAAAGATCACGATGGATCTCACATATGTACGATGGTATTAATGACCAGTACCTGTTGCATTTATTTTCCTTGACATGCGAGGTATGCCTCAGTTGTATCGAGGTTAAAAATATCCATACGCAACATTAAGGTTCAATGCAGTCGGATTAATATTTTACATTTTAAATCAAATCATATATTATGACAAGATTTCCCATGATGAGTGGAGGTTAAGTAATATGGTTTGTAGAATTATATTATTGTAATTCAAATGTAGAATGGTAAGTTTAGCTTTGGGTAATATAAGAAGTAATTTTTTTTTTAAATTTTTGGTGTGTATATGTCACAAGTGGTATTAGAGCAGCATTCATATGCTGGGACCCTAAGGATCAACTAAAAAATTGCGTTGTGTGTATATTGATGCACATAATAGAAGCATAAGAGGAAAACATCATGAGAAGGGGAACAACGAAATAACCACCCCAGGATATCGGGGAACCCCAAACACAACCAGTAGTGAGCCCAAAGATGTGGGTTCAGCTGAGTGTGGATCAGCACCAGCAAACGATTAGAATTCAAGAGGAGCAACAACATCAAACCAACATATTGTTGAATACATTACAACAACTACAGGAAGAGATGGTGTGAGTTCAAAGGGATAATGGATGATTAATGCAAGAGAAAGAAAAGATACTTAAGAGCCTGTCAGACAAACAAAATCAAGAAATGGAACACCCCAGTGCTGATAGGAACATGAAAGAAGGTGATGAGTGACAAACAAGGGAACACACCATTGAAAGAGTGGAAAGAAACCCTTCTCAGCGAAGCAATAAGAACAAAAAAGATAAGTAAGCATAGTCTGGTAATGTGTCAGATCAGCAAGACGTTAAGAAGCAGAAAGTGGAACTTCAGGGGGAGTTTCGGAAAATAAAACCACCAACATTTGATGGTGAAGCTGAGGAAGTGGCAGAGGCATGGTTAATAAACATGAAAAAATACTTTCAGGTGTACGAGTACAAAAACAAACTGAAGGCCAGATTGACCATATATCAGTTAAGAGAGAAAGCCACCTTGTGGTGGGAAGAAGTGAAGAATGTTCGCAGCATTGAGGACCAAGATGTTACTTGGGAATCATTCTAGAAATACTTTAAAGACAAGTATTTAACAAAAAAAATTTACGATGAGAAAGCTAAAGAGTTTCATGACTTGAAGTTGGGACAAATGACTATGGATGAGTACATCACCAATTTCACCTCCCTGTTACGATATGTTCCATACCTTCGAGAGGAAAAGGCTAAGGTGAAAAGATTTCTGAGAAGTTTACCAACACATATGAAAGAGCGAATTGAATTTGTAAATCCCAGAATCATGGATGAAGGCATTCGTAAGGCACGCATGTGCTATCAGCAGTCCAAGGCTAAAGGGGAGGTTGGAAAAAATTGGCAGCCAAGAAAAGGACAGAAAAGTAGCTCCAACTACAAAAGAGCCAAAAGCAATAACTTTAAGAATTCTGCACGAAGTTCTGTCAGCGAACAATTTGGTAGAAATCATCAAAGGACCTACTGGCCAGTAGAAGAGAAGCCTACAGAGGCATCTAGCAAACCTGAGCAAGGGCAGGTGACCAAGCCACCTCTACAGTGTTGGGGGTGTGGTGAGGCGCACTATTATAAAAACTTCCCATAGCGAGCAAGAAATGACAGAGTTGAAAATATGCAAGAGGCTTCTATAGTAGGTGATGTGGTGTGAAACATTCCTCGAATTAATGCAGCATTGGAGGATCAACAGGAAAATTATCAGCCAACAATGATTGAGTTAGAAGGTAAATTATTGTCTTAATATATTTCTATTTTGGTAGACCCAAGAGCAAGCCTAAGTTATGTTAGTGCAAAAATAATGGAAATGTGTAAATTAAAAGAACATAAATTCAAAAACGCATGGCTGGTATAGCTAGCCACAGGACCAAAAAGAAAGGTAACTGCCAAGATTCCAAACTGCACATTAGAAATTGCAAAACAACAGTTAAATGTGGATTTGAACCTACTGCCATTAGGGTCCTATGATGTTTTTCTGGGCATGGATTGGCTAGAAAAACATTGGACTGCAAGGAAAAGATCATTTATTACAGAATGCAAGATGGAACATGCAAGGAGATCCAAGGAATCAGGAAGCCACTACAGTTACGTCCAATTGCAACTTCCCAAATGAATAAATGTATAAGGAAGGATGCCAGATATATGCTATTCTGGTGGGATATGCTGATTCCAAGGAAAAATCACCTATGATGGAAAACATACCTGTGGTGCAAGATTTCATGGATGTTTTATTAAAAAATATTCCTGGATTACCACCAAGACGAGATATCGATTTTACTATAGAGTTAATGCCAGGAGAATAACCTGTGTCAAGTGCTCCTTACAGAATGAGTGTTCCATAATTAACTAAATTAAAAATGCAGTTACAGGAACTGCTGGACAAAGGTTACATTCGTCCAAGGGTGTCCCTTTGGGGAGCACCAATACTGTTCGTGAAGAAGAAGGACGAAACCATGAAAATGTGCATGGACTATAGATAGCTTAACAAGTTAACAGTTAAGAATAAATACCCTCTACCAAGGATTGATGATTTGTTCGATCAAGTGAAGGGGGCCACTGTATTTTCAAAGATAGATTTAAGATCTAGATATCACCAGATACGAATCAAGGATAAATACACTTGAAAGACCGCACTCCGTACCAGGTATGAGCATTATGAATTTGTGGTGTTACCTTTTGGGTTAAAAAATTCACCAACAACCTTTATGAGGTTAATGCATGGTATATTTCATCCTTTCCTGGATAATTTCATACTTATATTTATAGATGACATTTTAATATATTCTAAAAACTAGGAAGAACATAAGGAGCATTTAAGGATTGTGTTGGAAATGCTAACAAAACACCAGCTGTACGTTAAGCTCAGCAAATGTGATTTCTTTAAAACAGAAATCCAGTACCTAGGCCATGTCATTTCAGTAGAAGGGATTGTTGTTGATCCAGAGAAAATCAAGACAATCATGGAATGACGGGTACCCCAGAATGTGGCAGATATTCGACCGTTTATGGGATTAGCTGGGTACTATTAGAGATTTATTGAGGGATTTTCCACAATTTCTTTTCCCATTACCTACTTGTAGAGAAAAGGAAAATTCTTTAAGTGGACTGTTGAGTGCCAAAATAGTTTCGAGAAGTTGAAGCAATTATTGACCACTGCACCAGTGTTGAGGGTAGCTGACCCCAACAAAGAATTTGAAGTTTGTATAGACGTAAGTAAAGAGGGTGTTGGGGCAGTTTTATCTCAAGAAGGAAAAGTAGTGGCATATGAGTCAAGAAAGCTGAAGGAACATGAACAAAGGTACTCAGCCTATGATCTAGAATTAACAGCAGTAGTACATGCGCTCTGGGTATGGAGACACTACTTGCTGAGTAAAAAGTTTGTGCTAAATACAGATCATAGAAGTTTGACTAGTTAATTCAAACAAGCTGATTTAAATGCCAGACAGGCAAGATGGAATGCCTTTCTAAGTGAGTTTGATATGGGCATCCAACACGTGAAAGGTAAGGAAAGCTAGGTGGCTGATGCTTTAAGTAGGAAGATACATTGTGTCTATGAGCTTTACTACAATCAGCTTGAAAACAAATTCTTAGATCAGGTGAAAGATGAAGCACAAAAATATCCGGAATACCAATTCCTATGGAAACAAATGGAAGAAACGAGAAAACAAGGAAGTACTTCTGAATATCGCGTTGATAAAAATCATATGCTAACCTTTAGAGGAAAGGTTTATGTACCAAACTGTGTGAACCTAAAGGATCTGATCATGGATGAATACCATCGTAGCAATTATGCGGGTCACTCAGGATACCAGAAAATGTTAACATCTATTAGAAAAGTATATTTATGGCCTGGTATGCGTAAAAATATTGTTGAATATCTAAATAAATTTTTGGACTGTCAGCAGGTTAAGGTGGAGCATCGACATCCTACAGGATTGTTGCAGCCAATACCAGTACCTGAATGCAAGTGGGAGGTCATATCCCTGGACTTCATTACAGTTTTACCACGGTCAAAAAGGCATAATGACTCCATCATGGTGGTAGTACACATATTGATTAAATCTGCACATTTTATACCTGTGTAGTCTACCTACAAGACTATACAGATAACATACATTTTCATGAGAGAAATTTTTAGGCTGCATGGTATTCTGAAGACGGTTATCTTAGACAGGGATGTTAAGTTTACATCAGCATTTTGGAAGACTTTGTTTACAGGTCTAGGGACCTAAATAAACTTTCTTACAACTTGTCATCCCCAGACAGATGGTCAAACAGAGTGAGTAAACCAAGTGTTGGAAGACATGTTGCACATGTATGTGATGTAGCAACCAACCAAATGGGAAGAATACTTACATCTGGTTGAATTTTCTTACAACAATGGTTATCAGGAGTCCCTTAAGATGAGTCATTTCGAAGCCCTATATGGGAGGAAGTGTCGCACACCCATAAATTGGAGCAGTCCCGAAACAAAATTAATGTTGGGACCAGAAATGCTTGCTAAAATGGAATCAGAAGTAAAGAAGGTAAGAACAAATTTGAAGGCTGCACAATATCGGCAGAAAATCTATGTAGATAAGAAGAGGACTTATCGGGGATTCGAAGTGGGAGACCATGTGTATGTGGTGATCAAACCCAAGAGGAGTACCTTGTGGTGGACCTCTTGTGCCAAGTTAGCTCCCAGGTTCTGTGGACCCTTCCAAATTTGGGAAAGGGTAGGACCTGTGGGTTATTGGTTGGCTTTACCCAGTCACATCCGAGTACAGAATTCATTTCATGTGTCCTTGTTGAAGCATTATGTGCATGACCCGAAGCACGTAATTCGTTAGCAAAATATATAGGTAGGATAGAATTAAAAATCCTAACTTGAAATATGATTTCTTATGATAACTTAACAAGGAAATTTTCTGTTTACAGGTAGAGCCAGACATCGAGTTTTTGGTCGAGCCACAACACATACTTGACCGGAGGGAAATTATGCTCCATAAGCGAGTCATCACCCAGGTTAAATTGCAGTGGAAGCACTTCGGCCCAGATGAGGCTACTTGGGAAGATGAAGGGTTTGTGCGTGAGGCTTACCTAGAGTTATTTGCTGAGCTGGAGTGAAACATCGAGGATGGTGTTACTTCCAGGGGGGAGGTTGTGACACCTGCATTTAATGATAACTAGCTGTTAACTAGTTAAAAGACAATTTAATTATTTGTTTTTTTTTTTTTAAACTGGAACTATTAATGTTTTTTTGAAAAGTTATTTTCATTAGTGATTAATTATGAATAATAAAATCGGTTATGGAAAATGACTCCTTAAAAATTGAAAGCTGATGGTAACTGTTTTCCAAGAACTGAAAGGTGGTTTGGACGATTGGAAATAGTTACCTGCTCCTCTAGGGATAAGAGACTGATCCCAGTGAGGAGTAAGAGTTTTTTTCATGGATGAAGGAAAGAGTGAAGACTTTTTTTGAGCTGGTAGAGACCAGTGGAAAATCGCTCAGCAAATCCTGATTTAATTTCTGGTATTGATTGGACTAGGAGTCCTGAGGTCATAGCAGAAATTTCACTATCAACTCATACCTTTTTAGGATTAGAGCACGGGGGAAAGAGTAGGACGTGATCACCTCTCTTGATGGTTGGGAGGACCATAGCTATACATTGCATAATCAGATAAGTAACTGTGTGTTTTCAGTAAGTTAAGCACTACATTACTTTTACACTGTGTATGTATAAGCATTTATTTACTAGTGACAGTAATAGTGGGTATAATTTAGGAGAAAGCTGAGAGATAATGGTACTAATTTTATTATTATCATCTCATTATGTATATTTCACCAGACAAGAATGGGTATTACGCTTATATACAGAACTATTATTACATTTAAATCTTAGTGATTAAGATTGTGTTAAGAAAGGAATGGAATATCTAGATTCCAGCTTAAATAGAAGTGGCTGTCTGATATAGGAAAAAGGGAAAAAAAAGATTCCCGAAATACATGTGTAACTATAAATTTTACTGTAAAATTCATATTTAGCAAACTATAAACAAGTTAAGGAATGAACTGAAAACTGTGTAAAATGAAGGAGATTATATTTATATCTTGTAGAGATAAAAATCACACATATACATGCTTAAATAAGTTTTCCTTTGATAAAACATTAGAGGAGATTGTCGGTTGAGGGTACAGGGTGAAACCCTAACGCAGGACACATTGTCCCTCAAGAAAAACTATACACGGACACTGTAGGTGGTCCGGTCACCAAGATAATTACCTAAGGAAGAAAGAATTATATTGTAAACAGAGAAATTCAAAACTGGAATTTCTTGATAATTACTGTAAAGACAGGGAAAAAATGTTATTCTTCAAGAAAATAGAGTTATGATTGACTGCCGAGCTTAACTACATATTATCAATACGAATGAACAAAGGAAATAATTATAACAAAAAAACTGAGATTGAATTATGTTCATACTCTTGCTAGAATAAGCTCTTCATATCATTAAAATAGCGAAAAGCCACTATGAATCAAATAATACATACAGTCCAAACAAGAATTATCTGTAACAAAACATACACCTTATGGCATTTTCCCTTTAATTACTTCAAAATGAATAAGATTCAAGCTTTAGAGTTGAAACCCTCGACTATTGTACAATGCATGCTGAGTAATAAGTAAAGAAGACCACGGAAAACCCTTCTTGAACAAAAATACATATATTTGTCATAGTAGAGGAAAATATCCGAGGCCCAAGGGTCTGGCCAATTTCTGTCTCTTAAATTTCACAATATATACATATAAACTAAAAACATTGCATAAATAAGGCCGAAAAACTACTCAACAGACAGAGCCAAGTAATGGATTTCAAAACCCCATAAAAATACTAGCAGACTTCGCTTGAGACAGGCAGGCATCGAAGTCCGAATGTAGACATTATGAGTACCTATAAGAGAGTGCTATGTATTAGCCATGCGTCGAAGCATTTGGAAACCCAAGCGATATTTCGAAGCATGGAAGCGGCCAACGGAGAAAGTGATGACCTGAAAACTGTAGCCATGAAAAATTAAAACAGTAAGGAGATTATTCCAGACATTAAGCATAAAACTAATTCAAATCGAGAATGTTGTGCTAAACTAATTAAAGGATTCATAAGGTATTTATACATGTGAAGAAGAAATTCGTTGTGACAAATAAGTCCTCGTGCCGAAATCCTTTAACACCGTGAAAACAAAGTCGATGAGGAACCTGAGATAAGAGATTATGCCCTAAGAATAAATATGCAAAAAGGAAAGTCCAAATAGGCTAGGGAAGCTGAAGTATTTTTACCTGAGCAACGCGAGGAGCATAGGAATGAAGATGGCAAGTATAACCGCAGTAAACGGAGGTCTCAAAACACCTATAACTCATTGCGCTCGACAAAAAGAACCTCAAATCCATCTTGCTGCAAGCTAATAGGTGATTCATCTCTGAGAACATTCCATACCAGAGAGAAGAATCAGTAATGGTGGAGCCGAGGCTCAGGAGGAAATCATAGCAGCAACAATCTCTCAGAGCGGAAGTGTTAATTCACAAACACAATGACAAAGTGACAAAGGCTTGGTAAAACCTAGGGATGGTGGGGCTTACCACATGAATTCCTGCATAAAATAACGATCGTTGATCGCCCAAAACATCAACGGTGGAGATCTTAGGTAAATAATCGAGAAATACAAAGATCACGACGGAGCTCACATTTGTTTGATGGTATTAATGACCGGTACCTATTGCATTTATTTGCTCTGATGTGCCAGATATGCCTTGATTGTATCGAGGTTAAAAATATCCATACGCAACATTAAGGTTCAATGCAGTCAGATTAATATTTTACATTTTAAATCAAATCATATATTATGACAAGATTTCCCATGATGAGCGAAGGTTAAGTTATATGGTTTGTAGAATTATATTACTTTAATTCAAATGTAGAATGGTAAGTTTAGCTTTGGGTAATATAAGAAGTAAATTTTTTTTTAAAAAATTTTTGGTGTGTATATGTCACATTAATTGTGGAATAAATATTTATGTTTTCAAACTCCAACACCAACATGAAAAATGTGACTTAGAAAAGTTGCCAAACTTAAACATTAACATGAATCAGATGAATTAGAAAGATTCCCACATTCTTCATCGTAGGCCTAAGTCATCTGTTTTGTGAAAAAAATGATTTAATTTGAAGTTCATTGAATTTCATTCCTCGGTGATTTATTTTATGTGATTAGGAAATATCAAGCAAACATGAAAAAACCAAACAAAAGCATTAATAATTTGGAAAACTTGTCAAAATTTATATTAAAATTTACTTCAAGTTTGTTATGAAATCACAAGAAATACAAATATATTTATAGCAATATAAAAAATAATAAAACCCTAAAGGCTAATACTTACTAGCTTTAAAATTAAAAATTTGAGGCTCTCTAGAATAGCAAAGTGAATGTAAAACACTTCACAATGAGGAAAAGTCCAATACATATTAAGTTAGATTTAGGAAAATTTTGAGAGTTATATTGTTAATTTACATAGAACATGACCGGTTTATTTAAATAATATTTCTTATTTCTATTTCTTTATTTTTATTTTCATAATTTTTATATACTAATATTTTTATTTACACCATACACACTTAAATTATATATATTTATTTGTTTATGAACAATTATAATATAAGTATAATATCTCAATAAAATATAAAAGCTACATATATAAAAGAATAATATGTAAGTTTTGGTGATCATTTATTATTTTTGAAAATATATATATGCTAGTATTTTATTTATACCATACACACTTAAATTATATAAATTTATATATTGATAAACAATTATAGTGAAAATGTAATTATTATAAAAAAATAAAAAAATATTGATAAATAAAAGGAATATGTGTATTAGAAACAACTATAAAAAGATTATAATGAAAAATCTTCTCATATATATTATATGAAAATTAATTTATTTTTTCAAAGAATTATAATAGTCATATATATGTATATATATATATTATATCCAATTTAATATTGAATTTTATTTTGAAAGTTTAGGTGAATCGTTAGGATTTGAATCTACAACTTCCTCAAACATAACAATTCATTTTCATGACCATTACTATTTAAGTTACCTTAAGAGATTTTTAATAACAATAATAATAATAATAAATAATTTGTTATTTTTTATGAATTATTTTTGATAATCTGACACCGTGAAATGTATTATGCAAGCATTTTAAATTCTCTTTATGTTTGTTATGTGTAGATAAATTTATAAATGTGGCAAACATATCAAAAAAACATTTGGAATTTTGAATCACAATTCCACTTGGTTTTGTAAATGTGGAGCTAGTTAAATTTTAGTTGAACATGAACAAATAATTTCACTAAATTCATCTAAAATTACATTGAAATTCATTTCAAGTTAGTTATGAAATCAAAGTTTTCAAATTCCTTATGAAATCAAAAGAAATTTCTAGAGGTTCATGATAAAAAAATAAAAAAACAATAAAACCCTAATGGTTAGAACTTACTAGCTTAAAAAAAGAGCCCAATAATGAAATGTTGTCTTTGAATGTCAAACCTAATAATGATGGGCAACCCAATATAGATTAAGTTAGTATTTAGGAGGATGGTGGGAATGTTGTTATTAATTTACATAGAAGATGGCTTTTTTATTTTATTTTTATTTTATTTTTTAAATAATATTTTTAATTTATATTGGTTTATTTTATCTTCATAATTTTGATATGCTAACTTTTTATTTATACCATACAAACTTAAAATATGTAAATTTATATATTTATAAACAATCATAATAGAAATGCAATATTTCAATTAAATATAAAAGTTAAAAATATTAAAAAACATTTGTAAATTAAAAAAATATATTAACTTTTAAATTTAGTTTACATATATAAAATCTAAAAACACATTTATTTGGAAAAAGTTATAATAATTTTTAGAATTATATTTAAAATATATATATATATATATATATATATATATATAATTTTCATTTCTCCCCAATTTAATTTAATTTTAAAAATTTTAACTATAATTTGTTTTTCAAGCTTTAGTCTGATAGATAGTTAACATGAACGAGGTGACTTGGAAATCTTCCTGCATCAAGTCACCGGTTCCGGTTAAATTCGAAATTCCCAATTTCATTCTTGGGGGAATAGATTGGATGAGGTTGGAAATTTTCGAACCAAACACGAACAAGCTAAATACAAAGGCTAATGATTTCACAAAAAATGTCTAAATTTCTAATGAATTTCTCTTAAGCTCATTATGAAATTACAAGAAATATTCATAATAAAAAGGAATTAAATATAAAATGATTAAACACTGAAAATAATTCAAAGAATTTTTTGTGTTAAAAGAATGTTGTATAAATGTCAAATTTGACAATGACGAAGAGACTAAAGAAATAAATATAAAATGATTAAACACTGAAAATAATTCAAAGAATTTTTTGTGTTAAAAAAAGGTTGTATAAATGTCAAATTTGACAATGACGAAGAGACCAATATGAGTTAAATTAATTTTGGAAAGATATTATTTTATTAATATCATACCTTAATCCATTTCAAATGTTTCTTCAAACAGGCAAATCTTATTTACTTTATTATTGTCATACTAAGTGACAATAAATAATAAGGGTGTTTAATCAAAGAATGCAATAACCACATATCAAGATACAGTCCTAGTCCTTTAGCAATGTAGAAATCCTAACGGAAGAGCCATAAAATCTTGTCCAAATAGAGGGAAGCAAATGCTGTAAGGTTTTGTTAATAAACTTTTAGTCATTTTAGGAATGAAAGAAGATTTATCCTAAAGGGTTGGCTTGATATTTTATTTTTGAGATTTTTTTAGTGTTGGTTAGAACCAATTTAAATTAGAAATTTGGCTTTTGCATAATTGTAAGCAAAAATAATGAGAGAAATTTACTAATAATTTCTCAACTAAACTTAAATGTCTAGTCTAGTTTATGGTGCTTTTCAAATCATGGGATATATATATATATATATATATATATATATATATATATATATATATATATATATAGAGGTTTTAGAACTTAGAATATGTTTGAAAAAGAATAATTTTTGGTGGATACAAGTTAATGATGGTCTCATATGATACTTTGTGGCAATGCAAATATGGAAAATCAATAATTCTTCAATGAGTTTGAATAAGATGTAAAAAAATATATACAACTTTCTAAATATATAAATGTAGAAAAATGAATTATCTTTCTAAATACATACAACATTTTATTTATAGAACTTGTATATAATAGTGTGAAACTTGAGTTTTCCTAAGAATAATATGTTATTTTCATGCAAAATATAATGCATATGTTCTATTAATGATAATTTTAGATACCTAAATTATGAAATTTCACCATAAAATTTTTAAAATTGAAAAGAACATAATCTTCCTGTGTATTATTAGTTTTTAATATTCATTATATCCTTAAAATTACAAGGCTTTCTAATTGTGCTACGGTAATACATTATCAAATAATATTTTCTTCCTTTTTCCTTTTTTTAAAGATTGTAATTTTTCATCTCTACCTGTGTGCCATATAATTAAAAAAAAAATGTTACGATGATTTTATTTTTTATTTTTATTTATTTATTTTTATTTTTTTTAGCAAAAATTGAAATAGTTTGTGTTACTAAAATATATGTAAAGTAATAAACAATATTATTTCCTTTTAAAAATTATATATTTGGAATCTTTGCGGTCATATTGATATGTGTCTATAGTTGCATAAACAATGTATTTGTCTAGGTTACATAAAAATAACGTGAAAAATAGAGATATTGAGAGGTAATGGGAAAATTAAAATTTTTATTGTTTTTCATGACAAGCCTATATATGAAGAAACCAACTTAGCAAACATGTATGATAGAGTTGTCACTTCTACCAAATAAAATCAAATTGTAAATAATGTGTATGAACTTTAGGAACATACATGAGATTTAGGAATGCACTTGCACTCTTGGAATTCCCATGTGTTCCTAGATTACATGTCCATTATAAGGATTACGAGCATGCATGTGTTCCTAAATATTTTAAAACATACACCTATCTCTCCCTCTCTCTCTCTCACACACATAAACACACAACCGACTTCTATGTGTGTGTCACACTAGCTCTCTCTATTCATCTCTTCATTTGTCCCTCTATATTATCTTATGTCCACCCCCCCAACTCTCCCTTGTTAAATCCATTATTGTCTCCTCCTTTCCCTTTTTATCACCCCCTAAATTCTCCCTCTCTCTCTCTTTCTCTCTATAATACTGTCACTCCTTCCCTCCCCTGTCACCTATGTTCTTTCTTTCTCACTTACCCATGCAAAATATCCCTCTCTCTCCATCATCCCATCTATCCCTCACCCTCTCTCTTTATTATATTATTTCTCTGCCCTCTCTCACCCCATATATCGCTCTCTCTATCACCTTATGGTAGCTTTTTTGTCACACTAGTGTACCAAAGGACACTTCTTTAGTAGTAGGTTGTTTCCTGAAAAGATCACATAGAATATTATGGTGTTGTTAAGGGACATACTGAAAACAAAGTAAATAAAAACTAATAGTGGAAGTAATGCATGTAACAACATAATCTCAAAGCCAAACAAATAAGAAAACAAGCTCAAATGGAGAAAACAAACCAATATAACAATGGAGAAAACTCCCTTTATTAGTTGATGGTAGTAGAAGAATACAATGCTAACACACTTGCAGTGAGTCCTTTGAGATATGGAGCTCAAATACTCTCAACAAGGGGGTTTTTTTCCTTGGTTTCCTTGCAAGCTTCTCCTCCATCTCTCAAAAGGAATGTGAATAATTTCCAATGGTGGTGTCCTTTTCTTAGCTAAGAAGTTGGATTTCTTAAGATAAATATGGCCAACATGCCAATGCCTTCACTCCTCTTGCTTCAACAATTGAAAGCTAGTGTTTCTATGGTAGCAATTTGGATAGCATAAAAATATCTCATACTTTTCTCTTTCCATGGCCTATTTGTATAGATATCTTTTGAACTCCTCTTCCCTCTCTTGGCCCAAGAGTGATAGTGACCCAAGAGTAGGACAAGAGATTCCTTTGAGGGTTTCATATCTTTAGGGCGACCTTAAGTCGGTTGTCCTTGATTGCCCATGACATAGAATCAACTCCCAAAGTGTGGGAAGTAGTCCTAGATTAATTTTCACCATCCCTAGGACCACACAGCTATCGAAGAAATAGGCAGGTGGTCTTCGCTAAACTGATTTGTTGCTGGTGCGAATTCCAAAAAAATTCTCATAAAACCTTATGAATTTTTATTTTTTTTGTCCTTCATGATGTTTTTCTACTGGGAAATCTTCACTTGTACCTTTTTCTTGATATTTTCTAATGTATTTTCTTGTATGATTTTCTGGTGTTAACAATTTCCCCCTAATGTATGAGGTTTGGGAGGAAACATATAGCCGAAATACATCAAATTTTTTGTTCTGATTAAGATTCCGTGTAATCCACTTTGAGAGAGAGATAGAGTAACTTGCTGTAGAGATAAGTAGGGGAACCCCTTAACTAAAGTAAAAAAAGTAACCATGCTTTGTAAGAAATGTTTCTACCAAGAGGGCATGTACAATGCTTGTTATGATGACTAGTTAATACAATTTGACAAATATTGGTTATGTCGAGCTGCCACATTATGGTAGGTGACCTGCTACTAGTTGACGATGACGACTGTTGACGCCCTCAAGGGAATTTTTTTTTTGAAAAAATAGTCTGAATGTGGCATCCGCAGGTGTTAGGATCCTATAATAATATGATTCATAATTTTGAATTTGCTATGTTAAAATCTTGTAATATTGTGCATACCTTTGCTTTCTGAAAATGTTTTCCCATATTTAAAAAATGAAAAGAGGGTAAGTCGTAAAAGAACAATCAAACGAAGAAAAGAAACAAAGATCAAAAAAGGAATATTAAATATCAACCCCACTAAAATGGATCATGAAAGTGTTGCATGCTCAAATGCCACCACTATTAATTTACTTTTGCAAATAAGATTGTGTGCAGCTTGTCCTAAATGCCACAATCCATGAGGGTCAAATAGCTCAATCTTGACTTTTCATGCTTTAAATTTCATGCTGATAGATAGAGAATAAAGATCTAGCCAAACTGTTTAACCTTAGCAGGTCAGTAGTTAGGTAGAGAATAAATAAGGAGCTCAACAATTTAATCTGAGCCCTTGGAAGAAATAAGGATAGAATTATTTAGTTTGTTGATTGAAAGAAAAATGAATAAGGGTTTTCAAGCTCAAATGCACCCATGTAAAATAAGAAAAAATGTTAGGGTAGTTGATGGGTAGGTAGAAACAATTTTCACAAGGCATGGATATCAGAAAATTGGTCATTTCATTTACCAATTTCCCTTCAAAATCATTCCCCTTGTAAAAATACCCCCTTTTCCTTCATTTTACTTTTCCCCTTATTTCACTCATTTTTCCTTATAACTAATTTCCCTTTTCATTTAAAAATACACCAAAAACCCATAAAAATACTTTAATCCTAAGGCTAAGTGATTAAATACCTATGTCGTGACCCACTGTGTAAATATTCATTCTCGATATAAGATTTACGTTAAACTTAGTGTATTTAACCCTCCCAATTCATTTTAGTATTAACATTTAAATTTATATATTAAACCCCTTTATATACCTTTCAATCCGATATTTAATTAATTCATAGTGTAAAGCCCCGGGTCCAACGCCTTCAGAGACCGTGACTCCATCACATCATCCCATCTGTCAGATCATCACTGACCAGATCTAATGGCCAGCAAGCATTTTCACACATTTCATTGCCCAATATTTAATCAAACCCCAACCTTGCGATAACCATGGTTTTCAGAGCTCCACTCCACGCTACATGGCGCCATTTCATTTGATCGCATTGCCAGAAAAAATACTGCCAACCACCTTTTGCTCATGTGAAAACTACTCAGCAGTTTCTCCTTCACATTGCAATAAACCACCTATCCGCTCTTTCCACTATACTACAAACCACTTGCTCGCTCCCACAAATGTGCATTAAAACACTAATTGACTCTTGCACCAACTATGAGTAACAAAATTTCCAAAGTATAAGATCCCATCATTAACTATCTCTATTTAAATTACGAAGAAGAACCAATGCCAGCTAGAGATAAAAATTCACAAATCCGGACTCTGTCCACAAAATTCCCAATTCAAATGAAGCCATTATCCGCTCTCTACAAACCCATATTTCATTAATATTTTGTTTCAATTTTTGCAGGTTATTAAAACAGAAGATTGAGGAAACAATTTTAATACTAGTTAAAAACATGTTTCTTCCAGATTCTTGAAATGAGAATTCGAGTGGTTTTCCTCAAAAGAAAAGACAATTATCACAGAGACAATAATTTTCTAACAGAGAGGAAAGGCTTTTACTCAACAAAAGGTTACATACAGGTGAAAGAAGACAAATGGAACAAACAAATAGATGAGAAAGAATTTTCAAAACCTGAAAGAGGTTTTTGTTTCTAACATCCTCATATACAAAAAAATCTCTCACTTTTCTAACAACCATTATGGTTTTTGAAATTTTAAACAATATTTGAAAGCACTGTTTACAAAATATTCCTGTTTAGTCATCATTTTGCAAAGAAGATTGTGGCCAATCAGAAATGAATCATGCAAAACTGGAGGACATTTATGTTCCTAAGATGAAAACCTACAAAAACCTATCCCACTTTATGCATAGGTATTATAGAATGAGAGATACATGAACATATTCACAGCCTAGTTTTCAAACTGTGCAAAGTTCTGTTTTACACATCTTTTTGCAGAGCCTATTGTAAACAAATGGAGCAGCATTTTAGGAAACCGAGAGAGGTGTTTCTCTAAAACATATTTATCTACAATAACCTCTTTCACTTTTTAAATATATATCTCTAATTGAGATATAAAAAAAGGATTTCGGGACCCTATTGTTCAAAAATTCAGGAGGAAAAATCTCAAATACAGTTAGTGACTTGGATGCCACTTCATCAAATAAGAGTTGCTATCAAATTTGAATTGCTCTTATTTGTCACCAGAAATTCACAAAGATAGTGCCAATTAGATTCATTAGTTTTTAATGTCATATTTTTGGGTTCTATTTATGTAACATAGCTATGGATATTTGTAAGAAATCTTGATATTTTTTCAAGATATTTTAGTTTAGAATTTGTATAAATACTTCATCATTTGAAGTAATAGATGTTGGAATTTGTAACCAGGAACCTTGCCATTCAGGGTGATGTAGTCCACTAAGTATTTGCATTAATAAAAGAGCAGTTGTTTAAGGATTCATGTTCCATATTTACTGGTGAAGTTTTCCTCATTGTATATGTGCTTTCCTTTGTTTCCATTTTATTGTTTTCTTAATTCTGAATTGTCTAACAGGAGTTTTATTGTAGAATATGTTGAGATCATACACTCTGCCTTTAACTGTTGGTAATCTACATGTTTTCTTCTGATATCCAGATTAGGGAATTCTTCATTTCTCCCTAGTTTTGTTTGAACCTCTATTCTTATATCCATATTAGGGAATTCTTCATTGCTCCCTAGTTTTGATTGAGCCTCTATTCTTATATCCAGATTAGAGAATTATTAAATGATCCCTAGTTTCTATTAAGTCTTCCTTCTTCTTTTATTACATTTCATCCAAATCTAAAGGATCCAGTAGTAATGTCTACCTTGCCTTGTTTCACTTAAGTTTTATACTTCTGCAAATTGATCACCCAAGCCTCTTTGACTCCATTGCCCAATGGCCTTCCTTTGCATTTCCAACCAAAACCAACTCAAAAAAAAACTTTGTACTTATTAACTAGGCTAATATCTATTTCAAATAAAGCTAAATCATACAGAGAGAGCCCTCTCTGAGTTTAGGAGGGCTAGATCCTAAACTCAAAATTAGGTTTGTGGTTACCTCGGTAAATTCTTTATTTAACTTTGAGAAATTACTGAGTGATAACATAGTGGTGACCAGACTGGGGAAGAACATATTCTTAAGAAAGATTATACAAGGATCAGATATGATCTATGATGGTGGATGGTGATCAGACACGCAAGGGTTAAAAAATTCCACCTGGCGAATCCAATTCCAAATCAGTTTCAAAATCAAGACTCCATTGGAGAAATGAACCTGGAAGAACATCATGGAAATATCAGGTTTTCAACTTGGATTTTAATCTAAGACGTTATTTTCTTTCTTATCAAGAAGGTTTATCAATGTATATTGTATTTTAGTGATGATCTTAGACTAATATTTGATTATTTTCCTTTGAAGAGTGTAAATATAAATTCTCCTTTTGAGAAATTTTCTGATGGAACTAATGATATCATTTTCCAATTAATAAGCCTCAAGAAATCAAGATTAATCTTACAGTTACTGTACATATTCTTGTACCTTGTAAAGTTTCTGATAGATATAAGCCCCTCATCTTACCTCCTATACTCCATAATTTCCCTGATAACTATTACAAATACCTCCCTCGGTTTGATGGAGAAAATGATAACATCACTGCTGAAAAACACATTCAAGGTTTTGAAAATTATATGGATTTATTTGAGATTGATGAAGATGATGTTAGAATTATGATTTTTTGTCTTTCATTACAAACTAAAGTGAAGAGTTGGTTCAAGAATCTGCCTAGTGCAAGAATCTCAAATTTCCAACAGTTTGTCAAGATTTTCCTTCATAAATGGATAATCAAAGTCAATATTTTCATAATCATAGAAGAATATAATCAATTGAAAAGACAACCAAATGATTCAATACATAATTTTCTGCCAAATTTAATCAAGTTTATTATTCAATGCCAGAAAATATAAGACCTCCTCCTGATTCAGCTCTATTGCATTACCCAAGTGCCTTTGATCTAGAAATAGAATTTCAGTTAAGATAAAGAGATTCAGAAACACTTGAACAGATGCAAAATATTGCAATTGATGTAGAAGTTAATTTGCAAATAAGAAAGGAAAAGTTGAAAGCATAAGGAGAGAAGAACAACATTGCAGAGGTAAAACTTGACATTTTGGTAAGTAAAAGAGAATAAATGATACAAAATATCACCATGAAAGATGAATTTTTTGTTCAATATCATCATGCAGAAAAAGAAGAGGTTGTTGGCTAGGAACACTTTTCCAATCCCAACTCCCATAGATCAAAAAATGGATTTATAAATCAATGTGAGGAGAAGCAATCCATTGATCTAATGTGTATGTTTGATGAAATTCCTTCTTTTGATGATTTGCCTAAGTATGATCATTATGATGATAGTTATGTTCTCCAAACTCAAGCTAACTTTATGGAGAAATCAAAAGCTAGTTTGTGGGATGAGGAAACTCAGTTTTAGCAGCCAGAATACAGTGATCAGCCAATACAGATCATGCATGAGACTGAAGAAGAAAGTGTAGAAAATTGGGAAGTAAATCATGGATCTCTACCTCTTTGTTTTTCTTCATTTCAGTTTATTAGAGACAACTTTAAAACAATAAAAAATCAGCACTCTTTAGATATTGTTATTGACAACAAAGAAGAAAATCAAAATCTTGATCAGGATTCTTTAGTTTCACAATTACAGTTATCAAATTCCATTGAGATACCTGATCAAATGACACAGGAAAATTATATACCACTATGTTTTGAATCATTTCAGTTTTTAAAGGAAATATGGTATAATATCATTGAAACAAAGGATGAGTAGTCTGTAGTAATCTAGTTCCATTCAAGCCTATATGCAATAGGTTGCAACAATCCTTCCAAGTTTTTCATGATCCAATAGCTGATGTGTTGAAAAATGCATGCAATCAGAATCAAGATAATAATAGTTTCTTCATATAGACATTTTCATCAGTAGAAATATCATCACAAAGCTTATTTGAAATCAACAATTAATTTTGCAGGGAGATAACAATTTAGTTTCATGGCATGGAGGCCATCTAGAAGAGATGTACAATTTCTTGGATCAGTTTAATATTTGTGTATATACCTTGGAAGATCCTTTTTTACAATTTCTAGAGTCAACAAAGGAAATTGAGTATTTCCTTTATCTTTACATCTTTTGACAAGTTTCTAATGGTTTGCAGAATTACAGTTTTGACAATCAACAAGCACATGCAACAAAATACCTCAATGTATACAATGCTTGAATGGTTGCATTGGCTCTTTCATTTTACCTAACCAACAGTTGGACAACTGATTAGAGTAAGTAGGTAGAATTTCAGTTTATTTCAATTTCAGTTTTCAAGCAAGTATTGAAATAAGTCAATAAGATTCATAACTAAGAAAAATGCTCTAAGGTATTGATGATTTAATAATATAGTTTGAAGGTTGAAACATCTTTTAGTTTCAGATCATATTTCAGTTTGCAGAAAAGGTTCAATTTCAGTTTAAGATTTCCAATCATAGAGATTATACAACAAAGAATATGCATGCTTGGGATCAGCCCAATGGATCAGGCTACTAGTTGACAGTGTTCTTGACATCTCACCAGGGAAAATTTTAGGGGCGAATTTTAGCCCAAAGGCGAATTTTAAGGGATTTTAAATTTTATTAGGGCGAATTTTTTTATAAAAAACCCATTTTCTATAGTTTAATAAAGTTAGCACAATAAATATTTTAAAAATAATTAATTATTAAATATTAGCCCACCTAAAAAAGGGCACATAAAACTAGAAACATGAAATTCGCCCCTGATTTTTTTGGTTGGAGAAAATTTCCATGGCATTCGCCTGGATTTACAGGATCGGCGGGAGGGGTTAGACTAATTCACCCCATCCGGTTGCTGTTCTAAATAATTCTGGAGTGCTTTACTAAAGAATTTTTCAAGCCGCTGAAGCTCAGGCGGAACCCTTTGGCATTTTTGGAGGCCCTAAATTTGAGCGGATTGCGGGAGAATTTGCTTGATTTACCCAGTTTGGATTACTATGTTCTTGGTTCTTGGTTCGGTGCTTATCTATTCAGGAAATTGTCGATATCTTCCCTACGTTTGGCTGTTGACTGCTTAAATATATGAATGCCATATTTTCTTTCTATTGAAAGCTTTCCAGCGGGGTTTACGCAGGCACCAATGCTTCTGGAAATTTATTACAGGGATTTAACGCGTTTCCATGTTAAGGTTATGTTGGACAGAGACAAAGATGTTTAATCTGAGTTTCCAAGGATTGAAAACATTCCAAGTCCCCGTTGAAGTCTTTAACATAGCTATGTGGAATTTTGCAATTTAGGCGTATCTTTAAGATCTCAGAATTCTGTAGCTGGTCATATGTATATTTCAGTTTTGGCGTTATCTCTAAGATCTCAGAGTTCCGTAGCTGGTCATCTATATATTTCAGTTTTGGCGTTATCTTTAGGATCTGAGAGTTTCGTAGCTGGTCATATTTCAGGAAATTTACATTTTCTTTATAAATGACTATGCGATGCTTTCAATATCTTCTACTGTGCGATCTACTGCGTCTTTTATCGCCTGAAAAAATCCACAGAAATTTCATGCGACTTTTCCGGTTTTTACAAGTTCTATATATAATTTCTTGCGACTTTTCTTGTTTTTTCAAGGAGTCGTTGTCAATGCTGGTAGTCCGGATTTGGGGATATTCCTGCGAATGCACTCTCAGTAATATGTCTATCAATATATCGTCCGCCATGTTCATCAAAATACAAGGATCTGAAGACACTGGACTACTAATTGTAGACGTTACAGAAGTCGATTGGTCACAGTGCTCCATGGTGTAATATCCCTGCAACAATTTTCAATTTTCAGAGACTCAAGGGTCACAACACTCGACTCAGTGAAAGAAATAAGGTGGGTTCAGGCTATATGAAGCTAGGAGGCGGAGATTGAAGAAAGAAGGTTTGGATGTCATGCTTGTTGCTGGCATTAACATTGACAAGAGAAGTTCTCCTATTTTATCTTCTTCTCTTTGTACAATTGATAACCCTTCCTCCATGTTTGGTGACTTGGATGTCATGCTTGTTGGTTCTTTTGGACTTGTGAATGTGAGCTTCAACTATGATAAGAGACTATTGTTTTCATTTTTGGAATTAGTTGTGTTTATAGATTAGAAATCGATATCCTATCTGAGTTCACATGAAAAATGCTTGAATGTCCATGCTTTTTCCTGAAATTTGACTAGTTGGAAAATATTGATTTCATCTTTTTTATCATTTCCAATACAAAGAAAATAGGAAAAGAAAATAAAAGGTGTAACGCTGTTTGCTGGTCTTGTTCACCCCCTTCAATTGCCTCAATAGTTGCACGCAGGTAGTTGGAATAAAATTCAGTAGGGTTTTCGGATGATAGATCTGGCCATGCTGCAGGACGAAATTCAATCCACCTTGTACCTTGACTGCCAATCACACACACAGTGCACAGACCATTCATACAAGCAACACAACACTAACCTGCAATCTATCCGGAACTCAGTGACATTAACACACAGTGCAGCTCTCCTTAACACTCCCAAACACAAATACCAGTCCCAGTTATTTCATTCACTCTTCTTTTGGGACTGCAAGTATAATCAGAGTTGCAGTTTTCTGAACTACTATTTTTCTCTATCCTGCCAATCTGTTTGCTTATATGGACAATGTTAGTTTCCACGAGCTCATTTTCCTCTATGAGCTTTTCTTCTTCACGTGCATCATTGCACACATTGCCTGTACCTACAGCGAAAATAAAGAAAATGTGAAGGGAATTGACCAATTTTGACATCCACCTATTCCATAGGTGCTCTCTCCATCAACACACTTGGTTGCAAATCAGACTCACTAGTAATTGTGCTGATGCACGAGTTGTGAATCGTTGCTTCTTACTGAAATCTTTCCACTGCAATTACTACTTACAAAATTAATTTCATCGTAATCTCTCTGTATGTCCAATTGTTTAGCACTTGCTCTATTATTTTTGTTATGAACTCCTTCATGGCTCTATCTCTCATGGTTGCAAATACAATCTCTCCTGCAATGTTCAATTTTATGCTATAATAGACCTCCATGCTTGACTCTGCACATTCTCTTGTGCTCTTCTTCTTAACATTTGCAACCATCAATAGCATTGTTAGGTTAATCCTTGAACTCAGTCAAACATATTGTAGGTGGTTTATGGTGCTTGGTTTACTACAACATGTAATATTGGCCCATTATATCCCATGTAATGAAGCCTATTTAATGGTTCAGTGTATTCCATTGTAAAAAGCACTTCAAGTGGTCTATGCTGGCTGGATTGGCCAAGGGTAATGAAGATATGTTTATGTGATTTTCCCAAATTTGGTTTTTCACATTAGATTGGATATTTGATCTATCCATGCATACCTGTGTTTATCTCTCTTGTAGGTGTAAAATTTAACTTGGTATCAAAACCCATGTAGGCTTGGACTGTATAGGGAGAGTAGTTTTTGGTATTGCATGGACGTCAGTATTGTTGGGAAAAACACTGAGAGGGGGGTGAATCAGTATTTAAAAACTCACACGGACTTTTACTTTTCTTTACCGATTTCTATATGCGACTTTAATTATTTCTTCAGGGGATATTGCATTGGCAGGCAGTTTTATTGGGGAATTCCAGACATGTGGTTTGAGATTCCCTTGGTGGTATTTAGCATTATGTAAGAATTTCAGCTTTGGTTTTTCTCTATAGCTTCGCTGCAAGTATGTTTTTGAGAATGAGATCAGTTCCTTCGTTGCCTCCCATAATATGTGGAGAGAAGAGGTATGTACGGAGCTGCTGGCTAAAGGTCTTCTATGGATCAAGGATGCCAAGTTATTAGACGTCCATGAATTTTCTGATTTTATTGCTGTTCTAGTTGGCTTAAAGAAGAGGATGTAAATGTCATTGTAAAAACACTTCCACTTTTCCTTTTCTTCTCTGATGTAAATATATATTTATGAATATAAGGAGTATCTTTTACCAATATAGAAAAACTGATAAAATATGAAAACAGAAAAGAAATTTTGACTTTTAGCAAATAAGCCCTCTTCAAAGATTTCAAAAGCACATTTTAATAGAAGAAAACCTTTAAAAGAAGTTCAAACCTTTATTTTCCCAACTAATGGGGAGTAGAAGAATAATAGAAAAATACGTTGCAACCAAGTAGACTCAAACAGAAACACAAAAACAAGTATTGAAAAAATAGATGGTTCCAATCAGTTGTTTATTTTTCATCAACTATTACAGAGATGCAAAATTGTTATGCTTCATTCTCATCTTGCAGAATGAGAACTTTCGACATAAATTTGAGGCAAATTCCACCAGGGCATGAGATATTAAAGAAAGCATATGACGATCTTAAATAATTGAAACATAGAGTTGGAATTCTAAGCAACTGAACATCAGAGAGTATCAACATATCATTAAGGTAGAATCAAAAGGTCTCAATCGAAAACAAAGACAATTAGAGGATGCAAATCTATAAAAAAAACAAATAATGGGGAAGACTTGTCAAATTCAACAAGTCCTGTGATCAATAAAAAGTAAAATTTTCCAATGGAATAAAAAATCAAACAACTCGTCCTAATAATGGTTGCCCTAGAATGGTTCGCTGTGTCAAGGAAAAAGCCAAAAGATAATGGAAACTTGAGAAATCACAACCTGTGGAGCTGTTTTGGTTTTAGGATATATAAGAGTGCCTTTGGCCTGGTTAAGTGGTCATGAGTTTGGATTGTCATTTTTTATTTTTCTGTATGGCTGGCTGTTTTTTAAACCTACATAGAATAGCAACTCGGTATTATTTAATGGTTGAAGTTTCATAATAAAAATGGATGGCTTTAATCAGTTAGTGGTTGACGTTTTGGAATCAGTGATAAATATGGAAAACCTTTTGTTCACTGGAATTTTAGACTAAAAAGAGGAAGGGCTGCGTTTGGGTCTTCTGATGGTAGGAAATAAGAGTTTTTTTTCTTCTCATGGCTCCTATGGAAGTTCACTGTCGTTAATGCTAAAAGCACATATTAGATCTTTCTAGGAAATGTTCATCATGTCAGATTTCAGTCAATGTGTTAGTGAGAGCTTTGAAATAGCTACTAAGTTAGTCACATGTAAGCGCCCACAGGCTTGGGATTAATGGTGGGGAGTGAGGTTCCATTCCCATGGGCTCTTCTGTCAACTTGAGGTGGACCGTAGCCATGGGCACACCTAGAGGTATTGGTCAATCTAATGTGAATCTATGGTGCCACCCCTGCCAGGTCTACATAGCCATATTAAGGACCAAATCCCACCCACATGTTCTCATCAAAGCCTGCCATTTTTTTTCCATCAGGCTTGGTATAGTGGTAAGAGGGACTGATTGCCATGCTACAAAACAATGTTCTATTCCCTAGAGAAACAAATGTGAATGGGTTTATTGCCATAAGTTAGATCCTAATACTTGCTATAGAAGTCTATTTATGGTGTGGCAAAAGGTAATCCGAGATTCCTCATGTGATGCATATCAAGGGCTCTTGAAATACACTAATATTAAACATATTACAGTGCTCGAGACGACAAGTTCTGATAGCTAGCGCAGTATTTGAAATGCTCTATGATACATACCATGGCCCTTGAAATACATTATTACATATTAGCAGTTACAGAGTTTGGGACACTATTATATATCAACAATGTAGATTTAGAATAAAAACAAAGACCCCGCTTCTCCATATCCATATCCACAATAGTTTGATGCATCTTACAGCCATCCGGAGACCTGATTTGCACATGAACTTGTAGATTTAGTATATAAGAAATACTGCAGAATTTTGATTGAAAGCAATTATTTCAAACACAAAAACAGAGACCCGCTAATTGAAATACCTGCGTAAACACTAGTACATGCCAAAGTACTTGACTGCACTATGGGTGTTGGACCTTCATGACAGATCCAGAGGCAAACAAACAAAGTCCCACTTTACATTTAAGATATAAAAAACAATTGCAGATTCTGGCCCTCAGCTGGAAATTATAGAGATGTGGGAAAAGTAGTATTTACGAGAATATTGAAGAAAGCAGTACTGATCTAAACATGGTGATTATTTAAAAAAAAAATGTATAACAACCCATCCATTCCAGCTGTCTTTATCCATTGCAGAAAAGTAATCGGATTGAGCATAATCTTGGATTGAGCATAAGCAGTAGAATCCACACAGGTTTGAAGATTAAATAAATTATTTGTTCTGGGCAAGGACATGTATTTCACTTGAATTGAATGCCCATTACGGAATTATATGAGCCAGATAAGTATGCAATGACTTCATATAAGTAGATTGGCGAAAAGAGGTTCAGTTTTAATGTGTAGAGCAAGTGCCAAATTCTTTATTACGCAGCAACACATTACATAATGCAATTTCTCATATGACCAAAGTGATTGAAGTCCTTCAACTCATGTTACATGTAGGGTTGCAGACTAGTCCTAGTCCTTGTACACTATAAACTTCTTTTTTCAACAATCTCAGAGATTTTAAAGTAATAGTTGAACCCAAACCAATATAACAACACCATCCTTTCTGTCAATTGATTTCATTCCTGAGCTGCATCCTGCATATTTAAAACCAATGGTGCAGCTCTCAGATCAGTTATGCTTGGGAGGGTGGGTTTTGGGCCCATGGTAGTCAGCAGTCAAGGATGGATGATTTATTCAAATCAACAACATTGATCATCTTTCCTACCAAGCTAGTCAACTCATGACTTTTGGAGGTTTCTTAGTGTGTATGCATTGAACTGGCACCTGAGGAAGGACGAAGTGTCTTAGACTTTGAATACAAAAACATAACCATTCAGTACCCAATTGTACGAAAGTATGTTAAAAACAGACATGCCAAATTAGTATATATCTCCCTCATACAAAATTACACAGATCTCCCTACCTAAGTTATTATTGCAGAAATGATTATGTGATCCAAATAACATAAGTACTGTAACATCTATATTCTATGGAAAAATCTGTTTCAATCTCCATGTAAATGGGACGGTTGTTTAAAGCAAAACATGGAGGAAATACTGACTGACTCATGCGATCTCCAGCTAAGAATACCCATCAAAATATGAGAAAAGGGTACAGAGAAGGTAAATTTCAATGCAGAAAGTAAATTAATATAAAGTGAGATGTAATCAACCAAGGGCCTCAAGTATCTTTTTGAAAGGATGAACTATGAAATTTATTCTCTATTATTCTATCCTTGCTTGTTATTTTAGTGTCTGCTAGTGTCGATTCCAATCCCCTCAGCCTTGTTGGTATTGAGCAACAGCTTGCAAGCTCCATTCCCTGCCATATGGAAGCCAACTTGGAGATATAATCAACCATAAAAATAAAAATGACAGTTCCTATCTTGAATTCCATGAACAAGTATTTTCTCATATCAACTTTATTTAATATTGATGCTTAATTCTAATGACCAGAATCTATCAACATTCAAGGGGCAAACTTTAGTGCAATAAGCCTATAGCCATAGAAATCTAGGATCAAAATTACAAGGTGATCAATGAGCCTAGGATTTCAAATGGCACTTGACACTTGGTCACTTTCGTTGAAGTCTTACCGCAGCTGGACATTCAAGATAACACATGACTCAATCATGGAATTTTAACACAGGTAACTCCATTTTTGAGAAATGATGAGCCCAATAAGTGTAACCATCATTACCTTCACATTATTTCCAGGAATTAGCAGAATGCATGTTTAAACTTTAATCATGCTGTTTGTGACAGAAGTTATCGAAAGACAAAGAGCTCAAATATGTTGATATGAAAAAAAAATGGCGCATAAGGCGTGTTTAAAATTTAATCATGCTGTTTGTGACAGAAGCTATCGAAAGACATAGAGCCGGAATCAGAATCAGAGTTCATGCGATTCTGTTTCAATTCCACTGCCATCGTGCAACCCTCCTCGTGATGATGGTGTGAGGGCTACTGGCCTTTCAATCACTGGCGAAAGCTAGTATCAGAATCAGATTGTGTGCAACTTGACATTGACTATGATGTCACATTTCAGATCTCCTGATGATCAGGATGTGAGAATCACAGGCATTCCATGCCCTAATGAGAGTTGAAGCCAGATCCAGACTCCGAATCAGGATGCTCCAGCATGACCATAAATTGAGTTCTGCTGCAATAATGAAGTTGTTATGGTGGATGCCAAACAGGGGCAAGGTATTGATTCTCCTTTTCATTTGGGTTGAATTTAAATATCTAAATTTTGTGTATGTAGACATCTGTATCTGACTAGTGCAAGACCTGAGAGATTAGAATTCAGATTCGAGCATCAATGACTATTGCAGGGCTACTATTGTAAAATTGTCTCTTATTTCAAAAAAAATGCCAGCTATTGTTGATTCTATTTCTATTTGAAATTTTAAGGCAGCGTTTTCCACATAAAAGTAGAAAGCACTTCCTTTTTTAAAAGGGTTCTAATGGTTAAGGTACTAGTATTCTAAGCCTATAAATTATAATATATGGGTTTACTTCTCGCACTTTGATATTTGCAGTTTTTAACTGTATTTGAAGCTTAAGGTTACTAGTACATTTCCTAGTGATTGTTTATCAAGTTAAGTACTCCTCATTGAATGCCAAACCATTTGAAAATGAAATGATGTGGGAATTCCAACAAGTTTGCAAACCCGCAAAAGCAATTTCATGATTTATGGAAGAATGGGAAGACTTATGAATCGGATTAAGTGGAGGTGTTAGCTACCATAATGCACGGCGTCTTGGTTCAAAGATGATACTTAGAAGAAAGGGAACTTGACAAGTTGTCTATGTTAATTCACTTTGTGGTGATGATTCTTGGGGAATACCCCCATACTGGCTTCTTCTGGAGGAAACAACTTACAGAAGAAACATAACTGGATGGTTCTCTCTCTTTGATTCTCTCTATTGCTGAAGTGTACAAAAAAAATTACTGTAGCCTTTTCAGAATACATAATGGGTAAATTTCTACAAGTAGATGATCACATGCTCAACTCAATGACTGAATATTATGAGCATGCCTTTTAAGAGTTCACACTGCATTAGGAGTTCAACAGTGCAAACTTGGTTCTCATCGAGATCTATCTGTCTCCCTTCTGTTCCCTTTCTATATCAATGTAATTGGTTCAATCTAATGCCTTTTAAGAGTTCACAGTGGATTAAGAGTTCAACAGTGCAAACTTGGTTCTCATCCATGTCTATCTGTCTTCCTTCTGTTCCCTTTCTATATCAATGTAATTGGTTCAATCTAAAATTTTTAAGTTAACTATATATATGTATTTGTTGAAGTATTGTGCACTCAAGAAGGACTACTTCCATTATCTATTTTTGTTATTGGTTAAAGTACTGTGCAGTCAAGAAGGACTACTTCCATTATCTCTTTTTTCTTTCTTCCATCTCCCAAAATAGGAAATCTTTGGACCTATAATGTTTTTTCCCCTCTGAACTGGTTTCCAAGCACAACATTTTCAACCTCTTAATTTTCCCTTTTATCACTATCGATAAGTGCAATGGATATTCCAAAGATGGATGTTGGACATCACATTATAGAGAAGCATCAAATGTCGATCATGGTAGATTAAGGAGTGAAATAGATATCGATATCTAACAGTGTGATGGATTGCATCTCTTTGATGGCAATTGTACATCCTAGTTACACAAAGATTTGCAAACTATTCTCCATTAATATCCAACTCGGGAAGGATCTTGTGAATTTAGTGTTTGACATTGGAAACCAATGAGACATAATCTCAAAATCCGTGATAAAGAAGCATAATTTACGTCCAATCATGCATACTTAACCCTAACCCTTGGTTTTTCTTAGCATGAACAAGTACTTGTTGAATGTGCATGTAAAAGTGGATTAAGTTCCCCATCTCTATATATAATGTAGATGAAGTGGAGTTTAATTTTGTTTCATTTGATGTCTATGATATGATATTCAACTATTCATATCACTGGGATTGAGATAGTCTATCATCAATGCCTAAACAAATACTAGTCAAAAAAGGCCAAAATTACTCAATGACCACACAAAAAATATCCAACTCCCTTGGTGTTAATTCAACCACTAAAGGCTAGAGGCTAATAAAAATCTTCAATACAGTTTTATTTAATAGCCTTGTGAGCATAGGATAGTGCCACTCTCTAGTGGTCAACCAACAAAAATACCCCAAGGCCTTGTTGGATACATATCCAGCACACGTGAGAAGTTAGAAGAACAAAAGAAGTTGGACAATTTATTGTAGCACTATTTCAAGTTGTTATGGGAACTACAGAGGATGCCTCCAAGCCATGCAGTCCAACACATCAATGAGTTGCAACAATTTTTTATGCTATTGAATGAGTCATAGTGCAAGGATTTGTTGTTGGAAAAGTAGGAGATCAAGAGGTAGATACAAGACTTAATAAATAATGGCCAAATATGAACCAACTCATTGCTTTGTGGATTTGTTATTTTTTCTTTCCAAAGAAGGATGACACATGGAGAATGTATTATTATCTGTTGAATAGAAACACCATCAAGAAATGGTATTTATTGTCATGCACCAAGAACCTAATCGATTACATTCATGAAGGTAAGTATATTAGTAAGCTAAGTGCTACATCATGAGAAAAATAGGGAATATGCAATTTTCCTCATTTTAAGTCACTTTGAATGGAACTGAAACTTAAGTAGATAGGCAATAGCTATATAGTTTATGTTTCAGAAATGCTGCTTTGTTTAACAGTTCCAGCTAACAAGGCAGAGACAGATAGATCATTAGGTTTTCAGTCGATTTTTATCTACGTTGGTGACTTGGAAGGATGCTTATTTTCTTAGGATGGTGCAACATATAATTGGGGTATCACCAATTGGATATTTTTCACTTCAATCTAGTGTCATTACCAATTTTATTTCATGGAAATGATAATATTTAGATAGATATAAAAATTTTAAGATTAGGGAGGAGTTGAAGTTTTTCACTATCTTATACTTTCACTTTATTATATTTTAAACAAAGATTAATGCTCCTCTCACGAACTAGGTACATATTCCGTAGAGGTCGTTGAATATGCATTTTGTGGATAGTTTTTTTGAAGGTCTCAGAGGTAGGCATGAAGAGAACAAAGCAATTTTCAAGATAACTCACAAAAGTTGATAAACAAACCACCCATTCTTCCAAAACATTTTGTATTGCCTCAACTTTATCACCTGCATCACCTTTATCTCACATGGAAGATGTATCCCCACTCCTTGATGTTACTTTGCACCTCTCGGTGCAAATGCTAGTATTACTTGATTTTCCATGCTTATGTGGAACATGGTCAAGAGAAGGAACTATAACAACAATGGATTTGCATGAAAGATTTATAATATTTTCAAACATGAAAGTTGTGATGTGTTACTAAATTTCTTCATTATTTTATAGATCAATACACGTTAAACTGACTTTACTCCTTGACTGGCATTGCATTCAACATTGTGCACAAGTATGTTTTAAATGTATCAATCAAAAGTATGATTTTATCTATATTTAATAATGCAAGTTGAATACATCATACAATACATAGGAGCGCTATGGCTATGAAGTTCAATATGAAATAATCTATTGGTTGCTACTATTACTATTATATAAGGGGTGCTCTTCTAATGGCCATTTATTAGCTATGTTAAGAAGGCTTTGTGGAATTTTTATTTACTATAATATTATGTATAGTTGAGTTGCAAACAACTAAGTAGAATTTGGTAGGAAGTTTGGAGTATGTGTAATTCATAATGATCTTGTTTTCTCTTCATTGATGACTTTTCAATGTGTGAGTTTTGACCTAAGCCATTGCATTATCAATGTATCAAGGCTCACAACTCGACCTATATGCCAACTACTTCTTATGATCGTTCCTAAGAACATGAATCCTAATTTTTGCAGGTTTAAAATTTATAACAAGTTTTCTCTATTGTGGTCGAATTTGTGGTGGTTATCTCAAAATTTATTTAAGGTACCATGGATCTAAATTTCTTATGAACTTTCAACACTATAACAAAATTTGTTGCAAATTGTTGATCAATTGTCACTTGGTTAGGGTTATAGATGTTAATGAAAATTTTGTGTGCGTGCATGAGAGTTGGGTGCAAATGCACAATGTTGTGTAGCATTAGTGTGATAGATATGGGATAGTGCAAAGCATAGTTTTTAAGATTAGTCTAAGTTGGCTCGTACCTAATCAACTCAGTCAAGTTGATTGTTGGTTGAACGGTTAATTGTTGGTTCAATGGACATAATATCTTGTAGGCACAAATACCAAAGGGAAAAATGGATCCCATCATGGGGTACTCTTTGTAATTCTCCACCACTGTTACCTTCCATGCTTCCTCAAAATCCTCTCCAACCTCAATATCAATGCTAGTAGTAGCATGAGCAACAAGACTACGCTTAGCAGAACTAGAAGAATGCGTTTTCCAAATTGCACGAGAACTACTTCCCTCACGAGTCACCATGTGCCATGCTTGGTCTCAGTGGTTCTCTTCCTTCAACTCCTAGTTCAACTACTATATCTTCATTGGAACCAACACCCCGAACTCCACTAGACAACGATTCACCATTTTGTAGTAGTGATTCACCATTTGTACTGGTGATTCGCCATGATTTTACAAGATAATATAATCTTGTGAGAGATTCGCCAAAAAATTATATATACATATTATATTATTAATAAAATCGCCTTCCATTTTTCCTATGTATCATGGGGATTCGCCCATTTATTATATATATAAATTTAGGGGGGTTCTTAAAATTTTCCCTGCATCTCACAAGGAGATGCCATCCCCATGTGAAGCCACTGTTAGGATCCTATAATAATAGGATTCATAATTTTGAATTTGCTATGTTAAAATCTTGTAATATTATACATACCTTTTCTTTCTGCAAATGTTTTCCCATATTTAAAAAATGAAAAGAGGTTAAGTCGTAAAAGAACAATCAAAGGGAAAAAATAAACAAAGATCAAAAAAGGAATATTAAATATAAACCCCACTAAAATGGATCATGAAAGTGTTGCACGTTCAAATGCCACTACTATTAGTTTAATTTTGCAAATAAGATTTTGTGTAGCTTGTCCTAAATGCCACAATCCATGAGGGTCAAATAGCTCAATCTTGACTTTTCATGCTTTAAATGTCATGCTAATAGATAGAGAATAAAGCTCTATCAAAACTGTTTAACCTTGGTAGATCATTAGTTAGGTAGAGAATAAATAAGGAGCTCAACAGTTTAATCTGAGCCTTTGGAAGAAATAATTATAGAATTAGTTAGTTTGTTGATTGAAAGAAACATGTCTAAGGGTTTGCAAGCTCAAATGCACCCATGTAAAAGAAGAGAAAATGTTAGGATAGTTGATGGGTAGGTAGAAATAGTTTTCACAAGGCATGGATATCAGAAAATTGGTCATTTCATTTACTAATTTCCCTTCAAAATCATTCCCCTTGTAAAAATACCCCTTTTTCCTTCATTTTTACTCTTTCCCCTTATTTCACTCATTTTTCCTTATAAAACCCCTTTACTAATTTCCCTTTTCATTTAAAAATACACCAAAAACCCATAAAAATACTTTAATCCTAAGTCTAAGTGATTAAATCCCTATGTCGGGACCCACTATGTAAATATTTGTTCTCAATATAAGATTTACGTTAAACTTAGTGTATTTAACCCCCCCATTCATTTTAGTATTAAAATTTAACTTTATGTATTAAACCCCCTTATATACCTTTCAAACTGGTATTTAATTAATTCATAGTGTAAAGCCCCGGGTCCCACGCCTTCAGATCTCGCGACTCCATTGCATCATCCCATTCGTCAAATCATCATTGATGAGATCTAATGTCCAACAATACTTGTCACACATTTCATTGCCCGATCTTTAATCACACCCCAACCTTGTGATAACCATGGTTTTCGGAGCTCTGTTCCAAGCTACGTGGCGCCATTTCAATTTATCGCATCGCCAGAAAAAATACTGCCAACCACCTTTTGCTCATGCGAAAATCGCTGAGCAGTTTCTCCTGCACATTGTGATAAACCACCTATCCACTCTTTCCACTGTACTAAAAACCACTTGCTCGCTCCCGCAAATGTGCATTAAAACACTAATTGACTCTTGCACCAACTATGAGTGACAAAATTCCCAAAGTATAAGATCCCATCATTACCTATCTCTGTTTAAATTACGAAGAAGAACCAATTCCAGCTAGAGATAAAACTCCACAAATCCATATTCTATGCACAAAATTCCCAATTCAAATGAAGCCATTATCTGCTCTCTACAAACTCGTATTTCATTAATATATTGTTTTAGTTTTTGCAGGCTATTAAAACAGAAGATTTAGGAAATAGTTTTAATACTAGTTAAAAACCTTTTTCTTCTAGATTCTCGAAATGAGAATTCGAGTGGTTTTCCGTAAAAGAAAAGACAATTATCATAAAGACAGTAATGTTCTAATAGAGAGGAAAGGCTTTTACTTAGTAGAAGGTTACATACAGGTGAAAGAAGACAAATGGAACAAACAAACAGATGAGAAAGAATTTTCAAAATATGAAAGTGGTTTTTGTTTCTAACATCCTCATATACAAAAACCTCTCTCACTTTTCTAATAACCATTATGGATTTGGAAATTTTAAACAATATTTGAAAGCACTGTTTACAGAAAATTCCATGGAAAATTTTAGGGGCTATTATTCACAGGTGGGCTAATTTTCCATGATGTTTCGAAAAAGAAGATTCGCCCAAATTTTACAATATAAACTTATTTTATGTTTAAAATCCCAACATTATATAGAGAGTATATATAATATCATTATAAATTTGAATAATTTTACAAATACATCAATACCTATTTTATAGCTTTCATATAGGTACTAGTGAGATTTGCCAATTTTTTAAACTTTAAAATAATTTTCCATCCTTAAAATTTTCCCTAATTCATGTTCAGCCATCATTTTTCAGAGAATATTGTGGCCAATTAGAAATGAATCTTGCAAAATTGGAGGAAATTTATGCTCCTAAGATGACAACCTACAAAAACCTATCCCAATTTATGCATAGGTATTACCGAATGAGAGATACATGCACATCTTCACAGCCTATTTTTGGACTGTTCAAAGTTCTGTTTTACACATCTTTTTGCAGAGCCTATTGTGAATAACTGGAGCAGAATTTTAGGAAACTGAGAGATTTTTTCTCGAAAACATATTTATCTACAATAACCTCTTTCAAATTTTACATATCTATCTCGGACTGAGATAGACAAAACGATTTCAGGACCCTATTTTTCAGAAATTCGGGAGGAAAAAGCTCAAACACAGTTAGTGACTTGGATGCCACTTCATCAAATAAGAGTTGCTATCAAATTTGAATTGCTCTTATTTGTCACCAAAAATTCACAAAGATAGTGCCAAGTAGAGTCATTAGTTTTTAATGTCCTATGTTTGAGTTCTATTTATGTAACACAATTTTAGATATTTGTAAGAAATCTTGATATTTTTTCAAGATATTTTAGTTTAGAATTTGTATAAATACTTCATCATTTGAAGTAATAGATGTTAGATTTTGTAACTAGGAACCTCACCATTCAGGGTGATGCGGTCCACTAAGTTCAAGTGACCATTTGCATTAATGAAAGAGCAGTTTTTTCAGGATTCATGTGCCATATGTACTGGTGAAGTTTTCCTCATTGTATATGTGCTTTCCTTTGTTTCCATTTTATTGTTTTCTTAATTCTGAATTTTCTAACAGGAGTGTTACTGCAGAATCTATTGGGATCATACACTCTGACTTTAATTGTTAGTAATCTACACGTTTTATTTTGATATCGAGATTAGGGAATTCTTCATTGCTCCCTAGTTTCAATTGAACCTATATTCTTATATCCAGATTAGGGAATTATTTTTTTCTCCCTAGTTTCGATTGAGCCTCTATTCTTATATTGAGATTAGGGAATTATTAAATGCTCCCTAGTTTTGATTAAGTCTTCCTTCTTCTTTTATTACATTTCATCCAAATCTAAAGGATCTAGAAGTAATGTCTACCTTGCCCTGTTTCACTTAAGCTTGATAGTTCTGCAAATTGATTACCCAAGCCTCTTTGACTCCATTTCCCAATGGCCTTCCTCTTCATTTCCAACCAAAACCAATTCAAAAAAAAAATTGTACTTATTAACTAGCCTAACATCTATTTCAAATAAATCTAAATCATACAGAGAGAGCCCTCTTTGAGTTTAGGAGGGCTAGATCCTAAACTCAAAAGTAGGTTTGTGGTTACCTTGGTAAATTATTTCTTTAACCTTGAGAAATTAGTGAGTGATAACAGCATGCACTACCTGGGTATAAAACTTTTCGGTGAGGTGCTGAATATATGCATGGGTCTTTGAATTCTTGGAACCTTACCGTGCATAATGATTTAAGCATTACTGAAAGAGATGCTTACAGATACACGGGTCTTCGACTAGTTAATAGAGTGCAATAGTTATGATGAACGATACCACCTTGAAATGAGAACTGGTGCTCATGTCGAATGTGAGGGAGATCGATGACATCAGTGGGCAATGTTAATTTCCATTGTGCCATCTAAGAATGTTCGCAAAGTGGTGCGGAACCATCCAAGATACTATCGCCATCCTCAAAAATGTTTTTTGAAGTTGACAAGAAGGAAGCATCAATCGTATGAAACAAATGATGACACAAGGGATCAAGGTTTGTGATGCAACATGGTGTGATGTGGTGATTTAAAAAGACCTGATGACGAGAAATTACTAAAAATGATGGTGATGGACAATTGGCCCGATGTCGGAGTTGTTAATGCGAGTGGCAACAATCACAAATTTTTAAGATAAGGGTAGCCTTGGGGTCGATAGGACATCTAGGGTGGGTGTACGTATGATATGACTGACGTGATTGGGTGTGGTAAAAAATGTGCAAGTCCGACCAAGGGTGACAAGGAATTGTTGCCAAGTATAAAATGTAAAAATATGGATGGAAATCTTTCTCATAAAAAACCTTTGTACAATTTCCAAAAGAATGTGAAAGTGGTTTGGATGTACACACACAGAGATGGGTGCCCCATTAACATGTGTGATCCTGCATGATGATGTGAGGAGAGTGTTTTCTAAGGGTGGGGGCACCACTCGTTGGTCTTGGTGCGGGGGTGATGAGGAAGATGAAATGATACAAACGAGCTATATTTGTGAGGGTGTGATAGGCCAAATGTGAAATGCAGTGATGCGTTTTTTTTGATCCATTGTAAAACATTGGTGGTGGCTCGAGAGTGGGGTTTTCATATACGATGAGTAAAACAGAATGATTCTAATAATTAATGGATAAAAATGAGATGGTTCCTAGGCCAGAGTATGTGGTTGTGGCTCCTGATGGAGGGTGGTGGTATACCAATATGATGGGAGCCATCAGTGGTGATTCTTTATCAACCAACAAGGTTGTTTATCATTTGCAAGGTGAGGTAATGATAAACATGGTCGATTGAACGAACCCTATGGTTTATTTTTGGAGAAATGATGTTAGGATATGAAAATATTTATGGGGAAACCTATCATGTTGAGATTTGAATGATACCTGCTCTTGTACTTTGCTGTCTTGGAGTTTGATTGAAAATATGATGATTCATATGCACCCGCAATATCTTTAGCCAATACCCCAAGATTTTTTTTTTTTCACACATAAAAATATTTTGGAATAACATGAATTAAAAAAAAAAGAGAGGCTGTATCTGAGATGCAGTATGGAGGTTATAAATGGGCCCGAAAATGATTTTTTCTAGTAGCTGGAATGAAGGGGTCCAGGTTGAAGATGATGAAGTATTGGTCATTATGCTTCTCGAAATTTTCAGAATGGATGTCCCAAGCTCTAGTTATGGGCTCTTGAAAATGGAAAAAAATGGTGCTATATAGGCAAGAATGGGCCAATTTCAATTCATTTGTGTTATTGATCTTGAGAGGTCAGAGGTTGTGATTGGAACGTTTCTTGCCATCACGGTCAACTAGAGCACATAGGATACACGTAGAGAGTATCAGGTAGAAGCTAAAACTTCATCCTTTTCAATTTTGTAATTTTGATGGTAGATGGGTTGTACAGGGGTGCCATGTACGAAAATTTTAAGTTTCTTTTACAAGGAACGCATGGGCAAATTGGAGAGAGTAACATGGTCGACGTGCAAATCCCCACACAAATAGCCTTTACAGATACATCGACCTCCATGTATGTGTGATATACAAATGTGGAGGTAGCACGCATATTAGAAAATAGGCGCGCCGATCAACCATGGAAGTCGACACTTCTGTGAGAAGAAGATCCGCATATAACACGTGCAAGAACGCCTCAGAGTCATGATTTACACACTTATGTGTAGCTAAAAAGCGCACGATCTTGCTAAATTGTTTTAACTTATGTTTTTAAGATTTTTTGGGGCCCTAGGGAAAATTTCAAAGATGGAAGTTTATCTTAAAGTTTAGAAACCTTGGCGAATATTACTAGTCCCTAATATGTAAATTGTAAACTTTTTGGCGATATTTTTGTATAAATTTTTATGTTTCCAATGATTTTATATTAGTTGATATAATATTTTGGCGATTTTAAGGTAAAATAAAAATTTACTATAAAATTTGGGCAAATCATTTTTGAAAATAATGAAAATTTGCGAATATTGTTTTCGGAAAAAGCATGAAAAATTAGCCCACTGCGAATATTAGCCCCTAAAATTTTCCCTGTTTGCGGCCCAAAACTAATATTTTTGGTGCTTTTTTATGGCAAGATGTTGTGGAGGGAGAGGGATTGGCTTGTTATTTGTACCCAAGTGGCCTAGGATCCTGGTGCTCAGGAAACTTTAGCTAGATGGGGTTACTCAAATTTCTTGAGAGCAATATTCTTAGATCCCATGATCAATTTTTGTTCTTCCTGGTTCGATGTTGGGATTGGGAGAGGCAGATCATGGTTGTGCATCACGCTGAGTTAGATATATTGGCTCATATGGATGTGTGCTTCCTTACTGGTCTCTTGCCTCATGGGGAGGCACTACCCCTTTCACTACCAGCTGGGGTAGTGAACATTAGACATTTGGTTGAGGAGGGTTACTGTGGGTCCAACACCATTGTTGAGGGGTGTATTTATATCGCTCAGGTTTTGAATTTGACATATCGTTCGAATTTGTATATTATAGTACATTTGGTGGGGTCATTTTCACCCCACAAGGTATTAGGGCCGCATATAGCGGTCATGCAATAGCTTCGGACAAGGTACTTTTTTTCTAGGCTTGTCTAGTGTACTGTTGCATGGTTTTTTAGTTCACCAAGGTGCAGCGTGGTCGAGCTAAGAAATTTTTGTATGCTAGTATATTATGTTGTATTATGTATGAGTGAGTCATTATGTTACGAAATTTTATTGCGATTTTTCTTGGACCTCTGAGGGATCCTCAAATTCAGATATGGGCACCAGTTATGCCACATCGTGGAGGGGGTGTTGTAGGCAGGTATTGGAACAAAAATGCAAAGGAGTGGTTCGATTCAAATCCTCAGCTGATTCTAGAGTATCCATACTATGGAGTGGAATTCCAGGGTGATCAAGACATGGCTCTTCCTTTGAGTTATCCTTAGGGGAGTGCTGGTATGAAATTTATTCTTTTTGCATTTTAATACTGTTTTCATCTATATATGGATGTGATTTTTACGATGACACTGATATCGTGTTTTTTTACTTTCATATGCGGGTTCGATGGGGTGACCATTGGCTTTCATCATGGGCAATGATCCGAGAGGGATAGGCATTCTAGGGGAGGCCTAGGCCCTACTGAGGCCTTGAGGGGGTAGGCCTCCTCATCAAACTGGACCATCAGTGCCACCACAGATTGGGATGGGTGGTTCCTCAGGGGAGGGCACTAGCACTACTGCAACTAGAGATGCAACAATGCTACTCGCACGCGTAGAGGTTGCTGAGGCTCACGCAGTAGCTGATGCGGCTCGTGTACAGGATTTCTAGAGTTATTTGCATGATTTTGGTGATTCTTGGGGAAGGCTGGAGATCCTTACCCTGGGTATGCCCACGAGGGGCTTTGATGATTTAGCAGATGTATGTTTGGAGATAGTGATGGCCCGTGAGCAGGCTCATCTGCTAGCAGTGCGCCGGGTAGCACTTTTCGTGGTTGCTGCTGCTCCGATTATTTCTCCTGGTGTGGACGTGGATCCACATGATCCACTTGGAGGGCCTCAATCATTGGTTTTCCTATGCATGTACTAGGGAAAGAACCCATTATGAGGATGGTCCCCTGTATTTTTGACGACATATATTGTTTTCCTGGCGATGAGCCAGAGGACTCATTTTTTGTATACTGGGACACATATATTTTTTGATATATATATATATATATATATTTTGGATGGCACCGATGATGTGTTTATGGATATTTTTATGATTTTTTGTATCTTTATGAAGGATGTTATGCTCATGATAGATTATATATTTATGATGGCTTTTTATGTTGCTCATGGTCAATGGTATATATGTGATGCATTCTATTCTAGGATTTGGTTAGATATGTGATCGAATACATTATTTTAATTTCTTGGTATATGTGTAAATGTAATGTGATCAAAATTGTCGGCTAATATTTGTGCATGCAGATTTTTTCTAAAAAGGCATGAATCGCCTACTTGAAAGTTTTGGTTTAACTACGATACAATCAAATGGGAATAAGGAAGACATGTAAATGACAGATGCCTTGGAGGGAGGCATCGCTTAATATTCCTATGACAACATCGTACTCTGCTTGATTGTTTGTGGCTCACGCGATACATAATATATTAGCCAGGTATGCTAACCGATCAGGAGAATATATGGCCCATGCGACAACAACTAAATTTTTCGACCATCGATAAGCTCCATCATTGAATCCAAAATGGTAGGTTGACGAACGATCCATCTGTGACAAAAGAGAATTTTTTTTAGAATAAGTCCATGATGATGAAATCATCATAAAAAATTATGGTGCGTATATATTCATTCTAGGGTACTGAGGCCTTTCCTTTATGGGTGAAGCTTTTTGAGATAGAGCACATTGACAGGGTTTTTTATGGATGTCCTGTCTGGCTCTGAAAAAATGTATGCTCCTTTGAGGAGACACTGTTTGAATATGTATGGACCCTTCCACAATGTTTCAAACTTCCTGGGTCCTAAAGTTTCTTGTTCGACATCATAGAGCAGGACTATTTCTCCCTCGATGAATGAGTGAGGGGTGATGTTGCAATCAAATGAAGCTTTGACCCTCTTCTTGTGGGCTTTGTTATGTTGGAGAGACTCTCATCAACTTTCATCTAAAATTTCTAGTTGTACCAAAATTTTCTCTAAGAGCTTAGAAACGGTGAAAATTTCAATGACATAATGTAGGGTGGGGATTTCACGTTTGATGGGAAGAATGACCTCTACCTTGTAAAATAACTAGAAGGGTGTGAAGCTAGTTGAGGATTTGACCATTGTGCGGCAAGCCCATAAGGTTGAAAAAACCATGTGGTGACAATTGGTTTTGTGGTTGTTCACCATATGCTACAACATTGTTTTGAGGACTTTGTTGTCAGCTTCTACCCGACCATTAGACTGGGGGTAGTATGGTGACGTAAATTCATGCGTGAAACTAAGGTGCTAAGATAGTTCTTGGAATATTTCATTTTCTAAATTCTTCCCATGGTATCATACCAGCTCCTTGGGAATACTAAACCATGGTATGACATGGTTGAAAAAAAACCATATTTTGTTTTTCGCAGTGTTGTTATATGTGTACATGGAATCTTCCCACTTGGTGAAATAATCGACAACCACAACTATGTACTTATGGTTGTCCTATGATGTGCGGTTTGACATCCTGAAGTCAATGTCCCATTTAAAATAGGGTTCTTTTACAAAGAAGGAGTGCAGGGGAGCTGGAGGGGCTAGTTCCTTATGAGCGTAGCGTTGACATCACTCTCACCTCTTCACTTCTTGGATGAAATCGTGAAAAAGGGTGGGAAAAAAGTAAATAGAATTTCTGACCTTTTGAGTAGTGGCCATTCTTGATAGGTGGTCACCGCTGGCCCCACTGTGACAATCATTCAATATTTTCTCGACTTGGTTGTGAGTAAGGCATCGATGTAAGATGGTTTTGACACCTCTTTGGTACAATACATCCCCTAATAGAAGGTATTAGGGGGCCTGATGGCGTATGTGCCTCTGGTCGTCACAAGTGAGCTGAGGTTTGAACTTTTGAGTTTGTAAGGAGAGGATGATATCGCCGTACCAAGGGTCCTCTGTTGTCACTAAGAATAAATATTCATTAGGTAGTGCATTGTTAATAGGGGATCCTTGGGTCTCTATGGGGAGATCGGTGACGAATTTGGCAAGGATGAGCGTATTTTTTCTTTTACCGGAGGTAAATTACAGATCAAATTCCTGTAGTATAACTACCCATCAGGTGTATTTATGGTTCGTCATGCGGTGAGTTAGAAAATATTGCATGGGGTTAATGGTTTCTACTATGGTGGTGATTCAGAGGACGATATAGTGTTGAAGATTTTGTACTATGTGTACTAGGGATAAGGTTGTATTCTCTTTTGGCTCATACTTCAATGCAAGCCTGACTAAGCTTTTACTTATGTAATAGATTATGTGTTCCTTGTTTTTTGGTCCATCTTGGACTACCACCCCCACAATGGATACATCTAATGCAGATATATATAGGGTGTAATATTTATTTTTGTCGGTGGGCTGATCAAAGGAGCTGAATAAAAAGTGTATTGTAATATTTCAAATGATTTATGGGCTTGTTCATCCCATTGGGAGGGAATGTCTTGATGAAGGAGACGCAGTAAGCCCTGCGCCCAAGTGGCATAGTCAGGAACAAACTATCATAAGAAGTTAGCCTTACCTTGCAAGATTTGTAATTGCTTCAATGTTTTTAGAGGTGGTACTTCTTTGATTGCCTGGACTTTGAGAGGGTTGACTCAAATACCTTGCTAGGAAACTATGAATCCTAGCAGTCTTCATGCGTTGACACAGAAGGCACACTTGAGAGGGTTCAAGCGTAGGTTATATTGTCAGAATCTCTGAAAAACTAGGTGTAGATCTTCCAAATGATTAGCATGCATCTTGGACCACACAGTGAGGTCGTCCAAATTGAAAAGGATGAGATGAGCCATGTCATTAAATATGTAGTTCATGGCCCACTGGAAGGTGGCACCAACATTTTTAAGGTTGAATGGTATAACTTGGTATGCAAAGATACCCCAAGGAGTAGTGAATGTCGTTTTGTACCGATCCATATGTCGAATATGGATCTGATTATACCCTGAAAATCCATCCATAATGGATAAGGCCTTGTGACCTGCACAAGCATTTATGACTTGGTCGATGAATGGTGTGGGGTAATTTTCCTTGGGACAAGCTTTGTTAAGATACCGAAAGTCGTTATAGACATAGATTTTTCCCTATTTTTTCATGACGGGTACAGGGTTAGAAACCTAGGACATGTAAGCGGTCGAGTAGGTAAACCCAACTTTGTGGAGTTTATTTGTCTCCTACTTGATTGCTTCAGCATTGGATGGATGTAATTACCATTGTTTTTGGTGGACGGGGAAGGCGTCTAGCCATGTGTCAATATGATGTTCCACAATGGTGGGGCATAGGCCTGGCAACGACTTTGCCTATTTTTTTTGCAATATTCACCTTGACAGTAGGTGACATATTAGCCATGTTACCTTCCTCAAATAAATCAGGTGCGGGGATGGGATTTTTGAACCATTCGACTTTTCCTAATGGTAGGAAATATTTGGTTTCAATGGTGTAGATGTTGTGAGTTATTGTGTTGCTAGGAATGAATGATTTTTATGGTAGAAAAATGAGTGATGGTGCATGGTGTCCCATGGACATTTAGGTTCCATCATGCCTTCCAAAATATCTACTTTAGAGTGAAAAATGTTATCAAGGGGAGAATTGGTTTGTGTGTGGCTGTGAGGAGGGGATTTAGGCCTAGCACTGCTGATAAATAAACAAGAATATGATTTGGTTATTGATAACGTAGAATCATATGAGGTTTACAAAGCGCAGATGGGATGGATTTGCACCATCGGTGGTACTACTACTGGTATGGTAGTTTCAGCGGTATCAACACCAAGAAATGATGAGTAGACAACACGAATCATGGTTCCCATGGATGATGAGACGAATCGTATGTGATGTTGTGTGTCATCAACATTAGGTGGTGGAAGTATTTCCACGATCTATGGTTTGTATTGGGTGAGAGGGGGTTCGTGTGACCTTGTTGGTTTAAAAGGGGCAAAGGAATCCTCCTCTATAGGAAACTGGCACTGAATCCTAAGATGTCAAAATTCTCCTAACATAGGGCATGCTTCTGTACCATGAGAGTGGATAGTGAAAATTTCACATGCATTGTAGGTACTTACCGAGTAAATAGTATGTGAGCAAGTACTAATCACGACGTAAGACAACGATGTTTGGTTGCGGTTGTAAGATGGTGCGTTTCTGCACTTTTTCCATCTCTGGGTCCTAGTTTTAGCATTGTGTGGCTACCTTGTGTGGTTTTGGTTTAGTGCTGCTCTGGCTGCTGTCAATCGCCAAAGATATTAACAATTTTTCGTATGATGAAATTGGAAGAAAATGATACAATAAAAATGAGTGTTTTTCTCTTGATTAGAGAGATGTATGTGGGGATAAGGGTTACTATGCGAAAAATGTTGGTGAACCTGGCCAGTTCCCGACACTGGTTAACTAGGTGGTTGGGTTTATCACATAAGGCATATGGGAAGTAAGGTTTATAACCTACCCTACTGGGCCATTTTGTTTCCTTCCCATATCTAGGCTGGTGATGGTGAAGAGAGGGAGGAAATATTTTTGTTGCCGCATCTCTTCAAATACACACAAAATGGGCCTATATGATTCATTCCCTTGAGTTGTGGTACTATTCGAAGATTCTCAATCCAAATTTGCTAAGTCAGAATTTCAGCGATGAATCAATGCATAAAATCTAACATAAATCAGAAATGATGGATGTGAGGACAATGACACACATGATGGTTACTTATACAGATCTGACATATCTGTCGTGTGTGTCTAGATAAGTTGCTTTGGGTAACATGGGGGATTGGGAACTAGTGATTGAATGCCCTTACTTCTAGGCATTGAGTGATCAAATGATCAGGTTCGTCGCACAATAGACAGACCGAGATATGTGGTGTAGCCTCAGTTTTCCTTCTTGGTGTCTTCGTAGTTGGCTTTGTTGGGTATGAGAATGATTCTAGCTCTTCTCTTATGTATAATATGGTTTTTTATCCATCCTCCCTATCTAAATTGGTGTTACGGATGGATCATAGGAATTGGACTGCATTAATGCGTGTAAAACATCCCTATATCAAGGGATTTCTAAGCAATGATGAGATTAATGCCCATATTTATCACATATGGTGCATTCGTGGTTTGTGTGTAATTCCTTACCTTGGTTTTTTGTGACCTTTTCTTGTTTGTTTGTAGTTGGGGTCAGGATCATTCTTTCGCCATGTAGAAGATATTTTAACTTGTCTAACTATAGGAAAATGTGGGTAGGATGGCCAGCTATGTTGCATAGTGCACAAGGTGGAGATGTCATAGGGTCTTTGGGAGTGTCCCCCTTCTTCCCTTTTCTCCTTCCTTTCTTGGTGGCATTGGCTAGTGTCGCTATGGGGGTTTCTTGAGTTATTATGGCCTCCATAGATGTGGTAGGGATGATACCTATAGAGGCAATTCCTAAGTTTCCTGACATGGTCGGTGGGGCCAAATATTAAACCATCATTGTCAGAGTCATCGCTAGCATATTTGGCCCAATTTCCGATGGCCAAAATGTTGCTATGGCGACACATAGGCATCCCAAGAGTGACACTTTGAGGTTGGGAAAAATGTCGTTCCCTATCCTGTCGCAATTTCGACACTTCTAATAACTATCGGTCAAGTGACACAAGTAAATAAATGTGTCTTCATTTAGTCGATATTACAATCACATTGTTTATTGTCGCTATTTCGACATCATGTGGAGACGTCAGTATTACGACACCAAAGCCTTCCTAGAATGTTTCGTAAAATCGACGGCTTATCATCGCACATGTCATCACACGTCTGGCTCTATTATTTTTCCAACGATGGAATCAACCGTCGGAAGTGCCACAACATTTGTTGCTATTCTGAAAACTCACATAACATTGTTGCGACAGTTGTGCCATACCGGTGACATAAACAACCATCGGAGGTGCGACGGAAACAACCGTCGGATGTGCGACGGAAATAATCGTCAGAATTGCGACGAGACTCCTAGAATTTTTTTTTGCTGACAGAAGTAACCCTGAGATGATCATCCACTTTAATAAGGAAGTCACATTTTTCTTATGGCATGATAGCATTAGTTGATAAAGGAGAAAGGAAGATGTACGACCTCCCAAGTGAGCTAGGATGCAAGACAACTGTCTCAACTGTCTTGCATCCTAGCCTAGCTCGCTTGGAAGTTCGTTGATGTTCATTTCTCATTTATAAACTATTGGCATCATGCCATAAGTGAAATTTGAGTTCCTTCCTAAAGTGTATGATCATCTCAGGCTTAATTCTGCCCCTACAAAGGAATCTGTAGTAAGAGTTTGGTACCTTTTTTATAAGATCAAGGGCATGTCATGGTCGATTCATTTTTTTTGTTTATACTATTCGGTAATGTATTATTACATGACAACATCTCCCTTATCATGGGTAGTAGAGTGCATATCAATGCAATGACTATAACATCAAAAAAATCCTTACTCGTGGTCTTTCCAACAATCAAGGAATACAATCATCCTACATGGAGTCGAGGATGAATTGCTTTGTCTTGGACATAATTTTATATTTTTCCAACTACATGGGATCAATAGGCACAAAACCCTACACATTGTGCTCCAAAAATAATAATACTTAACACTTCCACAACTGAAGTTTCAGGGAACTTTGAATCTATCTTCATATCTAATATTGAATGTAGTCACACTACTAGAGAAAATAAATCAACCTAGAGACAACCTATCATAGGTCCATAATATTTTTCTTAAGCATGGATCTCAAAATTCCAAATTTGAAAACTTTTGACAACTCCCTAGAGCAAGTAGAATCCCTACTACCCATACATGGATGCTTGGAAGGATTTCACCAAACATAATTTGATGCCATGTCAAAAATCAGATAATAATAAGTTGATTCTAAAATTAGAAATTTAACCTAAACTTATATATAGTTAAAACCAAATACACCAATAAAAGTAAATATAGGGTATGTTAACCTAGAAAGACATACTATTGATAATATAAAAAAACACCTCTGAACTCTCAAAATCATTGTTTCTATATTAAATCTGAAAGCATTAAAACTATTATAGCTCAAAAGCTCAAACTCTCGAACCACCATAGCGGTTCATCCTAATTATCCTTTATTGGACAACGAGAGAGTAAAACACATCTGGAAATATGCACTAAGAATCAAGTCCTAATCCTAATGCACCTTCCTTGCATAAGATAGATGAGGGAAGAATGTGCCTTTGCTGGAGATGTATTGAGGCATTCACACATGCATTGAGAATGCATGCCTCCCATAGATCTACACCCTTAATAAGAATTTGAATGGCACATGCATGCACCCTCTATCTCTCCTCCATATATTCCCTTGTGCCCTCATTACCTATGGTGTAGAAGTGCTGAAAGAGATGGAAAAATACCACAGCCATATACTCTACTAGAAGAGGAAGGTTCCATAGCTGGAACACAGGTTGAAGTACAAACAAGTACAAAAATAATAGATACTACATAAATAACATTAACTGCTACAACATACAAGGAATCCGCTTAATAATTATACTCCATTACATCCCGTCCATTACAAAATTGTCTTGTTAGGTCCCTATATTACTAGTATAGTCCCTTATTGTTGTTAGTGTAACCCCCTTATTGTTATTGTTGTACCCCTGTAACCCCAATATTGTTATTATTATTCCCTTACATTATTATTGTTAGGTAGGCTACGATTATATTGTGACCCCATGGACTCCTATATATAGAAGGAGGTTTTGGTCATTTGTATCATCCAATAATTGTTCATTTATGTAATGTATTTGAGGTTTCCCCCTCGAAGTGGTTGATTTCTAAGGAATTGATCTCTCTTTTATTCTATTTTTGGAGCTGGTTTCATAACATTTGGTATGAGAGATTTGGATTCTAGGGTTTCGCTGCTCCAAATAGGTCATCTTGGAACTTTCACTATAACATTTTTTCTACGAAGGTTCAGAAGCTAAAATTTTTACAGAGCGAAGCTGAAATCCTGAAGAACATCGTGTAAAACTTTTATATCTTGGTTCGCAATATTTTCAGAGATATGATCTGTGGAGGTTAGGGATTTTTCAGGCTCTTAAATTTCACCTAAAACAGGTCATCATGGAATTTGTATTATAAATTTCTTTATAAGATGGGTTAGAAGCTTAAATTTTTACACAACGAAGGTGCAATCCTATGGAACCTCCTGTCAAAATTTCAGATCTTGGTTCACAATATTTTTGGATATATTATCTGTGGATGTTAGTGTTTTTTCAGGCTCCCGAATTTCATCTCAAAGGAGTGACTGTGGGAAAATCGTCATAACTCTCTCTCTGAGTGTCGGATTGGAATTCTGTAAAACCTGGCCGCAAGTACATGGACTGCAGTTTCCTGTATATCAATTTTAAAGCTAAAAGAGGAAACAACGACACGTGGCACGCCATACAAATTCTCTCTACTGAACCATTCCATAATTAAGTCATTGTGGGAGATTGGGCATAACTTTGCCTTGAAGAATCCAAATAAAGTTAGACCTATGGAATTTGAAAGAAGATTCAGAGGGATACTATAGGACTAAATTTTAGATATTGAATATTTGAAATCACAAAGATAATTCAGTTTCAATATTGAGCTCCTCAAAAGAAAGAAAAATGTATGTATTTTTTTTCGAATTGCATAAGTCTTGTTTTAAAAATCAATTTGAATTGATTCCAAGGGCATATTGTAGAATAGATATCAATATTGGCTTCTAAAATTCCCCCTAAAAAGAATTCAACACCAATTAATCCTTCAGGAGGCTCTAATATGACCCATGAAGATGAAGAACTGCAACATGACATGTCAAAATTACAAGAGCAAGTGCACCAAATTTTGCTCTCGCAAAGATTAAAAAATAAAATGAAATGGAAGTTTTGAAGAAAAGCATGGAAGCTAAGATGGAAGGTTTGAAGAAAGGCATGGAAGCTATGATGGATGGCATGGAAGCTAATATGGATGACAGGGAAGCTAATATTGATGAAAAAATGAAAGACAACATGGAAAACATGAAGAATAATATAAAAGCAGACATGGAAGGATTGACAAAGTTGATACACGATTTTTTTCCTAATGGTAAAAAAATAGTAGAGGAAACTCATGATGAGAACAAAATAAATCTTAATCTTGATTTCATAAACTCTAATGTTGGATGTAAGAACCACCATATTCCAAAGATGGATATGAGGAAGTTTTATGGCAAGGATTCTGTAACATGGATACTACATATGGAGCAATATTTTGATCTCAATAATGTGCAAAACAAACAAAAGGTACACATTGCAACTTTACATTTAGAATAAAATACATTTGTATGGTATCGATGGATTTTCTCCTGTAAAAAAATTGTCACTTGGTCAATTTTTACGGAGGAAATGATAGAGCATTATGAGGATACAAAGGGAAACACCTTCTTTAGCCAATTAATAAGTCTCAAACAAAAGGGTTCAGTGGTGGAGCACACTGAGGACTTCCAAAAATTGAATATAAGGGCATCTGATATTCCAGAGGAACACAGGATTGATGTCTTCGTAGGGACTTTAAATGATAACATCCAACATGAGGTTCGCATTTGGGAACCTGATTCATTTGAGAAGGCATTAAAGTTGGAAAGAAAAATTGAATGTAAAATTATGGCGACAAGGAAGCCTACCACTCACATCTATAAGGATGGAAGTGTTCCTACTCCTAGACTTCCACAACCTACAAGGTTGACACCACAACAATTGGAAGAAAAAATAGAAAAGGAATTTTCTATAGTTGTGATAGAAAATACACTAAAGGTCATAAGTGTGTTGAGAATAAACTATTTTACATAGATTCTGAAGAGGAGGAAGAAAATGAACAAGAAGCTTCAAAAGAAGAGTATACACACCAAGAACCAACCCTAAAAGAATAAGAAATGAGTCCGACCATATTGTGTAATTCATTGGCAGGAATTACCACTCCTCAAAATCTCAAGATAGAAGGACATATCAAAAATAAAAAGGTAATAGTGTTGATTGATTCGGATAGTACCCATAATTTTATTCATTGTAAGGTAGCCAAGGAATTGAATTGTTTCCTATACCTAGCACCAGAATGTCAAGTGATGGTTGAAAATGGAGGAAATATAAATTTCTCTGGAAAATGCCACAATATCAAGCTAACCATGGGGGAAGATGTGTTGAATAGTCCAATGATTTCTATTCCAATGGGAGGTGTTGACGTTGTACTAGGAGTACAATGGTTACAATGTTTGGGGACGATAGCTTTTAATTTTCAAGAACTTTTCTTGATTTTTTTTTTTTTTTTTTTTTGAAGTAAAGGAAGTCGAATTATGGGGTATAGCAGGGAAGATGGGAAAGATAATAAGCTCTAATGTCATGACAAAGCTTCTGAAGGAAGAACAATGAGGCGTAATTGCACAATTATGCTCACTAGAAGTTCCAACATAAAAAATCAAATATTTCTCCAGATCTCCAAAAAGACTTGGACAATCATTCCAAGGTGTTTGAAACTCCCAAAGGACTCCCACCTATTCATGATCATGATCATGCTATTCATTTGATTCCAGGAATTTTCCCTCCAAACATCAGGTCTTAGAGATATCCTTATGTCCAAAAGAGCGAAATTGAACGTATGATTGCAAAAATGTTAGAGGCTAGTATAATTCAACCTAATAAAAGTTCTTTCTCTTCTCCAGTAGTATTGGTGCACAAGAAGGATGGATCATGGCGCATGTGTTCGGATTATAGGGAGCTCAATAAGCTCACTATTGAAGATAAATTTCCCATTCCTGTGATTGATGAATTATTGGATGAATTACATGGAGAAATTTATTTTACCAAGTTGGATCTTCGTTCAGGATATCATCAAATTAGAATGAACACTGAAGATATTCCGAAAAAAACATTTCGAACTCATGAGGGTCATTATGAATTTTTGGTCATATCTTTTGGACTTACCAATGCACCTTCTACATTTCAAGGGTTGATGAATTCCATTTTGAAACCCTTCCTTAGAAAATTTGTGCTAGTATTTTTTGATGACATACTAATCTACAGTAGGTCTTAGAAGGATCATGTTCAACATGTTGATAGGGTGCTCAAACTATTGGAGGAGAAACAATTATATGAAAAAACATCTAAATGTTCCTTTGGAGTACACGAGGTGGAATATCTAGGTCATATTGTATCTCACGAGGGTGTTAAGGTAGACCCTAACCAAATTAAAGCCATTAAGGAATGGAATGTCCCCACAACCATAAAGCAGTTGCAAGGATTTCTTGGGTTAACAGGGTATTATCAAAAGTTTGTTAAGAATTATGGGAGAATAGCAACACCTCTAACAAAATTATTGAAGAAGATGCATTTTCATGGACTCCCGAAGAAACTAAGGCGTTTGAACATCTTAAAGAAGAAATGTGCCTAGCACCAGACTTAGCTACACTAGACTTCACAAAAACCTTTATTGTGGAATGTGATGCCTCAGGAAATGGAATTGGTATTGTTTTAATGCAAGAAGGAAGAACCATTTCTTTTGAAAGTCATCCAATCAAAGGAAAGTATTTACAGAAAGCTATTTATGAGAAGGAAATGTTGGCAATACTACATGCACTAAAGAAATGATGACCTTACCTAATGGGAAGAACTTCAAGGTAAAATTTGATCATGATAGTCTTAAATAATTTTTGGAACAAAGAATATCTTCAGAAGAGAAGCAAAAATGGGTCACAAAGATGTCGGGTTATGATTTTGAAATAATATACAAAAAAAGGAAGCTAAATGTTGTTGAAGATGCACTCTCAAGAAAGGATGAAGAGGTGGAAGCATTGCTTTGTGCCATTTCTATTATCCAACCAGATTGGATAACCGAAGTAAGGGATGAATGGAAGAAGGACGAAGAAGTGTGGACACTCATTCAAAAGTTGTAGAAATATCCTAGTACATCTGATACATCTAGTTGGAAAAAGGATTCCTTATGGTACAAAGATCGCTTATATATTTGCAAGAATTCCCAACTAAAACAAAAGATTCTTTTGGAATTGCACACTTCTCCTTTAGGAGGACACTCATGATTTTTAAAAACTTACCATGGGGTGAAGAAATATTTTTTTGGGATGGCCTTAAATCTAATATTCAAAATTTGGTGGCGGAATGTTTGGTTTGCTAGAAAAATAAAGTTGAGACAATTAAGACCCCAGGTCTTCTACAACCTTTATCCATTCCAAGTCAATGCTGGGAGGATATTTCATTGGATTTTATCACAGGTTTACCTAAGTCTGAAGGAAAGAGTGTGATCATGGTTGTAGTTGATAGACTTACCAAGTATGCACACTTTTGTGCATTATCTCATCCATTTAAAGCAAGTACAGTTGCTAATGCATTTATGGAAACAATTCAAAAGCTACATGGAAACCCAAAGATTATTGTAAGTGACAGAGATCCCATTTTTACTAGAAATTTTTGGACATAATTATTTTATTGTTTGGTACTCAACTAGCTCATAGCTCATCTTATAATCCTCAATTTGATGGTCAAACTGAGATAGTCAATAAATTTTTGGAAGGATATCTTCGTTGTTTTGTATCTGATTAGCAAACACAATGGGTCAAGTGGTTACCTCTCGCCAAATGGTGGTATAACACTTCCTTCCATACTACATCAAAAATTACCCCATTTATGGCACTTTATGGATATCATCCACTGTCCATCACATGTTATTTAAGAGAAAATTCTGAGGTTCAAGCAGTGGAAGATCGCATCGACCATAAACAAGAAGTTCTCCAACTCTTAAAGGATAACCTACATTTGGCACAAAATCGAATGAAGCAACAGACATATCAACATCGCAGCGAGAGAAGTTTTGATGTAGGAGACTGGGTATTTTTACTGCTACAACCATACAAACAAATGTCCCTCAAGCAATCTAATAAGGATAATAAATTAACGCCAAAGTACTATCGTCTTTTCAAGGTGTTGCAAAAGATTGGTACTATGGCATACAAATTGGAGCTTCCTGCTTCTTCGCGAGTGCATCCAATTTTCCATGTTTCATGCTTAAACAAGGTTATAGGGGACAAAATTCCAGTTCAAACAATATTGCTAGAACTTGATGAGGAGGGAATAATCATATTGGAACCTGAAGCAGTCACAGAAACAAGAACTCTACAACTATGAAATCGATCAATTTCAGAGTATCTCATCAAATGGAAGAACTTACCCACGGAAGGTTCTACATGGGAGGATGAGAATTTTATACAAAGGCATCTAGATCTACTCAAGCATTGAGGACAACACTTTTTTGAAGGAGAGGAGCATGTTAGGTCAGTATATTACTAGTATAGTCCCTTATTGTTATTAATGTAACTCCCTTATTATTATTGTTGTACCCCTGTAACCCCAATATTGTTATTATTGTGCCCTTACATTATTATTGTTAGGTCGACTAGGATTATATTGTGACCCCATGGACTCCTATATATAGAAGGAGGTTTTGGTCATTTTTATTATACAAGATTTTTTCATTTATGTAATGTATTGAAGGTTTCCCCCTCAAAGTGGCTGATTTCTAAGGCGTGATCTCTCTTTTCTTCTATTTTTGGAGCTGGTTTCATAACATGTCTATTGAATTCCCAAGACATTAGCAAGGTTTTTATTTATCTTGGTTTTATCTTTTTGAAGCCCTATCAAAGTGGTTTTAATGCTAATGTTAAATTTTGTTGCAAAAGTAAAGATGTTTTAATCCACCTTTGCTTACATAGAAATGAAAGTGACAAGGCAAAAATGTAATTGTGTGTTTGGTGTGTCCACATTACACATTGATAAATATGCGAATCCATAATGCATAGTAGTGTTAGAAACAAGGTGCTCCTACAAAAGTTTCATCAGTGACTAACAAAATAAATTGAAAAAAAATGCATCTGACATCTAATGGCAAATAAATTACAACTATGTTAATTTTCCAGCACAACCATCTACAACTACCTACTGATTATGCAAAAAAGCAACACCAATTTCAAATATCACAAAATTATTTAACAAATTGACTGAATTTCACTAGTATACAGTGCATCAGCTTGCCATTAAATTTTGGATGAATTAATACGCAACCACAGGTCCACAACAAGAGACTGAATATTCCTGCAACCATTACAAACTAGTGCCAAGCCATATACAACCTTCTCCATTTCAATATACCGTACATATCTTGGCTCATTAGGGGAATTTTGAGGTCTAAAATGGGCCTCATAAGAAAAATGTACAACAAAAATAAACTTTATAACAACCAATAGGATTCAAGATGATGATGTCATCCATAATGGATGATTCACCATTTTTGGAGTAAAAAAGTAAAAAATATTAAAAAATAATAAAATAATAAAACTACTTTTTCAACTCGTATTTTAAACTTATCTCCCAAATTTATCAAACTGAAGATGTAAGTACTCGTTGAATGTGGAACTTTATCCAAGGAGAACATAATGTATACTTGAATTTATTTTTCTACACGAAAAATGAGAATACATAAAAAACGGATTGTAATCACGTTTTTTTATGTATTTCTCATTTTCGTGTAGTAGGACTTCTCCAAAGTATGTACGATGGGTACTCCTGATGGGGAATTAAATTTCGCATCCAACGAGTACTCCCGCTCGAAATTTGAGTAAAAACTTTGGGAGATAAGTTGAAAATATGAATTGAAAAAGTAGTTTTTTCATTTTTCCCTCTAAAATTTGATGATGTCATAAAATCTTATTAGATTTTTTCCACTATTATTTTATAATTTCCTTAGGAGGCCCATTTTAGACCTCAAAATTCTCCTAATGGCAATCACTACACAGAAGTTACATGGATGGATATGAATCAAAGTAGTAAATTTGAAAGTAATTGAGGAATAGTATAGTATTCCGTTTGGAATCCAGGAAACTCGAAGTTTGGAAATACAAAAAAATATTGTCATTCTAATTTTGGACCGATTGTTTAAACTAGCAAAAAAGGGGGGGGGGGGGGTGCTTACCTCATCAAATAATTATTTTGGTAAGAATGTGATTGGCCACTCCTTGAACGATCCTAGCTGATCCATTATGATGGTATTAATTTTTACAGGTCTCCAAACAATGATTTAAATTAGATGGCAGATGGATATGTATTGAACACTTCTAATTGATTTATTTTTATGTACTGAATTTCACAAGTCCCATTGGAATTTCTCTAAATGTAGCTAACATATTGTCTAGACAAGTAACAACAACCACATATGGACATGAAGCTCTGCTTAATCTCATATGATTCCAGAGCACAAATACAAACATGTTAAATATAACAAGAATCGTGTATTACAAATCTCAAAACAGATATACAGACCAAGTCAAGGATTGCATTTTTAAAAATAGATGTATATAAATTAAAATAAAATTGGACTTATCTGTAAAAGGAAACATCCTCAGAAAGGAATCCTAACCCAGAAGGTAAATAAATATACAAAAACATTAGTGTTGCTGACTTTATTCTGATCTTTAATATTAAAGTTCCTGATCAAATTAAGGGTGAGGCATTGGCCCTATGGTAAGTTTTAATTTCCTATTTTTTGGGATTTTTAAGCTACAGATGTATTGATATCCAAATTGTAGCAATACATAATGGGAAAACACAAAAATGCACTGAGTGTTAGTTTGAATGTCAGATAAAGATGGCTAAGAATTGTTTACAACCATAACCTTTGAAGAATAGAAATCCAAAGGCCTGATAGAATAGGCATAGCATGGCAAAAAAGAAAACACGACAGTATTAAAGGAAGGTATTGTCCATGGGATTTCCATTCCAAAAAGATTCACAATGGCCATTATATAAATGGCCTGTTTGAAAACCCTAATTAAAATATTAATTTCCCAATCATGTAATTCATGTATACAATCCATATGAAGCTTGTTAGGCATTCTATCGTTGGAGGTCATCTATGATTTCTCTTATAGATTCCAACACAGAAACAACAAAGCACCAACATGGGAAAAAAACCTTACAGAAGTTCAATGTGATAAAGGTGTCCTTGATCATCAGTGAAAACCCAAACCTCCAAGAATCCTCGAGAAAATAGTACAGTATGCATTTCACAATGGAACTTATACATGAAAAAATTCCAAGAAAAGATGCTAATCCTTTTGTGAAAATGGACAAGCAAATGATCATGAAAAAGACTAAAACATATCATGTGCTTTTGAAAAAAAATGTGATGTTTCTTCACATTATACTTACTTATCAATTAAGTCCATTACTTCATATGACATCTCCTCGAGGACAACAGGTCAGTGTATTTCATATTACATCTCCTTGTTCATTCAATGCATAACCACCAATTGTACCACATGAAACAAAGCCACTAACCCCTTCCCTTTTATTGCTTAGAATATTGGATGACTCACTAGAGCTTGATGCATAAGAATTAGATGATGCAGGGGAAAAATTACTCTTGAATTGTGCCATCATTCCAGTCTTCAGAGCATTTACTGTTGCTCCATGGTTAATATTGGAAGGTTGAGATGGTATGTTAACATAATCAAGATTATAACCTATGCCAAGCCCATAATAAACACCACATATATTTCGACCTCCACCACCACTGCTGCCACTGCCACTCCTTCCACCTCCTCGCCCACCACCTTTCCTCCCACTTGCATAGAAACATTTTAACAAATAATGTAAACTAGGCTATAAAGAGGTATGCGAAGTTAGCTAGAGAAATAAAAAGAAGAAAGAAAAATAAACAACAAAAATTTCAAGAGTTTGATCATTGTAAATAGATAATTATTGAGAATCAAATACCAGGGACTTTCCTAGCCTCTCGTTTGGCCCAGAAACGACTATCCTACAAGTTTGCAGTACAAATCCAGGTGAGAAATGTGAATTGCATATTTTTGTCACCAATCAAAAATCTTACAGTTAACTGTTTTAATGAATATGTAGTTCAAATGGTAACCAAAGAACTTAATAACTCCACAAAAAAATCATGCAAAAATTAACCAGTAAAGTCAAAGTCTTCAATTTGTGTTCATCTAACCTTCATTTCCAGATCCATTAGCTCCTTAGAGACATTTTGACTAGCATCAACCAAATTGTTCACAAGTTCCCCAACAAAGCCTGCTTCCTTTCTGTAACAAGGGTGTAAGATATGCTTTCTTTGTCCCCTGCCCGCCCTATCCTTCCAATACCATGAGCATGCATATCTATGTCCCCGGCAACATCAAATATTACAACAGATTTGATTGACTTGATATCAAGACCACGAGCTGCAACACCTGTCGCAACAAGAACATGGTAAATCCTTGACTTTAACTTTTGTATAACCTCCATACGAGAAGCCCGATGTTTATCTCCATGAAGGGATACAATTTTGAAACCATCTTGAATCAACTGATGTTCAATCTCATCAACCATTATTTTTGTTGAAGAAAAAACTATAACATCTCCATTATCAATAATTTCAGGAAGTTTGCTCAAAAGCCAAGGAATTTTCTCTTCATCTGAAGGAATTACATGGAAAATTTGTGTGATATATTCATTTTCCCTTCCTATTTCCCCTAAAGTGACTATTACAGGTTCTGACAGAATTTCCCTCGCCAAGCGCTCCACTCTCCTCGGCATCGTTGCAGAAAAGAGCAGTATCTGATGATCAGCCCATATCTGACCCATGATAGATCTGATTTGAGGCTCAAAACCCAGGTCAAACATCTTATCTACCTCATCAAGCACTAGAAAATTTTCTCTTGACATTATTAATGCCTTCATCTTCAGGATTTCAATAAACCTTCCCGGAGTAGCAACCACTAGCTCACAACTTGCCTTTAGTTCTTTGAACTGTTCGAGTTTTGACATGCCTCCAAAAACATCAGAAACACAGATTCCATGAGGTTTCACAAAAAGAGACCGATTGACCAATAAATTTGGAATGTTGGTTTTAAAGGATCAATTATGAACAAGTAATTAATTGAAAAATTCATGCAAAGGGAAATGTACCTTTCCTACACCTGGCTATACCCCTCTCGCACAAGTTTGCAAGATCCAACAGAACCCATTTACTGCCTTCATCCATTGCAACTTCTACCCTAGAAGAATAAAAAAATATAGTCTCATCATCAAACATCGCAAGTTCAATGACTTCTCTCCATAATTTAATGTACACATAACCTTTAATCTCTCCAAAAGCAGTGACCTGAATGCATATAAAAAAATTTTCTAGGCAGTGACCAAGCTTCCATCATACTTAATCCTATTCCATATTCTCTCCAATGATGAAAAAAAAATATAACATAAGTTCACACTTATATTATGAACATGTATAAATAGATAGTAAGGTTTAGCCAACATACCTGATGAAATGTAGACTCCAAACAATCCTTCATTTCTAAACGATGTAGTTTATGTCTAAGAAGCTTCTGAAGAACCCATTTTCTAATATGTAATCATTTTCATATCTAAATGTGAAGCCTCACCCCACAATCTCACCAATGTAACCCCACGCATAGTATTCGAGTGCAAATAGAACTACGACTCCAACATCCTCTACTTTCAACTCCTGCATGTTTTTCAATTTCTGCTTCAGAAGGTCCACTTCCTTCTAGAATGATTCATATCAGCCAGGAATGCTTTGAAAGCTCATTGAATTTATACACAGTAGTTGGTTCCTAGATATATTTCTTGTTCTGCTCCAATAGTTGACAATAATAGGTACTACCATACTTTGTTACAAACTGTGAAGCCACAGTTTCCTTGTTCTATAGTTGAACAAAATTTGAATCCATGTCCTCTGAAGGGATATTAGTGATATGCTGACTCGAACAGAACCCAACAATCTATTGATGCGATGAAATGTAGAGTAATATAGGGCTCCACCGTGCTCCTCGAAGGTAGTGGAGTTAATAATCTATCTATAAATGTCTGCGAGGGATATCTCTTGTCAAAGAACGACTTGGTATATCTCAAACCTTAACACTAATCTTCTTCGAAAAGCTCAAAATAAAGACACTGAAATACCCTAATGTTTTTCAATATCAATGATATAGTTGATGCAGAATGCATGGATCTATTCGAAGTCGAGTTTCAACTATCGAATCCCACAAACGGGATGAGATTGGGTGCCAAAGCTTGGGAGTTAGCCTTCACTTGGTTATGCTTAAAGTTGAAGACCTACACAACACCGCCTCAGATACTGTGCACTTCTCTCAACTCGGTATCAATATATTCCGAAATGCTAAGTGTTCTGAAATGATTCAAGACAAATTTATTTGAAAAGTGCTTGAAATTTGAAAAATTTCCCACAAAATTGTTTGAGAAGCCTTTTAAATTTGAAAAGTGCGCCATCATTGTGGGAAAATGACTCTCCCAATAAGTAATAATGAAACAATCTTTCAGGAAGTACAGATAACTAACCAATGGTGGTTGAACTAGATGTGAGAAAATGAAGAAGGAAATGAGGAGTTGCAAAAAGATATTAGCGAGGAATGGAGTAGTGAAGTGAGGATGAGAGAGTTGCAGAATTTGAATGGGAAAGGTGAGTTTTCCAGAGAATGGTTGTGAAACAAATGGTTGATGATAAAATATAGATCAATAAGGAGTAGTATGCAAGGCACCTCAATGAGGTATGATTAACACACTAGAGTGGGTTTACAAGATGTATGTGATTACAAAGTTACAAGTTGGATGCAATGTAGAATTAGATTGTGGATGAGAAAGAATCAATTGAACTAACGAGAAACCATGTCCTAAGGCCAACAAAAGAATCAAATGAACTAATGGGAAACCATATCCTAAGGCCAACATATGTGTACCAACTATTAAGGGAGGACGAGAACCTAGTAGTGGGCATGTCTCTAGACAATAGCAAAGTTGGAATTGTACCAACCCCACCCCTTATGCTTCTTAAATACAGTTAGGTAACACCTAGCTTATTAATAATGGTTCAATCCCAACAGTGTTACCGATGAAATAGGTAACCGCACTGTTACCTACATTTTTTTGGTAGCATAAAAAGCACCCAATTTTGAAAAGTGGTAATGTAGAATCACCTTTTTTTTTTGGAGCACATTTTCAGCACTCTAATATTTTTATTTATGAAGTATGAATATTTGTTTTAAAATGTTAGTGATTTTCATGCTAATTTTAAAACGTATTGATGCAGCATCAACTTTTTTTTTTTAGAGCGGTGATTTTCATGCTAATTTTGAAATGTATTGATGCAGCATCAACCTTTTTTTTTTAGAGTGGTGATTTTCATGTTGGTAATAAAACACAAAACTTAGATAAAAAATATATATATATAAAAACAATAAAAATGTAAAAAAAAAAAAAAACAAAAAACAAAAAACTCGTAAAAATAAAAAATTTAAACAAAAATAAATAAATAAACAAAAAAAAAAAACAAAAATATTCGAAAATTATATCAAAAGAAATGACAAAATTTGAAAAAAAAACACATAATTTAAAGAAAAAAAACAAAAATTAACCCAAAAAAAAAAAAAAAACATCAAAAACATTTTTTTCTAAGTTATTAAAAAAATCCATATAATTAAAAAAAAAATTTAAAATAGAAAATTTAAAAATAATTTAAATTACAAAATTAAAATTTAGATAAAAAAAATAAAATACAAAAAAGAAAAAATTAAATTTAAAAATTTAAATTAAAATAATAATAATAAGAAGAAAAAAAATACAAATTTTAAAATTAACAAAAAAACAAATTAAAAAAAAAAAACAAAATTTAAAATTGAAAAAGAAAATTAAAATAAAAGAATTAAAATAAAAAAAAACTATCATTAAAAAAGAAAAAAAAAAAGAAAAAAACCACTTGCAAATAATTAAAAACAAATATCCATAAATTTAATGGTTTTTTTTTAAATGAAACAATTTATAAATTTTAAAAATGAAAAACTAAATAAACTAAAAGATTAAACAAAAAAATTAAATTAAATTAAAATTTAATAAATTTAATAAATAAATTTTAAATTTTACAGAATAATTAATATAAAATATTAAATTAAAAAAAAAAATAAAAAAAATAAAACAATTTAAATTTAAAATAAAAAATTTGAATTAAAAAACAAATAGTTTTAAATTTTTTGAATTTAAAAAAAAAAAAAATTGATCGTGGTGGTGCCGCCAATTGGCCTCCCGCCCTGGTGGCGGCGGAGGCCGACCACTAGGTGGGAGGCCGATTCTGAGAATCGCCCTCCCGCGGCGGGATGCCAATTATGGGAATCGCCCCCCGCGGCGGGATGCCAATTATGGGAATTGCCCTCCCGCGGCGGGAGGTCGATTCTGGGAATCGCCCTCCCGCGGTGGGAGGCCGATTCCGGGAATCTCCCTATCGCGGCGCAGGAGGCCGATTTCGGGAATCGCCCTACTGCGGCGCGGGAGGGAATCGACCTCCTGCGCCGTGGGAGGCTGATTCTGGGAATCGCCCTGCCGCAGCGCGGGAGGCTGATTCCGAGAATCGCCCTGAAGCCGATTCCGGGAATCGCCCTCCCGCGACCGGAGGCCGATTCCGGGAATCGCCCTCCCACAGTGGGAGGGCAATTCCCACCGGCCGGCCGCGGAGGGCAGACACCCGCCTCCACCACGGCTGGCCTCCACCGCCTACTCGGGCGAGAGGTCAATATTGCCACCACGATCAAAAAATTCTTTTTTTTTTTTTTTAATTTTTAATATTTTTTTCTTTAATTTGATTTTTTTTAAATTTTTTTTTTTTAAATTCAAAAAATTTAATTTAATTTAATTTTTATATTTGAAATTTAATTTGTTTTAAATTTTTTTTTTTTTTTTTTTCTAAATTTTGTTAATAATTTTTATTAAATTTTGTATATATATTTTTTTTATTTAATTGATTTTTTTAATTTTTTCATATTTTTTATTATTATTAAATTTTATGTTTTGTTTTTCATTTAATTTTTAAAAATTTAGTAAATTTTGTAATTTTTTTTTTAATTTATTTGAATTTAATACTTTTTTTTTAATTTTTTAATTTTTTATTATTAATTTTTTAATTACATAAAATTTTTATATTTTTTTTATTTCAATTAAAATTGTGTATTTAAAATTAGTTTTTTTTAAGTTAAACTTAATATTTTCAAATTAATTTGTTTTTATTTTTATTTTTTATTTAATATATTTTATTTAATATATTTTTTTCAATTTTTCAATTTTAATTGATTTTTAAAGTTTTTTAATTTTTTTATTTTAACAATGTTTTTTTTCTCTATATTTAAAATTTATTTTTTATTTCAAAATTTATTTTTTATTCATTTATTTATTAAAATTATAATGTTTTTTTTAATTTAATTTGTTATTTTTATATTAACATTTTTTTTTAAAAATTTAATAAAATCTAATATATATTTTTAATATATATATATATATATATATATATATATATATATATATATATATATATATATATATATATATATATATATATATATTATTTTTTATAATTTAAATTTAATATTTTTATTGTATTTTATTTTTCATTTTTTATTTTTAATTAATTTTTCATTTTTTTATTTTTAATTTCAATAATGTTTTTTTTATTTTAAAGTTTTAAATTTATTAAAATTTAATATATTTCTTTAAATTTAATTTTTTATTTTAAAATTTAGTTGAATTTTTTTCTAATTTAATAAACATTTTCTTTTTGTTTTTTAAATTTAATTTCTATATTTAATTTTTTATAATTTCTTTCCTTTTTTAACTTTTTTTTTTTTTTTTAATTTAATATTTTGTTTTTGTTTTTATTTTTATTTTTTTTATTTCTATATATTTTGAAATTTTAATCTTTAATTTTATTTTTTATTTTTTTTCTTAAATTTATGTTTTTTTTAATGTTTAAATTAAAATTTTTATTTTGTTTTAATTTTTATTTTTTTATTCCTATATATTTTTAAATTTTAAGCTTTAAAATGTTTTTGTTTTTTAAATGTATTTTTTTCTTAAATTTTAGGTTTTTTTTAATGTTTGAATTTTAAAAATTAAAAAATGTTATTTCTATTTTTAAAAATGTCAAAAATATGACACAAATTTTTTTTTTTGTTATTCCAGCATCAACTGGTTTTGTTTTGAGGGTGTTTTTTCAATCCTTTTTTCAAGAAACAATTTTATTTTTAGCATAATTTTATAAAATGTTGAAATTTGACCTTAAAAAAAAACCAAGTGCGTTCTGGAATACACTTTTTTTGTTTTCGGGGTGTTTTTTCATGTTTTTTGAGTCTTTTTGGGTTAGAGTTCCCGTTTTGAGGTCAGGTTTCCTATTTAATCGGTAACAACGTTTCCCACCTAGTAGTTAGCTTATTGATGGAGGAACAATAATAATTAGAGGAAGTTGTCTTAACAATAGTGAAAGTTTGAATATTAAGAGTAGAACAATTGTGAGTTTTAGTTATTTAGAGAAAAAAACAAAAGTTTCATGAGTTTTAGTACCTATGATGCTTTGAATTATAACCTAGGAGCATGTAAGAGAAATAATATTAGATTGATGTAATATTTAAAAAAAGTAGTCATATGTAAATGCTTTGGAAAAATACATAATGGTTCTCATACATCGATATAAAACAAACCCTAAAAATGTCATTCTTAAACTCTCTTGTGTAGTTACTTGATGCCATTCAAGTAGAATATCACAATTACTTATGTTAGTAATGGTGAGATCATATTTTTTTTTCTCTTAAAGGAACACTTTCTAGTCATGAACCCCATCAAGCATAAATCATCCTAACATATACCTTTGAAGTAATATAAATCATCTTATGATATCCGCAAAAGAATTATCACCCATAGGCTTGGTGATGGTGTAAGGATCATATCAAAGTGGTATGAGCTTCTTATGGGAGTTTGTCAATTTCTATTTATGGAAGTCGAACCATAATTTGTCACCAACCTGGGACTTATGTGGAACCCAATGGATTGTGTATCTACTTGTACTTGGGGTTGGCAACTTTCTACAAAATATCATTAACTTGGTGTTGAATTTGTTGGATACGTACCTAAAAATTGGTTGCTTTGCTTACGTCGTTCAAAGTATGTGAGGTATCTTGATCATGTATTATTCCATCAATATAGCTAATCAATTTGTTCCAATTGTTGGGACCTAGAGCACACCTGAAATGGCTTGTGGCTAATAGAAATATGAAGAGTTATGTTAAATTTATGTTGAAAATATGGAAGGCTTTCAACACGTGTATGTTGATGCTCACAATTGTATACTCTAAGTATATCTACAATAATAATATTGACTATTTATTTATCAATCTAGGGATGGAAGGAAATGGATTTGGTCAAACTTGATGTCCATCGTGGACCAAATATTAAACCATAAAATATTGAGGAACCTACTATCCCTATCAGGAAATATGGTGTTTGGCAACCCAAAATGAACCAAATTATGCTTGAAGAAGATCTTATGACTAGGTTTTGTGATGACAATCTTCTTACAAGGTGCCAAAATGGGTCGAGAATTAGGGTTTAAGGGGTTAATGGGTATAGGGGGTTAAATGGGTTACTAAAGGAAAACAAAAAGTTATTACAAAAGGGGAACATTTGCCTTTCAAAACTAGGTTTGTTGAAAGCACACATATGCTCAAAATACTTTGTAGCTAATGTTTTACCTTTAATTGACAAATGTGTTTAAAGCATCTTTAGTGAGGAACATGTCTTTTAAAATATGTATATTTTTGCACATAATACTCAAGATAGTGAATTAAATGTATGAGTCATCCTTGCCTCACTTTGAAGCCTAGTATGAACACATCAATCACAAGTGAGGGATTTTGGAAGTTTTGATCTTAGGCATTCATCATTTTTGAATATTCCTAAACCCAAGGTCATCTTTCCCTCAAGCCTTTCTTGGAGATTCCTTATTTCGCTTCTAAAACAAACAACCTATTATCTATTCCTCTTCTTTGAAAGGGTATTGGAAATCACATTGTGTGTCGTTATTGATCTCACCATTCTAGTGATTTCCCTATACCAAAACTCCTCCCATCAGTGAATGTTCATAAGGAGCAGGGGACATTGAATGAGGTGACAGTGGGTCCTTGTCCCATTGTTTCCACTTGATCTAGTCGTAGTCCCTTTGGAACTCCTCCTAGGACCCTTGCTAAATTAAGCATTAACATTTTTCAAAAACAAGTATAAAGCAGATGGCTCACTTGAAAATAATAAAGCTAGGCTTGTGGCAAAAGGTTTTTCACAAAAAGAAGGGGTCGATTATGAGGAGAATTTTTCCCCCATATAAAAATGGGCTACCATATGGACACTCTTCGCCCTAGAAACTCAAAAAGTTTTAAAGTCCGTCAAATGGATGTAAGAACTGCTTTCTTGAATGGAGATATGAAAGACATGTTTTTGTGTCCCAACCAGAAGGATTTTTTGTGAAGGGTTAGGAACATAAAGCATGCAAGCTCTTAAAATCCTTGTATGGATTCAAGCAAGCACCACGAGCCTCGTATAATTAACGGTTACGGTAATAGGGAGTTAGGGGTTAGAGTTTTAGGGTTTAGGGGTTAGGGGAATAATGAGTTAGTGGTTAAGGGGTTAGGGATTGGGGGCTTAGGGTTTAGGGGATTTAGGCGCATTTAAGGTTTAGGGAAATAATGATTTAGTGGTTAAGGGATTATGGATTGGGATTAGGGGAATAATGAGTTAGTGGTTAAGGGGTTATGGATTGGGGGTTAGAGGATTTAGGCGCATTTAGGGGTTAGGGGAATAATGAGTTAGTAGTTAAGGGATTAGGGATTGGGGGCTTAGGGGTTAGGAGATTTAGGTGTAGTCAGGGGTTAGGTAATAATGAGTTAGTGGTTAAGGGATTAGGGATTAGGGGCTTAGATGTTAGGGTATTTAGCATTTAAGGATTTTAGGGTTAGAGGTGAGGGGTTAATGGGTTATGGGTTAAGCATTAACGATTTAGTGGTTTAGGGGTTAAGGGGTTAAGGGTTTAGGTGTTGGTGGTTTAAGGGGTTAAATGGGTTAGGGTTTTAGGGCTTTAGGGGGTTAAATGGGTTAGGGGTTGGAAATTAGGGTTGAAGGGGTTAGGGGTTAATGGTTTAGAGGTTTAGAGGTTTAGGGTTTAGGGGGTTAAATGGGTTATGAGTTTTGGGGTATAGGGGGTTAAATGGGTTAGGGGTTGGGAATTAGAGTTTAAGGGGTTAGGGGTTAAGGCTTTAGAGGTTTAAGGTTTCAGGGTTAAATGGGTTAGGGGTTTAGAGGTTTAGGGTTTATGGGGTTAAATGGGTTAGGTGTTGGGAATTAGGGTTTAAGGGGTTAGAGGTTTAGTGTTTAGGGGGTTAAATGGGTTAGGGGGTTAGGGGATTCAACAATTAAGGATTTTAAGGGTTAGGGGGTTAAGTATGGGTTAGGGTTTCAAGGGTTTAGGGGGTTAAATGGGTTGGGAGTCGAGAATTAGGGTTTAAGAGGTTATATGTTTAGGGTTTAGGGGGTTAAATGGGTTAGGGGCTTAGGGGTTAAATGGGTTAGGGTTTAAGGGTTTAGGGGTTATGGGTTAAGGTTTTATAGGTTTAGGGTTTATGGGTTTAGAGGTTTAGGGGGTTAAATGGGTTAGGGGTCGGGAATTAGTGTTTAAGGGGTTAGAGGTTAAGGGTTTAGAGGTTTAGGGTTTAGGGGGTTAAATGGGTTAGGGGTTTAGGGGGTTAAATGGGTTAGGGGTTTAAGGGGTTAAATGGGTTAGGGGTTGGGAATTAGGGGATTAAGGACTATAGGGTTCTCAGAAAACATCTTTACTTTTGGGTATGTGTTATATTATTTCCACGATTAATCCCATGCACTGTACGTTGTGTCGGGAGCAACAAGGGGGTCATAGGGGAGACCCACTCATGGGCGGACCCACCCATGGTTTTTTTCATGGGTTTGCACATGGTTTTGGGGGATGATGGTTTTCGGCCCCTAGTGTTTTGTAGATCCGGTCAAGGGAACTACGGTTATGTTCTAATCCAGGGTTAATGGATTGGGGTTTATGTATTCTTCGGCATGTATATATATGTGTTGTAACATTGAAAGGAATATAATGAAAAATCAAGCTATTTGTCCCAATGTGGGATCCAGGGGAAAATCTCTGTGTATATCTGTTTTATGTTTTATGCTCACGCTATTGTTTATTTTCTGTTTTTAAGATTCTTTTGTAGATAATTTCTTTACTGGATTAAAACCTACTTTTAAAACACACCCTATATATTTAAAATAAACTGTCGCTATTGTGACACTAGTTGACCAAGTAAACTTTGAATTTTTTGGTATACCGACACACACAACATGGACGTCGCTATAGTGATGTTGTATTCTATTACTATCGCTATTGCGACACCCTAGCCAGGTGGGTTGCAATAGCGCCACTTTTTCATAGTGTCGCAAGAGTGACATAGTCTCCATAGGGGTCGGAAGAGTGACAATGCGTGGCAGGATTAAAAAAATTGAGAAAAATGGGGAACTTTCCGACAATACGTCAAAACTCTTGAAACTAAAGTGTTGGAAAATTGACAATATGTATTAGTGAATGTTTGGTAATGTAAGGTTTTCCATGACCTGGTACGATATATAACAAGGAGGAGGATGCAAGAAGGGGGTTATAGTGATGGCATATGGAATAAATGATGAGTTGGTGGTGACGATATTTGTAGTATCAGTCTCTGGTTCTTAAGTCGTTTCAATGATTTATGAACTCATCATGCACACCACAACTCCTGTAGGTGCTAGATATTCTCCTATTAATACAGGAGGTTCTCGTGGATAAGTTATGAGGAGAGTGGATGGATTGAATTGAATGAAATAAAACTCTATGTATGTGGTGACCACCTTAGTATAAGAATATACCAATGCTAGTATGCCATCAAGGGCGGTTACATATTTTTCCTCATAATATGCGAGTTTGTAAATAGTAATGATTTTCCCGTCATGGGGGACCATCATTACTCTAAATACAGAGGATGCTACCGCAGTCATTCGGTACATGTAACTCTATCTAAGAAGGATGTTATAGTCTAGTTATGCATCCAAGACTTAAATTTCAATGAGCACGGTCCTTCTAGGAAGATGTAATCGTACGTATTGAAAAAGTTCTACTAGGGCAGATGGGCGCCCATCATATAATCTGAGCATGATGTCAAATTGTTTTACTTCTAGTGATCCTAACTTCTGCCAAGTTGTTTTTGACATGATACATGTGGATTCTCCTCCATCCACGATGCAATGATGAATGATGATGTTCTGGAATGAAACAGGGATTTGAAAAGCAACTAGAGAAGGAAGATGAGGGCTTAATTTGTTTAGGTCAAAGACCATTAAGCGAGAATCAAAGGGGTCGATCATGCCTAATGTGAAAAGTAAGGATTTCCATTGGGCCAAGCAAGATTGCACGACTTTTAATGTTTACATAGCTTAGGGAGACTAAGCCAAATTGTCCACTTTGTTGTAACTATGAGCATATTTTGAATTATGTCTTGCGCCTCATGGTACCTTTTACCATTTTTTGCATTGGTTCAATCGGTACCCTAGAGATGGATAAACTCTTGTGCTCGTACCTGCTGGGTTGGTATCTGGGGGAGCTTCATAATTTTTGTTTCACGTTTGCAAGAAAAATTCTTCTCTTACCATGAATATGTCATGATTGTTTTGAGTTTTTCCTCGAGAATTGTTTTGCGGGGGTGGTTGATGTTGTTGAGTTAATCACTCCTTGGTGGGGAAAAGGTTCTTGAATGACTAGAGGTTGTTGTTTTTTCCCCCCTTGTCCCATATTTCCCTTAAGTCTCTTCAACTCAGGGAAATCAAGATAATGGTGGGTGTAATGAACATACTCCCCACATATGTCACAAGAATGATTGGTCCTTAGACTAGTCATCATTTTTTGCCTCTTAAAGTTGTTGGTTGGTTCCTGGTTTTGATTTCGGTTGGGGTTTGCCCCAGTCTATGATCACGGTGGGCGCTACTGATTTCTGCCCTCCTGTTCAGGGGCTCCCTTTGGTATGCTCTTTGGTTTTTTCCTAGAAACATTCAGGGGGTTATTATTATTCTTCTGCTCATAAGGCAGTTGTTGTTGAGCTTGGGATGGTTGCACTAAATTAAACCCCACATTGTTTTGCGCTGGTGATATATTTTGTTGTTGTGTGGGAAAAAGAGAGTAATGGTTTCCTTATCCCTAACTAGCGTATGCATTCTGAGACGACTCTCTTACATCGATGTTCCTAGATGATTATTGATTTTTCTGAGGGGGAGGGTATGGTCCTCCCTGTTGGGGATGATATTACCTATTAGTCGCATTTTGCAACGGTGCGGGTTGAATAGGGTAGTATCCCGAATGTGATACATTCTACGAGGAATAATACCTTTGATCAAAAAAAAAATATTGAGGATACTGGTGACTATTTTTATGTTGAGTTTTGGCTAAGGACCCTATCAATTCGTCAATAGTATTTGACGCGCTTGGTAATTCTCTGTAAGTTTTTAGGCGTAGGGAATTTGGAAGGATATGACAGATATATCCAGACTGGGTGTATATGAGCTCTAGATTCTTGGATTTACTGTTGGAATCTTCCTCGTTACATGGGGATTGTGTTTCCACATATTTTGAAATTTCAGTTGTGAGTATTTTCAAAAATAATTCTATGGGAACTCTATTGTTGAGATCGGCTTTGCACAAGCTATGATGTATTCGCCATTCGTGGATATGGTCCGATATATGAATAGCGGATGTTTGCCTGAAATGGGTGAAGAGTTCCATTCCTGAATATTCATGATGAACCTGAACTTGGAAAAAGTGAGGAACATTGTTGCTATGGCGCTAAAAGTTCCATGTGACATAGACGGTTGGTCAACATACCATTTCGCTATAGGCCTTGTAAGGGTGCATTGATATAGTCGTAGTTGAATGGTATCATCTATGATACTGTTCAATGAAAACCATAGGCGAAAAGTAATGATATGGTTTCCTGGGTATTCTGCCTGATTTCCTTCAAATTTTGGAATGTATGAAGGGAGCTTAGTGAGCATAAGTAGCCAATTAAGGTCATGGTTAATAGGGTTATTTGTTAACTTTCTTAGATTTTGTAGATTCAATGAAGCTAAGAAAGGTAATTTCATGTTGAACACCATCGTATGGTGATGCTGAACAGGTATCTGAAAAGCGGTCCTCTGTTGAGATGTTTGAGGAATAGTACCCTGGTGGGTGTTCTAGGGAGTGGTATGAGTGCTCCCCAAAGGGGTAGCATTTGGTGGCCCTTGCGGGGTTGTGACTGGTGTGATGACTGGTAACCCTTGGGGGGTTCTGATTAAAGTCACCTCGATAAAGGAAGATAATATAATAGTGGCAATGTGACATCCTCTACACCTAAATGGTAGGAAGCCAGACACTCCTCACGACAATGGTGGGAGGTTTATGAAACACCTAGATCGAAGGGGAGTTGTTGGGTCCCCTATGGTGTCGATTTTGTTTGTAACTTTGAAGGGGGGCATATTTTTATCAATGCAATATAATAAAATAAATAAAACAAAGAAAAAATGGAAAGGTAATTTTACTTTTGATTAAGCTATGTGATCAATCAAACAAAAAATGTTTTTGTTTGTTTGTGTATGACAAAAAATCCTATGTAGACCTGATCGTATTTACCACTATCAAAGTAACTGGGCCTTGTAGAGATATATTTTGATGGGTACTGGGACCAATGTCCCGAAAGAACCAGCGATGCCTTCTAACAATTGAAGAATCAACCAAGGTAATGGAAATCATGATCTAGTGTTGTCTGCACCGTCACCTATAAGGAAGGGATGCCCTAAATTTTGGCCACTAAAGTACCTTTGTCCCACATGAGCATTCGAGTCTTTAGCTTCTTTGTAGTCAGTTACCAGTACCGAGCACTAGATGGGTCAGGTATCCCCAAAGAGTACCGCACACACTAGACCTAAGCCAAAACCCCTCTGAATTGGTTCTATGTAATGATTGGGAAATATTTTCCGTGGGCTGATTGAATTATTTTAAGCACCTTAAAAAATTAACTTCCATGTTTCAAAATGTAACATGCCATCGCAGCTTATTGAATGCCTACCCCCAATGGTCCTAACCTGAACTATAATTTCTTTTGTGGCCCCTATGGGGAGAATTTAGTGGGTTCAAGTTATGATTGTGTTTTAGGAGTCTTAATTTTCTTTAGGGTGTGAAATTGTAAGCAACTATAAGCTAAGAATAAAAGAACCAAAAACCAGATTCCTTTTAATGCAAATATTACCGATGCATTTGTGTGTGGTTTATGTGAATAATGAAAAATGTGATAAGATGCATATATGAGATGATCCTTTACTATGTCCCTCTATTACAATATGTGTTTTGATTGTTCCTTGCAAACAATTGAAATTATTTGCAGATAATGGGTTGCTTACACTTCTCCTATTTAGACTATGTGCAAATAAAAGGGAGATGAAAATTCAAAGTTATTTGAGAAAATTTTCATATGAAAACCCAGGTTCACCAAGAGGTGCAAGGGAAGCAGTGATCCAGGTGGATATTGGTGGCACCTACCTATTCCACTTGGGGCCCCACACTATTTCTTTTAGTTTTTCATTTTCCCTAATTATAGGATAGTTTACTATTTTAAGCAGTTTTTCGGGTCATGAACTTCTGGAGCCGTTTTGACGGCCTAAACGCTGTTTTTTGGGAAAAATGGCAGCAATATGGGTCATAGATTAATGTTACTCACTAAAAAGTTGTAGTCCTCAGATATATATTTCTAACGAGGTATTAAGCGCGTCAAATGAATATTGTATGCCAAAGTTACGTCCTAGGGAAGTTGATGTACCAATTTACCCAAACGAGGCCCGTAGTTTTAGCGCTTCATCTCCTAGGGTTAGGTTTTTTGATGTTTAGGGTTTTCGATTCTTTCTCAGTAATAAATATGCCCTCGAGCTTCATTGTAAAATAGTTCAGAGGCCTGTAGCCACCACATCTCTTCTCATAGATAAGCTACCAGCGCCCTAGCTAGTTTATTTCCATTATGTCTGTAAACAAATTTCAATTCTTTGAAATTAATGAAATGAAGTGTTATTTTCGCTCCATTTTTCAATTTATGGTTATATGTGTATTCTGTTGCATTCCTGCATAAATACATATCAGTGGTATCAGAGCAGTCTTCTCTTTATCGATCCTTCTTTGCATGTCCCCAATGAGGTCGGGGTATAAGGAGTTAAAGTTGGATCTGTTTGAACCTTTGCAAGATCAGCCTTGCAAACCTCGACGACCGTTCATGGGGGACGAAAAGAAAGATGAGGGAGAAGGAGATACTATAAAAATATTTCTCAAGGAGGCCCTCAAAAAACAAAGGAATGCGATGATGTATAACATTTCCTATATCCTTTAATGACTGCCCGCCGACGACGCATCTACATCCAATAGCCACTCTGGAGGCACAACTCCTTTTAAGGTACAAGTAAAATTTTACATTCCCATATTTGAGGGCAAAATAGATGCAGAAATCATAGATAGATGGTTGAATCTATTAGAAGGATATTTCTCGTTTCATGGATTTTCCGACTGGGAAGATTATTTTTGCACTCCTCAAAGCTACCCCGCATGTCAAGGACTGGTGGGAAACCTACTATGAGAAAGAGGAAGAGGGGGAACCCTATTTGTTCTCGACCGTACCCACTTAGAATTCTTTCGGAGATGCCATCAAGGAACAATATTATCCTGTGGGGAGATATGAGGACAAGTACATACAATGGAATACGCTACAGCAACAAAGGGATCAAGATGTGCATGAGTTGACGAATATGTTCCATACCCTACGCACAAAGTTGGGTATCAAAGATTCAGAGAAACATTTGGTGCTGAAGTACCACAGTTGTCTGTACATATACATTCAGGAGGAAATGGAGTTCGTCGACATATCCTCACTTGGTACGACATACCGGTATGCTACCAAGTTTGAGCAGAAATTCAAACAGAAGAAGGGAGACTTTGGATCTGCGAATCAAAATCAAGGGAAAGGTGCCCCCAAACAACAAAATAAAGGATAAAGGCGAGGCATGGTGGCCCAAGATAACCCAATGAAGCCACAAGAAAATAAAACACCTCGAAGATGAAGAAGGACACATGAAAGTGGTGTGAGTTCCATAAGAGCTCCACTCACAACACAAGTGAGTGTCGGGCCAAGTAGTCACTGGTGGCCGGGATGAGGGATTCTGAGTCAAATGCATGCTCTGACTCTGAATTAGAACCTGATAAGGGGAATGAAAAAAGGGAAGCAGATTATTGATGTGGATCCCAACGCCACCATTGCCACTACAAAGATCTAGAAGGAGGAACCGAAATATATAGAGGAGGAGGAGCATCTCTTCCACTACCATATGTGGGTAAAGGGTTCCTCACTATAGTTCATTTTCGACAGTGGGAGCCAAAATAACCTCATTTCAGTAGAGGTTGTGAAGTGGTTGGGATTTAAGACCACAACACACCCACAACCATACACCATCGGGTGGCTTCACCAAGGACAAGATCTCCACATCAGCGAGCAGTGCCTCCTTCCCTACAGCATCAAGCCCTTCACGGATGAGGTATTATGTGACATTGATCCTCTTGATGTTTGTGATGTATTATAGGCCAACCATACTGGTGGAAGTGACATGTTGTGTATGAGTCTCGACTTCACACTGTTATTGTTACTTTGGGAAATAATTTGTACAGAATACCAGAGGTACCACCACCTGTGGCTATCTCTTTGGTTACTGCAAAACAGTGCAGTAAGCTCATTTACAAAACCGAGAATTTTTTTTTCCTGATGATCCACCCCTAGGGAAAGAAGAAGACTATGGCCATGACCTCCAGATAGGGCTCCTTCGCATGACAACAACAAATGGAAAAGGTTATGGAGGAGTACATGGATATCTTCACCTCACCCACATGGGTGCCTTTGCACTACCAAGTCAAGTGCCCCATCGATTTGACCCCAGGTGCACCGCTACCCAAAGGAACGATCTATCGATGCTCCGTTATGGAGAATGATGAAATCTAGAGGCAGATTTAGGAGCTTCTGCAGAAACGTCGCATCCAGCCGAGTTCATCACCCCGTGGGAGACTGATCGTGTTGGTGTAGAAGAAGGATGGGACATGGAGACTCTGTATTGACTATCAGGCGCTGAACAAGATCACTATCTGGAATAGGTACCCGATCCCACATATTGATGACATTCTAGATCAACCTAAAGTGGTGAAATATTTTAGAAATATCGACTTGAAGTCCGGGTATCACTAGGTACCAATCAAACCCTATGATGTGTGGAATGTTGATTCAAAGGCAAGGAGGGCCTTTTTGAATGACTGGTCATGCCTTTCAGGTTGACGAATGATCCCAAAACCTTCATGAGGCTGATGGACTACATATTGCAGCCATTCACCAACTCATTTGTATTATTGTACTTGGATGACATCCTGATCTTTATCCAGAATTGGGAAGAGCACCTCCACCACATCCAACAGATCCTCCAAACACTGCGGCAACACAAGTTGTGTGCCAAGTTGGAGAAGTGCACTTTTGGCATAACCCAAGTTCAATATCTTGGAGACGCTATTGATGAACGGGGAGTGCATGTGGATCTAACCAAGATCCAAGTAATTTGGGATTGGCCGGCCCCAACCACTCTAAGAGAGCTTTGCAGCTTTCTGGGTCTTGCTAATTTCTATCGTAGGCTTGTGTTGGGATTCTCTCATATCACTTGGCCCTTGAGTCAAGTCACTAAGGGAGGAGAAAAAGAAAAATGATTTTGGTTGGAATCTCAACAGAACACGTTTTTAGAATTGAAACATTTCCTTTGATCTGCCCAGTGCTCACATTACGAAACTTGCAACAACCATTTGAGATCCAGACATATGCCTATGACTATGTTATTAGGGCAGTTCTTACTCAACAGGGGCATCCAGTGGCATATCACAGTGAGACATTGTCCGACACAGTATACAAGTTTCCCACTTATGACAAAGAAATGTATTTGATTGTGCCGGCTTACCGCCAATGGAATCATTACATTTTGGGGAAGGAAATAGTCATCCACATAGACCACCAATCCCTGTAGTTCATACAGACACAAGGGAAGTTGCAGAATGATTGCCATTAGAACTAGTCCACATATCTGCAACAATTTCATTTGAACATCAAGTATAAGAAGGGCAACACCAATAATGTTGCATATTGCCTCAGCCAACCACTGATCTTGGAGATAACCACCGTTCTCAAATCTTGTGGGCACAAGACTTCTGATTGACTGCTTCTCTACAAGAGTGATCCAGAATTCGGCCACACATGCAAGACACTCTTGGAGGGTACGCAGGTTCCAAATTTTCAACTCCAGGATCCACTTATATGTCACCTGGGACACCTTTGTGTTCCTTCAAGCGAGTGTGGTAAGATGATTTGGGAAGCACACTATAGTCAAGTTGGTGGGCATTTTGGGGTCGAGAAAACAATGGAAGTACTGTAAAAATATTTCTATTGGATGAAACTTCGACAGGATGTTGGGAAGTACATCAGATCCTGCACTGCTTACACCATTTCCAAACCAACCATCAAGAAGCAAAGCCTCTATACTCCGCTACCTACCCCTAGTCAACCTTGGGAATCCATCTCCATGGATTACATGTCGGGACTTCCATCTGATAAGCATGGAAACGACTATGTTTTCATGGTCATTAACAGATTCTTGAAGATATCCATTATGTCGGCCTGCAAGAAGAATATCACAGAAGGAGCAACTGCTAAAGTCTTCTTTGAACAAGTGTGGGTGAACTTTGGGATCCCATGGTCTATCATCTTAGATCGGGACAACAGGTTCCTCAAAAAATTTTGGTCAAGCCTCTAGTCAATGTTGGACACCAAGCTCACCAAGTCCACAACTTTCCATCGCCAAACTGATGGCCAGACAGAGGTTGTCAACAGGATGATTGTACACATTCTGTGCATGTAAAATTCAAAGCATCCACGCACATGGGATGTTGAAGATTGCAACAAGAAACAGTGAAGGAGGCATCCTGAAACATCTTTCCTGATCCTAGTTGGAAAGTGATCTCCAAAACTAGGTGGGGGGCCACACAGGTGATTTTTGTCGCCAAATCTATTTTTAGACATATGGATCATGGTCTATGAGTTGCAGGATGCTATTTATGGATGATTGGTCATGTTGGTAAAAATAGATGGACCTCTATTTTTTAGACATTGGGCGGAATCTATTTTTAGACTGCTGGGCTAAAAATAGAACAGTCAAATATTATTAACCCTTAATAATATTTAGACTATAAACATTATCTTTTCCTCTTGGAGCACTTCAGTTTGATGCTTGGATGTGGCACATGTAGCTGACAGAAGGAAATACACTTTTCCTAAGGGTTAGTTGAGCTATTACATGGTTGACTTCAGTTAGAACTCATGTGGCAGAGTTTGGTGGAGTTGATGAGACAATTGGTGGAGTTGTGTTCGGTTTAACTTAGTTGAACTAGTTGTATTTAGTCTAACTGATAAATACACTAGTGATGAGTGGTGTAAATTAATTATTAATTAATTCACTAATTATTAACTCATAAATCAACTAAAGAATACATCAGTTAACTGCAATGCATGGACAGTTCAGTGGAGACCAGTGTTAGAGGTGGGTGAAAGGGTGAGTGTGGCTATCAGTTGTGACTATACTGGTGCATGAGATTTTCACACACATTGATTGAGATTTCCAATGAGGATTGCGCAGTACAAGCCAAGGGGATTCAAATTTGGATCTCATTCATTCTCATCTTGGATTGCGCAGTAGAGGCAGGCAGACTTGTGGAGGAGATTTGAACCCGTGACTTGTTCATCTTCCGTGCTAGTTTGTGTGTAGCATGTGATATAGTGCTGAGAGCTATGAGAGATTTGTGCTATGTATTGTTACATGTTCTCTATCATTATATTATACAGATAGTTGGGGGTTTTCAGCTATTGCTTTCCCCATTACATACTGTGTTGATATGTGTGCTTGACTATTGTGTTTATGTGCGCATGCGACTGTTTCTATTTCTGCATATTGATGATCAATTGTAGAAGAGGTTATGTATTATGAAAGAAGCTTAAATAGTGTGTAATCAGGATAATATCGGTGAATAATTCAGCAAATTATTCAAATTTCTACATGGTATCAGAGCGAAATTGATCATCGGATCTATTACAGTGATTACAATTTATTTCGGTAGACAGAGTTTGTACGCGGGCCAGGTAGCCTTTGGATCCATCCTTTCTTTTAAAGGTGATATATCCAGTAAATGCCCCTACAGTCGATCTCTGTGCTAGAAATAATTTGTTCTCACAGATCCAGAAGCAGTTGAGTTTTGAGCTTGGAATTCGAATTTGCAGTAGTGTTTTCTTGGTGCCGAAGTCAAAATGTCTTATCAAGGATTGCGATTGGAGTATGCTCTTGAGGGAAGCTCTAATTATATTGCATGGAGAGATAGGATGGAGGCGGTGTTAGATGAAAACGGGCTGAAGGAGTTCATAGATGCTGAAGTCCCAAAGCCTACTGATGCTGCTCAAGTTGAGGCTTGGAAAAAGAAGACAGCAAGGTGTCGAAGGATTCTGTTGGAGGGCGTGAAGGATCACATAGTATCCAGCCTGCATGGAAAGGCTTCTCCATACTTGATGTGGAAAGCGTTGACAGAATTTTTCCAAAGCAAGAGCGACCAGAGAAAGTTGGCGCTCAAGGATAAACTCAGGAAAATAAAGATGGAGAAGAATGACACTATTCTGGTATACTTGACAAAGTTTGTCCACTGCAAGGATGAGCTTGGGAGTGTAGGAGTTAGTGTGGATGATGAGGACTTGGTGAGCTTGGCTCTCCTTGGTATTCCGAAGAGTTGGCATTCCTATGAGGATTTTGTCAATGGTCAGGAGAAATTGCCAGGATGGGAGCAACTTTGGTCGGATCTTGTGCAAGAGGAGATAAGGTGGAGTACCAGGGACGGATCTTCATCAAAGGCATCTGATGAAGAAGATTGTGCCTTGGCTTCCAAAGCAAGGAAGGGGAAGGGCAAGAAGAATGCTTCTCAATCCGGTGCGGATGGTAAAGAGCGTGACATGTCCAAAGTGAAGTGTTTTCACTGTCACGATCATGGACATTATGCCACAAATTGTCCACAGAAGAAGAAGAACAAGCAGGCTGCTGGAGCTGCAGCTGGTGAGGCTCTTGCCTCGCAATTTGAGCTGGACTTCTCATTGATCGCATGCATGGTGTCTAGTGCATTGGGATCTGGGTGGTATTTTGATAGTGGCGCTTCCTTTCACATGACGGGAGATGTGAATCTTTTCAGTGACTTGGTGGAGAAAAATCTCCAGATGCATGTTGAGTTGGGCAACAATGGACGATACAATGCGACCGACATTGGTACCATAACCTTTCAGAGGGAGTCAAGTAAACTCATTCTTTTACAAGATGTATTGCATGTACCAGGTCTAACAAAGAATCTGATCTCAGTCACAATGTTAGAGGATAAAGGGTATGAAGTTGTCTTTAGAGAAGGAAAAGTTTTCCTTCGGCACAAGGCAATGGGACAAGTCAAGAAGGTTGGGATTCAGACAAAGAATCTCTACAGACTTGAAGTAGATGGGATGTCTATGGATCTTCCTACTATTGGGAAGTGGGAGAAAGACATGCAACTGATGCTTGAGAGGGAGCAAGTTTTGCATGCAGGTGATAGTGAACCTCGGGATGTGGAGCAGCCACAAGAGGATCATGGAGTGGAAGAAACCACTCATGTAGAGAAATTTCGTGTCAGACGGGCAGAGGGAGTGCATGCAGCTATACCACCAAGTGAGAGGTGGGGTGACATGCATGATTAATCCCAAGAGAAGATTTCTGGGCAAGATTCATTGAGATGGTGTGGATCTCATGAATTGAACCTGGCTACGAGGTGCCCATAGAGCAGCAGTAGCATGATCAGTTGGATTGATGCAGGCAGATCAAAGTGACAGTGTCAGATACTGGAGCGCGGATCAGAGTTGACAGCAAGTGCAAGAGTGCATGGGTGCAAGAGTTCAACAACGCAGTGGTTCCTGATGACATGTGCAATTGGCCAAGCAGAAGTCGAAGACTTTGATGATAGATGCTAGATGCATCAAGACTGATTGAGTTGTTTGGAGCCTATTCAGTTTCAGAGGAGTTGCAGAGCAGATGCATGGAGTTGCATGGCGCTTGCGAAGGTTGCAGGGCGAATGCATGGAGTTGCATGTCGCATGCAAAGACAGTCCTTTCTTGTTGAGAGGGAGTGTTGAAGATGGCAACAAGAAACAGTGAAGGAGGCATCCTGAAACATCTTTCCCGATCCTAGTTGGAAAGTGATCACCTAAACTAGGTGGGGGCCACACAGGTGATTTTTGTCGCAAAGTCTATTTTTAGACTATGTCTATTTTTAGACATATGGATCATGGTCTATGAGTTGCGAGATGCTATTTATGGATGATTGGTCATGTTGGTAAAAATAGATGGACCTCTATTTTTAGACATTGGGCGGAATCTATTTTTAGACTGTCGGGCTAAAAATAGAACAGTCAAATATTATTAACCCTTAATAATATTTAGACTATAAACATTATCTTATCCTCTTGGAGCACTTCAGTTTGATGCTTGGATGTGGCACATGCAGCTGACATAAGGAAATATGCTTTTCCTAAGGGTTAGTTGAGCTATTGCATGGTTGACTTCAGTTAGAACTCATGTGGCAGAGTTTGGTGGAGTTGATGAGACAGTTGGTGGAGTTGTGTTCGGTTTAACTTAGTTGAACTAGTTATATTTAGTCTAACTGATAAATACACTAGTGATGAGTGGTGTGAATTAATTATTAATTAATTCACTAATTATTAACTCATAAATCAACTAAAGAACACATCAGTTAACTGCAATGCATGGACAGTTTAGTGGAGACTAGTGTTAGAGGTGGGTGAAAGGGTGAGTGTGGCTATCAGTTGTGACTATACTGGTGCATGAGATTTGCACACACATTGATTGAGATTTCCAATGAGGATTGCGTAGTACAAGCCAAGGGGATTCAAACTTGGATCTCATTCATTATCATCTTGGATTGCGCAGTAGAGGCAGGCAGACTTGTGGAGGAGATTTGAACCCGTGACTTGTTCATCTTCCGTGCTAGTTTGTGTGTAGCATGTGAGATAGTGCTGAGAGCTGTGAGAGCTTTGTGCTATGTATTGTTACATGTTCTCTATCATTATATTATACAGATAGTTGGGGGTTTTCAGCTATTGCTTTCTCCATTACATACTGTGTTGATATGTGTGCTTGACTATTGTGTTTATGTGCGCATGCGACTGTTTCTATTTCCGCATATTTATGATCAATTGTAGAAGAGGTTATGTATTATGCATGAAGCTTAAATAATGTGTAATCAGGATAATCTCGGTGAATAATTCAGCAAATTATTCAAATTTCTACATGGGATAAGAGCCTTCCCTATGTACAACACAGTTATAGCCGACCTCTCCACAACTCAACTGGCCACAACCCATTTCAGGTGGGCCTGGGGTTCCAGGAACTATGTCCCATTGACGTAGCCATGCCATTTGTGGCTACTTAGGCTGATTCGGCTCATGTGCTAGTCTGAAGCTGACAAAGAGAACAAATTCATTGAGAAAATTCAACACATCCATGAATACATTCATGAGATATTGGACAGAGCCAATGCTAAGTACAAGCAAGGAAATGATCAACATCGGGTGCCACACAACTTCCAGGTGGGTGACAAAGTGTGGCTAAATTTGTAAAAGGATTGTGTCACTGAACCCCACCACAAGATTCGCCCGCTCCGATATGGGATGTACACCATCACCAAGGCTATAGGGAACAATTAATTCAAGCTCAATATTCCACCATTCCTTGGTCTGCACCCAGTATTCAATGTGGACCGCCTTTGGCCCTACTTCCCACCTCTATTGGACACCGGCAGCATTGCAGAAAAACTCACACCAATGGAGTTAAACTTAGACTGCATGGAACATGCCACCATAGATTGTATCATATACATGAAAATCAAGAACACTCTCTAGTAGAATATCCAACCGTAATGGGGTTGTCAAAGTTGGCCAACTCCTGCACCAAGGTAAGTGGTTCACCAAGGACCAAGTTCAGCAGAAGTTTCCTCATCTCATGGAGGAACTCAACGCATGGGGACCATTTTTTCCTAAGGGAGGAGGGATGATCCAGGTGGATATTGGTGGCCACCCTCCTATTCCACTTGGGGCCCCACCATTTTTTCTTTTAGTTTTTCAGTTTCCTTAATTATAACACAATTTACTATTTTTAGAAGTTTTTTCAGGTCTTGAACTTTCGGAGCCGTTTTTAGGCCCTAAACAAAGTTTTTTAGGAAAACCAGGAGGAACATCGGTCATAAATGATTTTTTCTCACTCCAAAGTTGCAGTCCTCGGATAGATATTTTTAACGAGGTATTGAGCACATCAAATGGAGATCGTATGCCAAATTTACGTCCCCGGGAAGTTGATGTACCAATTTACCCAAACGGGGCCCATAGTTTTGGCGCTTCATCTCCTAGGGTTATGATTTTGGATGTTTAGGGTTTTCCATTATTTCTCAATAATAAATAGGCCCTCAAGCCTCATTGTAACATTTTTTAGGGGCCTGTAGCCACCACATCTCTTCTTATAGATAAGTTACCAATGCCCTAGTTAGTTTATTTCCATTCTGCCTGTAAACAAATTTCAGTTCTTTGATGTTAATTAAATGAAGTGTTATTTCCACTGCATTTTTGTATTTATGTTTATATGTGTATTCTGTTGCATTTCTTCATAACTCCGGATCAAGTAGAGATTACTTTCTTCTTTACTAACATTTGGCCGTAGTCACAAGACTAATGAAAATGAAAAATAGCTTATTTAGTAACAAGATTTTTGGATAATGGGCTACTTACTCCTTCACTAATTAAACTATGTGTTATGTATAAACTTCAGCAAAATAGTTTGAGAAATATGTGCGAAACGTGATCACTTACTCTTCGCCCTAGTTAAGCTATGTGTGTTTTTGAAAATGCAAAAAACAAATAAAAACACTAATTGATCTACTAATTATGGTTAGTAAAACAACTAGTCAACCTAAAAAATAGAATAATACAGTGCAATGGTGAAGGAAATTCATTAAGTGTTTCCAATCACCTAAAGTTTTGAAAAATACAAGTTTTTTCTCTTTTGGAATATCGTGCGAATTTTTTCGACACAGGTGCAGAGCGTGTTAGAGAAAATAGCACGCGGTCAAGGAACATATAATTTATTTATTTATTTTTATTTTTATTTTTACTTTTACCTTTTTTTTTTTTTTTTTTGAAGCTAAGAATAGGTCCAATACGTCCTAAAAAATTATCAGAGAGGTCGTAAGTGCCTTGTAGATGGTTATGCAAAGAGGAGGTGCTACAAAACAATCGGTAAATGAAGAAAAAGAAACTAGTGAGGTCGCCAATTTTGTGGTAGTTTTTTTTTTCATATTAGTGTACCAAAGGACACTTGTTTAGCAGTATGTTGTTTCCTAAAAATATCATAGAGAATATTTTGGTGTTTTTAATGGAAATAATGAAAAAAAATTAAAGCATAATTAATAGTGGAAGTAATGCATGTAAACATAATCTCAAAAAAAAACAAACAAGAAAATAAGCTCAATTGGAGAAAACATACCAATACAACAATGGAGAAAACTCCCTTTATTGGTTGCTAGTAGTAGAAGAATACAATGCTAACACACTTGCAGTGATTCCTTTGAGCTATGGATCTCAAATACTCTCAACAAGGAGGTCCCTTTCCTTGTTTCCTTGCAAGCTTCTCCTCCCTCTTTCAAAAGGAATGTGAAGACTCTCCAATGGTGGTGTCCTCTTCTTTGCTAGGATGTTGGATTACTTAGAAGCAATATGTCCAACATGCCAGTGCCTTTACTCCTCTCGCCTCAACAATTAAAAGGTGGTGTTGCTATGGTCAAAATTTTGCCAACATAAAAATGTCTCATACTTTTCTCTTCCCATAGCCTGCTTATATAGATATTTTTTGAACTCCTCTTCCATCTCTTGGCCCAAGAGTGATAGTGACCCAAGAGTAGGACAATAGATTCCTTTGAGGGCTGCATATCTTTAGGGCATCCTCAAGTCAACTGTCATTGACTATCCATGGCAGAGAATCAACTACCCAAGTGTGGGAAGTGGTCCCGTATAGTGACTTTTTTCCATCCCCAGGACCGCACAACTATAAAAAAATAGGCACATAGTTTGCGCTAAATTGATTTATTGCTGGTATAAGGTCCAAAAAAATTCTCATCAAGCCTTAGGAATTTTTAATTTTTTATCCTTCGTGATGTTTTTCTATTGGAAAATCTTCACTTGTACCTTTTTCTTGACATTTTTCTAATTTCTTTTGTTGTACGATTTTCTGGTGTTAACACATGCCATATGCCTCCCATCTCCCCCCATGTGCCCCACACATATTCTCTTTGTCCATGCATCACCCAATTTATCTCTCACTCTCTATGTTTTATTGTAGGGCATAACATCAACATGAATATAAATACTGAGCCATTTTCCATCCTATGGACATATATCCATGTATTAAAACACTTTGGTATCCAACCATGATAATCACTAGTTATATATGAAAAGAGCATAGATATAGTATGTATCCAACTCAATATCACATTATTTACACTTTCCAATGAATAATTATAATGAATCATTAATAAAATGTTCTTTCATCATGGAAAATTAAATGGAGATGAACATGCGAGTATAACTCCCTTCTAGCTACACACATTACTAGGCATACTTGGAAATGATATTATATCACAAACTATTGCCATGCAAGATGAAAAAACATATGCAAGATAAAACGACTTATAAAACATGGACATTGTCTTCTTCCTTGAGAGTAATTCACATATTGGGCATCTCCATATTCATATTTATCATCTTGGTTCATTTTTCATCCTGGATGCCCAACATATTTGTTCAATGTTTGTCTTGGATCTCCATGTTTCACCTATTATTTTTTAGATTCCAAATATATAGCATGATTTCTTCTATGAGTACTTTGACCTAACTCAACACATTATTGTATTTCTTAAATATAGTCATATTCATGCGGTGGTTAACCCAAGCTTCTAATGTTGCAAGTTACACAAAGAATTCCATATATATATATAATCCTAATTCAATAAAATATAATATTTGGTAGAGTATTATTCTAGGTCTATATAGATTACATGATTGACCTTATGAGCAATATTTAACTTCAATTTCTTAGCAAGGCCTAACTTATATATGTATAGGTTTCACGAAATGCATTAATATGGTATTGAGGTATGGCATTAATATATTACAATGGTTAAATTATTCATTACATATTTAGGCCGATAGGCCTTCTCTTATGAAAGAGATCAGATTTTTGATCGTCAACATATTCATTCTGCACACAAAACCTGTTGCTGTTCATATTCATTCTACACACGACACCTATTGTAGTTCATTCGCTTGTGCAGGGATCTGTACCTTTAAGATTTCCATGCGTATATCATATCATCATGCCATCTATCCATACCGTTTTAGATATTTGGCTTCACTCTCACTCTTACAGTTACGCAGGGTATTTCGCCTTCACCGTCGCTCTTACTGTTATGCCTGTAAAACTTCATTTCTATTTTGTATTTCAATCAGTCAGTAGCTCCGTAAGGTTTTTTGCATTTCTTTTAGTCATGCTTTCTTGGATTTCGAAATGGCGACCTCTCATATGGGCAGGGGTCGAACTCTAAAGTCCTACGAGGGCCTGAGACCGGCTTTTCCCAGCAAGTCATCTATGGCGTCATCCTCGGTGTCTCTCAGACGCTTTCCTTGTACCACGCTCTCTGTCAGGGCTGAAAATTCCGTGGCTTCCAAAGTACATGCTTTCCGGGAATTTTTACTGTACTCCTGCGGCATTTTTAGTTCTTTGCGATGAAATCTCAGTGGGTTGTATTCCAGTTTTCTACATTGAAGCCCCTGGGTGACTGAGTTATGATTAAGCTTAGGCAGGTGGAAGAGAAAACCCAAGGCGGTATATTTCGAAATGGCGACCTCTCAGATGGGCAGGGGCCTAACTCTAAAGTCCTACGAGGGCCTGAGACCGGCTTTTCCCAGCAAGTCGTCTATGGCGTCGTCCTCGGTGTGTCTCAAACGATTTTCTTGTACCACGCTCTCTGTCAGGGCTGCAACTTCCGTGGCTTCCAAGGTACACGCTTTCCAGGCATTTTTACTGTACTCCTGCGGCATTTGTAGTGCTTTGCGATGAAATCTCATTGTTTTTTGGGTTTTGTTGCAGTTTTCAACATTGAAGCCCCTGGGTGACTGAGTTCTAATTAAGCTTAGGCAGGCGGAAGAGAAAACCCAAGGTGGTATGTTTCGAAATGGCGACCTCTCAGATGGGTAGGGGCCTAACTCTAAAGTCCTACGAGAGCCTTTTTCCCAGCAAGCCGTCTATGGCGTCGTCCTCGGTGTCTCTCAGACGCTTTCCTTGTACCATGCTCTCTGTCAGGGCTGCAACTTCCGTGGCTTCCAAGGTACACGCTTTCCGGGCATTTTTACTGTACTCCCGCGGCATTTGTAGTGATTTGCGATGAAATCTCATTGTTTTGTGGGTTGTATTGCAGTTTTCTACATTGAAGCCCCTGGCTGAACGAGTTCTGATTAAGCTTAGGCAGGCGGAAGAGAAAACCCAAGGCGATATCTTGTTACCCTCCTCAGCTCAGAAAATACCCAAAGGGGGAGAGGTTGTGGCTCTTGGCAATGCCAAGACTGTTGGCAAGACACAGATTCCGCTTTCAGTTTCGGTACATACATCCTATCCTTATTTGGTTATCGGTGTTTCATCCTTCATTTGATCGTATTATGAATTTATCCTCAATATAAGAGAAGACTTGTATAAGTAAATAACTAGGTCAATTAACAACATGTAATGTGGTTTATGTAAAGGCCCTCTTCCCATATGTAAGTAAATAGTGTGGTCAATTAACAGTGTGTTATGTGGCTAATGGAAAACTGATCGATGGTTTATGACTTCCATTTCATTTATATTGAGACTTCCAGCTTCTGCGTTGTCTGTGGAAGTTTAGTTCGGCCATTTTCCCAACTGCTTCATAGAATTAAAATTTTCTTTGGCATTTGGGCTAAACAATGAACTAACATTTTCAGAGATGGTCAGAAGAAACACTGCAAATATAGCATCTATAAATTGGCTATTCGAGATGGTCAGAAGAGGCACTGCAAATACGACATCTATAAACTGTGCATTTATTGGAGTACTAATTTTCATTACAATGGTATCGAGACCAATAGATGCCCATAGACAGTTCCAATATCATGGGGCATCTGAGGCAACAAAGGAATTGTCACATGCTAATTCGACCAATGTAGTGCTTCTCGTAAACATCACTCTGCTGAACAATGCAGTATCCGAAGGAGCTGATATGTGAATATCTGTGCCTTGGTTTGTTTTCATTAATGTGCTTAAATATCTAGCTCATTGCTAAGCAGCTTGTTTAGATAGAAGCCTGCCAGGTTACCATTTACATAGGGTCTCTGTTTTCAGTTATAAGATTTTGGAATGTAACTATGTAGCTCATTTTTAATTGCAGTTTGTTTAGATGGAAGCCCTCCAGCTTACCATTTACACAGGGGATTTGGACCAGGTGCAAATAACTAGCTTGTTCATATGGAGGCAAGTCATTTCTCTTAGTTTCTATGTCCATGAAGTCCTCCAGGTTGTCTTTGTTATTGAATAACCTATGCTCTCTTGTTGAGGCTCCTTGTTTGAAAACTGTTCTTACCTATTCACACACTACATTTCATGGTTGATTCAAAATAATGAGAGATAGATTAATGTGCTCAGAGTGTTGAGCTCATCCATCTTATTGGGATTGATATTTTATTTACTGCAAAATTTCTGTGCAGGGTGGAGGATGGTGTTATGATACGTTGTCTTGTTCCCAAAGAGAAAATTCTCCATTGGGTTATTCTCTGTTCATGGGAGAAACAATAGAATTTCGAGGCATTTTAAGTGATGTTCCATCACAAAATCCAAGTATTTCTAGTCGAGACTTTAAAGCCACGTGATTATAAATTGGGTTTTCATGGGATTCATTGAAACTAGAGAAAACTGTTGAACATATTTCTATAGTTGGAACCGCGTTATGGTTAGATACTGTGACGGGTCGTCATTCACTAGAGATGTGGAGGAGGTAGACCCGGTATGGTAATTTGAACACGCTAACGATTTTTCAATTAAAATTTACGGGCATATATATTCTTGCATTTCCATTTCAGTTGAATCATTGGTACCTAATAAGCCTTATTTAAGACCAGCAACCTCCATTTTAGAGGGAAAAGGATTTGGCAAGCTGTAATGGAAGATATTTTGGCACAGGGGATGGATAAAGCTCAACGGGTACACTTCTGTATTTTTTTATAATGCACTCTCTCTATATATTTCAATATGTTAAAGCATACTCTGTTTTTGGAATTTCCATCAAGTTCTTCCAAGAAAGAGGACAAATTGCCCTTGGCTATCATCAAACTGGAAAGTAGTCTATCAACTGATGTGTTGAAGTAATCTATTGCAGGCTCTACTTACTGGATGCTCAGCAGGTGGTGTAACCACATATATTCACTGTGATAGATTTAGTGAACTTTTGCCACGCAGGGCAAAAGTCAAGTGCATGCCAGATGCTGGATTTTTCATTGATTCGTATGTTATCAATAAAATCTTATTTTTAATTCCACAGACGGAAGGGTTCATAGATCCATTAGCATACATATATCCATTTAAATTTGGATCTTGAACTATTTATTGTTGACATTTTTTTTTTCTTTTGATCTTTCTTAAGTGTTTCATAAATTCAAAGTTCACGGTTTAGGGCTTAGTTAATTTGATCTGTATCCACACTTCATGCAGATTCAAATGTTTGATAATTTAATTAGTGACAATTACCTTGCAAGTGGTACAGGAAGGACATATCAGGAGCAAACCAGCAGAGGTTTCTTGTTAATCAAATGATCACGCTTCATGTATAAAACCATCCTCTTCTCCAGATCTGTTCAGTAATAATCTAATTGAAAGATTATTTTAACTTGCTATATATGTATTTTTCATTCTCATTTTTTGTTGTTGTTGTTAAATGTAATATTGTATTGTAGGGATCTTCAAAACACTTGCCTGCTGCTTGGACATCTCGACTGACGCATCCAAGTCTAGTAATATGAAGTTTAATTTTTTTTTACATTTGAAATTGTGTTATTAGTATAAAATCATTTTAACCTCAATTTGAAGGGAAAACTTATTAATATGTTTAAAGGAACGAGGGATCAAAATCAAACTACTTTATTATAAATTTTTGTAATTACTCTAATCCATTTTAGTTTTTAAATTATAATTGATCTTTTGATTTTTCATTTTTATAAAGGTTTTTCTTTTTTATTAGACATTACAAACCTAAAACATCTAGGTCGACTGTGATGTTACTTAAAGAAAAATCCATTTTATATGAGTTGTTACTAACATTTGATGATAATAATGGCAATTTTTTTTTCCACAATATCTCTTACATTGGATCAGGATGCCACTTCTTGTTGTAAATTCAGCATATGACCCACTGCAGGTAGATAGAATCTCTTCTGATATTTTTCATTGAATTCCCCTGTCAGTATATGATATTTGGAATGATTTAGTATTTTCTATGTCTGCGTGATGTATTTTGTAGATTAGATTCATTCTCGTACCTAGTGCAGCAGATCCCAATAATTATTGGCAAAATTGCAAGATGAATATCACAGAGTGTGCTCCATGGCAATTAAAAATAATGGAAGGTTACTTTCTGTAATACCCTAACCTCTTCTTTATCCTAACTGCAAGTACAAACATTTCTCATGAAATTCCAAGTTCGGTTTTTAACAGAGATTAGTCTTGTATTTTACTCAAATCTGTTACCAATAGCAGAATTCACAGATTATTTGATCAATGCATTAGCACCAGTGTACTACTAAAAAACAGGAGGGTTGTTTATCAATTCATGCTTCCCACACTGCCAGACAAATATACAAGCTCTGTGGCACTCACTTAATTCTCCTAGGTTAAGTTCAAAGGTACGTCATTATATACTTTAGATGTGCCACACCTACCACCAACAAAACATAATCTTCAGCCTTTCATGCGTATATATGTTATTTCTATTATTGAATATAGCTTTTTTTCATTATTGGATATAATCTGTGTATATATGTTGACTGTAGAATTGGTTATATGAATCATTTCAGACAAAATTCTTCAGTGTAACATAATTTGTGAAACCGCAAAATCCGAATACCTCGTTTTATTAAATGATATAGTTTATTTGAGCTGCCTGCAGCAACTAGGAAATTGGAATGTCAATATTTATGCTTATTAAATAGCATTTGGCATTAGGAAATGAACATTACAAACTTTATTAAGCCGTACATGTTTATTCGTGGAAGAGTACTTGGATTTGAATCAAGATGTATTATTTTGGAAGTTTGAAGTACGTGGACTATGGAGAGGGCAAAGTGTGATGTGAATGTGATCTTGTAGGGTTATATTAAATTTTTTTTTTTTAATACATTAGAAAATATTGAGAAAATTAAAAAGATTAAAGTAGTGACATTGTTTATTTTGATTTTTTTTGGATGGATTGTAAATGAGATTATATTGAGAAAAAATAGTGACATTGTTTATTTGAACATAGTTTAAACACTTGTGCCATTTGTCAGTTTTTTCCATGATTTATTTTGATTTTTGAAAATGATTGACCTTGCTACTTTCGAAAATGCAAAATATATAACATATATATCTACAAATGTCTTTCTCATACAACCTTATCGGCCTCTCTTTGCACCTTTTGGGGCAACTTCTAGTTTAACATTTATTGGGAGACCAAAGCCTCTAGACGTATTGGAGCCCCCCATAGTCTCTTTGGTTAACGTGGAGGCATTCATGGAATCAACCACATGAATTTGATACAACTAGTGATATGGACTACCTCTCAATGTATTGATGAGGTGCAATCACTTTGACGGTCTGGATGGAATTGTTTTAAATCGATGTCTAGATTATATTTAGGGTTGGTTTTGGGTAACTACCCTTTGGTGGTCTCTCTAGCATTCCATCTCATTTGTACGCGTGTCAATGAGGGATTGGGCTCTGCAACCTGGTCTTTAGTTATGGTGAAATATAGTTAAAACCTTGTGCTTAGTGGTTGAATCCACAATGTTGGACTTGGGTTTTGGTTCACGTTCACCAACAATGAAATTTATTGTATACACAAAAAGGTAGTTTATTCTCATGTATATATTAGTTTTGAAATTACTCAAATATTATTTTCAAAATATGTTTCCGGGTTTTGGTAGTTAATAGCCTAAGTTTTTATTCTTCCTGTTGATGATATTTATTTTTAGATCATTTCTTCTATTGTTAACTAAATATTTGGTTAGGATTTCATGTAGACATCCTAGATTGGTATCCCAACAACAATGTCTCTAGCTTCAAGGTTCAAAGGTAAGTACAACTTTGTTTGACTCTAGAAAGTTAAAATTTTTCATTTCATGAAAACCATATTTTTGCAACTTTTGAATTCTAAGTTTTTTTTCTATGAAGAGGTATTTCTTTCTAAAAAAACTCGATATTGATATTTAATTTCAATTTAGGGTAGGCTTTCAGGGCTTTGTCTTCATGACAATTAAATAGGTACAAGCCCTTATTGTCTTTGTGTATGTCTTACTATAGTTCTCATAATAAATTTTGCGAAGACCTTTTCATATTTTCTAACTCAATTCTGTATATATTTTTCATGTCTTTTTATGAATGAGGGTGTCCCTAGATAATCTATTCCTTTGCAAGGATTCTACACAATATTTGTATCTCAGTTATGACTATCAAGCACTTACGACTGTTTTCTTTTTATTAAATTTGACAGGGTTCTTAGACTTGGTGATTGATACTCTTCTAGGGTTCTAAGTCTTAGCTTTTAGAGGTATTCGAAAGGGCCTTATACCTACTAGTCTTATGTAACTATTCTATGTTATGAGTAATATTTTTAAAACATTAATGTATATAAGTAGCGAAGGTCAATTCTTTGTAATTGTTCGTCCTACCACTGGGGTTGTATTTATTATTTATAAATATTTTTATACTCTAGATTCATTTGAATCATTATATTTACATTCGTATATATGCATCCAACCTTACATGGTCGAGTTATATAAAATATTTATGTTACAAAATTGTAAATTTTATTAACATTGAAACCTTTGTGGCTAGCAATTGATAAAACTTGATATGGTAATTTTGTTTATTTTAATGCTATATATATATATAGAGAGACATAAATTATGTGCATTGTTGTAGCATATATAAAAATGACTTGAGCTTTTAAGTCTTTATATCATAACTCTAAAGCATGGCCTTACACTTCTTTCAAATGAAAAACAAATATTATGTAGCTTAAATTCTGTGTATTCTATAGGTCCTTTACACCCCTTAATGATATGGAAATTCCAATATTTTTTCTTTCTTAGTATACAATGATGCCATGCATAATGACTATCATTTTTTCTTTGCTTTATATATGAATTTACTTTACAATTTATCTAAATTGTTTACATACTTTGTCAATAGAATAAATATAGATTTTCTCTCTTTTTTGTGCTAATAGCCATGCTATGTGAGAGACTGTGTTGATTGTGTCATGGGAAACACTTGGTTTCCTTTGAGACCTAACCTCTTTAGAGTTCAAGATTGATATTATTGGGTTAACACAATAGGGTTTTCCTTGATCATAACCTAGAAATTATAACCCAAATGCACTCTTTTATTAAAATACCCTAGAGACCTCAATATGTGTGTCTATATTTATGTTCTACTCATAAGAGCATGCCCCCACCCCCCACCCCCCTTTATAATTATATTTAATTCAATGCTTACTCCAATACTTGAAGAAATAGACAAACACAATTGTGTTTATAAACCTTTTTTCTCATATCCTGGTAAATACATTTGATTGAATAATGCCTTTTAATCCTCCATAATATTTCTCATTCTTAACAAAAATATTAGGTTAAACACCTATTTTACCCACTTACCAACTACCTCAACAAGATGAGAACTACTTGGCACCTGTAACAGGTTAGAAAAAAAAGAAAGAACATTTTCCATCATAGTTGGTTATATACATAGGTATCCTTTTTTAATACATATCACATCAATAAACATTGTAAACTAGTTACTATTGAACTAGTTTTGCATCTAATATTTAAAATCTCTGATAATATTTTTCATTCTCAAACGTTGACTAGATAACATAAACCTAAACATTCATCTACTTATCTAGAATTCCTGGAAAATGTGCCAAAGGATTCGACATTTCTCTTAACATGCGAATTGGATTTTATAGGTAGTTTCCCCAAGCTCCACTCCTCTCTGTTAGGAAAACAATTGTAAAATATTTTCCAAATAATTCACCTCCTGAACCATTTTAACATCATCCTGCAAAATTTATGCGTTCAACCTGTACTTCTCTCTCACTAGTTCTATTCTCAAAAGAAAATTGTCTTTCTCTATCACCATGCTTTGTTATAGACTGCACCTCATGAAATTTATCTCTAGGCACGAAAATTGTCTGATGTTTTTCCTATTTTAAAAATTCTCTTGAATTCTAGCAAAAAGGAGGAATTTTCTTTCTTTTGGTCCTGCACCCGCTTCTGGGCATAATTTTTTTCCAATTGTTTTCTTGAAATAAGAGTTAGATCTCAAATGACATCCTTTAACACATTTTCAGGGATTTTAACACATCAAAATAATTTCTTCTTTCATTAATTAAATAAATATTTACATGAACATATCATGTCATTATTATTTTTCTTTCTAGCCAATAAGTAATTTAAAGTCATAAAGTAATTGTCCAGGGGTATTACATCTCCCCTCCCCTTAAAAATGGACATCATATTTAGTGTTTCAAATTCCATTCTTTTGTGGAAACATCATAGGAAAATCATATATTATTTCATCTCCCATTTTCTAAGTGGCCTCCTCAGGCTTAAAGTGCTTCATTGCCCAATAACTTGGGAAATGGTTCTATACCACAGAGTATTTTCCCTTCGATCTAGAATTTTTCGAGGATCAACCTAGAACTCTCCTTCTTATTCGACCTTTACAACATGCCAATCAATTATAGAAGTAGGTTCATGTATATTTTTTTTTGAAAGGGACACATGAAATAAATTATGAATTCTAATATGTGCTGGTAATACCAGCTGGTAAGCCACTAGCCCTACCTTGGCCAATATCTAAAATGGCCCACAAAACTTCCCAACTTGAAATAAATATTTTTTAATCATAATTTCAAATAAATATGTTCGCCTAATTAGAAATTTTTTTTAGTTATTTCCAAGTGAACATATATTTTCTCTCTATCTTGTGCCAATTTCATATTTGGTCTAATTCCTATCACAACTTGTTCCATTTCTTGTAAAAATCTGTCCCTAACATCAACCTATCCTAAGGTTGACTCCAACTGAGAGGAATATGGCACTGCCCCAAGGAGACTCATCTTGAGTGATGCATCATAACTATTGTTATAAGAGAACTCTACTAAATATAGATAGTATTCCCCTTTTGTAGCTTGATTCATCACATACATGTGTAGCATGTACTCGAGAATATTATTAACCCTTTTTTATTTTTATATTATTTTATGGATCATAAAAAGTTCTAAAGTTTAGTTACGCACCCATTTTACTAAATAGCGACCTCTAAAATTTTGAGGTCAATTTCATATCTTTGTTCGATATAATCATATTTCGCACACCATGAATTTTGAAAATTTCCTTCATGAATATTTTAGCCACTTGTTAAGCTGTATATGTATATTTCATAGGGATGAAAAGGACAATCTTAAATAGTTTTTCTATCTCTACCATAATGGAATCATGTTGTAATAATAAATTATAAAGATATCACCTCCCATTTCCACTCATGTACAATTAGAGGGTTTAAGAACACAATTGGGTGTTAGTGCTCTACATTCACCTATTGGCATTCTTATATTCTTTCTAAGCATTCAACAACTTATTTTTTCATCCCTAGCAAGAAAAAATCCTTTTTAAGGGTTTTAATCATTTTTTGATATCCTGGGTGGCCTAACAATGGTCTCTTATGTTGTTCATCTAATAGATCAATATTTTATTCTTATTTTTATATGGAGCATAATTTTTTTTTGTATATAAACAATCCACCTTTACCGATTGCATAATCAGTCCATTTTCTTTAACCAAACTTAATTTTCAGATCTTCACAAAACTTATTGTAATTTTGATATGTTATTACTACCTCTTTAATATTATCAACAAAATTTGTTTCAAATTTATATACCGTTACTTCATATACCTTCCTCAAACTTTGAATTAAAGAATTTTCCACCTTGTTTTCTTTTCCTTTTATGTGTTTGATGTCTAAATCATACTCGCTCAAACAAGCCATCCAACGAACCTGCCTGAAATTCATATTTCATACATGATCATTAATCAAGGTGAAAATTTTACCAATTAGATAATGTCTCCACATTTAAGCGCTTAAATTATAGCTTCCAATTCAAGATAATAAATTGCAGAATTTTTCTCATGTTCTTCTATATTATGAGACTCATATGCCACTAAATTTACCTCTTGCATAAGTATACCTCCAAGGCCTTCCAAAAACGCATTATTATGCACCTAAAAATATTTATCTGGATCTATTATTTTGGGTACTAGAGCAACAAAAAGTTGATATTTCAGCGTCTCAAAGCTTTCCTGATACTATTGCATCCATAAAAATTTCACCCCTTATATATGTAAAGAGGTTATAGAATATGATAGCCTATAAAATTGTTCTATGAACCTATGGTAGTAACCAATAATTCCCATGAATGACCTTATATCAGCCACATATTTCATAACTAGCCAATTAAGTATGGCCTTCACTTTTTTGAGATCCACTGTTATCCCTTCCTTCAAGATTACATGGCCAAGATATTGTATCTTGTCCTAAAATAATTCACATGTGATTAATTTTCCATATAATTGATGTTAAGGTAATTTTTGTAACATTATCTCCAAATGTTTTCTTGTAGTCCTCTAGAATCTAGGAATATATTAAAATGTCATCTATGAAAATTAGTACAAAATTGTCCAAAAATTTATTGAACACGCTATTCATTGGGAACATAAAAGTAGCAGGTGTGTTCATAAGCCCAAAGGGAAACTCTATGAATTCATAGTGTCCATACCTATCTTAATTTTTATTTTTTCAGTATCTCTTCCTCCTTAATTCTCAGTTGGTGATGAAAAAATCTCAGGTCTATCTTAGTAAAAACACTCACTCCCTTAACTTTCTCAAATAAATGATCTATTCGAGATAGGATATTTATTTTTAATTGTCAACTTGTTTAGTTGACAATAATCAATACAAAACCTAAACATTCCATCCTTCTTCTTAACAAAGAGGATTGGTGCACCGTATGGTGACACAATGGGATTGATATAACATTTACTGAATAATTATTGAAACTATACCTTCAACTCCAATAGTTATAGTACAATCATCTGGTAATGGGCCTTTGGTACCGGTGTTTCTCCTGGTTCCAACTTTATGGAGAAATCTATTTCCTTCCGAGGTGGTAGATTAGAAATATTTTTGGGAAACACATATGATAATTTTGTATAACATACAACTCCTACAAGGACTTGGGTGACTTATTTTTGGATTGGTATTCTACCTTAATAGAAGAAAATTGACATCTTTTTTATACTAATTTCTTTAATTGTAATGTAGATATTTGACACACCAAAATGGGCCTAGGTATGCCCCTTATAATCTATGGTTCTACATATCTTGTTGTATACATGACTATTTATCAATGAAAATAATAATTTCCTGGTGACCCTATAGCGAGTCCATTGTTATTATGGCATCATATGAGCCTAAAGGAAATAAATTTAAATTTATTGTAACCCCATTTCCATTTAGTGCAATTGGACATGCCATTACCTAGCTGCCAATTTCTCTTTTTGCATGAGTAACTAACTGAACCAACCAAGAATTTTTGTATTTTTCAACCATTAATTTATAGTCTTATACAACCTTTGGACTAACATAACTCAGGCTAACACCTCGGTGTATTAATGCAAAAATAGATCGGTTAAGGATACTACCTTCAATATACACCATGGTTTATTGATGTTCTGATTGGTGCTCTTCGAAGGCTATGTTGATGCAAAGAATGTTATTAGCCACATCATTGACTACAAAGGCCCCTTGAATATTTTTTATATGCTATTCTAATCTCATGGTGCAAGAGCAATTTTGTAAAAGCTGGGGTTCCCTGCAACCCCAACAATTCAAAGGATCTTTATCTTTTTTTTTTACTTCCTTTATTAGGTTTAGTCTATCAATACCTAGTTTGAGTTGACATTTAGCATTTATGGGATTGAATTTTTTTTTTTTTACTGAAGTTTTGATGTTTATTCCCCTTACCATACCGTTTAAACTATCCAATTTTCCTCCTTTTCCACCTTGTACAAATCAGTCTTTATTTTTGTTAGGCCAAGATTTGGAACTCTGATTTTTTATTCTTGGACTTTTGATAACAAATTATCACTTTTCTAAGTACCTTGTCCATGGTTTTTAGGTTATCATATTCAATTTGATCCTTAAAATAAATTTAAAGGTATTTTATAAAGTGTTGTAGTTTTTCTTTTTCTTCCTTTATATAGGGCACATATCGTAATAGGTGTGTGAATTCAATTACCAACTCATCCTTAAGCATATGGTGCAGTTTGAAATCATGAAAATCCTTCACCCTATTATTAAAATACCACTCAATCAACTAATTTTCCTTTAAAAAATACTGAAATTACACCTAGTTAACCTCCTTGCCCTCCAAATTATGAATTGTTCTATCCTATTTCCACCACAAGGAAGCTTTCCCCTGCAATTGGTAAATAACTAACTTGGCCTATAGTTTAGTAGAGAAATCATAAACTTGAAAATATATATTAATATAGAGCAACCATGTTTTTGTTTCTTATTTAGGTTCCCCATCATATGTTGGGGGTTTGATTTTTCTAAATTCTCCATGTAACTCCACATTAGGTTTTTTCCTAGATTTCATATGAAATTTGGATGAGCTATGCCCCTCCGTTTTATATTTTTCCTCTCGAATCTTAGCCATCTCTTCCCACATTTTCTTCTTTGAGGTCTCTTCTCTGTTTTCTTCCTCTATAATTGTTTCTACAAGCTTATGATTTGACTTGTTTGTTAGATTTTCGATCAACTATTCTTATTTTTCACTTGATTTAAGCAGCCATTCAGGCTCAACAAGAAGATTTATTATTTCTCCTTGTAGATATTTCATAATGTTTAGTAATTTTCTGGTAGTTACTTGTGGTTTTTAACCCAAATACACAATAATTTATTCCTTTCCTAAATGCGTGTCCCAGTGAGGTTTTACCATTATGTTTTATCTTTGATATATTATTCACTATATTTCTTCATACATAAAGACCTTCACTATTAGATGAAATCATGGTTCACTCAAAGGTCACAGTATTTTGAACTTGGTTATGCTCTTATGCCACATGTAACATCCCTCCAAATGTATTAAAATTTTCTTACAAAATACAACACTTTTTTTTTAATAGCCATGCTAGGCTAGAGACCTTATGGATCCTGTCATGGGAACTGGTTAGTTTCCTCTAAGCCCTAATGTACTTCAATTTTAGGATTGATATTCTTGGGTTAAATTAATAACATTTTCCATGATCATAACCTGGAGCTTATAATTTCAACGCACTCATTTCTTGGAAAACCCTACATACCCTAATATATATGTATATATTTATGTTTTAATCATAATAAAACCCCCCATTTTTATTATATTTACTTCAATGCTTGAGGAAATAGATATACTAAAGGTTAGGTTTAGAAATCATTATCCTCTTCTCCTAGTTAATACCTATAACTGAGGACTACCTTTGCATCCTCCATAATATTTCTCATTCTTAACAAAAATATTAGGGCAAATTCCTATTTTACCCACTTACCAGCTTCCTCAAAAATATGAGAACTACCCCTCACCTATAACCATCCCAATTATCTATAATAGATTAGAACAAAAATAAAGAACATTTTCAAACATAGTTGGTTACATACATAGATATATTTTTTGTACATTCCACATCAACATACACTGTAAACTTGTTACTGTAGAAATAATTACAGATCTAATCATTAAAGTCATTAATAATATTTTCATTTCTTAAACATTAACCAGACAACATAAAAGTAATCATTCATCCACTTATCTAAAATTCCTAGAAAATATGCCAAATGATTCCATGTTCCTCCCAATGTATGAACCTGATTTTACAAGTAGTTCTCACCGAGATCTATTTCTCTATCATGGAAACAACTCAAAAATATTTTCGAAATAATTCACCTTCTGAACCCTTTTAAGAATGCCTAGAAAAAAATTATGGGATCATCCAATATCTCTCTCCCAATGGTTCTATTCGAAGAATAAAATTATCTCTCTCCCACCATGCTCCTATACAGAGAGCACCTCATCACATTTATCTCCAATCATGAAAAAATTATGGTGCTCTGAATATTTTAAAAATTCTCCTGAATTGGGACAAGAGGAGGAATTTTCATTCTTTTCGTCCCCCCCCGATCTGGGAATAACTATTATCATGAAAGTTAAGAGTTAAATATAAAATGAATACCTTTAACACATTTTCAGGGATGTTAAAAAATAAAAGTATTTTATTCCTTCATTAAATAAAATAAATATTTACATTAGTGTATCATATCATCAGTCATTTTCTTTCCAAGAAATAATTAATGTAGATAAATAACAATAATTGTCCATGGGAATTACATCAAAGGTATTTACATTATCTTTCCCACACACCTTCATAGCTACCAATTGGCTAGAGATCACCTATCAAGCCAAGAAATATGTTCTAGGACCAGTAAAATTTTGATAAGTTTCATGATCTAAACCATTGGGATCCATGCATATATATGATTCATAAACAACATGTCCTTTGATATTTTTTTCAGGTTTCTCTCCTTCATTGGAAAATTTCACACATTAGACAAACTCCTATTCTTGAAAAATAATCTAATGTAGAATTACCCTCAATAAGAAAGAAATATGCATATTTTCTGCTAGATACAATGTAAAATATTATCAATTTCATTAACAACAACAAATCATTTCCTATATCATGTTTCTCATTGAATATAAATATCAATACTATAAATTTTGTGAGTAGCAATAGAAAGTGTTAGTGATATATCACATCATCAACCCCCAAAATTATCCAAAATTCTCCTTCCATTCTCTAGTGCACCCTTGTAAATTCAACATGGAAATTATGGCTACAACATTCATCCTCCTCTCATATCTAACTTAGAAAAAATTTCGAATGTTTCTTATTCTAGAAATGGGTGATTATACATTATTTCACACACCAAAAATGTGCCAACCACCCTCATAAAGAAATTTAATAGTACACACATAAATAAAATATTTTTATCTCAAGATAGACACATAATATTGATTAAAAAAAAACTAGTTGACAAAATATCCCACCCACACACCAATTTAGGAGCTAACTAGTTGGAGGGAATATCTCAATTCCACCTAGATCTAAAAGCCTCCAAAATACTAGGAACAAACTTTTTTTCATAAAGATGAAATCTACAATACAATGACTGAACATCTATTATTACACATAATACAAGTAGGAGTTACATATTCAAAGATTTTCCCCATAGACATGTATGAATTTTATATTACTCTTAAATTTAGATTTGAATAACCTCCAACAAGGATAAGTTAAAAATATTTTTGGTAGTGTCATGATGATGGAATAAGCAAGGGACTTATAGAAATATAAAATGGTTCTAACCTATCCTATTTGCACCACATTCCAATAATGCTTGTGTATGCTTTTAGAGCCTCTACAAGTATCTACTCTAATGATTTGGCCGAACTGGAAAGTAGTTACTCATACTTTAAAAACAAAAAATTAATAGGTTACTAATGAAATCTATACTAAGGACAATGAATAAAATTCCAAAGAATGAGAAAAACTTATAAGAACATGGAGTAAATTTTATTCCTTATTTCAAAATGGTCCTAGAAGCCTAAGAACTATGTTAGAGCCTATTCATATAGGATATATTACAACCTACTATGGGGTTCCCATGATTATAAGTTATTACCATTTTTTTGTACCCATATATTAGATGTATGACCCAGTTTCAAGTTTCCCAAATTGGTCATGATTTTCCTCTATTTCCTTTTGTGGGAATAGTTCAAAACCATATATTAAGTCTACAAAGTCATGATTTCATAATAAAAAATATTTGTAGGCATATGATTTATTAAAATCTATGAGAATGTGAAAAATATTAAAAATTCGTTGATTATTAAACCAATAATGTGACATCAAAGTCAATGTCACAAGTAGCCTTAATATGAGTATAGTAGTATTATAATAAGGGAAACTACATTCATAGACATTCAAAAAATTCCAATAGTTGTAATGTTGTTCAGGAAAATAGAACTACCAATTGGAATATTGTCGAGGCTTAGAATTGAATACATTTTTTTAATAAATTTCTCATGTTTTACCATTTTAAACCCCCATTTACATTCCCTTACTACTCTCTTTTATGCACAATACAAGGAATCATGTTAATTAAGGATATTAAGGTAAATATTTGGTTTAATGTCGATTATCAATTATATTTGAATGCATTTAAAAGAGATTAATCATTAGGAGGTTGCTAATGAGGGTTTGAAGAAGGTCCTACACCTCCTTTAGAATCTTGCAACCAAGCTCTACGTTGGGCATTCAAGCATGCATTTCATATTGGGTTGTACATGTAGGTTTTCTTGGTTTTGGTTTCAATATCCTCTCCTACCTATCAAATTGGACAACCAGTTCACATGGACTACAAAGTTGGGGTGCCAATTTAGTGGGTCAAAACTACCGAGATGCGACTTAGATTGGGGGTCTCTTGTTCAAAACTCTTCATCAAGGACATGGTCGCTCAACCATTGCTGGGAAATTTGTTACACCTCCATTTCATATCAGACTAAGACCATTTGATATCTTGTATCTTAAAATAGAACAATGAGTGATGGGAAATACCAATGCACCTTGTTTATTGTTATGTATAAAAGTAAAGCTTCAATTATTAGTCTTGTTAGTGAACAATGAAAATAGAGATAGACCATCATTTTTTAACCATTTATTGTGGCCAGTGGGGTCAATACTGTATTATTTCTCATTTAATATGTGTATTTTTATAATAAAATTTTGTTGCTAAGATTTAGATTCATGTTTTTTGTAATACTCTAATTTGAGCTAAGTTCATTCTTAGGAAACATTGATGGTACATAGGGACCCATCATCCCAATGCGTTGCATCATTTTCTAGTGTGTTTTCAATATGTAGTCTACCGTGTTCGATGCATATTGTGAGTTTACAACAATTCCTCTCTTTTTTTTTTCTTTTTTTTTTTTAATTAATAGATTGATTGTATAATACTTTGTGTATGAGTTCAAGCTTAATGATAACTTTTTGTTGAAAAAGTTTTGTTTATTGAAACAATATGGGTCAGCCTATGGAATCTAAATATGGGTTGTATTGATCACATTTTATATGCATATAATCCATAGGTCTTGTTTGTTGCAACTACATTTTCTATATTAAATTGTTCCCTCCTTTGTTACATATCATATCTATGTAATGTGTGGTATTTGTAACTAACTTGTAAAACCTAGGTATGATCGATAATATTGGTGTTCAAGAACAAAACAAAACAATACTTTGTTTTTAGATAATTTTGGTATATATATTTTTTGAACATTTGATTTATGACCCATGCATATAATCTTTAATATTTACATCTTGATAGAGTGGTTCCTTTCATTGTAATTCTATATTGCATAATGAATTATAGTTTTCATAGTGACCATATATATTAGGTATATAAAGGGTTTCAATTGGTTTATAATATAGGTGTTGTTTGTAGCGTTCAAGGTTTACATAAAAAAAGAGTAATGTTTTTTTCCTCAGTAGATGGAATGAATGATTCATTGCATCCTTATAATGTTGTAATTTGTAACACATAGATTTAGTACTTGGTATTATAACTTCAGGAACGATACTGAGGTTTTATTAATAACACAAAAGACTTAATATATGATTTTCATGAATGAATGAATGTTTTACGTCATGTTCATATGTGATGATAAATTAGATGATGTTGATATGATATGAATATGATGCATGGATGTTTAAAAAACCTGATATAGTTTGACTTCATGAACTCAAAAGTTTGTTGATACATGAAAAATTATGATAGAAAAGTTGATGGCTTGAATGATGATGACTAAAGTGGCTTCCCATTCAAAGGGAGAAATTCTCCACGATATATCTAAACCTATTATTATTTGAAAATAAGATACTTGACTATTCAACGAAGGATTCTACGCATAAATAAACATCTGATGTTCTTGAAAAATGTTTTTGTAGGTTTTGATTTTAACAGAGAAGGGTTATCCTAGTCTAGGCCCCAATCACATGGAAGAAGGCTTAAGGGTTCTATTTTAAGCCTCCCAATTGCATGAAAGAAGGCCTATGGGTGTGGTTGTTCCTGTAGGGCACAAAAACTAAAGCCTTATGCACGAGATCAGGAGCGCACCAGGAGTATGATATGGAGCAGACAATAGAAAGTCCTATGAGAAAGAATTTTTTAATGTTTAAGTTACTATAGAGAATATGAATGTGTAGAATAAACTTGTGTTTTGTAGGGGACTAGAATTTTCATTTCAGTATGTTATTTTTCTTCTATCATTGAAGTTAGTATAAGTTAGTATTTGATAATAGTTGCAAGGGTTTGGGAAGATTTTACTTATTGGTTTAATATAGACGAGTAGTATTAGAATTTTGACATGATGCTTGATAGTTCATAGGTACATTTTGGCTTATGTATTGATTTAATTTGCCGTAATGACAAGTTAGAATTTCAATCAGATTTGGTTCTTGATAATGTAAATTTTCCCTGATATGACGATGTTATGGCTTATTTGACTTGGTGGGCTAAGTGATTCTCAAAATTTAGAATTGATTTTGTATTGGCACCGTTAGAATTTGGCACATTAATTGAAGTATGAATAGTTGTAATCTAGTATGCAGTGATCTCGCTATGAATGGATGAAACTTATATGACTTATTCATGGTTTATGCATTTGCATCTAGTGACATAAATTATTTATATTATAATCATGAGGATGGAATGATTGAATATTTACTGGTAAATAAAAGATTATTGACATTACAATAGATAAGGTTGGAACCTAGTATTTGGGTGTGAGATCTTCCTGGCACTTGCTCTGAAGTGTATGTCAGTGATATTGGCAATAACTTTTATGGCATTGATATTATTTTTGATTTTGTATCTAAGGCTTGATAAGATAACTTGGTTGATTTGATTGCACAATATTTTTTTTTAAGGATGAGTACATTGGTTTGGCAAGGTATTATGTTTGAAGAAAGATTCCTGAGCATGTTATGTCCACATTGACAATTATCTAGTAAAGTCTGGATGGTGTGTTGATCAAAACCTCTACTCGAAAGTGGTCCAAGATATGCCTTTTATTTTGGTTTTATATGTTGATGATATATTCTTAATAGGTAACTTGCCTTTGAAGATAAAAGAAAGAGGGAGTTATCCTATGATGTTTGAAATGAATAACTTGGCATGATGATGTTTGGAAAAGTGAAATATATTGTGAAGCTATTAAAGAAATCTTGGAAGATCGGAATGCAAATAATTGGACACCACGATGGAATTAATTTATGAAAATTTATTGCTAAAATTGAATTGGTAAATAACAGTTGATTGAAGCATTGATGTTCTGTCTATATAATTTTTTTGTGAAGAACAACTTAAGTCAATTCATGATTGAGCCGCTTCATACGCATTGGGTTACTTCCAAGCACGCTTCGAGATATTTACATGGGACGACCAATTTTTTGGTCTAAGATATTATTCCTATGATATAAGATGCATGGAAGTACTAATTTTTTTTGGGATTATTATTGATGAGATGATCAAATTTGGTTGTTACTTTAGTATGAGATCTTCCATGATATTTTGGATCAAAAGTTTGTATATTTAAGAACAACTGAGGTTGAGTACGATGTTTATAACATAAGTAGCTGTGAGCGAGGTTGAAGAAAATATTTGGAGAGCCATTTTGAATATATTATCAATGTGACAATGATACAATACAATAATAAATAGTGAGGCCCCACTTGCAGATAATATCATATATTTCTGGGACTGAGATATCTTGATATCTTGAGACAATGTTGTTGTACAAGACAAGATTCAACTTGTCTTTGCTGCCTCCATGAGAGGGAGGATGAATAAGGTATCCTTTTGTGATGTATATTTTTTCCAATATAATATTTTATTTGATGTCCTCCATGAATAACAGATTGTTTTTATTGGGACATTATGATTTAAAGCTTTAGTTAGTTGTTTAATTTGGTACTTGATATGAGCACATTGATATGTTTTTGATCTACAAAGAGAAGGATTGATCAAGGACATTGAGCCAAATCTTTCCCCCTTGTATGAGATCCCATGATGTGGAATTAAGATAAAGGGCTATTGTGATTGAGGGATCTATGGAAAATATGGTATTTGCTCCTATCTATTACCCATAGGGTGGAATATGTTGCTCCCCTATATTTTTCTATACAAATTATGCCCTAGCTAACATCATAACCACAAGTCAAGCCGTTTTGGATTGTCTCTCCCCATATGGCCAACGGGTTTAGAGAAATATTGAGGGTGTGTGATCCTTACCTTTTTCAAGTCAGGTATCTCACCCAAGATTATTATGGTGCAAGTTTTATACCACATGTCTCCTCAAGATCATTGATGGGAAGATAACAAAGGAATAGGATGGTTGTGATCCTTACCCCATATAACAAGTGATATATCACACACTGGTTGCACAATGGGATGGTTTTGATTTTTGGTTGTTAAGTTATATCTCACATATTTCTCGATGAGTTGAATTTGGGCGAGAGTGTCCCATAGGAGCTTACTGACCACTTTCATAGACATAAGGCGAGAGTGTCCCACAACACCTTCCTCATTTTCATTGGATTCTGGGTTGAGATGTGATCCCCGATGTGGTTGTGGGTTGAGCAGGGCTCCCTCATGATAATATCTCTGATGTTTCTTGGGTATTACCATTGGGATACCTTCTAGAAATGATTTTGGATGGTAGAAGTGGCTTCATGATGGATAAATAATGGTAGATTGGGCTCCCCTCCAATATCAAATTCCTTTTATTTTAAATTCGAGAGTGTTCAACATATGAGAAGAGACAATCAAGAGATAACCAAGGATAAGAATAGATGATACAAGATGAGAAATATCAATTTTTGATGATGAGATACTTGATATAGGATATGATTTGGTGGAAAGATACTTGTGATTATTACATGATGCAGTTGGAATTTCTCCCTAGCTGAGAGGAAGTGTTAATTTGGAAGCTTAGTGGAAAATTCCAATCATGGGACTAGATTCCTCTTTTGAAGGGGACATTTTTTAACTTTTAAAGCACTTGATTTGGATAAAGGAAAGTGTATTTTTGAATTGAAGCCACATGTGCAAAAAAGGATAGGTCAACCAAAATACAAATTGGACACCCTTGAGTGGCTATAAATACAAGTCAAGTGACCCTCATTTGGATATCATCATCACGATCATTCTCGTTTCTTTGGTTTGGATCACACAGGTCTAAGGTGGTTTGCGGATATTGGTTCGTATAGGTCCAAAATTGTAGGGTCTAAAGCTTGCATGTGAGATCTAGGGTTTTATTTTCCAACCCCTAAGATGACATGGGAGTTTTTCGGTTGCAACTGTATGCATTCAGGTTCATGAGTATGGTTGGAGGGTTTCATCCGCATGCATCTACACTGTCTACGTGTAATTGGAAAGTAGGGTTTTATTTTTCAGTTTATCACAAATTTCAAAAGTCGATCGTAGATAATGATAGTTGACCACATGTTTCTAAATCTTGGTTTTGATTATTAGCATTGTTGGGTTCATCTCTTGGATGTTGTTTAGTTGATTTTCCTAGATAATTTTGTGGTGGAAGATATGGATCATTGTACTCTCTCTTTTCTGAAACATTCAATGTCAGCCTAATAAGAAAAATAATTTGAAATTATTTTCCCTGTAGTGGGTTTTTCCCCAGTCTACGACTAATCCTAGAATCTCTATGTGTGAATGTTTTCTGTCTAATGATCCTTTATGTTTTGCTACATTTATGATGATATTGTCTTTCTAAATAGTTGCATATGTTGTTGAATGATGTTGTAAAACCGAATAATGTTATGATGTTGTTGGGTGAATTTAATATGTAAATAATGAAATGAAATTATCAAAGAAAAGAAAAATATAGCCCTAAGAAAAATTAACAATGACTAATATACAAGGGGACATAGATATAGTCTTGGTTGGAAACCCTTAATTTTTTCTCAATGTATTATTGTAAAGAAATGTGGTATACTAGTAATTAAATCCCATCAAATGAAGTTACTTGTGGAATAAGGTGAAGCTTTAGTTCAAACCTTGTTCCTAAATATAGATATTGTTATTATGGAAGTTATGCAATTGGGGAAAACTCCTTTTGTGCAAAAAAAAGAGAAAAATAAGCCAGGGTTTGAAACTCATAAATGGATTTGGAAAATTTTAGCTTGTGATTACAATATGGATTGGAACCACAATCTTGAATCTAGTAGAAGTGGACACCATAATCCAAGAGTCACATGAGAAGCCATGGTTTCATTTATGAATTTAGAAAAATGATAATTAGTAGAGAAATAAAACTTAGCTAGTGAAAATTCCCAAATCCTAATAATTATTTGTAGGGAAGAAATTCATATAATAAAAGAAGAAAAATGGGTGATTGTAAGGTCGATTTTCAACTTGAATATGTAAAATTTATCTCGAACCACAAGTGAAACCTCTGTTGGAAGTGTTCCACCAAAATCCAACACATAATTATGGTGCATATTTTCAATATTCGAGGGATAAGCCTTAGTTATCAGATCAAAATTACCGGTTGCAAAGGTCATTTCACAAACAATGCAAGTGTGAATGAGGCCGAGATAATAGTGAGGTTGTAGGAGTTAGTTACTATAAATAAACCAAAAAAGAATTCACCATAGATTGAAAAACCTAAGCAATATGGACCAAGGCGATTAGACACGTCTTTGAGCGGATTTGGAGGTGGACCATACCACCACCTATACTATATGCACATGGGCCGAGGGCTTAAAAGCTTCCAAAAAAGCATGAGTAGCAACAAAGGACCCCAAGGAGTTTAGAAACCTCATAAGCATAAAGGAAAATTAACTCAATTCCAAGATTTAATCATTTTCAAACCCTTTTTTCCACATGTTAATACACATGTGCCATTTTGCAGGAACCTATATTTTATATAGGTTAACGATTTTTGTAATGTTATTATATGGAAAACATACTACATAGTTGAAACACATTTTTTGTATATCTTGCTAAATATAAATATTCACTTAGGTATTGCATTGCATATATGATTATGGTGTTTGTATATTATAATGAAAGCATAACATGAAATCTTTGACTATTGGAAAGGGTTGGATAGAAAAAAAATCAAATAGACACATCCCAAGTAATGGAGAGACGATACTGAGCCATAGTGATTTTCTCAAGTGGAATACCATGTCATATATCAATCTATATAGAAGAATTTCCAAAGAACTCTCATTGTTTTGAGAACTAAGGAGGGATTTGGAAATAAGATTAATATATTATTAAGAAACGTTTACATGGTTTTAAATAATTGTGACAAATATATTATTATTATTTATAAATTCATATATATATATATATATATATATATATATATATATATATATATATATATATATATATATATGTATATATATGTATATATATATGTATATGTATATATATATATATAATTTCATTGTTAAATTGTTGTAACTTTTAAGTAAAATTAGAGGGATTTTACATGCGGTATTGGAGCGAAAATAGGTTCAATATAATTACTTTTGTGCTTACCATGACTTCATATAATGAAAAAATGCTTGATTTTATAGAGAATACAAGGAAGAGTAAACAAGGTCAGAACAAAGTTAACATAAAGCTCTGGTGCTTAATAAATGCCGACACTAACTATTAGTTACCATAAATGCCTAATAATTGGAGGAATAAATCATATCTTGATAATTCATTGGAGGAATCCAATACTGAGAGACTACATAGAAAAGTCCATTTCCTGGATGGTATTCGCTGGACCATGATTTGTATCATTGTCAATAGGAACCCGAAGGAGGTTTCATGGTAGTAAACTTAGGAGGGGTAGCACTATAACATGCTTCATAAACCTTTAATGACTATGACAAATTTTTGTCACAAGTATTTGAGATTACTACAATGACACCTCCTTTGGGATCTTGATGACAATGATACAAAGCATGGTCCATTGACATTTCCATACAATCTAGAGACTTTTCTATTCAGTCTCTTAGGCATAGGTGAAAAATAAATCTATGTGCATTTTGGTCAATAAGCACAAGTACTACTAGAGAAGTATATAATATGATGAAATATTTATAGAAAAAATTAGTGAATATTCATGTTAAACATGAGAAACTACTAAAAGTGAGCGCATAATAGGGGAAATTAATTAAAAACATGACAAATAAGTCAAATCCTAAGAATGTAGAAACATCAACAAATGAAGAAAATAAAGGAGAGAATTCAAAGAAGAATACCTCTGAGGAAATGACTAAAATTAAGGAAGAAAAATATTAAGGGGAAGAGAAGAAATCATCAAAAATTCATTCTCAATTTTGAAATAAACACAAAATTGAGTTACAAGGGGAATTTCAAAATATCACATGCTCGACATACAATGGGGAATCTAAAGAAGCAGCAGAAACATGATTTCGTAGTATAAATACATATTTTCAAGTTTACAACTATTCTACTGAACTCAAAGCCAAGTTGGCTAACTAAAAATTTTAGGAAAAGATTCGCTATGGTGGGAATAAGTGAGAATTGGGCAAAAATTGGAAAATAAAGATGTTAAATGGGAAAAATTCCAATGAATTTTTCAGGAAAACTATTTAAAAAAATGTTATTTTGATAATAAAGTTAAATAATTTAATGATTTGAAACTTGGTCAGATGTCCATGGATGAGTTAATAACAAAATTGACTCATATTTTAACATATGTACCTTAGGTAAAGGAATAAAAAGAGAAAATACAATGTTTTATAAATTTCCTACCACCTTGTTTTAAGGATCAAATTGAATATGTTAATCCCAAAACCATGGATGAGGTTATTGTAAAGGCAATAATTTTCTACGAGCAGGAAAAGTAGAGAAATGATCATTTGAAATCATGGCCTAAAAAGGAAAAGAACATTTTTTTCCAAGGTGGGAAGGGAGGGAAACCTAGGTAGCTTAAGAAATTTGGTAAGGGGAATCAAAATTTGAGCTTTACTAAGAATAATAATAAGACCCAAAGAACTCATGTGCACACTTAGATCAAGTATAAAAATATTAAATTAAAAAAAGGGATTTAATGGAAATTGAAAAGGTCCTTTAAGTGTTCAGGATGTTGTGAACCCCATATACCATGAAATTGTCCCTATAATAGAGATCAATACAACATTTACAAAATATTCAAGAGGACTCCAGTGTCAATGGTGTTGCTAGGAATATTCAATGTATCAATGCAACATTGGAGGAGTTACAAGTAGAGCATGGATCCAACATGGTGGAGATAGAAGGTACTATATTTAATTAATTTTTTTCTTTATTAATAGACCATGTTGCAAGCTTGAGTTATGTTAGCCCCTGTGTTATAGAAAAATGTAAATTAAAGGCTAAAACATACAAAAATTGATGGTCGGTTTAGTTAGCCACTGGAGAAAAATGAAAAGTTACCAGTTGGGTAAAGGCATCCCCAATTATGTTAAATGGAATTCATAGTACTATGAATTTAAACAAATTACCCTTAGGCTCATATATTTTTTAGTGGGAATGGAGTTGTTGGAGGGGCACCAAGAAATTGTTAATTTCCTTGATAAAATTTTTTCTTGTAAATTAGAAAATGGAGCAACTAAAATTATAAGGGGCATACCTAGGCCCATTTCTATGTACAAGATATCTCTAATGCAATTGAAGAAGGCTACAAGGAAATGATGTCAATTTTTTTCTATTCATGTGGAAAATCGCTTACACACCAATAAAACCAAGTCCATCGATGAATTATAAATTTAACCGATACTATCAAGATGTTTTCTCCAACAAGATTATTGGTCTACCACCTAAGAGAGAAATATAAGTTTCCATAGAGATGATACAAGGAGAAACTCTGGTATCAAACACTTCTTACTGAATGAGTGTATCATAACTAATGGTGTTGAAAATGCACTTACATAAACTATTAAACAAGGTGTATATTAGACATAATGCGACACCATGGGGTGTACCAGTCCTATTTTTCAAGAAAGAGGATGGAACATTTAGACTGTATATTTATTACCAACAACGAAATAAATTATTGTTATGAAACTTGCTCCAAAAATAGAAGAAAAGAGAGATCAACGTCTTATAAATCAACCACTTCGAGGGGGAAACCTTATTTAAATTACATAAATGAACAATTCTTGGATGGTTCAAATGAAAAAACCTCCTTTCTATATATAGGAGTCCATGGGGTCACAATATAATCCTAGCTGACCTAACAATAATAATGTAAGGGCACAACAATAACAATAGTGGGGTTTTATGGGGCACAATAATAATAATAATATGGGGAATAGAGGGGTACAATAATAACAATAAGGGGGATACACTAACAAAAAAAAGGGGAATACACTAGTAATATAGGGACCTAACATGCCCCTCTCCTTCAAACAAGTGTTGTCCTCAATGCTTGATTATTTCTTGACGCTTCTGTATAAAATTTGCATCCTCCCATGTGGAATCTTCAACGGGTATGTTCTTCCACTTGCTGAGATACTCTAAAATTTATCTATTTCATAGTTATTGAGTTCTTGTTTCTGTGAGTGCTTCATAACTTCTTTCGCTGTGATGTTGATATTCCTATTGTTCCATTCGATTCTGCATCAAAGCTAGGTTATCCTTTGAGAGTTGGAGAAGTTGTTTTTGATGCTCGATGTGATCTTACACTACTTTATCATCCATATTAGCTTTCATTTTATCCTTCAAACCATCCAACTTAGCCTCCATTGCTACTTTTAAACCATCTATGTCATCTTTGATTCCTCTTTGTAAGATCAAAATTTTTTGCACTTGGTATTGTAATTTTGATATATCATATTGCAAGTCTTCCTCTTCATGCTACATAGTAGATCTTTGTGAGGGATTAAAGGGTGTAGAATTATTTTTTGGAGGCATTATATAACTCAATACTGATATATATGCTTCAATATGCCCTTGGAATCACTTCAAACTAAATTTTCAAACAAATGTTATGCAAACTTGTTTAAAAAATACAAACCTTTTTCTTTCTTTTTCAAGGATGTTTATATTCAACCTGATTTATCTCTGTTATTTTGGATCTTAAAGATCTGAATTTATATCCTGTATTATCACTCTGAGTCCTCTTTCCAATTCCACAAGCTATACCTGATTTGGATTCTTCAAGGAAAGTTATGCCCAATATCCTTCAATGGCCTACTTATCGATTGGTTTAGTAGAGAGAACTTGTACGACATGCCACGTGTTACGATTTCCCCCTTCGGCTCTGAAATTGATACAAAGGAAACAACATTCCATGTACTTTCAACCACTGTTTACATAATTCCAATCGGATGCTCATATACAGAGTTATGCCAATTTTCCCAAGGTCACCTCTTTGAGATGAAATTCCGGAGCCTGCAAAAACCCTAACTTCCACAGATCATATCTCCGAAAATATTGTGAACCAAGATATGAAATTTTTACACGAAGTTCCTCAAGATTTATTCGCAAATGGAATTTTTTTTTTAATCTTTTGAACCTTTGTAGAAAGAAATTTATAGCGAAAATGCCACGATGACTTGTTTGAAGCAGTGAAACCCTAGAATCCAAAGCTTTGATACCAAATGTTATGAAACCAGCTCCAAAAATAGAAGAAAATAGAGATCAAATCCTTATAAATCAGCCACTTCGAGGGGGGAAATATCCTTTACATTACATAAATGAACAATTCTTGGATGATTCAAATGAAAAAACCTCTTTTCTATATATAGGATTCCATGGGGTCACAATATAATCCTAGTCGACCTAAAAATAATAATGTAAGGGCACAACAATAACATTAGTGGGGTTTTATGGGGCACAATAATAACAATATGGGGACTATAGGGGTACAAAAATAACAATAATGGGGCTACACTAACAACAATAAGGAACTACACTAGTAATATAGGGACCTAACATTAACTATAAAAATAAGTATCCTTTACCTAGAATAGATGATTTATTTGAACAAGTAAGGGGAGAAACGATGTTTTATAAAATAGATATTAGATATGGTTATCACCAACTTATAATTAGAGAAGAGGATATACCAAAGACACCCTTTCAAAATTTATATGGAAACTACAAATTTACAGTGCTTTCTTTTAGGCTTACAAATGCACTTGCTACCTTCATGTGTTTGATGAACAATGTCTTTAGAAAATTCTTGGAAAAGTTTGTATTAATTTTTATAGATGGAATTTTGATATATTAAATAACCCCAAAAGAGAATAAGCGACATTTATAGATAGTGTTGTAGACCTTGCATGCACATCAACTATATGCTACATTTAGCAAGTCCAAATTTTAACAAGAGAAGATACAATATCTAATTTTAGATTGGCTAGTTCCAAAAGATGCGCTAGATATAATATCATTCATGGGTTTTACTATGTACTACTACAAATTTATAGAGGGATTTTATATGTTATCATACCCTATAACCTCCTTATAAAAGTAAGGGATGAAATTCATATGGACGCAAAAGTGTGAGGAATTTTTTTTGAAATTGAAATATTTACTTATTATTACCCTTGTGTTGGAAATAATAGATCCTAACAAAAGTTTTGTAGTGTGTACTAATGATTTCATTAAAGGTATTATAGGTGTTATTTTGCATGAAGGACATGTTTTGGCTTACGATTCGTGTAAACTAAAAGAAACTGAAACAATTTATGTAGTTTACGACATTGAGTTGGAAGCAGTCATTGATGCACTTAAAATGTGGAGACACTATAATTTGGTAAAAAGTTCACTTTAAATACTGATCATGTAAGCTAAAATATTATATTATCCAATCAGATAATAATTCTAGGAAGGATAGATAGATGTCCTTCCTAAGCGAATATTATTTTGACATCAAGCATATCAAAGGGAAAGAAAAGAAGGTGGATGATGTGTTAAGTTGGATTTTGAAAAAAATGTATGAAGTAACAATAAGTAAAGCTAATACAAATTTCATTAAATAGATTAAAATGGGATCATTAATAAATGAGAATTATAATAAAATATATGCAAATTTAAAAAATAAAACTATTCCAAAAAAATAGTTTGATTATGCAACTAGTAAAAATGATTGTTAACATAGGCAAACAGTTTTTAGGAAATGCAAAGAGATTCAATATTATATAGCTTAGATATAAATAATTAGAACATTTTGTATTTGTATGGCATACCATGTTTATAAGGTGGGACCGAATTGGTTTCCCTCGGGGAAAGTTTTAGTCACGCTAACCATCTATGAACTGGTTGTAACTTGTTGTTTTATTAATGAAAAAGGATGGCACTACCAAACTTACAAAAAAAAATTGTTTGTTGACATACAAGGGTAGGATTTATGTTCTACATTTCGATACAATTAAAATATTATATTTGATGAAACCCATAAGAGAGCCTTTGCATCTTGCCTAGGTTATCAAAAAATGATTGCTACTTTTAGGACGGATTTTTTCTAGCCTAGAATGAAGGAGGAGGTTGCATAATACTTGGGAAGATGCCAAGAATATGAGTAGGTGCAAGTGGAACAAAAACACCCAAACATATTAATAAACCCCTAATCCAGGTGGATATTGTTGGCCACCTGCCTATTCCACTTGGGGCCCCACCATTGTCTCTCAGTTTTTCAGTTTCGACACAAATTACTATTTTTAGCAGTTTTTCAGGTCCTGAAATTCCAGAGGCCCTAAACGACGTTTTTTGGTAAAATAGGGATAAAAATGGGTACATGAACCAATATTGCTCGCATTAAAAGTTGTATTCCTCGGATAGATCATTCTAACAAGGTATGGTGCATGTCAAACAGAGATCGTATGCCAAATTTATATCCCCGTGAAGTTGAAACACCAATTTACCCAAACGGGGCCTATATTTTTGGTGCTTCATCTCCTAGGGTTAGGGTTTTGGATGTTGAGGGTTTTCCATTGTTTCAAAATAATAAATAGGCCCTCAAGCCTCATTGTAACTCAGTTCAAAGGCCTGTAGCTGCCACATCTCTTCTCAGAGATAAGCTACCAGCACCCTAGCTAATTACTTCCATTCTATCTCTAAGCAAATTTTAGTTCTTTGATATTAATGAAATGAAGTGCTATTTCCACTGCATCTTTGTATTTATGGTTACATGTGTATTATGTTGCATTTCTACATAAATTCAGATCAACCCCTACTTATACCAGAGTGGAAATGGGAGGTGACCTCATTAGTCTTTTTTCCTAGCTTACCCTGGACATGAAAGAAACATGATTATACTATGATAGTTGTAGACAAACTATTTAAGGCTACCCATTTTATACCTGTTCAGTCTACTTATAGGGTGACACAGGTGGAAAAAGTCTTCATGAAGTAAATTTTTAGACTTCATGGTTTTTTTTGAGAAACCAGCTCCAAAAATAGAAGAAAAGAGATATCAACGCCTTAGAAATAAGCCACTTCAAGGGGGAAACCTCTAATACATTACATGAATGAACAATTCTTGGATGATACAAATGCCAGAACCTCCTTTCTATATATAGGAGTCCATGGGGCCACAATGTAATCCTAGCCGACCTAACAATAATAATGTAAGGGCACAATAATAACAATATGGGGGTTACAGGGGTATGACAATAACAATAAAGGGTGCTACAATAACATAATAAGGGACTACACTATTAATATAAGGACTTAACAGTTTTCCAAATAAAGTTATATCAAATAGAGATGTGAAATTCACTTGATATTTTTAGGCATTATTTATTGGGATGAGCACATATCTAGATTTAAATATTGCATACAATGCACAAAAAAATGGTAAAATAGAACGATGCACCACTACCCAATGGACCGATATATCGGCACTATGTTATGGAGAATGATGAAATCAAGAGGCAGAATCAGAAGCTGCTGTAGAAAGGTCATGGTCGGCCAAGTTCATTGCCCTGTGGGAGCCCGATCGTGTTGGTACAAAAGAAGGATGGGACTTGGAGACTCTATATTGACTATCGGGTGTTGAACAAGATCAATGTCTAGAATAGGTACCCGATCCCACAGATCGATGACCTTCTGGACCAAATCAAAGGGGCGAAATATTTCAGCAAGATTGACTTGAAGTCTGGGTATCACCAGGTACCAATCAAACCCTTCGATGTGTGGAAGACTGCCTTCAAAGCCAAGGAGGGCCTTTTTCGAATGACTAGTCATGCCTTTCGGGTTGACAAATGCTCCCACAACCTTCATGAGGTTGATAGACGACATATTACGACCATTTACCAACTCATTTGTAGTGGTGTACTTGAATGACATTATAATCTTTAGCTAGAATTGTGTAGGTTTTAACCCTATACATAAATTATCTGCAAACGAATCTTAAAAACTGAAAATAAACAATAGCGAGAGCATAAAACATAAAACATATATACATAGAGATTTTCCCCTGGATCCCAAATCGGGACGACCAACTTGATTTTTCATTATATTCCTTTTAGTGTTACAACACATATATATACATGTCCAGAGGAAGCATGCATAAACCTAATCAAACATACGTTAAAACATACTTAGTAGTTCCCTTGACCGGATCTAAAATACTAGGGGCCGAAAACCATCATGCCCCCAAACCATGTGCATACTCATGCCCCAAAACCATGGGTGGGTTCACCCACCGGAAAATAAGGCCCAAAAAAATTTTCTCGGGGCGTTGCCAGCCCCACTATGACCCCCCCATGCGTGACTCATCGTGGAAATAATATAACACATACCCAAAAACTTGGGAAGAAAACCTCCACCACATCCGATAAGTCCTCCAAACACTACGAAAACACAAGTTGTGTGCCAATTTGGAGAAGTGCACTTTTGGCATGACCCAGGTTCGAGATCTGGGATACATTATTGATGAAAGGGGGGTGCATGTGGATCCAACCAAGATCCAAGTCATTCAAGATTTCCCAACCCCAACCACTCTAACAAAGCTTCACAACTTTCTTGGTCTTGCTAATTTCTATCGCAGGTTTTTGCTGGGATTCTATCATATCACTTGGCCCTTGAGTTGAGTCACCAAGGGAGGAGCGAAAGAAAAATTATTTTGGTCGAAATCTCAACAGAAGGCGTTCGTAGAATTGAAACATCGCCTCTGTTCTACCCTAGTACTCACATTACCAGACTTGTAACAACCATTTTAGATCGAGACAGATGCCTCTGACTATGCTATTGGGGCAGTTCTTACTCAACAGTAGAATCCAATGGTATATCACAGTGAGACATTGCCTGACACAATTCGCAAGTATCCCACTTATGACAAAGAAATGTATTTCATTGTGCAGTCTTGTCGACAATGGAAGCATTACATTTTGGGGAAGGAAACAATCATCCACCAAGACCACCGACCCTTGTAGTTCATACAGACACAATGGAAATTGTAGAACGATCACCATCAGAAGTGGTCCACATATCTACAACAGTTTCATTTGAACATCAAGTACAAGAAGGGTAGCACCAATAATGTTGCAGACTTCTTTAGCCGACCACCGATCGTGGCGCTAACCACCGTTCTCAACTCTTATGGGCACGAGACTTCTGAGTGACTTATTCTCTACAAGAGCGATCCAAAATTCAGCCACACATACAAGGCACTCTTGGGGGGTACGCATGTTCCAAATTTTCACCTCCAAGATGCACTATTATGTCACCTGGGACACCTTTATGTTCCTTGAAGAGAGTGTGCCAAGATGATATGGGAAGCACACTACAGTCGAGTCACTGGGCATTTCGAGGTCGAGAAAAAAGTGGTAGTACTGTAGAAGTGTTTTTATTGGCCGAACCTTCTACAGGATGTCGGGAAGTACATCAGATCATACATTGATTGCACCATTTCCAAACCGATCATCAAGAAGCAAGGCCTCTATACTCCGCTAACTACCTCTAGTCAACCTTGGGAAGCCATATCCATGGATTACATGTTGGGTCTTCCTTCTAATAAGCATGGAAATGATTGTTTTTTCATGGTTGTCAATAGATTCTCGAAGATGGCCATTATGACGGCCTGCAAGAAGAATATCACAACAGAAGTCACTGCTAAACTCTTCTTTGAACGAGTGTGGGTGCACTTTGGGATCCCACAGTCTATCATATCCGATCGTGACAATAAGTTCCTCACAAAATTTTGGTCCAGCCTCTGGTCAATGTTGGACACCAAGCTCACCAAGTCCACAAATTTCCATCCCTAAACTGATGGCCAGACATAGGTCGTCAACGGGATGATTGTACAAATTTTGCGCATGTACAATTCAAATCATCCACACACATTGGATGAGGGCCTCCCTTATGTACAACATAGTTATAACCAAGATCTCCAAGGCTCAACTGGCCACAGCCCCTTTCAGGTGGGCTTGGGATTCCAGCCACTATGTCTCATTGACGTAGCCATGCCATTTGCGGCTACTCAAGCCGATTTGAATCATGTCCAGTTTGAAGTTGACAAAGTGAACAAATTCATTGAGCGCATTCAACACATCCGCCAATAGGTTCATGGCATATTGGACAGATCTAAAGCTAAGTACAAGCAACGACATGATCAACATCGGGTGCCACACAACTTCCAGGTGGGTGTGAAAGTGTGGCTACATTTGAAAAAGGAGCGCCTACCTGGAGCCTACCGTAAGATTTTCCCACTCTGATATGGGTTATACACCATATCCAAGGATGTAAGGAACAATTATTTCGAGCTCAGTATTCCACCATTCCTTGGTGTGCACCCAGTATTCAATGTGGACCACCTTCGTCCCTACTTCCCACCTCTACTGGACACCTATGAGATTGCAGAACAACTCACACCAACAAAGTTAAACCCATACTGCATGGAACAGACCACCATAGATTGTATCATAGACATGAAAATCAATAACACTCGCCAAAAATAGATCCAACTATATTGGTTTGTCAAAGCTAGTCAACTCCTGCACCAAGGCAAGTGGTTCACTAGGGACCAAGTTTAGCAGAAGTTTCCTCATCTCATGGAGGAACTCAACGCAATAGGGACCATTTCTTCCTAAGGGGGGAGGAATGATCCAAGTGGATATTGGTGGCCACCCACCTATTCCACTTGGGGCCCCACCATTGTCTCTTTTAGTTTTTTAGTTTTGGCACAAATTACTATTTTTAGTAGTTTTTCGAGTCTTGAACTTTTAGAACCGTTCTAAGGCCCTAAAGGACATTTTTTGGGAAAATAGGGAGCAGCATGGGTCCATGGGCTGATCTTGGTCACATAAAAAGTTTTATTCCTAATATATATCTTTCTAATGAGGTATGGTGTGTGTCAAACGAAGATCATATGCCAAAGTTACGTCCCTGGTAAGTTGAAACACCAATTTACCCAAACGGGGCCCATAGTTTTGGTGCTTCATCTCTGAGGGTTAGGGTTTTGGATGTTTAGGGTTTTGCACTATTTCAAAATAGTAAATAGGCCCTCGAGCCTCATTGTAACTCAGTTCATATGCCTATAGCCACCACATCTCTTCTCAGAGATAAGCTATTAGCGCCCTAGCTAGTTATTTCCATTCTGTCTATAAGCAAATTTTAGTTATTTGGTATTAATGAAATGAAGTGTTATTTCCACTGCATCTTTGTATTTATGGTTACACGTGTATTTTGTTGCATTGTTGTATAAATCAGGATCAACCCCTACCTATACCAGAGTGGAAATTTTAGGTGATCTCATTAGTCTTTATTCCTAGCTTTCCATGGACATGAAAGAAACATGATTCTACTATGATAGTTGTAGGCAAACTATTTAAGGCTACCCATTTTATACCTGTTCAGTCTAGTTATAGGGTGACACGGGTGGAAAAATTCTTCATGAAGTAAATTTTTAGACTTCATTTTCCAAAGACAGTTATATCAAATAGAGATATGAAATTCACTTGATATTTTTAGGAGTTATTTATTGGGATGAGCACATATCTAGATTTAAATATTGCATACAATGCACAAAAAAAAGGTAAAATAGAAAGGGTTAACTAAATACATGAATACATGAATACATGATACATATGTATGTAATGAAAATGCCCACAAAATGGGCAAACTACCTACACATGGTAGAGTTTTCCTATAATAATTATTATTAGGAATCACTCAAGATGAGTCTAGGTATAGGTGGATGCCATAGTCGCATGAGAAACTGGGATTTCATCTACAAATGTGACACCCTGATTTATTTCTGACTATGTTTATTTTATTTTGAAACATTGGAATCATTACAACGAATATGACGATTCGTTAGTGACACTTAATAAGCTAAAAAAATTATCTCTTTTTTTTTTAAAAGGAAAATAAATAATAAGAGTAGTTATTCTGAATATTGACTTAACTAAATAGTAAAATAATTCCAAGAACCATGGTAAAAAGGGCAAAGGAAGTTCTAACAGTTAACTTCCCCATGGGCATAAATAGAAAATCCTTAGAAGGGGAAGGGGTTCTGTAGAAAAAGAAGTGAAGGGTTGCAATTATGATTCTTGCAGAGAGAGAAATCCAGAGTTGGTAGGAGCCAGTGGATCTCTAAGAACCCAAAGAAAAGTATAAGCTGGATAGTAGTCCTGAGGCTTAACTTGATCAATCTTCCTGCTAACTAAAGACCTGGAGAGGAGAATGGGGGGAGAAGAGGACGTGTTTGCCTCTCTCAAGCTTGGGAGGAAACAACAATTAAGCGCTTACATGCTAGAGGTAACTATTTACTTCTTTTGAAAGTCTGCGTGAAATTGGAAATGTAAGTATGGAACATACTTAGAGATTAAGGGTGATAACATATATATATTTGGAAATGATATTATAAAATCTTGGGTCTGCATCCAGATAATGTGAAATTAAAGAAAATAAATATCCTATACATATTACCAATAAAAGTACTGTGAAAACCAGAAAAAGAACACTTACAATATGAATAATATGAGTATAACATTACTGGTTTGACTGGAAAGTGTATGATTATATTTATATATTTTTTATTTTAAGGAAAAAGAAATAACTCAGAGATAATTATTGTTACAGGAAACATCCATTTGAGTTTTTAACCCTCTGTAATTAGGGGGAAACATATCAGAGACTAATTTAGGAGTTTAGAACAAAACCTCGAGGTATTAGGGTTGAGTCCTGGGTCTCTTGGTTAATAGCTATAAGAAAATATATACACAGGTTCATATTACATTTAATATTGGAAGCTAGTTAAATAAAAGTAACTACAGAAAGATAGAGAAGCTTAAATAGATATTATCGTATAGCTATTTGTAACCTTTGAACATCAATTAAAAACTACAATGAACAATACCCATCACGGAAAAGTTTGAAAAGACTCTATTTCTTATTAAAATATAGAAATTATACAAACAATGAATATATAGTGCTCAACTGCCAAATCTAAGACACACAACAAAAATTTAACTAATGACTGTGCGAGTAATTCTCAACACTTTGTTTACAAGAAAGCTGAGATTCCAAAGCATAAGTTAAGTACTTAAATTGATAACAAGTATGGTTAAATCCTAGATTAACAATAATGGATTAATAAAGACTTAAGAGTCTCGGAAGGATGAGTAGCTTAAAACAAGCATCGATGCATTATCTTGTGTAAATGGAGGACATAGTCCTCAAATGATAGAAAACCCGCTTTAAAGAAAAGCATCAAACAATTTCAAAATAATCAATTTGTACCTATAGGTTGTATTCCGAGGTATTGGCAGGAGGGTAGAATGAGGCGAAGGAATTCTCCTCACTGCAAACCTGTCATAACACAAAGAAAAGGGTAATTTAAAAATATTTAGTCAAGAATTACAGTCAAAATTCGCAAAAATAAGAATCTAATCAAGCTCAAACAGTATGTGGCAAGGATATCTGATAATACCCTCAACAAAAAACAAAGACTTCACTGTCGGAAGTCGATTCGGATGGTTGAATCTTGCTGTCGGCAGTTCAAAGAGCGGTGGAAGGGCTATCTCAGTAAGAGTAACTTGCAAAGAAACTCAGAGATTTAAAACTGGAAAATTCTCGCAAAGAGCTGAGGGAGATGTAAACACTTAATGGATAATACGTTAACATTATGCATGAATTAAGAATACAAAAAAGTAAGAGGAGCTGAAGGCCCGTAACATGTTGAGAGAAATAACTTCGTCCTGGAAAGGACAGGAGTGAAACTCGAGTAGAGAGAACCCAAACAAATAAAACATAACCAAATCGACAACAGACCAGTAAAGAACATTGAAAGTTATAAAATTTCATAGCATATTTAATTCCATATCAATAGCATACCATCAAAGGTCGAGACAGAGATTACCTCCATGGTTACAACGCCTTGTTTCAGAGCGGTTGTCTCCCTACAGTGGCAGCAAAAATGAAAGAATGTGAGGAATAGGGATAGGGGTCGTTACCCTAACTTCCTCAGGGAAAATCTAGTCCGTTGATTTCCTAGGGTTAGATCCAACGGATTAGAGTGTGGACAGATATACACCAATTGTCCTCTCGCCATTTCCCAAGAATGAGTTGTTTAATATTTATTCCAAATCATATGAGGGATCAGGTTAATTGTGGGATATCAATGATGGAAGAAAAATTATTTGAGAGTACAGGACTTAATATAAAAACCAAACCAAACCAAATGTGATGCGAATAACTATGCATAGTACCTTTATATCTGATAGTAGATACACAATATATGAATCAATAAATTATATATGTCAGCATTAAAGAACTTCGAATATATTACAATGCTTTACATTTTATATGCATAATCTACTTTATAACCTTTCCACTTATACAAATTGCATATGCATTGTGAATTGTTATGGTAATTTTTGTTTATAAGGTTATGAATGTATGTGACAATTGGTATCAGAGCTTGGCTAAACACTCGGCCAGTTGGACCACTGAAGATAACTTTGGTGTTTCTTAACCTTTGCTTAAATTGTATAGAGAGAAAATCAGTGACGATAAAATTTGTTCAAATGTTTGTAATGAGGAGGGGATCCAGTCAAAAGACACCCAGAATGGCAGGGGAAGTTCCACCCCAGACTAATCCTGAGATTAATCCCGAAATGTCAGTTCAGTTAACTGTGGACCAACACCAGAAAACCAACGAGTTGTTGGAAGAACAACAAAGACAAACCACCAGATTGTTGGAAATAGTTCAGCAACTCCAAGTAGAGTTGAGAGATGTCCGAGAAGATAATGAAAGACTAATGAGGGAGCAAGAAATAGTACTTAAGAGTATTTCAAACAAGCAAAATTATCCAATAATACTTTAAGGACAAATATTTAACAGAAATATTCTATGATGAAAAATCCCGATAATTTCATGACTTAAGGTTGGAACAATTATCTATGGATGAATTCATTATTAAATTCAATTCATTATTGAGATATCTACCCTACTTAAGAGATGAAAAAGTGAAGTTGCAGTGATTCCTATGTAGATTTCCCGCTCACATGAAGGAATGTATAGAATTTGTAAATCCAAAGACAATGGATGAAGCAATCAGGAAGGAAAGGATGCGCTATCAGCAGTCTAAGGCAAAGGGCAAACTTGGCAGGAACTGGCCAAATAAGAAAGTACAGAAAAGTTCTTCAAAATTTAAAAATAATAGATCAGGGAATTACATAAATGTGGTGAAGAATTCAACAAATAAGAAATTTGGAAAAAACTCGCAAAAGCCCAAATGGATAGCTAAAGAAAGGCCAAATTAGGAATCTAGTAGACCAGACTTTGGCCAAAATCAGAAACCACCATTGCAATGTTGGGGTTGTGGTGAGGCACACTACTTTAAGAACTGGCCACATCGCGGAAGGAATTAGGTAACAAATAACCTGCAAGAAGCATCCACGGTGGGGGATGTTGCTCAAAATACACCACAGATCAATGCTGCGCTGGAAGATGAGAAAGAGGATTTCCACCCAACTATGATAGAATTGGAAGGTAAGTTACAATCTCAAGCTATTTCTATTTTAGTGGATCCGAGTGCTAGTTTAAGTTACATAAACCCCCGATTCATTGAAAAATGTAACCTGCAAAGCCAGAAATTTAAAGATCCCTAGCTAGTACAGTTAGCCACGGGAGAAAAAAGACGAGTTAATGCTAAAGTATCAAATTGTGTATTAGATATAGCAACCAAAAAAATAACTGTAGAACTTAATATCCTTCCTTTGGGCTCGTATGACATTTTATTTGGAATGGACTGGTTGGAAAGATATTGGTCCCTAGTTGATTGTAAGGAGAAGATTATCCATTTTAAGGCTGAAAATGTAACTGGTCAAGAGTTACAAGGAATTAAGAAACCAGTTTGACTGCGCTCTATTACTGCATCCTAGCTGAGTAAATGTATTAGAAAAGGCTACCAACTATATGCAATTCAGGTGGGATTCACTAACTCTAAATACATGACTTTAATGATGGAAAATATACCGGTTGTACAAGAATTCAGAGATGTGTTCCCTGAAATTATACCTGGATTACCTCCCACGCGAGATATTGATTTCACTATAGATTTAATAGTATGAGCAGTGCCTGTATCAAGAGCACTTTACAGAATGAGTGTGTCTGAATTGACTGAATTAAAAATGTAGTTACAGGAATTGTTGGATAAAGGGTATATTAGGCCAAGTGTATCCCCTTCGGGTGCACCACTACTATTTGTGAAGAAGAAGGATGGAAAAATGTAGATGTGTATGGACTATCGATAGTTAAATAAGCTAACTGTCAAGAATAAATACCAGCTGCCCAGAATTGATGATATTTTTGATCAAGTAAAAGGAGCAACAATGTTTTCCAAGATTGACTTGATGTTTGGGTATCATAAAATCACAATTAAAGATGAAGATATATCCAAGACATCCTTCCGTACCAGGTATAAACATTATGAATTTTTGGTGCTACATTTTGGATTAACTAACGCACCAACCACTTTTATGAGCTTGATGCATGGAATCTTTCACCCATTTCTGGATAAGTTTGTGTTAATATTTATTGATGATATTATGATTTATTCTAAAAGTGTTGAAGAACATAAATAACATTTGTTTTTAGTATTGAAGGTACTACGAGAAACCAACTCTATGCCGAGTTCAGTAGATGTGATATTTATAAAGAACAGATCCAATATCTGGGCCATGTAATATCTGCTGAAGGAATTTTTGTGGACCTGAAAAAAATTAAAACAACCATGGAATGGAGAGTTCCTAGGAATGTGGCTGACATGTGATCATTCATGGGCCTAGTTGGATATTACCGAAGGTTTATTGAGGGATTTTCTCAAATAGCTTTCCCTATTACTTCCTTGCAGCGAAAGGGGCGAGTGTTGAAGTGGACTGTGGAATGTCAAAATAGTTTTGAGAAGTTAAAAATATTGTTAAATACTACCCATGTACTAAAAGTAGCAGACACTAGTGGAAGTTTTGAAGTCTGCATGGATTCTTGCAAAGAAGGAGTGGGGGAAGTATTAACTCAGGGAGGTAAGGCTATATCATACAAATCGAGGAAATTGAAAGATCATGAACATAGATACTCTGCTTATGATTTAGATTTAACAGCCGTGGTACATGCCCTTCGAATTTCGAGGTATTATTTGCTGGGAAAAAGGTTTATACTAAGAACTGATCATATTAGTTTGACTAGATATTTCAAACAATCAGATTTAAATGCCCACCAAGCAATATGGAATGCATTCCTAAGCGAGATTGACTTTGATATTCAACATGTGAAGGGAAAAGAAAATCGAGTGGTTGATGCATTAAGCTGAAAATTGCATGGCATATATGAGTTGTATGTTAATCAGGAAAAATATAAGTTCTGGGTGCAAATAATGGAAGCAGAAAAAAGGGACCCTGAGCATCAGTTCCTGTGGCAGCAGGAAAAGGAGGCTAAGGAGCAGGGTAAGACATCAGATTATGAAATTAATAATGAACAACTTTTAACATTCCGTAATAAGTTATGTATTCTAAATCAGATGAGTTTAAGACAATTAATATTGGATAAATATCACCAGAGTTATTTATAGCCGGGAATGCACAAAAATATTGTTGATTATTTAACTAAATGTTTAGAATGTCAGCAAGTTAAAGTGGAGCACCAACACCCAAGTCGTATTACTACAACCTATCCCTATACCAGAATGGAAGTGGGAAGTTATCTCCCTCGATTTCATCACTGGACTACCAAGGATTAAAAGATACAATGAATCAAACATGTTGGTGGTGCATAGGCTTAGTAAGGTGGCTCATTTCATACTGGTACAGTTAATTTACAAGACTGTACATATAGCTGACATCTTCCTAAGAGAAATATTTAGGCTACATCGTATCCCAAGGGCTGTCATCTTCGATAGAGACGTGAAGTTTACATAAGCCTTCTGGAAGGAAGCGTTTATGGGTCTGGGAAATCAAATCCAATTCAGTAAAGGCTACCACACTCAAACTGATGGACAAACTCAAAGGGTGAATAAAATACTGGAAGACATGTTGTGCATGTATGTGATGTAGCAACCCACAAATTGGGAAGAATACATACATCTAGTTGAATTTGCGTATAATAATGGGTATCAAGAATCTCTTAAGATGAGCCCATTCGAATCATTGTACTGGAGACAATGTCAGACTCCTATGAATTGGAGTAGTTCGGAAACCAGAATGATGTTGGGGCTGGATGTGTTGGAGGAAATGGAGCCGGAAGTGAAAAATATTAGAAAAGATTTGAAAGAAGCTCAAGACAGGCAAAAGGTATACACAGATCAGAAGAGGATTTTCCGAGAATTTTAAGTTGGTGATCATGTGTACATCATAATTAAACCCCAGAAAATCACCTTGAGGTGGAATTCTTGTTCTAATTTAGCACCTAGATACTGTGGGCCATTCTAGATCTTGGAACAGATAGGACCGGTGGCTTATCGGTTGGCCCTACCTAGTCATATTTTGGTGCATAATGTGTTCCACATATATTTACTAAAACGATACATACATGATCCTAAACACGTGATACACTGGCAAAGCATACATGTAAGTTATGTTTACATTTCAGTTTGCAGTAAGAAAGATGACTCAATTCAACTAATTATGAAATTATTGATTGCAAGTCGAACCAAACAGCGAGTTCCTGGTAGAACCGCTTCGTATCCTCGATCAGAGAGAAATAATGCTTCGGAAGCGAGTCATCCCCCAAGTTAAAGTGTAGTGGAAGAACTTTGGCCTGGAGGAGGCTACCTCAGAGGATGAAAATTCTATTCGAGAAATTTATCCCGAATTGTTCTCATGAAGCAATATGTATATATATATATATATATATATATATATATATATATATATATATATATATATATATATATATATATATATATATATATATATAAACACTGAGGATGGTGTTTGTCTCAAGCAGAGGGATTTTTGACACCCTGATTTATTTCTCACTATGTTTATTTTATTTTGAAACATTTGAATCATTACAACGAATATGACTATTTGTTAGTGATACTGAATAGACTGAAAAATTTATCTTTTTTTTGTGAAAAAGTAAAATAAATAATAAGAGTAATTACTCTGAATAATGACGTAACTGAATAGTAAAATAATTCCAAGAACCATGGTAAAAAGGGTAAAGGTAGTTCTGACAGTTACCTTCCCCATGGGAATAAATAGAAAATCCTGAGAAGGGGAAGGGGTTCTACAGAAAAATAAGTGAAGGGTTGCAATTATGATTATTGCAGAGAGAGCAGTCGAGAGCTAGTAGGATCTAGTGGAGCTTTAAGAACCCAAAGAAAATTATAAGTTGGATAGTTTTCTTGAGGCTTAACTTGATAAATCTTCCTGCTACCTGAAGACCTGGTGAGGAGCACGGGGGGAGAAGAGGATGTGATTGCCTCTCTCAAGGTTGGGAGGAAACAACTGTTAAGCACTTACAGGCTAGAGGTAAGTATTTACTTATGTTAAGGGTCTTCGTGAAATTGGAAATGTAAGTATGGAACATACTTAGAGACTAAGGGTGATAACATATATATGTTTGGGAATGATATTATAAAATCTTGGGTCTGCATACATATAATGTGAAATCAATGAAATGAAAGATCCTATACATATTACCAATAACAATACTGTGAAAAACATAAAAAGAACACTTACTGTATGAATAATATAAGTAGAGCATTACTGGTTTGACTACAAAGTATATGATTATATTTATATATTTTTTCTTTTAAGGAAAAAGAAAGAACTCAAAGATAACTTTTGTTACAGGAAACATCCATTTTAGTTTTTAACCCTCTGTAATTAGGGGGAAACATATCAAAGACTAATTTAGGAGTTGAGGACAGAACCCCGGGGTATCAAGGTTAAGTCCAGGGTCTCTTGGTTAATGGCCATAAGAAAATATATACACAGGTTCATATTAATTTTAATATTGGAAGTTAGTTAAATAAAAGTAACTACAGAAAGATAGAAAAGCTTAAGTAGATATTACCGTATAGCTATCTGTAACCTTTGAACATCATGAAAAACTACAATGAACAATATCCATCACGGAAAGATTTGAAAAGACTCTGTTTCTGATTAAAATATAGAAATTATACAGACAATGAATATATAGTGCTCAACTATCAAATCTAAGACAAAAAACCAAATTTAACTAATGATTGTGCGAGTAATGCTCAACACTTTGTTTACAAGAAAGCCGAGAGGCCAAAGCATGAATTAAGTACTTAAATTGATAACAAGTATGGTTAAATCCCATATTAACAACAATGGACAGATAAAGACTAAAATTCGGTAAAAGCTCATAAGAGTCTCGGAAGGAAGAGTAGCTTAAAACAAGCACTAGTGCATTATCCTGTGTAAACAGAGGACACAGTCCTCAGATGATAGAAAACCCGCTTTAAAGAAAAGCATCAAACAATTTCAAAATAATCAATTTGTACATGTAGGTTGTAGGCGAAGGAATTCTATGGGCTGCAAACTTGTTATAACACAAAGAAAAGGGCAAGTTAAAAATATTTAGTCAAGAATTACAATCAAAATTCGCAAAAATGGGAAGCTAATCAAGCTCAAACAGTGTGTGCCAAGGATAGCCGATAATTGCCCTCAACAACAAACAGAGACTTCACTGCCGGAAGCTGATTCAGATGGTTGAATCTTCCTATCGACAGTTCAAAGAAAAGTGGAAGGGCTATCTGAGTAAGAGTACCCTGCAGAGCAACTTGACGATTTAAAACTGAAAACGCTTGCAAAGAGCTGAGGGACATGTAAACCTTTAATGGATAATATGTTAAAACTATGCATGAATTAAGAATAAAACTAAGTAAGAGGATCCAAAGGCCCGTAACATGCTGAGACAAGTAACTTCGTCTTGCTAAGGATACGAGTGAAACTCGAGCAGAGAGAACCCAATAAAATAAAATGTAACAAAATTGACAACAAACCATTAAAGAACATTGAAAGTTATAAAATTTCATAGCGTATTGAATTCCCTATCAGTAGCATACCATCAAAGGCCGAGACAAAGATTACCTCCATGGTTATAGCGCCTTGTTGTAGAGCGGCAGTCTCCCTCCAGTGGTAGCGAAAATGAAAGAATGCGAGGAACAAGGATAGGGGTTGTTACCCTAACTTCCTCACGCAAAATCTAATCCATTGATTTTCGAGGGTTAGATCCAACGAATCAAAGTGTGGACAACCAATTATCCTCTCGCCATTTCCCAAGAATGAATTGTTTAATATTTATTCCAAACCATATGAGTGATCAAGTTAATTGTGAGATAGCAATAATAGGCGAATATTTATTTGAGATTACAAGACTTAATATTAAAACCAAACCAAATGTGATGCGAAAAACTATGCATAGTACCTTTATATCTGAGAGTAGATACACAATATATGAATCACTAGATTATATATGTCACCATTAAAGAACTTTGAATATATTACAATGTTTTACATTTTATATGCAAAATCTGCTTTATAACCTTTCCACTTATACAAATTCCATATGCACTGCGAATTGTTATGGTATTTTTTTTTGTTTTTATAAGCTTATGAACGTATGTGACAACAAATTTACAAAATGACAATTAGCTGATAAATAAAAATTAGTTGGCGAAAACACCCAAATCCTAAACATTTGTTGCAGGGAATAAATTTATATAATAAAAGAATAAAAATGAGTTATTATAAGGTCAATTTTCAACTAGGATATGTCAATCTTGTCTTTGACCACAACTGAAACCTTTGTTAGAAGCACTCAGGTGAGATCCGACTCAATATTAAGGGATAAACGATAGTTACCAAGTTAAAATTACTTTTTCCAGAGGTCATTTCACAAACAACGCAAGAGGAAATGAGCCCAGGGTGGCAGTGAGGCCATAGGAGGTAGTTACTCGAACTAAACCGCAAAAGAATTCACCATAAATTGAAAACCCTAAGCAATATGGGCAGTCGAGATTACACACGTCATTAAGCGGATTGGGAGGTGGATAATACCACCACCTATACTATATTCACATGGGCCAAGGGCTAAAAAGATCCAACGAAACAACAAATAGCCAGAGAGTAGTGCAAGGAGTCTATAACCCTCAAAAGCATTACGGAAAATTAACTCAACACCGAGGTTGAAATTAATCATTTGTGAACACCTTTTTCCACACATTAATATACATCCGTCATTCCGCAAGAACCTATATGTTATATAAGTTAACCATTTTAACTTCTATAATATGGACACCATACGACATAGTCAAAACACATTTTGTATAGATCTCGTTAAATATAAATATTCACTAAGATATTACAATGCATGGACACTTATGGTGTTTGTATATTATAATGTAAGCATAACATGAAAACTTTGACTATTGGAAAGGGTTGTATACACCAATATTTTAGATAGAATCATGCCAAGTAACGAAGAAGTAATACTGAGCCATAATAGGTTTCTCAAGTGGAATACCGTGTCATCTATCAATATAGAGAAGAATGGGCAGAGAACTCTCTCTCCTTGTTTTGAGAAGTAAAGAGTGATTTGGAAACAAGATTAATGTACTGTTAACAAATGTTTATAGTGTTTTATATAGTTTTATCACATCAAGTTATGATATATATCTAGATTTGTGCGTGTGTTTATATATATATATCTATAAATTATTATAATAAGCTCATAATATTTGATTAATATATAAAAATTAAATTTACTAGTTAAGTTATAGTCTTCATTTAACCATAGGGGTAGGGGATTAGGGTTAAAGTTATCACTTAGAATAGTAGCATATAAATGATATAATTATTTTAATCTTTAAATTGTGTTGTTATTTATTACTCATTTATATATATATATAATTTTTAACATTATATATAAGGAGATTTTCTGATCTAGGGTTTTGGAGGATTTTGAGGTTCCTTTGAGCAACTGCCATGGGAACTCTCGAAGGATTACGTGATGTGAAATATTTTCAGAACTCAATAGAGATGCTTGATCTGGGGCGCTTTTCCCTTGATAAGCACAACAAGGAACATAATGGTGATATAGCGTTTCAATGAGTGGTGGCAACACACAAGCAAGTGGTGGCGGGGGCTATGTATCATCTCACCATAAAGGCCGAGGACGACAAAAAGCCAAAGTTGTACACAACTAAGGTGTGGGATAAACCCTCGCAGAATCTCAAGCATTTGGAGGATTTTAAGCCTGTGGAGTAACCCTCTATTTCCAAGGCTGACCTTGGCGTCAAGAAAGATTCGTCATTCTCTTTCATGGATCTGCTTCTAGATCTTTTTTTACTTGCAGATCGGTTCATAGAGTAGACAAGCAAGCCAAATCCAATTATGGGTCAGTTTATGAGACATAAGCCCACTTCCCCATTCTGGCCTGTTTGCAGGGCTATGATGGGGGATGGATGGCTCGGTCGGTGGCTGGATGTGGAGACCCCAACGTCCCCAGATCTTACAACCCCCTCTTTTCAGATTCAGATCACTCTTCTCTTTGGGAAAACCATGCTTCTATGGGTTCGCTCTTCGGATTCGGTGAAAAAAATTTCGCATGCCCTTGAACTCAGATTGGGGATTCCATCTGCCCTTCAGCGATTTCTCTATGGAGGTAAATAGCTAGAGGATTATTTTCTGCTCTCATTTTATAATATTGAAAATGATTCTACTATGGTTTTAACCCTTCGTCTTCGAGGAGGGACAGTAGGTCAGCCATCTTCCGCTCATGCTTTCTCTTACAAGAATGTTGTCCATGCATAGCTTCACAAGAAAGCTGCTCAACCCTCTGAGGCTCCCAAGCCTTTTTTGGTTGATAAATTGGAGGATGTGCCCTCTATAGAAATTTCCCACCCGATACTTGAAAACCAACTTCAAATTTATGCAGAATCTGCAATTATCTGCAGATTCAATGGATTATGGCCTCGCACTGCAGATCTCTACCAATGGATTCACTCCACATTGACCAATAACTGCAAGGTTATTTTCTGCTCAAAGAGTTTCTTTATAGTGGTGTTTACCTTCAATGAAGATTATCAAAAAGCCTTAACTCGAGGTCCATGGTTTTGGGGAAAGGCAGGGTTATTCCTCACCCCCTGGTTCCTAAACTTCGACCCTTCTACGAAAATAATTACCAAGCTACCTATTTGGGTCAGGCTTCCAAATTTACCTACTCACTTATGGCACTTTTCGGTCTTTCAAGGAATTGGAAACTCTTTGGGTCGCTTTCTGGCAACGGATCCTTCTAGGGGGAGAAGGGCATTTACACTTATGGTAGAATATGTGCCGAAATTGACATAAGTAAAGGTCTACCGGATCAAATCAATCTCAAAAGTTGGTGATTTCCATTGGACAGAGTCCATGGACTATGAGAATACTGCTTTTCGATGTCGGCACTGCCATCAAATAGGTCATTTTCATAACTCCTACACTATGTTCCTTGCCCAAAAGAAGAGAAGCAATCACAAATCCAACTCTAAAATCTAGAAACCCTGTGATCGGCCTCCCATGGATGACATTGAGTCCTTCAGTTCGGATGAGGATGAGATTGAAGCAGATGTAGATGTAGAAAAGCAGGAGAATGATAAGCCCTCGACAGATCCTGGGGTGGCTAATGTTTCTTTGAGTGATCAGAAGCGAGCACATGAGTCCTCCTCCTCCGACTCGGATATGGAGACTCTACCTTTAGTCAACAATAGTCTTCAAGTGGTTTTAGCCCACTCGATCCCTGAAGGTTGTTTGAAAACCATAATTAATTCCCTACACAGAGGGGAGTCTTGGGTAGATATTTGTTATCTGGAAAAAACTCGAATTAAGATTGGAAGAAGGGCCGCAGACCTCCATTTTCTCAAGGACTGTCGTGACTTAAGCTTGATTCTCGCCTTCGCCCGCATTAAACCTATCATCTCAGCCCTTCACTATTTATACCTTTTGTGACCTTCTTTCATTCTTCATTCATTTCTCGTCCTGAAGATGGATCCCCGTTGGGATTCGAAACGTCGAAAATCGTTTTATGATACTGTGGATAATCCAGATTCTGCAATCAACAAAAACCACAGAAGTTATAAAACCATAATTAATTCCCTACATGGAGGGGAGTCTTGGGTAGATATTTGTTATCTGGAAAAAACTCGAATTAAGATTGAAAGAAGGGCCGTTGACCTCCATTTTCTCAAGGAATGTCGTGACTTAAACCTGATTCCCGCCTTCGCTTGCATTAAACCTATCATCTCAGCCCTTCACTATTTATACCTTTTGCGACCTTCTTTCATTTTTCATTCATTTCTTGTCCTGAAGATGGATCCTCGTTGGGTTCGAAACGTCGACAATCGTTTTATGATACTGTGGATAATTCGGATTCTACAACCAACAAAAACCATAGATGTTTGAAAACCATAATTAATTCCCTACGTGGAGGGGAGTCTTGGGTAGATATTTTTTATCTGGAAAAAAATCGAATTAAGATTGAAAGAAGGGCTGCAGACCTCCATTTTCTCAAGGAATGTCATGACTTAAACCTGATTCATGCCTTCACCCACATTAAACCTATCATCTTAGCCCTTCACTATTTATACCTTTTGCGACCTTCTTTCATTCTTCATTCATTTCTCTTCCTAAAGATGGATCCCCGTTGGGATTTGAAACGCCGAAAATCATTTTATGATACTGTGGATAATCCGGATTCTGCAACCAATAAAAACCACAGAAGTTTGAAAACCATAATTAATTCCCTACACGGAGGGGAGTCTTGGGTAGATATTTGTTATCTGGAAAAAACTCGATCTAAGATTGAAATAAGGGCCGCAAACCTCCATTTTCTCAAGGAATACCATGACTTAAACCTGATTCTCGACTTCGCCCGCATTAAACCTATCATCTCAGCCCTTCACTATTTATACCTTTTGCAACCTTCTTTCATTCTTCATTCATTTCTCGTCCTAAAGGTGGATCCCGGTTGGGATTCGAAACGTAGATAATCGTTTTATGATACTGTGGATAATCCGGATTCTACTATCAACAAAAACCACAGAAGTTTGAAAACCATAATTAATTCCCTACACAGAGGGGAGTCTTGGGTAGATATTTGTTATTTGGAAAAAGCTCGAATTAATATTGAAAAAAGGGCCGCAGACCTCCATTTTCTCAAGGAATGCCGTGACTTAAACCTGATTCCTGCCTTCGCCCGTATTAAACCTATCATCTCAGCACTTCACTATTTATACCTTTTGAGACCTTCTTTCATTCTTCATTCATTTCTCGTCCTAAATATTGATCCCCGTTGGGATTCAAAACATCGACAATTGTTTTATGATACTGTGGATAATTCGGATTCTGGAATCAACAAAAACCATAGAAGTTTGAAAACCATAATGGATTAAATTTACAAAAAATTAAGGAAATAAAGGTCGTATTGAAGATTTATCCCATTCTAGGTAAATTCTTGTGGCTGTCTCTTATGGTTCCCATGTTTCTCTTCATTGTCCTATATGTTTCTCTCTTTTGTGCTTCTCGGGACCAAGGTTGATAGTTTATCATATCCGGCTTCCCCACTTTCTAGCTTCTCTTGATTTTATTTTATACTATATGCTTTTTAATAGAATCCGTCTTACTTACAAAGAAAAAACATTATATATAAAATATAATTACGATAACTTATATATATATATATATATATATATATATATATATATATATATATATATATATAATTTTCAAAAAATTTAATATGTGCCCAATTTTATTTTCAAACTTTTGATTATCTCATTTTTGTCTCATTTTAAAGTCATTGAATTCAAATACCAATATGAATTAGGTGATTTAGAAAGATTCCCTCATCATAGGCTTAAGTCACTAGGTTCATTCAGTGAACAAAACTCATTAGGTAATGAGTGAATTATTTTTTCAACAAGGCTAGGAAATCTCATGCCGAACACATTAAAATTCATTTCAAATTTATTATGAAATCACAAGAAATATAAATAGGTTGGTAATAAAAAAATAATAACATTTTAAAGGCCAAAAACTCCTCATTTAAAAAAAAATGGTGTAACCTAATAGATGAATTGATTTTTTATTTATTTTTTAAATGAAAAATGGAACACTAATTTTTAAAAACTTGACTTTAAGTTGTTTCATTTGTAAAATTCAAGTGCTTGGTGGTTTTTGAAGGCCTTGAATCCATTTATACATTCAAAAATTAATTTAGACAACAACGAAATCACAATATTACTTGAAACTGTGTTATTGGATTCTAATAAAAAGTCCATTTGATTTATAAGTTAGCCTATGCCATATTTTCCATTTCTATTTGTTTTTTTTTTCACAATTTTAATATATTAATTTTTATTTAATTAAAATAGAAGTATAATACTTCAATAAAACATAAAATTTAAATATACAAAAGAAACATATGTAAACTAAAAAAAATATTTTAATCATTAAATTAAAAAAAAATTTATTTTAATCATTAAAATTTTTTCTATTACATATTACTTTTGAATATGTGTGTGCGAGTAAGTTAATTTTTTATTTAATTATACGAAATTATTTATTTATAAACATTTATAGTAGAAGTGTAATATTTCAGTTATATATATATATATATATATATATGTTTTTGTTTTTATATTTTTATAAAAAAATTATAAAATTATAAAATTTTAATAAAGTATAAAAGTTAAATATATAAAAGAAAAGAAAATTTATATATGATGATGATGGTTAACCTCCACTGAGACCAAAATTTGGTCTATTGGATTTAAAGAAACAAATTATTTAGTTTGTTTTAAAATTGTACTCCTATATTCAAAGAGCTTGGAGAGAAGTGTCCCAAGCTCACTATAATTTGACATGTTAAAAGGCTAGGAAGGTCGGTATTGCAACAAAGATTATGAAACTGAGATGTAATGTGGGTGTACACAAGGCATTCTAATAGGAAGTGATTTTCATCCTCAATATTCATATTGTCATAGAGATGGCAAATCCTTTCCACCCATGGTGTTTTAGGAACTGCCCAACTACCTGTTTCACTATGGAGCTCATGAGAGTTCGTTCTTATCTTGGCTATATTTTTTTTCTTTCTTTGAGCTAGTTAAAACATATATTAAGATGGAAAACGAGGGTTGTTTTATACCATACATTAAGAAAATGCAAATATATTAAGATGGAAAAAGATTTGATCCCTCTCGACTCATAGATCTAGAATGGTTTATATCATACACACTTAGATTAGATTAATTTATATTTATAAATAGTAATAATAAAAGTATAATATTTCAATAAAATATAAATATTAAGTATATAAAATAATCATATGTAAATTAGAAAATATTTTATTGTTTTTTTTTCATTTAAGTTCATAGGAAAGCCTAATGGGTGATGCATATGTATTATGTAAACCATGAACCAAAAATAAAATTGTTTTTATTTTATATGCAATTTATATCCTATACATTTTCATTATACAAATTTACATATTTATAAAGAGTTATAATGTGTTATTATATATATTTGAAAAATAATTATCTTGAAAAATAATTTGTTGAAGATGAAAAATTTATATTGACAATAGTGAGTTGGGCATCAATGATGAAGAATTTATAGAATAAAAGCTTCCTCGGCCAAGGGAATTTTAAATTGAAGACCTATAGGAAGAATTCCTACGACATATGGGATTATTTGAGTACTATGAAACCAAATCCAAGATTACTTTCTACAATGTGTCATTTCTTGTCGTCTTTGTGAATTTCACACACGATTCCATGAGGCACGCCTGTGCATAGATTATCTGGATAAGAGGATTTCTAGTTTATTTATGGATTAATGACTTCTAGAACTTTTTCTATTGTTGCTTATTCGTTTCTATACAGTGAAGGCTCATCATAGTCCTATTTAAGGGAAAGGGTTATGATTAATCTAATTAGGGGCACGAAAATACATAATTCGAATACACATCTTGTAAAGGCTCTAAGATACATTTACATGACCTGAAATTAGAATTCTGAATCAAAATAGCCAAGGAAGGATACTGTTCAGAAGGAAGTAAAGTTCTCTTGATTAATTGTTTGTCCTTGACGGCATGTCCTGCCTGTGAAAGTGGGTTACTTTTGGTGCCTGATATTTCATACCATTGTAATGCTTCTCGATTTTAATGGAACCTATTTTCAAAAAATGTTGATATTAATTTATAGCACCTTATGTAATTTTCTAGGGTGAAGTAGACTTCCTTAATTACAGCTTATGGGTTGCAATAGTCTCTTTATGAATGCATGGGTTTAATTTGCCTCTAATTTCATTCTTAATGTAGGATGTATTTGCATCTACATCATCCACATAGACAAAGAAGTACTAAAGAATGGAAGATGACAAGGTGAACATGGATCCAACGATTGGTATATGATACTTGCAGTTTGGTTATTTCAGCTTACTTAGTTCAAAAGAGGAGCTCATCTCTTCATAATAAACATTGTTAATGGTCAAAAGCTAACAATATATATCAACATTGATGTCATATTTTGAATAAATTAGAAATAGTAGAGAACTCATGAACACATCAAATCATTTCATGATTGGATTTTGGTGTTTTTCTCTTGTTCCCTTGGTTAGTGCTTATCTTTAATTATTAACTAGACATTGCAATGAAATAGTCTCTTCTATTCCTCGATAAAAATATTTTCACTCCAAGGATTGATAGAGACAGAAATATGCTGCCACATATTATGCACAAAGTGTAATATTGGAAGCTTGTTCCATAAATATTTTAAATTGTTTACAATGCATAAAAGTATGCATTTCCATCGAGAATTATAGATTGGAGCCTCTGTCCATAGTGGGTGCCTTTAAATTAAGGTAATGTACATACTTAGTTCATCAGAATGTCAACCATGTCTTTTTACCATGAATTTTATATGTAAAATGTTCTCACTGTATAACAACTTCGGATTGATAGGTTTTTATTTATCTAGTTGTATAACCTATTTAGCATTTGGAGTTTGAATTGACACATATCGAGACAAATGGGATAAAAAAAGAAAAAGAGGGGAAGATAAATTGATACGAATACTCTTACACCATTAAAATGAAACTTACAAGAAAAGTTGTTCAAGTTATCCTTTGAAAGAAGTAATTCATCCTTGTCCTTTTTTAACACCACTAGTTTTATACACACTAACTGATCACTAATTCAGTCTCCATTAGCTTGAATTTATCAGTTGAAACTATGATCTCATATCAATTCCCTTCCAATGTTCATTTTAAGTATTTGTTTTTGTATATGTCTTGCTACTAGAAAATTTTTGTTGATAGAAACATATATTTGAGGAAGACATGATTGTATATCTTACCCGTATTATCTCATGTCTGAATCCACAAAGGTGATACCCAATATCTTCACTTAAATCTTGCAAACACGTGCATTTATGTAGCCTCTGGAGCACGTTGAAATATTACAATAGAAATTAAAAGAGATTATCTAATGCACATTTTGAAATAGAAGAACTATAACTATTCAAACACAAATTTTCTGGATTACAAGCTTCTGCATCTCTTTATGTTGTAAGTCCCTTAGTTAGAAATTATTTGTTCTCGAAAGAACTATTTCATGAAGACATCATCATCTCACTTAGCTATGTTAGCTAACCTTTGAATCCAACAAGGTGATACCCCATATCTTCACTTAACTCTTCCAAACACGTGCATTCTTTCAAACTTCGAAGCATGTTCAAATATGACAAACAAAAATGAAAAATATTATCTAATTCACATCTCAAAAATGGGATTTACAAAAGAAAATGTAGCAAAACTGACTAGGTCTCTCTCATGTAGCTAACAGTATTCTAAAATTATATACTCTTCCCACTCAAAACAGGCTTAGAATCAACAATACCATTGTTTTCTATATGAGAATAAATGTTGGTATATACTTTTTTATGTGTACAAAATTATCGTTCCCACAACCATTCTGCAGATGTCTAGCTATGACATTCAATCCTGTTGAATGCATGTTTTATTTTTCAAGCATTTCAATTGTTTGTATCCTACACCTACTTGGTCAATTATCTCCTTTGGGGTAAGCATGGCACTATTTTCAAATATTGTCTCTAGTGGAACTTTGAACTGCTCTAAGATCTAGTACCCCAAGATAGGAATATAAGGTGATGAAGTGTATCAAGAAAAAGGGTGCGTCCAACGTGCTAACCATCTCTAAGATAATATGGTGAAAAAAATGTATAATATGGTTCTCTATAACAACTCCCACTAACCATTTTTTTTAATACTATGTTTAGTCCTCATTTTGAATGTATCATTGCGACAATCATATTTAAACTTGTTTTAAAGTTATTCTTCAGTTTCCTTTCCTTAGGAAATATTTATTTTATTCTTATAACTCATATTCTATTTATAAACTATATGAATTGTACCTATCTCTTAGCCCTATGATCTAAATTTGGAATTACATCACAATCCCTATACACTTAAACTACTTTTGTTGTTTTTACATTACCCTAACATGAATTATATCACTTTATTAAATAGTCGTATCTCTATCATGCCAATTTGACCCCTTGTCACCATTGGAGTAATATGATACAATTTTTGTTAATTACAAAGTTTCTTACTTTGGTTTTATTGTACCCAACCTCGAAGGATAAGTACGAAGGTCATTAACTTTAGGAAAGTTATAAATTGTAGATCAGAACTTGATAATGGTATTCGAAAATTTGGTTGTTCTTTATCACTATCTGTGTCGTTCTATTCGTTTTCTCTATTATTCTCTATCTAGTGTTATTTTGGTATTAGAGCCATCTGGTTCTTTGTCTGTGTTTAGTTCATCTTCTCTGCTACACTATTTTGCTCAAAAATCCATCAATTTTCTCTTTGTTTTCGAGAAAGGAGATGATTGGCGAACCTGCAGAAAACTACTAATTAGACTGTAAGGCCACTGTTGACGCGGCAAGGAGACCAGGGGAGTCGTATGATACCATTTCTAGAGGCGTGATAATTAGTCAGAGAGTTTGCAGGTGCACTATTCATTCTAATCTTTGATCCATGGCTGAAAATGTTGATAGATTTATTTTAGGTACTCCAGAAGAACGAAAAAGAGCTCATCAAAAACGTTGGGCATTTATATCTAAATATCTTAATCGCCCTTCCAGTATAAACCTGTATGATGAAAGTATTATTTCTCAAGAATTTGAACCACATCCAAACTGGACATTTCCAGAGATTGATATAGATACGATCTATCACCTTCTCAATTTTCAATTCAAGTTAATATTCCCATCTCTGTGGATCAGTCTGTTTATCAAATACCTCTTATTAAATCTGAAGATGTTCAATGGGGTATTGAACATGGTTATAACTACATTCATATATGAATGATCCAATTTGGTATTAATCCTTTAGTGCGACCTGGTTTAAACACTTCTTGTTTAACCCGTGTTTTGGATACTCATCTGAATCAATTCCAAGATGTTTTATTAGGAGGATTTCAGAGTCCTTTGAACAATGGTCCTGCCTGGTCTTCATTAGTCCCTAGATACCAAGTCTCACTCTCAAATCCTTATATTAGTGACTTCCTTCAGGCTTTCATCCAGTTTCATGGGTTTGATGTTGCTAGCCAATCACATATTGCCCAATTGCATACTACTGTTTGCCTTCGATTTGTCACAACCACTATGCCCCCTTAAAATACTAAGTTGAAAGATAGAGCTTTAAAAGAAGGTGTTATTGTTGGCCCTGGTAATGTTGTTCCTCTACAAATTGGATTCTCAGAATGTACTATTCCTCCTAAATGGGATAGTACATATGTTCCTTTGTCACAAAAGTATCCACAGTTGCATGATCCACCTCAGTTACCACAAAAAATCGAACTAGTCAGTAAAGCTGATGGTACCAAAAGTTTGGAATTTGTCAAACCAAGACTTTCCTGATCAGGTTTTAGTTTTTCTTCTAGACCTTCATATTTTGTTAATCCCATGTTTCGGGGAGGGAATGGGATTCCTAGATACTTCCAGACACCAAAAGAGTTTTTACCTTCAAAAACTCAACCATCCAAAGCTTCAACTTCAGATTGTGATTTTTGCCAAGAAACCCCAAAGAATTCTGCAATTGTTTCAAAATATCAAGTTGCTGATTCAGAACATAATGGACAACATAAAAACTGTCAAGAATGTGTTGAAGCAATCATGTCCTCAGATACAAAGAGTTTCATTTTTCCAAGAGGAAAGGAAGACCAGAAAGCTATCATCCCAGATAGATATCTTGAGCCTGGAAATTATAGCAGAACATTTAAGAATGGAACAATGAAATAACACTTTTAAAGGCTTCAAATGAAGAATTTATCAGAAACAGAATCTAAAGAGTCAGTCAAAATGCAGAACTTTGCTAATTATCAGATAACTTGTATGTTATAAAATCTTGATGATTTAGCATTAGATGTTGTTGAAATCAAGGAGCATATTAAGAAGCTGCATACTGGTTATTTAGATATTTTGGGGTTACATCATGAAAATACAAAGGCATTGAATGATATTCAATCAAATATGGGCATCATTTCAAAATCAATTGACAATCTATCCACTGTTCTGAAAAATTAACAGTCTCCACCAAGATACAGAGAAGTGGATCAATCCAGCTATAAGCTGAAATATTCTGTACCAGGTACTAATCAACCTAAGTCTAGACTTAGGAGTCTACTGTTTAAAGGGATGAATTTTCCAAATGAAGAAAATGTGAAAAAAGTAGCATTTGGGATAAAACTGGCCAAGGAAAAGATTGACTTAATGAAATCTAGGTTGGAAGCTCTTCCACCTATAAGATATTTACCAAAAGGATATGTCAGTGTTAGTGACTAGTATCACAAAAAAAATATTCATATGTATTCATCATCCATGTATGATGAAGAAGGTAACTTGAAAAATGAAACTACCATCCCAGGGGTTAAAACCGAAGGTGAAAGCAATAAGAGGCCTAGAGATGATAATTTTTCTTTCACCAATAAATCTCCCAAAAGAGAAAATCAACATAAAAAGACATCTGCATTTTCTAAGTACACTAGAAATTTGGAAAATATTTCTGTCAATATTGAAAAAAACAATGTACAGAAAGGGTATGGAAATACTCTTTTGTTTAACATAGACTATTTATCTCATGCTGAGGTTTTAATAGTATTCCAAAATGTGCATGCATGGGTTCTCCAAAGAAAAGCTGAATCTAGAGCTACATGGTACGATATTGCTACACAGATCACATGGGCATTTATTGGAATCCTAAAATTATGGTGGGAACATCTTCCAGAAGGAGAAAGGACTACAATTATAGAAAATGATGATCCTCTTCAAACACTGTTTGAAGCCTTGATTCATGAATTTTTAGGATCATTGCCTGTTGATTCCTCTCACCAGTCTCAGTTGTTTCTTTCACAAAAGCTCTGTGATATAGATGAGTTGAAGGAATATTACTGCACAATGCAATCATTGCTTTATAAGACAACTGATCCACACAATGTAGCATATTTGAGATATTATGTTGCATCAATGCTTGGAAAGATTCCTAAATTGATTGAATCTGATTTCTAGACAAATAATATCCAGATTGAAAATATGTCTTTTGCATCTTTGCACCAGCACATAGTTACCATACTTTAGAAAGAATGTGCAGCAACCAAAGTTAAGAAAAATTTCAAAAAGCAGATTCATTTCAGCCATAAATTGTGCAATAATTTTAATGAGACATATGATTTTGGCTATCACAAATTCAAGAAGAAAAAGAAGCAGCCTGATAAATATTGTGATTGTGATAAGACCAGGAAGTTTTATCAAAACAAAAATAAGTATTCTCCAAGAAGGAAATTTGGTCGTCGAAGATTTGTTTTCAGAAAAAGGAACAAACCTTCTAATAAACCCAAATGTTTTATATGTGGTAAATAAGGACACTTTGCTAATAAGTTTCAAGAGAAGAAGGGAAGAAAACAGATGAATATTATGGACATCTTCACTACAGTGCACAAACCAGATGAGTGGGATTTGACATCACACTCAGGAGGTGAATATTTTGAAGTTTCAAGTTCAGATTTTGACTCTGATAATTTTGATAGTCTTCATGTTAACTCTAACTCATATTCTGGTGAAAATTTTGTGTCTAAATGTAAAATGTTTCGGCATAATCCCGTGCAAAGTCAAATCAATGATGTCATGCAACAACTTGCAACCCTGTAACCAGGACAATTAACAGTCAAGAGAAGATTACAAGAAAAATTGAAGACCTTAGAAGATCAGTTACCAAGAAATTCAAAGCTTGAACAATTTGAAGAAACTGACTCAAATAATGAAGAGGAAAATTGGTTTATTCAACAAATTCCTGTCGAAAATAATGATGACAGAGAAGAGGATAGATTGAAAAAACAGATTGATAAACTTGAAGCATCAATGCAAGAAAGTAGGAATCAAATGAAGCACCTCTTAGCAAAACTTCAAGATGATATGGTTACTTATGAAGATTGCAATTGCAAGTTAACCCGTCTTCTTCTGATAAAAGCCAATTAGGATTCAGTTGACAAATAAAAAAAGACTGAGTTATCATAAATTCACAGTATTGGTGATCGAGTGGTGATACCAATACAGATAAAATTGGAAGGATTGAAAGCATATACCCTTGATGCTAAAATTGCTACTGGTGCTATGAGTAGTTGCTGTAACCACGGAGCAATCCCTGAGTATTTTTGGCAACTAACTAAAATCATATTCAAGGCTGTAAATAAGGAGTCCATTGAAATTGGCCACATTGCTCCAGACTTTCCTATTTACATTGGCCAGGTTTTGACATTTGTCACTCTGTACAGTTTTGATTCAGATTCTGATGTTCTGTTAGGACAAGATTTTCTAAAGAAACATTTGCCAGTTACTTTTACTTAGGATTCCCTAATTCTAAGTTCATCTGAAGGGCCAGTCAATTTTCCCTCCAAAAGTGACTTCAAGGTCACCATTGAACCTAATCAACTAGATCTTGCTCAACATTCATTAAATGATTTAATAAAAATCCAAAAAATTGTCAAAAATGTTGAATTACATGGAGGAAAAATACTTTCAGGCATAGTAGAAAAATTGAGAAAATATTGCACAGCAAGCTGTCCAGATGATTTTTGGACAAGAGAAAAATATTTTGTCAGTCTGCCATACAAAGAAGGATTTTTTGCTAAAACTCAAAAATCATCTTCTAATTTCATGAGTCCAACAGAACATGGATTATGCAAAAAGGAGATAGCTCTGCCACTGGAACAAGGACTGATAGAACCATGCAAGAGCCCTTGGGCTTGCCCAACATTCTATGTCAACAAGCACAATGAGCAGAAAAGAGGGAAGAAGCGGTTAGTGATCAATTATAAAGTTTTGAATGAAGCATTACTTCCAATCAGGTATCCTCTTCCAAATAAAGAACTCCTTTTGGCTAAAATAGCTAGTGCTAATGTTTTTAGCAAATTTGATTTGAAAAGTGTATTTTGGAAAATTGGTATTGTTCCAGAAGACAGATACAAGACAACATTTAATGTTCCGCATGGATAGTATCAGTGGAAAGTCATGCCATTCAGATTGAAAAATGATCCCTCTGAATTTCAAAAACGAATGGAAGATATTTTTGGTAAATTAGATTTTGTAATTGTATATATTGACGACCTGCTAATTTTTAGCAAGGATGTTGCACATCATAAAATTCATTTGGAAAAGTTTTATGATCTTGTCTATAAGCAGGGATTGGTTCTATCCGACTCGGGTGAAAAATTTCAGATTGGAAAAGTTTCCATAGATTATCTTAGTCTGCATATTTCCCAAGGAAGTGTTCATCTACAACCACATATTCTTAACAAGAGATGGTTTCACAGGGCAAGGTAATCAAATAGGGAACAATTATAGATCTAAGGTGAATGGAATGAACTCGAAATGGATGAAGGGAATTTAAGAATCCTTCAACATTTTCAAAAGAGGGAACTTGAATGATTATTAATGAAGAGCAATTAAGAATTCTTTACTAAATAATCAAAATGCATAAACTAGAAAATAGGAGCAATTAAGAATTCACTGTTTAAGCTAGTTTAGAAGAAAACATTTAGAATAACAACGATTGAAAACAGATTGCACTTAAGCACTTTATGATTTATTCCTTTTCATTAATCATTCATATATGAAACACAAATGGTTTAATAAACAAATATAAAACTCTAAAACATGAGATTGATGACTTATTGATCCGTTGTCTGACTCAAGAATCCTGTGAAAAGTCTTTTTCCTCAATTCCTTATCCATCTAGCCATACGAAATTTGTCCAACAACACTTTATTCCAAAGCAATCAATGTTACAGCAAAGTCTAAGAATCCACCCCTCAATACTCCAATTGAGGGAGTATTTATACAAATAATTATAAAAAATATCTCCTAACAAAATGAGATATAATCTAGGATGACTCATGGATATATTACAAGAAAATAGAGACAAATGGTCTCGTAGATAAGAGAAAGGATAACCAATGTTGTGCTGTTTCCTTCTTTTGAGAATGTTCTGGAGACAGGCCCTATGATTGGGCTTGCTGCTGTCCTATTTAGTAATTCTGTGCTGGTTGCTCTGTTTTACTGATACTCTTTACCTGTAATGATACAGTTTGACTTCTGTTTAATATTTGTTTATTCTTTTTATTATGTCTTACTGTAGTAAATAATCAAAATTCATACAAGGATAATATTTACAAAAGTTCTAACATCTCTTCCCACCATTGAGCTTCCGGTATTATGGTTCTTTGAAGTTTCCGCAGAGTTTCATCAGTCTCTGTATATCTGAAGAAAGTAGGCTAAATTGGGAATAAATGCTTTATCTCATGCTCGAGATAAAACAAATTTTCCAGATTGTCATGAAGAATCTTTCCTGTAGGCAATGCTTTTGTTACTGATGAAATGGCTTGATCCTCAGCATGCTTGTTCAATTTCTCAACATAACTTTCAAGGTTCATTAGTTTATTGTCTGAAACTAAAGGACTTGGCAAACCTTTATTCAACAAAATATCCAATCTTTTTGTGAAAGCATTGATTTCTTCCTACATATCAGAGCATCTTCTTTCTAGATTCTGCATCAGAGTTCTCTTAGTAAAAACTCTTTTTATCTCCAAAATTGTTCATGTTCTGTTTTGGATGCCGAGTTCTTCAAGTTGATATCTGTTCTTAGTGTTCAAAAAGTGTATAAGTTCATTGGCTTCTTGAGGCATGTTTCCTAATTCTTCTCTTGCTTTTAGAATTTCTTCCAGAGCCAATTTAACTAAATCATTATGCTCATACATTATTTGAATTGATGGCCAGACATAATTTATTCACTGAATGATGTTGTCCCAAAGAATTTATTTTATTTCCTTTAAAGGCTTCTCCAATGTGAGATCATTTTCTAATGCTCTCACCAATTTTTCTAATCTGTTGACCTCTCTCATTTTTTCTGCAACACTTATCTTCGAGAGATCATATTTTTGTTCTAAAGTGGTGAATTGTACCTTTGTTCTCTGGAGCTCTGTCACTTGGAGTTTTAATTCCTCCATTGATTTTATTAATTCTTCAGTGCTTAAATTGGAAGTGTTGACCTGTGATAATTCTGTTGGCTGGCCTGTTGTGGTTGTACCTGTAATCACTTTTGTTGTAGATGCTGGAATGTTTGCCTGCTTGTCCTTTAATGCCTTTTCAATTTCTTTTTCAGTCTCATTTAGTTGCTCATTCAGTTTCAAGAGCAAATCCATCAATTCTTCTTCAGAGTTTTGCTTTAAGATTTCTGCAGTTTGTGGATGCCCACAAGATGGCAATTTCAGCTGTTTCCTTAAAGTTGCAATATAATCATCTTTCTTCTCAATCAAGGCTTCTATACCCTTTAAATCTTTGGGATTATGACCCAATCCAATAATTATTTCTTCCAAAGTCTTTATCCTATTGTCCTCAGCCTGGGAAGAGGCTTTTTCAAGATGCAATTGAGCATTAGTATTCTCCAAAGAATCCTGTAATTTTTTGGGTCATTATTGATTTATCAGTCAGAGTAGAATAAATCATTTCACCTGTTTTTTTGTGCAGCTCAATCTGATCCAAAGGATGAATATCCTTTTCTATGACTTCAAAATTAGTTCTGATATAATCTGCAGCTGTTTGAGGCTGCTGCACTTTGGGTTTGAAGTGACTCATTACAATTTTACCCTGCTGGATGTCATAGGCTGACATCAATCTTTGTTGATTTTTAGGAGCCATCTTCAAATATTGATTGTAGACTTGAAGTCTTAGTGGATCATTTCTGGCCTTTATATTTATAAATGTCCTTTTAATATCCCAGACATCTTTCATTGGTGGTTTGAAAGAAGATACTTTTGCACTTTGCTGCCTTTGTAGCTCTTTTCTCTATGAATTAGTGGATGTCCCACTGATTGTACATATTTGTTGACTACCTAATTATTCTCTCCTCTGGCTATCAGGGATTTCTTGAACAGATTCTACTTCTGGAAGAGGATTTAATTTTTGTCTTTTAACATCAAGTTGTTCTGAAGATCCACTGATAGGGGTAGTTGTTTCTGCATCTCTCTTCTTACCTCTTTCTTCATTAAGAGGAGTTTGCAAAACTGAAATTTATGACACATTAATCTGAGTAGGAGAAGTCTGTATTTGGCCTTGTTCCTTAGAAGTTTCGGGCTGTTCTGTCATTGTGAATTTCTCTGTAACTTGTATATCAGCCTCCTTTTCTTTCCCTTTGGATGCTACTGTGGCCAATGCACTGATTTCCTGTAAATTTTGCTGAGTCTTTGAACTTGTCCAAAAGAGTCTAGGTCAAGTATTTTTTCAAGGTTTTTCATAACATTTTCAACACTGACCTGTTCACTATCTTGTTCTATCAATGTCCCTTCCATCCATTCATTCATATTGGCATATTGTTCAATTTCTGGAATTCTATGATGAAGGTATGGTGACAATTTGTTTTTCATCCTCCTATCACAAATAAAGTTGTTTGGGTCATAAGGTACCCAATAGAAACTTTTTTGCAATTTGAGATAGTCTTATAAGATTCTTTCAGCTTCTTTTCCTGCATCCCTAGAATTGCAGACAAAAGGACCTAATTGACTCTTATTTCTGAGTTGAGATTTTTTCTTTGCATTGCAAAAATGGACTATGTCTGAATTTATCATCTGTCTAAAATAATCTAAGGCAAAGAGCCTCATTGGGACATATTTTGGTAACTTGAAAGGGCATAACTCACACCCATATATTCTAATTTCTGTATGATTCTGATATAGGTACCAATCACCTATCTTGTATTGCTTTGAGAGTTGGAGAATTTTCTTGATGTCACTATTGACCCTAGGAGGGGAGACTCCTGTTAATAAGGTGGTTGCAGGGTGCACAAATAGGTCAATGATATCATTGTAAGAATAAGGAGAATCAGAGGAATTATGAGTGATTGCAGACCAAAAGTTTACAGACCTAGGATTTCCTTTGGCATTAAGTTTCTTGACATGGAAAGGGAAATTCTCTGATTGATAGTAAAGCATGAGATGGTATATAACAGAGGAATATTTGAAAACTTTTTCATTTTCCAATCTCATGAGCTGATCATGGATTTTATCAGCAATGTAGGAAGCAAAATCATATTTGATAGTAGGGGGCTGTCCAGGGGTAAAAATTGACAACAATACTAGGGTTAATTGATCAACATATTCACTAGTATTGAAACCCATTATAGAAGATATCATATTCAAAATGAGTCTGCCCACATCAGTGAAAAAGTTATATCCATAAGGGGGAGGGCCTTTGGGCTGATGTTCTGGCAACATGAAAGTTTGGCAAAGGCGATTTAACTCTTCTTGGGATAAATTGGCCAATTTCTCAAGTAAATTTCCCATGGAAAGGGGAGTCAGGGCTTGACCAGGCTGAAACTGTAACATTTCGTTGATAGACTGAGCATTTATTGGGAAAAGGACAGTTTGACTCGAGGACATGACTGCTCGTTGATTGGGATCATAATTGGCATGGCAATAATAGATTATTTTAGGAAAAATGTGAACTGAGGGGAGAAGATACATTGGAAGATTGGATTCCCATAGTCCAAAAATGTTAGAGCCGTTCAGATAGGTATCTCTGCAGTGGAAAAAAATTCGAAGAGGATTTTCACTGAGGACGAGGTCTTTAATTTGGAAATCTCTGTGAGGGGCATTCAGGGGTGGGACATTCAAAGCCACGGGAATTTCCATTTCTGGTTCTTGTGGATTCAGAAATGAATTTGGGTTTTGATAAAAAAACGGGCACAATCACAAGTTTGGGAATGCAATTGCAATTTTGGTAATTGAGGAATGAAATGAAGACCAATCTTGAACCCTGTTTCAGTTTTTTCGTGTGGAATTAAAGAAAAAACCAGGATTTTTCAGAGTTCAACGAGAATTTGGGTAAATACATGTTTTCCAGGAAATGAACAATAGCTAAAACAGGTGTTGGCTATGGCGGATTAATTCTGGATTACTTGACTGCAATTTTCCTCAGCAAGGTGGCGGTTGACAATCTTCGACAGTTGATTTTGGAATTCGTTGCATGCGACACTGGTCATTGCATGGGATAGTGAAAATAACGCGGGTTTATTTGTTTTATTTGCAAAGTCAAAGGTTGGCAGGTTTTTTAATTTTTTTAATGGATGACGTCAACAAGTACGGTGGCTTTGTCACGGGAGGCAAGCGGTAAGTGGTATTCATCGCACAGCTTTTGGGGAAGGGCGGTTTTCAGTGGAGGGCGAGCGATTCCATACAACACATGACACATGGCACGACACTATTCATAAAACCGCTTGGCCATCGCGCATTATCGTTCGGACGTGGAGGCGCAGTGATATGATTGACAACCATAGATCGTAGACTGGTTGATCGAACGGTCGTCGGGAGAGGGAGATGACAGGTAATTAATAGGGCGGGCCCAATGTAATTAATTGTGAATTAATCGCATCGGGGGTAATTCTATTGTTGAGGTGTGTTTTTAATTAACCGTGAGGGTTAATTAACATATTTTAAATGTGGCGGGGATAAGGGCTTATGATTTGATTAATTAATCATCATATTAAGGTTATATTTCAACCATCGGGGCGGGATATATAATATTTGGGATTTTTATTATTAAATTAATACGGGGATGGGTGGATTTTCATAGGGATTTAAATAATAAAGTTAAAAATTAATATGAAAAATGAATGGAAGCGCTAAGTGTAAAACATTAGGTTAATGTATTTAACTTATGCTTGCATGAATAGGGTTTTTTGTGAAATATTGCATAATTTTCCTAAGTAAAATGGGATTTTACTTAGGAAAAGATTTTTTGGATGTGAATGAATGATTTTATGAATGATTTTAAGTACTTAGGCTTTTTAAATTATTGGGCCGAGGGTCCGGTCCCTCCAAAAGTCAAGGAAATGCCTTGAGCCCCTCTAATTTTCAAATGCCTTAGTATTTAGGGGAAATTAGTGAAACTTTTAGGGAAAAATGAGAGGGGAAGTTAATAATTTGACTTTGCTTTGCTTGAAATTCTTCCAGTGTAGTGTCTGCCTTTGCACTTGTGATGAAATTAAAGGTTTAACACATCTAAAGTCATTATCCATCACATGTAATTCTGCAACAACATCTACCTACCCTACCTACTTTACCCTACCATTTTTTCTTCTTTATTAGGGTGCACTTAGACTGGCAAACCCTTATCACACTTTTTCTTTTACATGTGGAAATATATCTAATTCTAACCTTATTACATCCAAGGGCTCAGATTAAACTGTTGAGCTCCTTTTATTTACTCTACCTATCTACTTATCTGCCAAGATTAAACAGTTTGGTCAGATTTTATTCTCTATCTCTAGAACATAAAATTGAAAAATGAACTAGCCAAGCTTAAACTGTTTGACTCTTCATAAATTGTGGCCTAAGATACAAGTTGCACACAATTTGTTTATTTACATAAGAGAAAAAAATAGTGGCATTTAGACTTGCACACTTCCCTTGGCCTTTCTTTCGGTGGGGTTCATTTTCTTTTAATTTTTTGGCCATTTTTATTTTTTTCACCCTTTGATTTTTCTTTTAGGGTATACCCTCTTTAAATTTTTTAAATTTTTTTCATTTTTTTGACTATATGGAAAACCTTTGCAACAAGAAAATGTATGAAAATATTACATAGCCCATCAAGTTAATCATGATATATGACACCTATTGGTATAGGAGTCTAACACTGGCTCCACTTGGGGATGGCTTTTCCTGGTGAAAAGTCAAGAACAACAGGTCAGTTGTCTTCAGAATGATTTTGACTAAACCATGGAATCTTCTTCTGCTTGTTACTTTATTGTATGTATGACAGTAATACTTCTGAAGCTTAGGGCCTTCTCCTCGGGCTTCAACTGCAGTAAGATACTATCCACTCAAAACTGTAACATTACAAATGATATAGTATGTGCATGTTAAAAATCAAGATATCCTAATAAATAATATCAAATTAATGTTTCAACATTCGACCATTAACTGACCCTTCTTCAGTTTTTGTACCATCCAAGTTTTTCAGAAAATATGTGTTATTTCCTTGTAAAGCATGAATAATATAAGGTCCTTTCCACAGGAAGTCAAACTTCCCATGTTTTCTCTTATCCTCTCTTCTAGAATCCCATCTTAAAACTTTGTTTCCCAGTTGGAAATCTTCTGCCTTGGTCCTATTATCAAATATCTTCTTTAGTTTCTCCTGCAATACTTGGGATCTTTGATATACTTCCTCTCTGGTCTGTTGCAAATTGATAGTCTGATTTATTCTTCTTTGAATATCATTAGGTTCAACCTGAGCTTCTTGAAGTAATTTCATCATAGGAACTCCTAAAGATGAAGGAAATACAACCTCAATGCCATAGACTAACTCATAAAGACTAGTCCCAATAGATTTTTTGGTGGCGAGTCTGTCTGCCCACAGTGCATTTGTAAGTTTCTTGTGCCAATTTTTCTTGTTTTCCTCCAACAATTTCTTAATAATATTAATGAGACTCTTGTTGGAAGATTTAGCCAGTCCATTACCCTGAGGGTAATAGGCTGTGGAATGGCTTAAGGTAATATGATATTTATTACATAAACTTATCATCTTCTTAGATTTGAAGGTAGCAGCATTATCAGTTATAATTTTCTCAGGATAACCAAATCTTGATAATATATTGGTTTCTAGGAATCCTATAATCACAATGTCATTGGCTTGTCTGGAAGAAATTGCTTCTATCCATTTGGTGAAATAATCTATAGCAGTGAGGATCCATTTGTGTTGGCCAGAGGAAGGAGGGTGGATTTCTCCAATGAAATCCAGGCCCCATTGTTGGAAAGGTTTTTCAGTGGAAATTGGTTTCATGGGTAAGGGTAATAGTTTTCTCTTGCCTTCAAATATTTGACATTTATGGAAAGCAGTGACAAATTTCTTTACATCAGAAAACAAGGTTGCCCAATAAAATCCAGCCCTTAGGATCTTGTCTACGGTTGATTTCCAATAAAGGTGTCCACCACAGTCTCCTGCATGGAATTCATTGAGAGCCTTGTCAGCTTCATCTTTTAACAAACAATTCAATAGAATACCTTCATGATTTTTCCAAAAAAGGACATTATCTAAAATACAAAACTTTAAAGATGTCATCTTTAAAAACCTTTTCTTTGTTTTGGATAACCTTAGAGGAGCTTGCAGGTTTAACAATACATAAATTATATCAGCATACCAAGGTGAATCTAAGAAGGCCTGGCTGATTTGTGGAGTCGCCATCTCCTGTTCGTCATCCAGTTCATTAATATCCAGAGCTTGGCAATTTGTTTCTGTCATGAGTTGAACCAATCCCTGTCCCTTTATCATCTTTGTAGGTTTTATTTCAATATCATACTCTAATATGGTAGCAATCCATTTACCACTTTTTCCCTCAATTCCATCTTGAGTTAAGATGTCTTTGAAAATAGCATTTGGTACATATGCTATCACATGGGAATACGATATGTAGATTCTAAAATCTTTAATGGCTTTTATAAGTGCAAAAGCTTGTTTTTCCATGATGTATTTTAATGATGTATCCCTTAGTGCTTTACTAAAAAAGGCTATAGGTTTTTCACATCCTTGATCATCCTTTTGTAATAAAACAGCTGCTACAGTGTGTTCTGATGCAAATGAAAATATTATGAAGTCTCTATCAAATTGTGGACTAGTAAGAACTAGTGTTCTGGTCAAAGCCATTTTAATTTCTTCAAATGCTTGTTTGGATTCAACTGTCCATTTAATACTTGAATCCTTTCTTAACATGTTAGTAATAAATCTAATTAGTTCAACTAAGCTAGATATGAATCTTCTCAAAAAATTGATTTTTCCTAGGAAAACGTGAAGTTCTTTAACATTTCTAGGGTGAGGTATCTGCAATATACCTTCTATTCTAGCAGGATCAATTCTAATACCATCTTTGGAAATGATATGGCCCAAGATTTTACCTTCTTCAAGACCAAACAAGGACTTATTTGGATTCAAAGAGATACCATACTTTCTGCATTTTATGAATACTTGTCTGAGATGGTCCAAATGCTGCTGATCTGATTTAGAAAAAACAGTTAAATCATCCAGATATATAACAAGAAAGTCATGAATTTCTTTTGCAAATGCAATGTCTATTGCTCTTTGGAAGGTTTCTCCAACATTTTTAAGTCCAAATGACATTTTAACATACTTGAATATGCCCCATGGTGTTGTAAAAGCTGTTTTTTCCTGGTCATCAGGATGAACCAGAATTTGGTTGTATCCTGAAAACCCATCTAAATGAGAAATTCTAGAAGCACCTACTACCCTTTGTAAAATGTGATCCATTTTGGGCAAAGGGTAATTATCCTTCAAAGAAACTTTATTTACATTTTTTAAATCAACACATAATTTGATCTCTCCAGTTTTCTTCCTAGTAGGGACTAAATTAGACACCCACTTCGAAAATCTAATAGGAGCAATTATCCCTGCTTCATACATTCGTTTTATTTCTTTTTCAATTAAAGGCAACAGTACAGGGTTGATTCTTCTGAGTTTCTGTTTAAATGGTTTATGATTTTATTTCAAAGGTATTGTATGCTGAATTATAGAGGTGTCATATGATTTCAAGTCTTCATAACTCCAAGCAAAGACATCTTGGAATTCTCTTATTAGTTCAACATATTTTAGTTTTTGATCAGGAGACAACGATTTAGATAACTTTATTATTTTAGGATTTTCTTCAATTCCCAAATTATATTCCTCAATATCAGCTTTCAAAGTTTCCATTTTGGGTCTCTTTGGAATATCGTTAGAATTGAAAAGATCGTCCAGAGGAGTTAATCCTTCAGGAAAATGATTATCTTTTAAATTAATGATCTCTGATTCTTCTTCTATAATCTCATCAACCTCCATTTGTTTTAGGTCCTTCATTTATTTTTTGGTGAACTTTGTTGGATGAAGCATTTGAATTATACTTTCTTCTGAAATGTATGTTTCTTGTTCATTTGTTTGATCAGATTCAATGACTGTATCTTCATCTATGTTACTGTTAGAAAATTCATTCTCTAAAGTCAGGAAATTGTTAATCTGCTCATTGCTTGCAAACACTTGCCAATTATTAAAATTGTCTGGTATGGCTGGTCTGTGTCTAATCTCAGCTGTGAACTGATGATTAGGTTTGAATGGTAATTTACAAGTGCTGGCAAACCTTGCTAAGCTATGGGCATGCAAATTTTGTTTTCTTGGGATTTTCACAAGCTAAGTTTGTAGAAAAGTATTGAGAATCTCTACAACTGTTCCTCTATATTCTCTCAGTCTGGGATCGTTTGTCAGAAAGTGACCTTTGATCTGTTGAATGATTAAATTAGAATCTCCTATGACAGATACTCTAATTGCCCCTAATATTTTGACAAGTTTAAGACCTAGCAAAAGAGCTTCGTATTCTGCCATATTATTTGTGCATTTAAAGTTTAATCCGCAGACATGGCCTTCAGCATGATCATTTTCAAGATTATGCACCCAAACTCCAGCTCCTGCTCCTAATTTATTAACGGAACCATCAAATTCTAAATGCCAAAGAATTTCATGTTCATAATTGGTATCGGGAGTTTCAGGAACTTTCTTAACAATGAGATCTGATTTCTTACTTTCTTCTGGTTTCTCTTGGGTATCTGATGTTTCATTGTTCTCAGAGATTTCCTGGATTTGAACATTAGATTTTTTAGTTGTAATTTATTTTGGTTCTGTTGCTAGAACCTCTAATTCAGTGGGATGATCAATTTCGGCATTATAAAGAATAAATGAATCCATATCAGAGTGTACTGAGTAGATGGGGAAATTTTCAGGTTTCTCCTGACTACTGACTACATATTTCATTAAAGTTTCTCTGAATAGTCTCTTAGGTTGGCCGAATACTGAAATAGTAGCATATGACATGTCCAATTGAAGAGATCCTCCAAGCTTTTCACCCCAATATCTGAACAATAGCATATCATATTTTGGAGGTATATCTGCTACTACTATATCTATCAAAATTGTTTTTGCAGGGTATTGAACCAATGAAACACACAAATATTTGATTAGTTCTAAACATCTCACCTGATTTGAATCAAAAGAAAAGAGGTCTTTGTATGGTCTGGTGATGTCTAGGTTTAATTTCTCCATTACAGCCTTGGGCATTAGATTGTGAGATGCCCTAGAATCAAGCATGGCATTATGAAGTATTTTATCATGTATGTTCAAACTCACATAGAATGGAGGAGTCCCTCCACTTCCTGCTTTTCCATTTACTTCAAGTCCAAAGAGTAATCTGGGTTGGTCATAAAAAACATTTACTGAGTCATCACTTCCAGAAATATTAAGTGATCTATTGATTTGACTTCGGTAGACATCATGTTTAGCTAATTCAGACAATGGAACAATTATTTTTATTTTGCCTACTTCAGCTTCCAGATTAAAAGGTTTTTCAGTCTGAGTTATTGTATTTCGAACAGTTGGATTCTCTTTATCTTCTGTGTTTTCAGTATTTTTCTCTTTCTCAGGAATGGGGTTGTGGGTTGAAGTTGTTTCCGAATCAAATTCTGGAGGTTCCTCTACATTTCCTTTAGGAGGAAGAGTATTGGAAAATTGTCTATTATTCAGTTGAGTATCGGATACGTCTTCAATTATTGGGTTAGCAGGATTAGGATCTAATCTAGAAAGAATATGTACAGGGGTAGTATTGGTTTTACCTTTGAGGGGTTGTTTTGTAGCTTTCTGTTTATTTGTTTCCGGGACATCAATTCTTCTGCTCCTCAAATTATATTGCTTGTGAACTTCGTAAATGCCTGTATCATATCCTTCCTTAAAGTCAAATGATTCCCCTGAATGGGTTTGAAATTGATTAAGAATGTGAGCTTCTTGATCATCTTGGGTCAAGAAAACTTTTGGTTCGTTCTTGTGTTTAGTCAATTTTTTTATTTGAGCATATTTAGTTGGTTCCTCAGAAGTTGAGGCTTCAATATAGTTTTCCTGGAATGGGGGCCTAATATTTTGGTCAGGACTAGTTTTTCCAGTATTTTGATTTTGGTTCCTTCTGAAATTTGGATTTCTCCCAGTATTGCCCAGTTGACCATCCCAAGGAGATTTCCTTTCAATTGTTTCTACTCTATCTTCTATCCTTTCCATCCCTTTAATAATAACATCCAGTTTCTTTTCAAAAGCTGAGGGTTCTTCATTTAAAGGAATTCTCTTTTCAGTTTTGGCTCTAGCTCGTTTCTCTATCAGGTTGGCTTCAACACTAACAATTATACTTTGCATTTCTTCTAAGGTTTGAGGAGCTCTTTCCCTAAGTTGATACGCCATATCAGAATCAAATCCATCAGGGAATTTAATTAATACTGAATCTGGAGGAGACCTAAGGTTTTGAGGAATAGCATAGTAAACATCATTGAACCTGGTGCAGTAATCTTGCACAGTCTCTTTTGGTCCTCTCTTTAAATTTCCAAAGTCTGATAAGATTTGAAGAGGATCTTTCTTCTTTTCCCATCTGTTTAGAAATGTTCTATAAAGAGCTTGTAAGTCAGCAACACTGTTTGCAGGAAGGGCTCTAAACCAGGTTTTGACTTCTCCAGTAAGAATTTGGACAAATATTCTCATTCTTACATCATCAGCATCTATTTCATAAATTTCAGAATAATCAGTCATCTTTTTAGTATGTTGTTGTGCACTGTAGGTACCAGAACCATCGAAAGGAGTGATTTTACTTTGGTAGTCTTAGGGCATAGCCCCTAGATTGGATGGTAATACCAAAGGAGCATATCTGTTTGCCATTGTAGGAGGTAACGATGAAATAACAGGTGAGGTTGGTCTATGAGTAGTGGATGGAGGAGTAGAAGGGGTAGTTTGAGGTTGATATGTTTGAGGAAATGTTGATGAACTTGGAGAGGTTGAAGTGATCACAGAAATATTTGATGTTCCTTCAGAGGTAAGCTCAGATTGTATGGAATTTCGCAAACGTTTATCAATATGTGAAGTAACAAATTCAAATTGTAAATCTTCAATAAATACTGGGTCTGGAACCAAATTGGACAACTCAGATTCAAAAAAATTTACAAATAAAGAGGTTTCAAATTGCTCATTAAAAGGTTCATCCTCAGGGTAAATCCACTTCACAGGATAGGATATTGATCTATAGAGAGGGCTAGAACTTCCAGAACTTTCTTGAATTTCTTGTCTCCTAAGAATTCTAGGGATAAGATTCGGATTTTCAAACACAAGTGGAGGATTTGGATCAGGATTAGCCCTGGTGTAATGGGTCCTTTCTGAAGCCAGGTTTCTAGGTGATATTTTTCTTTTGGTTTTTTGTCTAAATGGAATGAACAATACAACTTCGACAATCTCTTTAAGAAATTTTTGATATTGGATTTAAATTTTCTTAAAGATTTATTTGACTAGAGGAACTGATCAAATGTTTGAAACCAAATGTTCAATTCATAAACTAAACTGGAGATAGACTGAAGCAGCATTTATTTACTTATGCAACTGCAGAGCAAAAGCAGTTCAAAGGCTACTTGGCTAACTTCAGGCTCCGTCTGTAATTTATAAAGTAAACAATAGTAACAATAAAATTATTCAGTCCCTAGTATGGTCGCCATTATGTTATCACTCAAATTTTCCTTGAAGTTGTTGGAAGAGGAAAGAGGTCCGAGGTAACCACAAACCAACTTTTAGGTACAAAATCTAGCCAATCTGTACCCAGAGAGGGCTCTCTCTTTATGTTTTAGCTTTGTTTTGAAAAGTATTAGGCTAGTTATGAAAGTTTAGGGATTTTGATTGAAATTGGGTGATGGAATTCTATAGCAGAGGGTAAGACTGAGTAATTTAGGCCATTGGGCTAATGTAGTCAAAGAAACATGTTTTAACTCGATTAATTTTCTTAACAAGAGATGGTTTCACAGGGCAAGGTAATCAAATAGGGAACAATTATAGATCTAAGGTGAATGGAATGAACTCGAAATGGGTGAAGGGCATTTAAGAATCCTTCAACATTTTCAAAAGAGGGAACTTGAATGATTATTAATGAAGAGAAATTAAGAATTCTTTACTAAATAATCAAAATGCATAAACTAGAAAACATGAGCAATTAAGAATTCACTGTTTAAGCTAGTTTAGAAGAAAACATTTAGAATAATAATGATTGAAAACAGATTGCACTTAAGCACTCTCTGATTTATTCCTTTTCGTTAATAATTCAGATATGAAACACAAATGGTTTAATAAACAAGTATAAAACTCTAAAACATGAGATATATGACTTATTGATCCGTTGTCTGACTCAAGAATCCTGTGAAAAGTCTTTTGCCTCAATTCCTTATCCAGCTAGCCATACGAAATTTGTCCAACAACACTTTATTCCAAAGTAATCAATGTTATAGCAAATTCTAAGAATCCACCCCTCAATACTCCAATTGAGGGAGTATTTATACAAAGAATTATAAAAAATATCTCCTAACAAAATGAGATATAAACTAGGATGACTCATGGATATATTACAGGAAAATAGAGACAGATGGTCTCGTAGATAAGAGAAAGGATAACAGATGTTGTGTTGTTTCCTTCTTTTGAGAATGTGCTGGAGGCAGGCCCTATGATTGGGCTTGTTGCTGTCCTCTTTAGTAATTCTGTGCTGGCTGCTCTGTTTTACTGATACTCTTTACCTGTACTGATACACTTTGACCTCTGTTTGATCTTTGTTTATCCTTTTTATTATGTCTTACTGTATTAAATAATCAAAATTCATGCAAGGATAATATTTACAAAAGTTCTAACATCTCTTCCCACCATTGAGCTTCCAGAATTTTGGTTCTTTGAAGTTTCCTCAAAGTTTCATCAGTCTCTGTATATCTAAAGAAAGTACGCTGAATTGGGAATAAATGCTTTATCTCATGCTCGAGATAAAACAAATTTTCCAGATTGCCATGAAGAATCTTTCCTGTAGGCAATGCTTTTGTTATTGATGAACTAGTTGAGGAACTGGCCTGATCGTCAGCATGCTTGTTCAATTTCTCAACATAACTTTCAAGGTTCATTATTTTATTGTCTGAAACTAAAGGACTTGGCAATCCTTTATTCAACAAAATATCCAATCTTTTTGTGAAAGCATTGATTTCTTCCTGAATATTAGAGCATCTTCTTTGTAGATTCTGCATCAGAGTTCTCTTAGTAAAAAATCTTTTTATCTCCAAAATTGTTCCTGTTCTATCTTGGATGTCGAGTTCTTCAAGTTGATATCTGTTCTTAGTGTTCAAAAAGTGTATAAGTTCATTGGCTTCTTGAGGCATGTTTCCTAATTCTTCTCTTGCTTTTAGAATTTCTTCCAGAGCCAATTTAACTAAATCATTCTGCTCATACAGTATTTGAATTGATGGCCAGACATCATTTATTGACTGAATGATGTTGTCCTAAAAAATTTATTTTATTTCCTTTAAAGGCTTCTCCAATGTGAGATCCTTTTCTAATGCTCTCACCAATTTTTCTAATCTGTTGACCTCTCTCATTTTTTCTGCAACACTTATCTTCGAGAGATCATATTTTTGTTCTAAAGTGGTGAATTGTACCTTTGTTCTCTGGAGCTTTGTCACTTGGAGTTTTAATTCCTCCATTGATTTTATTAATTCTTCAGTGCTTAAATTGGAAGTGTTGACCTGTGATCATTATGTTGGCTGACCTGTTGTGGTTGTATCTATAATCACTTCTGTTGTAGATGCTGGAATGTTTTCCTGCTTGTCCTTTAATGCCTTTTCAAGTTCTTTTTTAGTCTCATTTAGTTGCTCATTCAGTTTCAAGAGAAAATCCATCAATTCTTCTTCAGAGTTTTGATTTAAGATTTATGCAGTTTGTGGAAGCCTTGAAGATGGCAACTTCAGCTGTTTCCTTAAGGTTGCAATATCATCATCTTTCTTCTCAATCAAGGCTTTTATACCCTTGACATCTTTGGGATCATGACCCAATCCAATAATTATTTCTTCCAAAGTCTTTATCCTGTTGTCCTTAGCCTGGGAAGAGGCTTTTTCAAGATGCAATTGAGCATTAGTATTCTCCAAAGAATCCTGTAATTTTTTGGGTCATTATTGATTTATCAATCAGAGTAGAATAAATCATTTCACCTGTTTGTTTGTGCAGCTCAATCTGATCCAAAGGATGAATATCCTTTACTATGACTTCAAAATTATTTCTGATATAATCTGCAGTTGTTTGAGGCTGCTGCACTTTGGGTTTGAAGTGACTCATTACCATTTTACCCTGCTGGATGTCATAGGCTGACATCAATCATTGTTGATTTTTAGGAGCCATAAATATTGATTGTAGACTTGAAGTCTTAGTGGATCATTTCTAGCCTTTATATTTATAAATGTCCTTTTAATATCCCAAGCATCTTTCATTGGTGGTTTGAAAGAAGATACTTCTGCACTTTTCTGCCTTTGTAGCTCTTTTCTCTGTGAATTAGTGGATGTCCCACTGTTTGTACATGTTTGATGACTACCTAATTCTTCTCTCCTCTGACTATCAGGGATTTCTTGAACAGATTCTACTTTTGGAAGAGGATTTAATTTTTGTCTTTTAACATTAGGTTGTTCTGAGGATCCACTGATAGGGGTAGCTGTTTCTGCATCTCTCTTCTTACCTTTTTCTTCGTTAAGAGGAGGTTGCAAAACTGAAATTTCTGCCACATTAATCTGATTAGGAGAAGTCTGTATTTGGCCTTGTTCCTTAGATGTTTCAGGTTGTTCTGTCATTGTGAATTTCTCTGTAACTTGTATATCAACCTCCTTTTCCTTCCCTTTGGATGCTATTGTGGCCAATGCACTGATTTCCTGTAAATTTTGCTGAGAGGTTCCAGCAGAAGAAGGACCAATACCTGGTCTTTTCACTTGTCCAAAAGTGTCTAGGTCAAGTATTTTTTCAAGGTTTTTCATAACATTTTCAACACTGACCTGTTCACTATCTTGTTTTATCAATGTCCCTTCCATCCATACATTCATATTGGCATATTGTTCAATTTCTGGAATTCTATGATGAAGGTATGGTGACAATTTTTTTTTCATCCTCCTATCACAAATAAAGCTGTTTGGGTCATAAGGTACCCAATAGAAACTTTTTTGCAATTTGAGATAGTCTTCTAAGATTCTTTCACCTTATTTTCCTGCATCCCTAGAATTGCAGAGAAAAGGACCTAATTGACTCTTAATTCTGAGTTGAGCTTTTTTATTTGCATTGCAAAAATGGACTATGTCTGAATTTATCATTTGTCTGAAATAATCTAAGGCAAAGAGCCTCATTGGGACATATTTTGGTAACTTGAAAGGGCATAACTCACACCCATATATTCTAATTTCTGTATGATTCCGATATAGGTACCAATCACCTTTCTTGTATTGCTTTGAGAGTTGGAGAATTTTCTTGATGTCACTATTGACCCTAGGAGGGGAGACTCCTGTTAATAAGGTGGTTGTAGGGTGCACAAATATGCTAATGAACTCATTGTAAGAATAAGGAGAATCAGAGGAATTATGAGTGATTGCAGACCAAAAGATTACAGACCTAGGATTTCCTTTGGCATCAAGTTTCTTGACATGGAAAGGGAAATTCTCTGATTGATAGTAAAGCATGAGATGGTATATAACAGAGGAATATTTGAACACTTTTTCATTTTCCAATCTCATGAGCTGATCATGGATTTTATCAGCATTGTAGGAAGTAAAATCATATTTGACAGCAGGGGGCTGTCCAGGGGTAAAAATTGACAACAATACTAGGGTTAATTGATCAAAATATTCACTAGTATTGAAACACATTACAGAAGATATCATATTCAAAATGAGTCTGCCCACATCAATGGAAAGGTATATCCATAAGGGGGAGGGCCTTTGGGCTGATGTTCTAGCAACATGAAAGTTTGGAAAAGGCGATTTAACTCTTCTTGGGATAAATTGGCCGATTTCTCAAGTAAATTTCCCATGGAAAGGGGAGTCAGGGTTTGACCAGGCTGAAACTGTAACATTTCGTTGATAGACTGAGCAGTTATTGGGAAAAGGACAGTTTGACTCGGGGACATGACTGCTCGTTGATTGGGATCATAATTGGCATGGCAGTAATAGATTATTTTAGGAAAAATATGAACTGAGGGGAGAAGATACATTGGAAGATTGGATTCCCATAGTCCAAAAATATCAGAGCCGTTCAGGTAGCTATCTCTGTAATGGCAAAAAATTCGAAGAGTATTTTCACTGAGGACGAGGTCTTTAATTTGGAAATCCCTATCCGCTGGAGGCAGATAGTATAAATCTCTGTGAGGGGCATTCAGGGGTGCGACATTCAAAGCCACGGGAATTTCCATTTCTGGTTCTTGTGGATTCAAAAATGAATTCGGGTTTTGATGAAAAAATGGGCATAATCACAAGTTTGGGAATGCAATTGCAATTTTGGGAATTGAGGAATGAAATGAAGACCAATCTTGAACCTTGTTTTAGTTTTTTCGTGTGGAATTAAAAAAAAAACCAGGATTTTGCAGAGTTCAACGGGAATTTGGGTAAATACCTGTTTTCCAAGAAATGAACAGTAGCTAAAACAGGTGTTGGCTATGGCGGATGAATTCTGGATTACTCGACTGCAATTTTCCTCAGCAAGGTGGCAGTTGACAATCTTCAATAGTTGATTTTCGAATTCGTTGCATGGGACACTGGTCACTGCATGGGATAGTGAAAATAACGCGGGTTTATTTGTTTTATTTGCAAAGTCAAAGGTTGGCGGTTTTTTTAATTTTTTTAATGGATGACGTCAGCAAGTATGGTGGCTTTGTCACGGGAGGCAAGCAATAAGCGGTATTCATCGCACAACTTTTGGGGAAGGGCAGTTTTTAGCGGAGGGTGAGCGATTCCATACAACACATGACACGTGGTGCGGCACTGTTCAGAGAACTGCTTGGCCATTGTGCATTATTGTTCGGACGTGGAGGCGCAGCGATATGATTAACAACCGTAGATCGTAGACTGGTTGATCGAACGGTTGTCGGGAGAGGGAGATGACAGGGAATTAATAGGGCGGGCCCAATGTAATTAAGTGTGAATTAATCGCATCGGGGGAAATTCTATTAGTGAGGTGTGTTTTTAATTAACCGTGAGGGTTAATTAACATATTTTAAATGCGGCGGGGATAAGGGCTTATGATTTGATTAATTAATCATCATATTAAGGTTATATTTCAACCATCGGGGCGGGATATATAATATTTGGGAATTTTATTATTAAATTAATACAGGGATGGGTGGATTTTCATAGGGATTTAAATAACAAATTTAAAAATTAATATGAAAAATGAATGGAAGCGCTAAGTGTAAAACATTAGGTTAATGTATTTAACTTATGCTTGCATGAATAGGGATTTTTGTGAAATATTGCATAATTTTCCTAAGTAAAATGGGATTTTACTTAGGAAAATATTTTTTGGATGTGAATGAATGATTTTAAGTACTTAGGCTTTTTCAATTATTGGGCCAAGGGTCTAGTCTCTCCAAAAGTCAAGGAAATGCATTGAGCCCCTTTAATTTTCAAATGCCTTAGTACTTAGGGGAAATTAGTGAAACTTTTAGGGAAAAATGAGAGGGGAAGTTAATAATTTGACTTTGCTTTGCTTGAAATTCTTCCAGTGTAGTGTTTGCCTTTGCACTTGTGATGAAAGTAAAGGTTTAACACATCTAGATTCATTATCCATCACTTGTAATTCTGCAACAACATCTACCTACCCTACCTACTTTACCCTACCATTTTTTCTTCTTTATTAGGGTGCACTTAGACGGGAAAACCCTTATCACACTTTTTCTTTTACATGTGGAAATATATCTACTTCTAACCTTATTACATCCAAGGGCTAAGATTAAACTGTTGAGCTCCTTTTATTTACTCTACCTATCTACTTATCTGCCAAGATTAAACAGTTTGGTCAGATTTTATTCTCTATCTCTAGAACATAAAATTGAAAAATGAACTAGCCAAGCTTAAACTGTTTGAATCTTCATAAATTGTGGCCTAAGATACAAGTTGCACACAATTTGTTTATTTACATAAGAGCAAAAAATAGTGGCATTTAGACTTGCACACTTACCTTGGCCTTTCTTTTGGTGGGGTTCAGTTTCTTTTACTTTTTTGGACATTTTTATTTTTTTCACCCTTTGATTTTTCTTTTAGGGTATACCCTCTTTACATTTTTAAATTTTTTTTCATTTTTTTGACAATATGGAAAACCTTTGCAACAAGAAAAGGTATGAACATATTACATAGCACATCAAGTTAATCATGATATATGACACCTATTGGTATAGGAGTCTAACAAAAGGAAAGAAATAGTTTGTGCCTATGCCTTAGGGTCATTTGATACTACAAAATTCAAATATCCTTCATCACGTAAAAAAATCTTAACGGTTAAGAGAGGCATTTATAGATTCAAATTATTTATCAAAAGCACAAAATTCATAGTAAGAACTGATGTCAAGCATATGAAGAGCATGCTTTCAAATAACAGGTTACTCGAGCAAGGACGTTCAAGAGTCCTCAAATGGGCACTCTGGTTAGATGGTTTTGATTTTGATATTGTTTATAAAGCAGGTATTGAAAATTGTCTTACAGATATGTTAATCAGAGAAGGAGCAGAAGCTGAGAAAGAAGTTAAAATGTTTCAGTTTGATAGGAAAAGGAAAAATGATGACGAAGCTTCATCTTCAAAAACAATCAAGAGACAAGTGAATGTCTGCTCTAACTGTGTCTATAAATTTTGCTGGGACTGCCTCATCCAAAGAATAAAAAATTTACCTCCAGAAGTTCTGCAAATAATTCTCCAAAGGTATTTTGATTCAACAGAATGTCAAATTGGTTATATAGATGAATTGCCTTATAGAGATATGGTCTGGACTGTTTTCTTCAACCAAGTTTATCTAGCAGGGAGGAACATATTCTATGCCTATATAAATAATCCCAATCTAACATGGATTGAGTATTTCCTACTCCACCAAAGGTGTAGAATCAACGGAAGAATGAAGGTGTTTGTTTTTTCTGAAGAAGTTGTTGCTCCATTCCATACATGGAGCCCATGGTTTAAAATATTTATGTATAAATATCTTCCACGAGCTGACTTCATGGTCAATTTAAACCCAAAATAATTCATTAGTACATTATAATGGGAAATGCATCTAGCCAGCAGAAGAGGAAATATTTTAGAATTCAATTTGGTACATGATGATTCCATTGTAGATCTGGTGGAAAATAGTGATGGCTCTGCAAGATTCAACCTGATAGTAATATTTCGTGGCGATATCTCCATCCCAGAATCACTGAGAGTAAAACAAGAAGCACAACAAGAATATAGTTTTCTTTTCATCACTTGTATTAGAGACACACCTCCAATTTGGTTAGACAATTCATTGCATAGTTGTATAATCATAATGATGACTTTGAAAGAAGGATTTAGGAAGATCAGATGGCACAGTATGAATCAGAGCCAAAACCATGGGAAAATAGTGATTAAATTATCCTTGTACATTTTCAGTGGATCCTTCAAACATATCCATATCCTTTCCACAATAATATTGTCTGCCATAGGCTTTCGTGGGGTTCGTCCTAATAAGAATCTCCACTATGTACAGGCTTTCGTAGGGTTCGTCCTTATAAGAATCTCTAATGTGTAAATGAGGTGTCATGATAGTACAATTATGTTTGGCCTTAAAGGTATTTTCGTAGGTTCCACCATAAGGGAATCTCTACTATGTAAATGAGGTGTTGTGATTGTACAAGAGCCGATGTCCTAGATTCCAGCCTAATGTAGCTTTAATAATTACATGTCCTAGATTTCAGTCTAAAGTTGGTCATGTCATAATAATTATACAAGAGCCGATGTCCTAGATTCCAGCCAAAAGTAGCTTTGATTATGACTGGAATAGTTTGGGTTTCCTGGTAAATGTTTTACCGGATAACAGGCTAGGAAAGTTATAAATTGTAGATAAGAACTTGATAATGGTATTCGAAAATTTGGGTGTTCTCTATCAATATCTATGTCATTCTATTCATTTTCTCTGTTATTCTCTATCTAGTGTTATTTTGGTATCGAAGCCATCTGGTTCTTTGACTGTGTTTGGTTCATCTTCTTTGCTACACTGTTTTTCTCAAAAATCCATCAATTTTCTCTTTGTTTTCGAGAAATGAGATGATTGGTGAACATGCTGACAACTTCTAATTAGACTGTAAGGCCACTGTTGACGCGGCAAGGAGACCAGGGGAGTAGTATGCGGCCATTTCCGGAGGCGTGATAATTATTCGGAGAGTTTGTAGGTGCACTATTCATTCTAATCTTTGATCCATGGTTGAAAATGTTGATAGATTTATTTTAGGTACTCCAGAATAACGAAAAAGAGCTCATCAGAAACGTTGGGCATTTCTATCTAAATATCTTAATCGCCCTTCCAGTATAAACCTGTATGATGAAAATATTATTTCTCAATAATTTGAACCACAGCCAAACTGGACATTGCCAGAGATTGATATAGATACGATCTATCGCCTTCCCACTTTTCAATTCAAGTCGGCACAGTTATTTAGATTTACATCAGTTAATCTTCCCATATTTGTGGATCAGTTTGTTTATCAAATACCTTTTATTAAATCTGAAGATGTTCAATGGGGTATTGAACATGGTTATAACGACATTCATATAGGAATGATCCAATTTGGTATTAATCCTTTAGTGCGACCTGGTTTAAACACTTCTTGTTTAACCTGTGTTTTGGATACCTGTCTGAATCAATTCCAATATGCTTTATTAGGAGGATTTCAGAGTCCTTTGAACAATGGTCCTGCCTGGTCTTCATTAATCCCTAGATACCTGCAAGTTTCACTCTCAGATCCTTATATCAATGAGTTCCTTCGGGCTTTCATCCAGTTTCATGGGTTTGATGTTTCTAGCCAATCACATATTGACCAATTGAATACTACTGTTTGCCTTCAATTTGTCACAACCACTATGCCCCCTTTAAATCCCAAGCTGAAAGATAGAGCTTTAAAAGAAGGTGTTATTGTTGGTCCTGGTAATGTTGTTCCTCTACAAATTGGATTCTTTGAATGTACTCTTCCTCCTGAATGGGATAGTACATATGTTCCTCTGTCACAAAAGTAACCATAGTTGCATGATCCACCTCAGTTACCACAAAAACTCGAACTAGTCAATAAAGCTGATGGTACCAAAAGTTTGGAATTTTTCAAACCAAGACTTTCTCGATCAGGTTCTAGTTCTGCTTCTAGACCTTCATATTCTGTTAATCCCATGTTTCAGGGAGGGAATGGGATTCCTGGATACTTCCAGACACCAATAGAGTTTTTACCTTAAAAAACTAAACCATCCAGAGCTTCAACTTCAGATTGTGATTTTTGCTAAGAATCCCCAAAGCATTCTGCAATTGTTTAAAAATATCAAGTTGATGGTTCAGAACATAATGGATAGCATAAAAACTATCAAGAATGTGTTAAAGTAATCATGTCCTTAGATATAAAGAGTTTAATTTTTCCAAGAGGAAGGGAAGACTAGAAAGCTATCATCCTAGATAGATATCTTGAGCCTGGAAATTATAGCAGAACATTTAAGAATGGAACAATGAAATTAGAATTTCAATGGCTTCAAATGAAGAATTTATCAGAAATGGAATCTAAAGAGTCAGTCAAAATGCAGAACTTTGCTAATTATCAGATAACTTGTATGTTACAAAATCTTGATGATTTAGCATTAGATGTTGTTGAAATCAAGGAGCATATTAAGAAGCTGCATACTGGTCATTTAGATACTTTGGGGTTACATCATGAAAATACAAAGGCATTGAATGATATTCAATCAAATATGGGCATAATTTCAAAATTAATTGACAATCTATCCACTGTTCTAAAAAATGAATAGTCTCAACCAATATAGAGAGAAGTGGATCAATCCAGCTATAAGCTGAAATATCCTGTACCAGGTACTAATCAACCTAAGTATGGACTTAGGAGTCTAATGTTTAAAGGGATGAATTTTCCAAATGAAGAAAATGTGAAAAAAGTAGCTTGTGGGATAAAACTGGCCAAGAAAAAGATTGACTTAATGAAATATAGGTTGGAAGATCTTCCACCTATAAGGTATTTACCAAAAGGATATGTCAGTCTTAGCGACCAGTATCACAAAAAATATATTCATATGTATTCATCATCCATGTATGATGAAGAAGGTAACTTGAAAAATGAAACTACCATCCCAGGGGTTAAAACTGAAGGTGAAAGCAGTAAGAGGCCTAGAGATGATAATTTTTCTTTCAACAATAAATCTCGCAAAAGAGAAAATCAACATAAAAAGACATCTGCATTTTATAATACACTAGAAATTTGGAAAATATTTCTGTCAAGATTGAAAACAACAATGCACAGAAAGGGTATGGAAATACTCTTTTGTTTAACATAGACTGTTTATCTCATGTTGAGGTTTTAACAGTATTCCAAAATGTGCATGCATGGGCTCTCCAAAGAAAAGCTGAATCTAGAGCTACATGGTCCGATATTGCTACACAGATCACATGGGCATTTACTGGAATCCTAAAATTATGGTGGGAACATCTTCCAGAAGGAGAAAGGACTACAATTATAGAAAATGATGATCCTATTCAAACATTGTTTGAAGCCTTGATTCATGAAATTTTAGGATCATTTCCTGTTGATTCCTCTCACCAGTCTCAGTTGTTTCTTTCAAAAAAGCTCTGTGATATAGATGAGTTGAAGGAATATTACTGCACAATGCAATCATTGCTTTATAAGACAACTGATCCACACAATGTAGCATATTTGAGATATTATGTTGCATCAATGCCTGGAAAGATTCCTGAATTGATTGAATCTTATTTCCAGAAAAATAATATCCAGATTGAAAATATGTCTTTTGCATCTTTGCACCAGCACATAGTTACTATACTTCAGAAAGAATGTGCAGCAACCAATATTAAGAAAAAATTCAAAAAGCATATGCATTTCAGCCATAAATTGTGCAATAATTTTAATGAGACATATGATTTTGGCTGTCACAAATTCAAGAAGAAAAAGAAGCAACCTGATAAATCTTGTGATTGTGATAAGATCGGGAAGTTTTATCAAAACAGAAATAAGTATTCTCCAAAAAGGAAATTTGGTCATCAAAATTTGTGTTTAGAAAAAGGAACAAACCTTCTAATAAACCCAAATGTTTTATATGTGGTAAAGAAGGACACTTTTCTAATAAGTGTCAAGAGAAGAAGGGAAGAAAAAATATGAAGATTATGGACATCTTCACTATAGTGCACAAACCAGATGAGTGGGATTTGACATCACACTCAGGAGGTGAATATTTTGAAGTTTCAAGTTCAGATTCCGACTCTGATAATTTCTCTGATAATTTTGATAGTCTTCATGTTAACTCTGACTCAGATTCTGGTGAAAATTTTGTGTCTGAATGTAAAATGTTTCGGCATAATCCTGTGCAAATTCAAATCAATGATGTCATGCAACAACTTGCAACCCTATAACCAGGACAATTAACAGTCAAGAGAAGATTATAAGAAAAATTGAAGACCTTAGAAGATCATTTACCAAGAAAGTCAAAGCTTGAACGATTTGAAGAAACTGACTCAGATAATGAATAGGAAAATTGGTTTATTCAACAAATTCCTGTAAAAAATAATGATGACAGAGAAGAGGATAGATTGAAAAAACAGATTGATAAACTTGAAGCATCAATGCAAGAAAGCAGGAATCAAATGATGCACCTCTAATCAAAACTTCAAGATGATATGGTTACTTATGAAGATTGAAATTCCAAGTTAACCCGTCTTCTTCTGATAAAAGCCAATCAAGATACAGTTGAAAAATAAAAAAAGACTGAGTTATCAGAAATTCACAGTATTGGTGATCGAGTGGTGCTACCAATATAGATAAAATTGGAAGGATTGAAAGCATATACCCTTGATGCTCAAATTGATACTGGTGCTATGAGTAGTTCCTGTAGGCACAGAGAAATCCCTGAGTATTTTTGGCAACCAACTAAAATCATATTCAAGGCTATAAATAAGGAGTCCATTGAAATTATCCACATTTCTCTAGACTTTCCTATTTACATTGGCCAGGTTTTGACATTTGTCACTCTGTACAGTTTTGATTCAGGTTCTGATGTTCTGTTAGGACAAGATTTTCTAAAGAAACATTTGCCAGTTACTTTTACCAAGAAACCCAAAAAATGTGAAAAAAGTAGCCTTTGGGATAAAACTGGCCAAGAAAAACATTGACTTAATGAAATCTAGGATGGAAGCTCTTCCACCTATAAGATATTTACCAAAAGGATATGTCAGTCTTAGCGACCAATATCACAAAAAATATATTCATATTTATTCATCATCCATGTATGATGAAGAAGGTAACTTGAAAAATGAAACTACCATCCCAGGGGTTAAAACCAAAGGTGAAAGCAGTAAGAGGCCTAGAGATGATAATTTTTCCTTTTCCAATAAATCTCCCAAAAGAGAAAATCAGCATAAAAAGAAATTTGCATTTTCTAAGTACACTAGAAATTTGGAAAATATTTCTGTCAAGATTGAAAACAACAATGCAAAGAAAGGGTATGGAAATACTCTTTTGTTTAACATATATTGTTTATCTCATGCTAAGGTTTAACAGTATTCCAAAATGTGCATGCATGGGCTCTCCAAAGAAAAGCTAAATATAGAGCTACATGGTTCGATATTGCCACACAGATCACATGGGCATTTACTGGAATCCTAAAATTATGGTTGGAACATCTTGCAGAAGCAGAAAGGACTACAATTATAGAAAATGATGATCCTCTTCAAACACTGTTTGAAGCCTTGATTCATGAATTTTTAGGATTATTGCCTGTTGATTCCTCTCACCACTCTCAGTTGTTTCTTTCATAAAAGCTCTGTGATATAGATCAGTTGAAGGAATATTACTGCACAATGCAATCATTGCTTTATAAGACAACTGATCCACACAATGTAGCATATTTGAGATATTATGTTGCATCAATGCCCGGAAAGATTCCTGAATTGATTGAATCTTATTTCCAGAAAAATAATATCCAAATTGAAAATATGTATTTTGCATCTTTGCACCAACACATAGTTACTATACTTCAGAAAGAATGTGCAGCAACCAAATTTAAGAAAAATTTCAAAAAGCAGATGCATTTTAGCCATAAATTGTGCAATAATTGTAATGAGACATATGATTTTGGCTGTCACAAATTCAAGAAGAAAAATAAGAAGCCTGATAAATCTTGTGATTGTGATAAGACTAGGAAGTTTTATCAAAATAGAAATAAGTATTCTCCAAAAAGGAAATTTGGTTGTCGAAGATTTGTTTTTAGAAAAAGGAACAAACCTTATAATAAACCCAAATTTTTTATATGTGGTAAAGAAGGACACTTTTCTAATAAGTGTCAAGAGAAGAAGGGAAGAAAACAGATGAAGATTATGGACATCTTCACTACAGTGCACAAACCAGATGAGTGGGATTTGACATCACACTCAGGAGGTGAATATTTTGAAGTTTCAAGTTTAGATTCCGACTCTGATAATTTCTGTGATAATTTTGATAGTCTTCATGTTAACTCTGACTCAGATTCTTGTGTAACTTTTGTGTCTGAATGTAAAGTTTCGACATAATCCTCTGCAAAGTCAAATCAATGATGTCATGCAACAACTTGCAACCCTGCAACCAGGACAATTAACAATCAAGAGAAGATTACAAGAAAAATTGAAGACCTTAGAAGATCAGTTACCAAGAAATTCGAAGCTTGAACGATTTGAAGAAACTGACTCAGATAAGGAAGAGGAAAATTGGTTTATTCAGCAAATTCCTATCGAAAATAATGATGACAGTGAAGAGGATAGATTGAAAAAATAGATTGATAAACTTGAAGCATTAATGCAAGAAAGCAGGAATCAAATGATGCACCTCTCAGCAAAACTTCAATATGATATGTTTACTTATGAATATTGCAATTCCAAGTTAACCCGTCTTCTTCTGATAAAAGCCAATCAGGATTTAGTTGACAAATCAAAAAAGACTGAGTTATCAGAAATTCGCAGTATTGGTGATCGAGTGGTGATACCAATACAGATAAAATTGGAAGGATTGAAAGCATATACCCTTGATGCTCAAATTGATACTGGTGCCATGAGTAGTTGTTGTAAGCACAGAGCAATCCCTGAGTATTTTTGGCAACCAACTAAAATAATATTCAAGGTTGTAAATAAGGAGTCCATTGAAATTAGCCACATTGCTCTAGACTTTCCTATTTACATTGGCCAGGTTTTGACATTTGTCACTCTGTACAGTTTTGGTTCAGGTTCTGATGTTCTGTTAGGACAAGATTTTCTAAAGAAACATTTTCTAGTTACTTTTACTTAGGATTCCCTAATTCTAAGTTCATCTGAAGGGCCAATCAATTTTCCCTCCAAAAGTGACTTCAAGGTCACCATTGAACCTAATCGACCAGATCTTGCTCAACATTCATTAAATGATTTAATAAAAATCCAAAAAATTGTCAAAAATGTTGAATTACATGGAGGCAAAATACTTTCAGGCATAGTAGAAAAATTGAGAAAATATTTCACAGCAAGCCGTCCAGATGCTTTCTGGACAAGAGAAAAATATTTTGTCAGTCTGCCATACAAAGAAGGATTTTCTGCTAAAACTCAAAAATCATCTGGTAATTTCATGAGTCCAACAGAATAGGGATTATGCAAAAAGGAGATAGCTCTGCTACTAGAACAAGGACTGATAGAACCATGCAAGAGCCCTTGGGCTTGCCCAACGTTCAATGTCAAGAAGAATAATGAGCAGAAAAAAGGGAAGAAGTGGTTAGTGATCAATTATAAAGTTTTGAATGAAGCATTGCTTCCAATCAGGTATCCTCTTCCAAATAAAGAACTCCTTTTGGCTAAAATAGCTAGTGCTAATGTTTTTAGCAAATTTGATTTGAAAAGTGTATCTTGGAAAATTGGTATTGTTCTAGAAGACAGATACAAGACAGCATTTAATTTTCCACATGGACAGTATCAGTGGAAGTTCATGCCATTCGGATTGAAAAATGCTCCCTCTGAATTTCAAAAACAAATGGAAGATATTTTTGGTAAATTAGATTTTGTAATTGTATATATTGACGACCTGCTAGTTTTTAGCAAGGATGTTGCACATCATAAAATTCATTTGGAAAAGTTTTATGATATTGTCTATAAGCATGGATTGGTTCTATCTGACTCAGATGAAAATTTTCAGATTGGAAAAGTTTCCATAGATTATCTTGGTCTGCATATTTCCCAGGGAAGTGTTCATCTACAACCACATATTCTTACTAGTCTTCTTAAATTTCCCGATCAGCTCAAAGATGTCAAGATGGTACAGAGATTTCTTGGTTGTTTGAATTATGTAAGGCAGTTTTATGAGTAGCAGGAAAAAGATACTAGAATTCTACAACAAAGATTGAAGCAGGGAACTGCATGGACGGATGAAATGACAGCAGCAGTTAATAACATAAAATCAAAGGTCCAGGATCTTCCAGGATTAAAACTTTCTAATTCTAATCATCTGTTTATTCTAGAAACAGATGCATCAGATCACACATGGGTAGCGGTTCTTTTAAAAAAGCATGGAAGGAAAGAAACAATTTGTTCTTATGCCTCAGGGTCATTTGATACTACATAATTCAAATATCCCTCATCACATAAAGAAATCTTAGTGGTTAAGAGAGGCATTAATAGATTTAGATTATTTCTCAAAAGCACAAAATTCATAGTAAGAATTGATCTCAAACATATGAAGAACATGCTTTCAAATAAAAGGTTACTCGAGCAAGGAAGTTCAAGAGTCCTTAGATGGGCACTCTGGTTAGATGGTTTTGATTTTGAGATTGTTTATAAAGCAGGTACTGAAAATTGTCTTGCAGATATGTTAACCAGAGAAGGAGCAGAAGCTGAGAGAGAAGTTTAAATGTTTCAGTTTGATAGGAAAAGGAAAAATTATGATGAAGCTTCATCTTAAAAAACAATCAAGAGACAAGTGAATGTCTGCTCTGACTGTGTCTATAAATTTTGTTGGGACTGCCTCATCCAAAGAATCAAAAATTTACCTCCAGAAGTTCTGCAAATAATTCTCCAAAGGTATTTTGATTCAACAAAATTTCAAATTGGTTATACAGATGAATTTCCTTATAGAGATATGGTCTGGATTGTTTTCTTCAACCAAGTTTATCCAGTATGGAGGAACATATTCTATGCCTATATAAATAATCCCAATCTAACATGGATTGAGTATTTCCTACTCCACCAAAGGTGTAGAATCAATAGAAGAATGAAGGTGTTTTTTTTTCTTAAGAAGTTGTTGCTCCATTCCATATATGGAGCCCATGGTTTAAAATATTTATGTATAAATATCTTCCATGAGCTGACTTCATGGTCAATTTAAACCCAAAATAATTCATTAGTACATTACAATGGGAAATGCATCTAGCCAGCAGAAGAGGAAATATTTTAGAATTCAATTTAGTACATGATGATTCCATTGTAGATCTGGTGGAAAATAGTGATGGTTCTGCAAGATTCAACCTGATAGTAATATTTCGTGGCGATATATCCATCCCAGAATCACTGAGAGTACAATAGGAAGCACAACAGGAATATACTATTCTTTTTAGCACTTGTATTAGAGACAGACCTCCAATTTGGTTATACAATTCATTGCATAGTTTGTATAATCATAATGATGACTTTAAAAGAAGGATTTGGGAAGATCAGATGGGGCAGTATGAGTCAGAGCCAGAACCATGGGAAAACAGTGATTAAAGTATCCTTGTACATTTTCAGTGGATCCCTCAAAGATATCCATATCCTTTCCATAATAATATTGTCTGCCATAGGCTTTCGTGGGGTTCATCCTAATAAGAATCTCTACTATGTATAGGATTTCGTAGGGTTCGTCCTTATAAGAATCTCTAATGTGTAAATGAGGTGTCATGATAGTACAATTATGTTTTTCCTTAAAGGTATTTTCGTAGGTTCCACCATAAGGTAATCTCTACTATGTAAATGAGGTGTTGTGATTATACAAGAGCCGATGTCCTAGATTCCGACCTAATGTAGCTTTAATAATTACATGTCCTAGATTCCAGTCTAAATTTGGTCATGTCATAATAATTATACAAGAGCCGATGTCCTAGATTCCGGCCAAAAGTAGCTTTGATTATGACTGTAATAGTTTGGGTTTCCTGGTAAAAGTTTTACCGAATAACAGGCTAGGAAAGTTATAAATTGTAGATCAGAACTTGATAATGGTATTCAAAAATTTGGGTGTTCTCTATCACTATCTGTGTCGTTCTATTCGTTTTCTCTGTTATTCTCTATCTAGTGTTATTTCCTCTTCTGCTGGCTAGATGCATTTCCCATTGTAATGTACTAATGAATTCTTTTGGGTTTAAATTGACCATGAAGTCAGCTCGTGGAAGATATTTATACATAAATATTTTAAACCATGGGCTCCATGTATGGAATGGAGCAACAACTTCTTCAGAAAAAAAAAAACACCTTCATTCTTCCATTGATTCTACACCTTTGGTGGAGTAGGAAATACTCAATCCATGTTAGATTGGGATTATTTATATAGCCATAGAATATGTTCCTGCCTGCTGGATAAACTTGGTTGAAGAAAATAGTCCAGACCATATCTCTATAAGTAAATTCATTTGTATAACCAATTTGACATTCTGTTGAATCAAAATACCTTTGGAGAATTATTTGCAGAACTTCTGGAGGTAAATTTTTGATTCTTTGGATGAGGCAGTCCCAACGAAATTTATAGACAGAGTCAGAGCAAACATTCACTTGTCTCTTGATTATTTTTGAAGATGAAGCTTCGTCATCATTTTTCATTTTCCTATCAAACTGAAACATTTTAACTTCTTTCTCAGCTTCTGCTCTTTCTTTGGTTAACATATCTGCAAGACAATTTTCAGTACCTACTTTATAAACAATCTCAAAATCAAAACCATCTAACCAAAGTGCCCATCTGAGGACTCTTGAACTTCTTTGCTTGAGTAACATTTTATTTGAAAGCATGCTCTTCATATGCTTGAGATTAGTTCTTACTATGAATTTTGTGCTTTTAAGAAATAATCTGAATCTATTAATGCCTCTCTTAACTGCTAATATTTCTTTATGTGACGAGTGATATTTGAATTCAGTAGTATCAAATGACCCTGATGCATAGGCACAAACTATTTCTTTCCTTCCATGATTTTGTAAAATAACTATTGCCTATGTGTGATCTGATGCATTTATTTCCAGAATGAACAGATGATTAGAATCATGAATTTTTAATCGTGGAAGATGCTGGATCTTTGATTTTATGTTCTTAACTGCTGCTGTCATTTCATCCGTCCATGCAGTTCCTTGCTTCAATCTTTACTGTAGAATTTTAGTATCTTTTGCCTGCTGCTCATAAAACTGCCTTACATAATTAAAAAAACCAAGAAATCTCTGTACAATATTGACATCTTTGAGCTGATCGGGAAATTTAAGAAGACTAGTAAGAATATGTGGATGTAGATGAACACTTCCCTGGGAAATATGCAGACCAAGATAATCTATGGAAACTTTTCCAATCTGAAATTTTTCATCTGAGTCGGATAGAACCAATCCATGCTTATAGACAAGATCATAAAACTTTTCCAAATGAATTTTATGATGTGCAACATCCTTGCTAAAAACTAGCAGGTCATCAATATATACAATTACAAAATCTAATTTACCAAAAATATCTTCCATTCGTTTTTGAAATTCAGAGGGAGCATTTTTCAATCCGAATGGCATGACCTTCCACTGATACTGTCCATGTGGAACAATAAATGATGTCTTGTATCTGTCTTTTGGAACAATACCAATTTTCCAAAATACACTTTTCAAATCAAAATTTCTTAAAACATTAGCACTAGCTATTTTAGCCAAAAGGAGTTCTTTATTTGGAAGAGAATACCTGATTGGAAGTAATGCTTCATTCAAAACTTTATAATTGATCACTAGCCATTTCTTCCCTCTTTTCTGCTCATTATGCTTGTTGACATAGAATGCTGGGCAAGCCCAAGGGCTCTTGCATGGTTCTATCAGTCCTTGTTCCAGTAGCAGAGCTATCTCCTTTTTGCATAATCCCTGTTTTGTTGGACTCATGAAATTAGCAGATGATTTTTGAGTTTTAGCAGAAAATCCTTCTTTGTATGGCAGACTGACAAAATATTTTTCTCTTGTCCAGAAAGCATCTGGACGGCTTGTGGTGCAATCTTTTCTCAATTTTTCTACTATGCCTGAAATTATTTTGCCTCCATGTAATTCAACATTTTTGACAATTTTTTGGATTTTTTAAAATCATTTAATGAATGCTGAGCAAGATCTGGTTGATCAGGTTCAATGGTGACCTTCAAGTCACTTTTGGAGGGAAAATTGACTGGCCCTTCAGATGAACTTAGAATTAGGGAATCCTGAGTAAAATTAACTGGAAAATGTTTCTTTAGAAATTCTTGTCCTAACAGAACATTAGAACCTGAATCAAAACTGTACAGAGTGACAAATGTCAAAACCTGGCTAATGTAAGTAGGAAAGTCTAGAGCAATGTGGCTAATTTCAATGGACTCCTTATTTACAGTGTTGAATATGATTTTAGTTGGTTGCCAAAAATAATCAGGGATTGCTCCGTGCTTACAAAAACTACTCATAGCACCAATATCAATTTGAGCATCAAGGGTATATGCTTTCAATCCTTCCAATTTTATTTGTATTGGTATCACCACTCGATCACCAATACTGTGAATTTCTGATAACTCAGTATTTTTTGATTTGTCAACTGAATCCTGATTGGCTTTTATCAAAATAAGACGGGTTAACTTGGAATTGCAATCTTCATAAGTAACCATATCATCTTGAAGTTTTGCTGTGAGGTGCATCATTTGATTCCTGATTTCTTGCATTGATGCTTCAAGTTTATCAATCTGTTTTTTCAATTTGTCCTCTTCTCTGTCATCATTATTTTCAACAGGAATTTGCTGAATAAACCAATTTTCGTCTTCATTATTTGAGTCAATTTCTTCAAATAGTTCAAGCTTTGACTTTCTTGGTAACTGATCTTCTAAGGTCTTCAATTTTTCTTGTAATCTTCTCTTGACTGTTAATTGTCCTGGTTGCAAGGTTGCAAGTTTTTGCATGACATCATTGATTTTACTTTGCACAGGATTATGCCGAAACATTTTACATTCAGACACAAAAGTTTCACCAGAATCTGAGTCAGAGTTAACATGAAGACTATCAAAATTATCACAGAAATGATTAGAGTTAGAATCTTAACCTGAAACTTCAAAATATTCACCTCCTGAGTGTGATGTCAAATCCCACTCATCTGGTTTGTGCACTGTAGTGAATATGTCCATAATCTTCATCTGTTTTCTTCCCTTCTTCTCTTGACACTTATTAGCAAGGTGTAATTCTTTACCACATATAAAACATTTGGGTTTATTAGAAGGTTTGTTCCTTTTTCTGAAAACAAATTTTCGACGACCAAATTTCCTTTTTTGAGAATACTTATTTCTGTTTTGATAAAACTTCCTGGTCTTATCACAATCACAAGATTTATTAGGCTGCTTCTTTTTCTTCTTGAATTTGTGACAACCAAAATCATATGTCTCATTAGAATTATTGTACAATTTATGGCTGAAATGCATCTGCTTTTTGAAAATTTTCTTAACTTTGGTTGCTGCACATTCTTTCTGAAGTATAGTAACTATGTGTTGGTGTAAAACTGAAAAAGACATATTTTCAATCTGGATATTATTTGTCTGGAAATAAGATTCAATCAATTCAGGAATCTTTCAAGGCATTGATGCAACATAATATCTCAAATATGCTACATTATGTGGATCAGTTGTCTTATAAAGCAATGATTGCATTATGCAGTAATATTCCTTCAACTGATCTATATCACAGAGCTTTTGTGAAAGAAACAACTGGGAGTGGTGAGAGGAATCAATAGGAAATGATCCTAAAAATTCATGAATCAAGGCTTCAAACAGTGTTTGAAGAGGATCATCATTTTCTATAATTGTAGTCCTTTCTCCTTGTGGAAGATGTTCCCACCATAATTTTAGGATTCCAGTAAATTCCCATGTGATCTGTGTAGCAATATCGGACCATGTAGCTCTAGATTCAGCTTTTCTTTGGAGAGCCCATGCATGCACATTTTGGAATACTATTAAAACCTCAGCATGAGATAAACTGTCTATGTTAAACAAAAGAGTATTTCCATACCCTTTCTGTGCATTTTTGTTTTCAATCTTGACAGAAATATTTTCCAAATTTCTAGTGTACTTAGAAAATGCAGATGCCTTTTTATGTTGATTTTCTCTTTTGGAAGATTTATTGGTGAAAGAAAAATTATCATCTCTAGGCCTCTTACCGCTTTCACCTTCGGTTTTAACCCCTGGGATGGTAGTTTCATTTTTCAAGTTACCTTCTTCATCATACACGGATGATGAATACATATGAATATATTTTTTGTGATACTGGTCACTAAGGCTGACATATCCTTTTGATAAATATCTTATAGGTGGAAGAGCTTCCAACCTAGATGTCATTAAGTCAATCTTTTCCTTGGCCAGTTTTATCCCAAAGGCTACTTTTTTCACATTTTCTTCATTTGGAAAATTCATCCCTTTAAACAGTATACTCCTAAGCGCAGACTTAGGTTGATTAGTACCTAGTACGAGATATTTCAACTTATAGCTGGATTGATCCACTTCTCTGTATCTTGGTGGAGATTGTTCATTTTTCAGAACAGTGGATAGATTTTCAATTGATTTTGAAATGATGCCCATATTTGATTGAATATCATTCAATGCTTTTGTATTTTCATGATGTAACCCCAAAGTATCTAAATAACTAGTATGCAGCTTCTTAATATGCTCCTTGATTTCAACAACATATAATGCTAAATCATCAAGATTTTTTAACATACAAGTTATCTGATAATTAGCAAAGTTCTGCATTTTGACTGACTCTTTAGATTTTGTTTCTGATAAATTCTTCATTTGAAGCCATTGAAATTCTGATTTCATTGTTCCATTCTTAAATGTTCTGCTAGAATTTCTAGGCTCAAGATATCTATCTGGGATGATAGCTTTCTGGTCTTCCTTTCCTCTTGGAAAAATGAAACTCTTTATATCTGAGGACATGATTGCTTTAACACATTCTTGACAGTTTTTATGCTGTCCATTATGTTCTGAATCAGCAACTTGATATTTTGAAACAATTGCAGAATGCTTTGGGTATTCTTGGAAAAAATCACAATCTGAAGTTGAAGCTCTGGATGGTTGAGTTTTTTAAGGTAAAAAATCTTTTGGTGTCTGGAAGTATCTAGGAATCCCATTCCCTCCCCGAAACATGGGATTAATAGAATATGAAGGTTTAAAAGCAGAACGAGAACCTGATTGGGAAAGTCTTGGTTTGACATGTTGAAAATGCAGCAAGATGATGGAGCTTGGTGAAATGAAGTCGCCTTCACCAAGTGGGCCCGCAGGCTATTTTTGGCGCAATGTCTATTTTTAGACTATGTCTATTTTTAGACATATGGAGCATGGTCTGGGAGTTGCAGTATGCTATTCTTGGAGTATTGGTCATGTTGGTAAAAATAGATGGACCTCTATTTTTAGACATTTAGGTCGAAGTCTATTTTTATACTGCCTATCCTAAAAATAGGGAAGTCAAATATTATTTACCCTTAATAATATTTGGACTCTAAACTTCAGTTTACTCTCTTGGAGCACTTCAGTTCGAGCTACGGAAGTGGCTCATGCATCTGACAGAGGAATTACGCTATTCCTAAGGGTTTGGTGAGCTCATGCATGGTTGACTTCAGTTAGGACTTCAGTGGCAGAAGTTTGGTGGAGTTAATGAGACAGCTGGTGGAGTTGTGTTCGGTTTAACTTAGTTGAACTAGTTGAGATTAGTTTAACTAGCTAATCAACTAGTAATGAGTGGAGTGAATTAAATATTATTTAATTCATTAATTAGTAACTCATTATTCAACCCAAGAACACATCAGTTCACTACAGTGCATGGACAGTTCAGTGGAGACCAGTGAAAGAGGTAGATGAAAGGGTGGAGTTAGCTATCAGTGGCGACATCAGTTGTGCATGAGATTTGCACCACACTTGGAGGAATTGTCCATGACAATTGCGCAGTCAAGCCAAGGGGATTCGAACCTTGGATCTCTATATAGACAGGCCTGGATTGCGCAATAGAGGCAAGGCAATTGGCGGTGAGTTTTGAACCAGTAACCTGTTCAAAACTAAGCTAGTTTGTGTGTAACTTCATGAGATAGTACTGAGTACTTGTGAGGAGTATTGTACTGAGTTTGTTACATGATTTCTCCATTATAATATACACAATAGCTGCGGGGTTTTCAGATATAAGCTTTCCCCATACATACTGTGTTAATGTGTATGATGATTTGATGTGTTATCGCTTGATTTTATTTCCGCATGTTTGATGATCTGAGTGGAAGAGATTATGTGTTGCATATAAATTCGAATTGTATGTGATCAGGATAGTCTCGGTGGATAATTAATCATTATTCAGCAAATTTCTACATGGTATCGGAGCTATTGAGGCAGATATTGATCATCACAGTGATTACAAACTTATTTCGGTAGACAGAGTCTGCATGCGGGCCAGGTAGCCTCTGGATCCATCCTTTCCTTTGAAAGGTGATATATCCAGTAAATTCCCCTGCAGTCGATCTCTGTGCTAGAAATAATTTGTTCTCACAGATCAAGAGCGGTTGAGCTTTGAGTTTGGAATTCGAATTTTGCAGCAGTTTGTTTTCTTGGTGCCGGAGTTGAAAATGTCTTTCAACGGTTTGCGACTCGAATATGCTCTTGAAGGCAGTTTGAATTATGTTGCATGGAAAGATCGCATGGAGGCAGTATTAGAAGATAATGGTCTGAAGGAGTTCATAGATACAGATGTCCAAAAGCCCACTGATCCTGCTGAAGTCGAAGCTTGGCAAAAGAAGATGGCGAAATGTCGAAGGATTCTATTGGAGTGCGTTAAGGATCACATTGTATCTAGCCTGCATGGAAAATCTTCTCCATATTTAATGTGGAAAGCGTTGACAGATCTATTCCAGAGTAAGAGCGACCAAAGGAAGCTGGCACTCAAAGATAAGCTCAGAAACATCAAGATGGAGAAAGGCGACAGTATCGCCAAATACCTCACGAAGTTCACTCAATGCAGAGATGAGCTGGGAAGTGTGGGGGTGACTGTCGAAGAAGAGGATATGGTGGACCTGGCTCACCTTGGTCTTCCAAAAAGTTGGCATGCATATCAAGATAGTGTCAATGGTCGGGAGAAGTTGCCGGGATGGGACCGCCTTTGGGCGGATCTCATGCTGGAGGAGATAAGGAGGACTACCAGGGACGGATCTTCATCAAAGGTACCTGATGAAGAAAATTGTGCTTTGGCTGCCAAAGCAAAGAAGGGGAAGAGCAAGAAGGCTTCTCAGTCTGGTGCGAAAGGCAAGAAGCAAGACATGTCCAAGGTGAAGTGTTTTCACTGTCACCAGCACGGACACTATGCCACAAATTGTCCGCAGAAGAAGAAAAATAAGAAGGCTTCCGGATCTGCAGTGGGAGAGGCATTGGCTTCTCAATTCGAACTGGATTTTTCACTGATCGCATGCTTGGCTTCAAGTGTGGCGGGATCAGTTTGGTTCTTGGACAGTGGTGCGTCATTTCACATGACCGAAGATCGAAATCTGTTTTCATATCTGGAGGAAAAGGATCTTGGAGTGCACATCGAGATGGGCGATGATGGTAGATACAGTGTGACTGGTATCGGTACCATTTCCTTTGAGAGGGAGTCTGGTAAACCTTTCATATTGAAGGAAGTTTTGCATGTTCCAGGATTGATGAAGAACCTGATCTCTGTGGCTATGTTGGAAGACAAGGGGTATGATGTGGTCTTCAGCGAAGGAAAAGCTTTCCTGCGCAGTAAGACTACTGGAGAGACCCGGAAGATAGGGGTTCGAGTCAAGAACCTTTATCAGTTGCAAGTAGATGGCTGCGCAGCAATGGCATGCAAGGCGAGAGAAGTGGTGAGCCGGGATGATGAGGGCGAACTGTGGCACAGGAGATTGGGCCACCTTCACCATGGAGCTTTGAAGATTCTGCAGCAGATTTCTACTGGACTTCCTAAGGGCACTCTTGCGCAGTCAGATCAGTGCAAGGGGTGTACTTTAGGGAAGCATGTGAAAGCCACCTTTCACGAGAAGGATAGTCGCGCCACGACGATCCTTGAGAGAGTTCACACAGACGTGTGTGGTCCTTTCTCAGTTGCTTCGACAGCAAAGCACAGGTATTATGTGATCTTTGCTGATGATTTCTCTCGAAAGTGCTGGATCTTCTTCATGTCGAAGAAGAGCGATACATTCGCGAAGTTCTGTGAGTTTAAAGCACTGGTCGAGAAGGAGTCGGGGAAGAAGGTGATTTCTCTAAGGAGTGATAACGGTGGTGAATTCATCTCGGCTGAATTCAAGGAATTCTGCAGCGCAGAAGGGATTCGGAGAGAGCTCATCGCACCCCACAACCCACAGCAGAACGGGGTGGCTGAGCGGAAGAACAGAACGATCGTGGGTGCTGCACGGGCGATGTTGCATGATCAGGGCCTACCCCTTCACTTGTGGGCCGAGGCATGCAATACAGCAGTGTATGTGCAGAACCGTTGTCCTCACAAGGTTCTTGGCATGAGTACACCAGAGGAGGCTTATTCTGGCAAGAGGCCCGATATTTCCCATTTGCGGATTTTCGGATCTCCTGTCTACATGCATGTGACGAAGGATGCAAGAAGGAAGCTGGATCCAACTGCTGAAGTTGGAATATTTGTGGGGTACACCGATACACCTCACAACTATCGGGTGTATGTGCCAGACAGTCGCAAGACTGTTGTGCGACGGGATATAAAATTTCAGGAGGAGAAAGCCATGCAGTGTTCGCTTGAGAGGGAGCTACACTTGCATGCAGATGAGGAGCTGTTAGTTCCCAAGGAGGAGCTTCCGGATGTGGATCAGCCACAAGAGGAAGTTCAGGAGGTGGAAGAAACCACCCAGGCAGCGCCAACCATCAGAGGGCGCATGCGCACTACAGAAGCTGAGCGACTGGCTCGGGATGCAGAGAAGGTTGTAGGACCACCTACAACACAGCGCAGACAGAGACAGTCACCGGATCGGTACACTGGATACATGGCTCTCGTGAGTCAATGTGTTGTGACGGAGCCATCCTCTTTTGAGGAAGCCGTGGAGGAACCCGCATGGGTTGATGCCATGATCGAAGAATATGATTCGATCATCAGGAACAGTGCATGGGAGATTGTCCCAAGACCGGTTGGGAAATCAGTGGTGGGTTCGCGATGGATCTACAAGGTGAAGCAGGCGGCTGACGAGAGTGTGGAGAAGTACAAGGCGAGATTTGTCGCCCGTGGCTTTTCACAGATCAAGGGGATCGATTATGAGGAGACCTTTGCACCTGTCGCAAGGTACTCTTCCATACGGACGATCCTTGCTCTCTCAACGCAGATGGGGTGGCACATTCATCAGATGGATGTGAAGATTGTGTTCCTCAATGGAGTTATTGAGGAGGAGGTATACATAGAGCAGCCTGAAGGTTTCGAGATCTTCAGCAGTGAGTCGCATGTGTGCCGACTCAAGAGAGCACTGTACGGGCTGAAGCAAGCACCTCGTGCTTGGTACACTCGGATAGACAGCTACTTCACCGGGCTTGGATTCTCCAAGAGTGAGGCGGACCCAAACCTGTACCAGATTGTGGTGGAGGGGAAGCTGTTGATCATCGTACTGTATGTAGATGATCTGATTTTGACTGGCGATGAGCAGTTGATACTTTCATGCAAGGAGGATCTTGCACGAGAGTTTGAGATGAAGGACTTGGGCATCCTTCATTATTTCCTGGGATTGGAGATTTGGCAACGCAACGGAGGACTGTTTGTTTCTCAGGGCAAGTATGCCCGGGAGATTCTGGAGAGGTTCAACATGCAAGGCTGCAAGCCTGTTGACACTCCTCTTCCGGGTGGTTGGAGGAAGGAGGATGCTACTTCAGCGGAGGTAGTGGATGCCACTGTCTATCGACAGTTGGTGGGGTCGCTTATGTATCTGGTCAATACACGACCCGATATATGCTATTCAGTTAACCAGCTTTCGCAAGCTATGGTTAAGCCTACCAAGCTCTTTTGGAAGGCAGGCAAGCATGTATTGCGCTATATTAGAGGCACATCGGGATATGGTCTATGGTACAGACAGGAGGATGGAGCGAAGCTTTCTGGCTTCACTGATGCAGATTGGGCAGGGAGTCCAACGGACCGGAAGAGCACATCCGGAGGAGTTTTCAGCATTGGGTCGACAGCAGTTTCCTGGTACAGCAGGAAGCAGATATCCGTGGCACTCAGTTCAGCAGAGGCCGAGTACATGGCAGCTAGCTTGGCTGCATGCGAGGCTATTTGGATGAGGAAGATCCTCGCAGGTTTGTTCAGGTTGCATTTGGAGCCTACAGTGATCTACTGTGATAACCAGAGCTGCATCAAGCTCTCGGCTAATCCAGTATTTCATGATAGGTCCAAACATATTGACATTAGGTACCATCATATCAGAGATTGTGTTCAGCGGAGAATCATGATGCTTTCATATGTTCCCACGGAGGATCAGGATGCCGACATCCTGACGAAGGCGCTCACCAAGAGCAAGTTCGAATTCCACAGAGGCAGGATAGGGGTTGCAGATAATCCATATATTGCTGAGAGGGAGTGTTGAAAATGCAGCAAGATGATGGAGCTTGGTGAAATGAAGTCGCCTTCACCAAGTGGGCCCGCATGCTATTTTTGGCGCAAAGTCTATTTTTAGACTATGTCTATTTTTAGACATATGGAGCATGGTCTGGGAGTTGCAGTATGCTATTGTTGGAGTATTGGTCATGTTGGTAAAAATAGATGGACCTCTATTTTTAGACATTTAGGTCGAAGTCTATTTTTAGACTGCCTAGCTAAAAATAGAAAAGTCAAATATTATTTACCCTTAATAATATTTGGACTCTAAACTTCAGTTTACTCTCTTGGAGCACTTCAGTTGGAGCTGCAGAAGTGGCTCATGCATCTGATAGAGGAATTACACTATTCCTAGGGGTTTGGTGAGCTCATGCATGGTTGACTTCAGTTAGGACTTCAGTGGCAGAAGTTTGGTGGAGTTGATGAGACAGTTGGTGGAGTTGTGTTCGGTTTAACTTAGTTGAACTAGTTGTGATTAGTTTAACTAGCCAATCAACTAGTAATGAGTGGAGTGAATTAAATATTATTTAATTCACTAATTATTAACTCATTATTCAACTCAAGAACACATCAGTTCACTACAGTGCATGGACAGTTCAGTGGAGACCAGTGAAAGAGGTGGATGAAAGGGTTGAGATAGCTATCAGTTGTGACATTAGTTGTGCATGAGATTTGCACCACACTTGGAGGAATTTCCAATGATGATTGCGCTATAAATCCAAGGAGATTCGAACCTTGGATCTCTCATTAGACCAGCCTTGATTGCGCAATAGAGGCAGGCAATTAGTGGATGTGTTTTGAACCTGTGACCTGTTCAAAACCAAGCTAGTTTGTGTGTAACTTCATGAGACAGTACTGAGTACTTGTGAGGAGTATTGTAATGAGATTGTTACATGTTTCTCTTCCATTTATAATATACTATAGCTAGGGGTTTTCAGCTATAAGCTTTCCCAATACATACTGTGTAATGTGTGTGATGTTTTGATGATCTTTTGATCGCATACCGCTTGTTTATTTCCGCATGTGTGATGATTTGAGTAGAAGAGATTATGTGTTGCATATGAATTCGAATTGATATGTGATCAGGATAATCTCGGTGGATAAATCTTCATTATTCAGCAAATTTCTACATGACAAATTCCAAACTTTTGGTACCATCAGCTTTACTGAATAGTTAAAGTTTTTGTGGTAACTGAGGTGGATCATGTAGCTGTGGTTAATTTTGTGATACAGGAACATATGTACTATCCCATTCAGGAGGAAGAGTACATTTAGAGAATCCAATTTGTAGAGGAACAACATTACCAGGACCAACAATAACACCTTATTTTAAAGCTCTATCTTTCAGCTTAGGATTTAAAGGGGGCATAGTAGTTGTGACAAATCAAAGGTAGACAGTAGTATGCAATTGGGCAATATGCGATTGGCTAGAAACATCAAACCCATGAAACTGGATGAAAGCCCGAAGGAAGTCATTGATATAAGGATCTGAGAGTGAGACTTGGTATTTAGAGACTAATGAAGACCAGACAGGACCATTATTCAAAGGACTCTGAAATTCTCCTAATAAAGCATCTTGGAGTTGATTCAGACGGGTATCCAAAACACAGGTTAAACAAGAAGTGTTTAAACCAGGTCACACTAAAGGATTAATACCAAATTGGATCATTCCTATATGAATGTAGTTATAACCATGTTCAATACCCCATTGAACATCTTCAGATTTAATAAGAGGTATTTGATAAATAGACTAATCCACAAATACGGGAATATTAACTGATGTAAATCTAAATAACTGTGTCGACTTGAATTGAAAAGCGGGAAGGCGATAGATCATATCTATATCAATCTCTGGCAATGTCTAGTTTGGCTGTGGTTCAAATTCTTGAGAAATAATCTTTTCATCATACAGGTTTACACTGGAAGGGCGATTAAGATATTTAGATATAAATGCCCAAAGTTTATGATGAGCTCTTTTTCATTCTTCTAGAGTACCTAAAATAAATCTATCAACATTTTTAGCCATGGATCAAAGATTAGAATGAATAGTGCACCTGCAAAATCTCTGACTAATTATTACGCCTCCGGAAATGGTAGCATACGACTCCCCTGGTCTCCTATAAAGATTGAAATTCCAAGTTAACCCGTCTTCTTCTGATAAAAGCCAATCAGGATTCAGTTGACAAATAAAAAAAGACTGAGTTATCAGAAATTCATAGTATTGGTGATCGAGTGGTGATACCAATACAGATAAAATTGGAAGGATTGAAAGCATATACCCTTGATGCTCAAATTGATACTGGTGCTATGAGTAGTTGCTGTAAGCACAGAGCAATCCCTGAGTATTTTTGGCAACCAACTAAAATCATATTCAAGGCTGTAAATAAGGAGTCTATTGAAATTAGCCACATTGCTCAAGACTTTCCTATTTACATTGGCCAGGTTTTGACATTTGTCACTATGTACAGTTTTGATTCATGTTCTGATGTTCTATTAGGACAAGATTTTTTAAAGAAATATTTGACAATTACTTTTACTTAGGATTCTCTAATTATAAGTTCATCTAAAGGGCCTGTCAATTTTCCCTCCAAAAATGACTTCAAGGTCACCACTGAACCTGATCAACTAGATATTGCTCAACATTCTTTAAATTATTTAATAAAAATCCAAAAAATTGTCAAAAATGTTGAATTACATGGAGGCAAAATACTTTCAGGCATAGTAGAAAAATTGAGAAAAGATTGCACAGCAAGCCGTCCAGATGATTTCTGGACAAGAGAAAAAAATTTTGTCAGTCTGCCATACAAAGAAGGATTTTCTGCTAAAACTCAAAAATCATATGCTAATTTCATGAGTCCAACAGAACAGGGATTATGCAAAAAGGTGATAGCTCTGCTACTGGAACAAGGACTGATAGAACCATGCAAGAGTCCTTGGGCTTGCCCAACATTCTATGTCAACAAGCAAATGAGCAGAAAAGAGGGATGAAGTGGTTAGTGATCAATTATAAAGTTTTGAATGAAGCATTACTTCCAATCAGGTATCCTCTTCCAAATAAAGAACTCCTTTTGGCTAAAATAGCTAGTGCTAATGTTTTTAGCAAATTTGATTTGAAAAGTGGATTTTGGAAAATTGGTATTGTTCCAGAAGACAGATACAAGACAACATTTAATGTTCCACATGGACAGTATCAGTGGAAGGTCATGCCATTCGGATTGAAAAATGCTCCCTCCGAATTTCAAAAACGAATGGGAGATATTTTTGTTAAATTAGATTTTGTAATTGTATATATTGATGACCTGCTAGTTTTTAGCAAGGATGTTTCACATCATAAAATTCATTTGGAAAATTTTTATGATCTTGTCTATAAGCATGGATTGGTTCTATCCGACTCAGATGAAAAATTTCAGATTGGAAAAGTTTCCATAGATTATCTTGGTCTGCATATTTCCCAGGGAAGTGTTCATCTACAACCACATATTCTTACTAGTCTTCTTAAATTTCCTGATCAGCTCAAAGATGTCAAGATGGTACAGATATTTCTTGGTTGTTTGAATTATGTAAGGTAGTTTTATGAGCAGCAGGAAAAAGACACTTAAATTCTACAGCAAATATTGAAGTAAGGAACTGCATGGACGGATGAAATGACAACATCAATTAAGAACATAAAATCAAAGATCCAGCATCTTCCAGGATTAAAACTTCTTGATTCTAATCATCTATTTATTCTGGAAACAGATGCATCAGATCACACATGGGCAGCAGTTCTTTTACAAAAGCATGGAAGGAAAGAAATAGTTTGTGCATATGCCTCAGGGTCATTTGATACTACATAATTCAAATATCCCTCATCACATAAAGAAATCTTAGCGGTTAAGAGAGGCATTAATAGATTCAGATTATTTCTCAAAAGCACAAAATTCATTGTAAGAACTGATCTCAAGCATATGAAAAGCATGCTTTCAAATAAAAGGTTACTCGATCAAGGAAGTTCAAGAGTCCTCAAATGGGCACTCTGGTTAGATGGTTTTGATTTGAGGTTGTTTATAAAGAAGGTACTGAAAATTGTCTTGCAGATATGTTAACCAGAGAAGGAGCAGAAGCTGAGAAAGAAGTTAAAATGTTTTAGTTTTATAGGAAAAGGAAAAATGATGACGAAGCTTCATCTTCAAAAACAATCAAGAGAGAAGTGAATGTCTGCTGTAATTCTGGCTATAAATTTTGCTGGGACTGCCTCATCCAAAGAATAAAAAATTTACCTCCAGAAGTTCTACAAATAATTCTCCAAAGGTATTTTGATTCAACAAAATGTCAAATTGGTTATACAGATGAATTGTCTTATATAGATATGGTCTGGACTGTTTTCTTCAACCAAGTTTATCTAGCAGGGAAGAACATATTCTATGTCTATATAAATAATCCCAATCTAACATGGATTGAGTATTTACTACTCCACCAAAGGTGTAGAATCAATGGAAGAATGAAGGTGTTTGTTTTTTCTGAAGAAGTTGTTGCTCCATTCCATACATGGAGCCCATGGTTTAAAATATTTATGTATAAATATCTTCCACGAGCTGACTTCATGGTAAATTTAAACCCAAAAGAATTCATTAGTAAATTACAATGGGAAATGCATCTAACCAGCAGAAGAGGAAATATTTTAGAATTCAATTTGGTACATGATGATTCCATTGTAGATCTGGTGGAAAATAGTGATGGCTCTGCAAGATTCAACCTAATAGTAATATTTCATGGCGATATCTCCATCCCAGAATCACTGAGAGTACAACATGAATATACTTTTCTTTTCAGCACTTGTATCAGAGACATACCTCCAATTTGGTTATACAATTCATTGCATAGTTTGTATAATCATAATGATGACTTTGAAAGAAGGATTTGGGAAGATCATATGGCATAGTATGATTCAGAGCTAGAACCATGGGAAAATAGTGATTAAAGTATCCTTGTAATTTTTCAGTGGATCCCTCAAAGATATCCATATCCTTTCCACAAAAATATTATCTGCAATAGGCTTTCGTAGGGTTCGTCCTAATAAGAATCTCCACTATGTACAGGCTTTCGTAGGGTTTGTCCTTATAAGAATCTGTATTGTGTAAATGAGGTGTCGTGATAGTATAATTATGTTTGTCCTTAAAGGTATTTTCGTAGGTTCCACCATAAGGTAATCTCTACTATGTAAATGAGGTGTTGTGATTATACAAGAGCCGATGTCCTAGATTCCGACCTAATGTAGCTTTAATAATTACATGTCCTAGATTCCAGTATAAATTTGGTCATGTCATAATAATTATACAAGAGCCGATGTCCTAGATTCCGGCCAAAAGCAGCTTTGATTATGACTGGAATAGTTTGGGTTTCCTGGTAAAAGTTTTACCGAATAATAGGCTAGGAAAGTTATAAATTGTAGATCAGAATTTGATAATGGTATTCGAAAATTTGGGTGTTCTCTATCACTATCTGTGTCGTTCTATTCGTTTTCTCTGTTATTCTCTATTCGACTATTCAAAGACAACCTAGAAAATATATGATTCTTAATAAAGTGTCACGTTTTCAACAAAATTCCATTGACGAGTTTCTTGAATCCAATGTATTGGTTAGACAATGATAATATGTCAAATATCTGATGAATAGTAGTCAGATTTTGGCCCCATTTACACTAGTGTGGGAAAAGATATTGAAAGACCTCTCCTCCCTTGTTGTGGATTTCAGCAAATAAAAAATGATTTGTGGATGTGATTGGGCCTCTAGCAGTCGCAAAATCAATTTGCGCATCTAATCCACAAAATAATTCGCCCTAGGATGCCAAAAAATGTCAAGAAGTAGAGGGAAATGAACAAAGGGATCTGATTCTTGCTAGAATGGGGTATTTCATACTTAATTTATAGATTTTTGCATGTTTCCATTACTTTTTTAAATTGTATTCTTTAGTTTTTAATTTCAAAAATATAAAACAAGAAATTTCCTATATATATATATGGTTTATTTTTTTTATTTCTAAATTTAAAGTAAAAATTGTATTTTACATATATAAGGACATGACAATGAGAAATTGAAAGAGACAATGGATTATATATTGAGGTTAGATGATCCAAAATCTTTTGCTTATAAATGCATTAAAGAATTACATATAACATAGAATTTAAAACCATGAAACATAAACACATGAAACAAAGAACAAAGAGACCATGACACGGATGAGACCAAGATACCAAAAATTGATTACGGAATTCTTCCAATTTGGACTACGTCTCTGGGCCCTGCTCAACAGTGGGGAGGCCTTTATTCATTAAGTAGAGAGAAGATGAATAAGTATAAGAAAAATTACATAAATCACCCTTATTCCTCCAATATGGAAAATGCTAGAAAAATGGAGACCTATGTTGCAGAAATGGACAACACCATCAGATTCTTGTCGCCGAGAGGTGTCAAATCCATATAAAATTTTCCAAATTTAGACACTGGACAATTGTGGGCACTCTGAAAATGTGGCTCATATCATGGTTCCACTGCCTTCTGTTAGGAATTTACTGCAACAATAAAATAATTTTACGGAGAGAAATAAATAAACATAACCATGAAAGAGCCAGCAACAAATCATAAACATAAACACAATGTTTAACCAGGAAAACCCCAAATCCGGGGAAAAACCCAACCAATGAAATTTCATTAAACATTGGCCAAAACCCTAGCCAATCCGGCCAAGTGAGCCTTCACCGCTCACCTCCAGGCCTTACATTACAACGAAGTATTCCTAGCCTTTTATAGGCTCCATTACATGCAATACCATGGGTCAAAACCATGGGTGCACAAAACCATGTGTCCCAAAACCACTACTATTTACCCTGGTCAACTTTGACTTTATCCCGAGTCAAGTTTACCTAACAATTCCCCCCTTAAACTTGACTTGGGGATTATTGACTAAATCCAGCCAAACCTGCTAAATGAGACAACCCCGCTCACTCTAGCTCCTCCCCCCTCAAATTTTTTTTTACCCAGGGTAATTGTTAACTTGAAATCCCCCCTATCACCTAGGTCTAACCCAGAATTTACCAGTGATTACCCAGGGGTACGCATGCCATACCAGGTCTTACAGCAGTATGCCCATTTACATGTAAAACATTAACTCCATTATAATAATTTTTTTTTGTTTCATTGTTGCTGTTCTTTGTATGACCATTCTCTACATTCGTACATGATGTCCTGTCCAAAGAGGACATCATAGTTGTACATCAATCAATGTCCATATAAAAAGAATCTATCTACCGGATTACATGGGTCACCAGCCTCTGTAACCGCCATTCCTCTAGGAATTCCCTTCAGATACATGGTTCATCAATTTAATTAATTCACATGCACATTTCCTCTCGTTCTTCAAATCATTTGATTGACACATTCTGTCAAACACTTTGCATGTAACCAATCCCCATAGTTTCTAACTCTATGGATTTAGATACCAAGACCTCTCTAAAGAAACAATATAATTCCATATCCTCAGAATTGATTGCTCAAACTCCTTACAACATGCTATTAGTTCATGCTGGCAACCTCCTGAAGAAATTAAGCGGAACAGAAGGAAGTTTGTATCGAAACCTTGGGTGGTGCAACATATAAAATCTGTGAACAAACAAAAGGTGACAAATATGATTGTGGCATGGGGATCTCTCCAGCTCAAGAGAGACTGAAATCTTTCACCCTGTGTTGCCAAGTATTCGACCACAGTTTGTATTCTGCCGACAACACTCCTCAACCGATCATACCGCATCCTCACAATCTCAGAACTTCTTGAAGTCGGGAAAGTGTCGAATTCCTCGTCGAGTTCATCAGGATGCACTGCCTCGGCATGAGAAAGGAGAGTGTCCATGTGAGGCGGGCGTCGAGGGTGCCATCGATAATGCCATATGCCAATCAGTAACATGCAGAGAAATACAGTGGGCAGGATGATCTCCGGGTACCATACCAGAATGAGAAACAGGATATGCACCAGCACTGTCGTGATGGTATTCTTCCAGTTGCAAATCTCATCAAACCACTTGCCCACCGCAATCAGCCCAGACAGAACAGACATGATCCTGAAGAAATTCGCCTTGCTGCAGCGCATGCTCCACATATGAGAATCCACATCTATCATATACTCCACTAAACTTGACTTGTGGCTCCTCCTTCAACAAAAGGTGCAATAGTATGGCATCTATGAAACTGACGATCATAAAATGAACTAAAAAACGTTATGCCCGCTCACGCTTTGACCTCCAAGAACGGAAATTTCATCCTTTTTGGAGTGATCCTACACCAGCACATCAGTTTCGTTGACGATGTGATTGCAAATATATCCCAGGTTTATGTGAACGGAATTTTTCATTCCGAGTGGTGCAAATGTTGACTTCTGCACATAAATCTCAGTGCGGCCAGCTCTAATGATACAATCCTAAAGAGATCGTTTTTCAGGCCGTATCTGGAAATCGATGTTTGGTTTCCAAGCCCGCCAATGGTTCTTCTCACCAGCTACTTGTGCCCAGATCTGATCTTTGGCCAGATTTGATTTTCAAACAAAGTCAACATCGATCTTTCTAACGTTTCCGTGAGATTTCTGTCACAACTTTGACCACTATTGACCTAGTAGTCTCACAACGATGCTTCCTTTCCTCAGCTATTCGATCTAATTTTTCTGCTTTTCTAAACCCTTACATTCCAGATCTAGATCTGCATCACTAGTGCAACAAAATCATATCTCCATTCACAGGCCAATTAAACCCTTGGCAACAAAAGCGTCCCTCTGAAGCCAACATTTAGCTCCGATACCAATTGTTAGGAATTTACTGCAGCAATAAAACAATTTTACGGAGAGAAATAAATAAACATAACCATGAAAGAGCCGGCAAAAAATCATAAACATAAACACAATGTTTAACTGGGAAAACCCCAAATCCGGGGAAAAATCCAACCAATGAAATTTTATTAAACATTGGCCAAAACCCTGGCCAATCCGGACAAGTGAGCCTTCACCGCTCACCTCCAGGCCTTACATTACAACAAAGTATTCCTAGCCTTTTATAGGCTCCATTACATGCAATACCATGGGTCAAAACCATGGGTGCACAAAACCATGTGCCCCAAAACCACTACTATTTACCCTGGTCAACTTTGACTCTATCCCGAGTCAAGTTCACCTAACACCTCCTTGAATGGCTCAGGGTTCCACCTGCAATAAAATAATGTTTATGGAAATTCGCGCCAGGTCTGCCTCCTCCCCGCACCGTGAAAATGAGTTTATATTTATGTGTGGCGACATATTAACCAGCAAGTATGTAATTGGTGTAGTGGCAAAAGGAGGAATTAGTTGAGGAGGGGTCGGGGGATCAAATCCCGTCCCTCCAATTTTAGTTTCCCGTTTTATGTGAAAACAAGGTTGTCGACCTTTCTGGGTGGCGGGTCCGATGGCACGGTGGCCCTGCCCCATACCTCACTTTTGTTTATACATTACATAGTGTATGGTCAGCAGCGGGGGTGACAGTATGCCCCCCACTCCTTTTGGTTAGTGGTTCCCGGGGGCGGTGGGGTCATGGACTTCGACCCCCATTAAAATAATATTTTTTTTTTGTTATTTGAATAGGGCGGATAGTTGGGTGGCGGGATTGGTGGCCCCACCACCTATTTTTAATGCAAAATTTGTTTATACACCAACATTGGATAATTTCTCAAACCTTAATGGATTATTAGAAATTTTAGGGACCTAACAAATTCGTGCAGTTCTCGGGTGCTAGGTTCCATGCCAGTTGACGGGGAAACTATAGGACACTTAAATCAAGCCCATTGCCCAAATTTGACCAAAAATTTGACTTGCTCTAACTTCTCCATATGGGAACAGATTGGAGATATGTTCTCACTATTGGAATAAGCGCGACGAGAAATTCAGTCTGAACCTGGTTCGAGAGCCATCCGACCACTTTGAATTTTGATCAATTTTAAGCCATCTATCCTTTGAGTTCCTCTTGGATCAATCCTCCCCACTAAGGAGCTTTTGGACCACCAAAAGCATTAACACATCCAACACACTACTTGTGTCTTCGCAGAACCATACTTTCAGTCACCTGCACACAAATCTGGAACATCTTTAACAAACCATACATGACTCAAAAAACCCCTCACTTGCCAAGAGTTTATAACACACTCATTGGTCAAGGATTACATAATAAAAACCCAATAATTCATCTACTCAAAAGGCCAAAAGATATCATCATTTCATTTTGAAGCGATGGAAGACACATCACTTTTACACTTATTCACAATGCATGATTTACAAGTTGTGGCCATAACTAGAGACTACCTCTAAAAAAACCATTTTTTACTTTATAAAGTAAATAGGTCACCTCCCTGTGGCAGTTTTTCTTGTGGAATGTCTTCGATGACTAGATTATTCATGGGTGATTTTGGGGCCTGAAGTGTTTGACATACATATTTATGGCGTTCATCCTTGTGGAAATGGTCCTTCCTCTTCCAAACTTTCTGGATTGTCTTGGAACGCTTCCTCCCAATGTGCCTCTGATAAGTTCTCGTGGATCCCTCAATGTCGCTGGGATGTGATGAGGCGCTCTCATCATTTTTCATTGATGGGTCATTGGCTGTCTTGGAGCATTCCCTAAATTCCTTCCTGACATACCCAAGTCCTGCATGATGGGGGAATTCTTCTACTTTGATAGGGTTTATGATTCCTTGGTCATTAATGTCGAGGACCTTTCATTGATACCCCATATTCTTCGAAAGTTTGGACCTGATACCTGTAGCATGTTTTTCAAAAAATGTGAAATATTCATCATGAAAAGTATGTGAAATTGAAGAAACACTTTTTACCTCAAGGGGGTTATGATGCAGCTTCTCCAAGGCCTCATCCTTAGTTCGCAACTGGCATAACAACCTTTGTTTCTCCTTTTATGCTTCCTGTAGGAGTCTCCTTAGCTCAGTATTATCTGCTTGAATGATTTGATTTATCTTCTCAAGTTCCTGGAGCCATTTTTCATTAGGTGACCTTTTCATCTTTGATACACTATGTATTGAAATTCCTGTTTCATTTCCTGAATCTGAACCTAAATCAATGGGTCCATCTGCTGCAATTCCAAGAGCTGCAATCCTCCTTTCATCATCGGAATCTGATCCCAAGTCAATTGGTCTACCTCGTGCAACTCCCGTAGCCGTGACCTTCTCATCTTCCTCTTATTCATACTTTTGATCTTGTTGCATGGTGGAAGCTCTCTTTTTCCTCTCCTTCCTGTCATCTCTCTTAGATCTTAGTTGAGGGTGTAGTTTCCAGTAATTTTCCTCGTCATTCCCTTCTTTCTCACAATGGGTACAAGGGTCTTTTCCCCTCTTATCTTTTCTTTTGCGGGTATTTTTGGGTGGTGATTTTGTTCATGTGTCTCTTTTTTTCAAGATGCATGGCCTTCACGTTGGCCTCATCTATGGTAGCAAGCTCAAACAATAATAATGAATGTGTTATGTAACCATGTAAAGAACCGATATACTTAGTTACAATCTCTGGTGAATCTAACAAAATATCTAAGTTCAATGATTGTTTTCTAAATTCTTCAGTGAATTTTTTCACGTTTTGGCCTTTGCCTTGCTTTAGGTGTTTCCACTCCATTAATTCTTTTTGCTTATAGCCCAATGGGTAAAATTGAGTTTTCAATGTAGAAATAAAATTTGACCATGAGGAGAGAAAGTTACCCAAATTGTTTTTGCCCTGCAATTTTCTCTCCCACCAAATGAGAGCGGTGTGACTCAGTCGAAGGGATACCAACTAGATCTTTGCCTCCTCTTTCTTTATTTTTTGAATCCAACAGTAGACCTCAATCTATCTAATCCAATTGTTGAGATTTTTCGCATTACATTCTCCTGTATACATAGGCAAGTCAAAATTTACATCTAGTTGAAGGAAAGGTTTCTTAGATGTATGCCTATGATGTCTGCGAGAATGATGAGAAGAAGAAGAGGAACTATCACTAGAAGATGGAGAGGGAGGAGGCTCCACCATCTCCATGGCTTACTGATCCGTGGTCACCTTTATTTTTCTTCTCGGGCTTGATGGTCTTCTCATACTCTGCAAACAGTTTGTCTACTTTCTCTACCATGTTGTGGAATACCTTCTTCCCAATGAGCTTCCTCATCTTCCATGTTTCTTCTTTGTCACGCACATCGTGCTTCAAGATCAAAAGAGTTAAGCTTTCCTTCGCCTCTTTGCAACTTGTTTCTAGTTAGCATATACTCATGCAATTCTCATCGAGAAAGACCTGCTCTGATACCACTTGATCCAAGATCTTTTGCTTATAGATGCATTAAATAATTACATATAACAGATCATTTAAAACCATGAAACATAAACACATAAAACTAAGAACAAAGAGACCATGACACGCATAAGACCAAGAAACCAAAAAATTTATTATGGAGTTTGTCCGATTCAAACTACGTCTCTGGGCCCTGCTCAATAGTGGGGAGGCCTTCATTCATTAAGTGGCGAGAAGAAGAAGAAGTGCAAGAAAAATTACATAAAGCACCCTTATACCTCCAATCTGGAAAATTCCCCAAAAATGGAGACCTTTGTTGCAGAAGTAGACAGTGCCATCATATTCCTGTTGCCGAGAGGTTTAGAATCCATATAAAATTTTCCCAATTTGGACTCTGGAAAATTGTGGGCCCTCTGAAAATGTGGCTTAGATCATGGTTATGAATGGCTCAAGGTTCCACCTGCAATAAAATAATTTTTATGGAAATTCATGCCAGGTCTTCCTCCTCCTTGCACTGCGCAAAAAAGTTTATATCTATGTGTGGCAGTAGATTAACCAACATGTAGGTCGTTGGTGTAGAGGAAAAAAGAGGAATTAGTTGAGGAAGGGTCAGGTGATCAAATCTCGCCCCTCCAATTTTAGTTTCCCATTGTATGTTAATACAAGGCTGTCGACCTTTCCAAGCAGCGGGTCTACTAGCATGGTGGCCCACTGCCATAAACAATCTATGTAATGTGGCCCACATTCAAAGAGAATCTACATCTTCCATTCTTGAAGATACCTACGCACCTTCAAAAGGCAGTCATCCATGACATGGAGGATGAATTTTGGACAAGATGGTCAGTAAAGTAAGTAAAAAAAAAATGACTCAAAACTATAAGATATTATGTTGCAACCAAACGAAAAAGAGATAAAAAATTCCTCCTAAGCTAAGGACAAAAAGAAGGCCAATTGATGTAAGCGTGAAAGTATGGAAAGATCTGATGAAATCATATGATAAAGAAAATGCACATAGGAAGTCTAGCGAGGAGAGAACAACAGTATTTAAATTTGGTCATAAGATTATTTTAAATTCATTAAACAAATTTTATATTTCACTTGTGCATAATTAAATTGGATTGGTGTATGTTTCGGGACAAGGCCTCAAAGCTCGGGCTTGCCAAATATCATGCCACACATTACAGTATCCAAACGGGTTCATAAGCCTTAATATGCAAATTTGAAAGTATATTTAATAGCTAAAATTATATATATATTTTTTAATTTTGTACAAAAAAGTAAATGATTGGATATTAATTAATTTAACAAGTCCATCTGCCATGTTTTGACATGAACAACAATATGGCCATTATCCATCACAATTGGAATTCAATATGATACAAGAAAAAATGTGGTATGATTTACTTATTTGGATGGAGAATCAGATATCATTAGTTGAATTTCAATAACTTAGTTGGATATTGATAAGTTAATATGCCAATTTTAATTTCTTGTGTTGAGTTGTTTATTTACGTGTGCCTTGAGTTCTTTTGCGCTCCCATCGGTCATAGCACCCTTATAAATCACCAACCTTTCACTATAAATTTCTCATAACCTACAATCATGGCTATATCAAGCCCTTTTTGAAAAACCCTAGTCCAAAGTAGAGATGCAAGACCATGCAATACATAACCTATAGAGAACAAACCAGATCTCTATTGCATCCTGGCAAAGCATAGTGAGTGCATCTAGAGTGCAAGGCAAGAGTCTAGCGACCCACTAATGACAAGACACAAGTATAGCGAGACTCCAATGACAAGACACAAGTCATAGCAAGCCTCCAAGGACAAGACACATGTAATAGTGAGTCTTCAATGAACATGAAAAAGCCATAACAAACCCTAGAAGGGGCAACAATAGTTGCAGTGATATACCCCATACAACTGTAGAGAAAATCCAAGTATGCAAGAGCGAGAGAAACATGTCACAATAATTGAAGTAGCTCATATATATATATATATATATATATATATATATATATATATATATATATATATATATATATATGTCCAACATCACTCTTATATGTATTTACGTTATGGTTGACCTGCGCTTCACATAACCAATGTCTAGCTTGGGATTTTCTTCACAAATTTATAAATTTTACATGATTTGTTACATCACAGGAAAGGTTTTCCTTGGTCAACACTTCAAGGCATCACATCCACTCCACAAGGAGGATTATCCCATCATTACTTAGGTTTGATACCATCACTCCATTCTAATAGGACCACCTTATCATTGTCTAGGTGTTATAGCATCACTCTAGTCTAGGAGGTCCACCTTATCATCATATAAGGTGTTATAACATCACGCCAATCTAGAGGACCACCTGTCGACAACTTCACTTTGGAGGACCATGGTGTTATAACATAACTTCGTCTAGAGGACCACCATATCATTATATAAGTATTATAACACCACTCAAATCCAGAAGGACCACATATTGTCAACTCACGACCACATATTGTCAACTCCAGTCAAGAGGACAATGGTGTTATAATATCACTCCATCCGAAGGAGCACCATATCATCATATAGGTGTTATAACACCACTTTAATCTAGGAGGACAAGCTATCGTCAACACAAGTCAGGAGGACCATGGTGTTATAACCTCACTCCATATGGAGGACCACCATATCATCATTTAGGTGTTATAACATCACTCTAACCAAGGATTACCATCTTATGGCTAATCAACTGGCCTTATGACATGCATGTTAGCCATCCTACTAGATGGTTTTATAACATCACTCCATCCGGAGGACTACCATATAATCATCTAGGTGTTATAGCATCACTCCAATCCAGGATGACCATCCTATGGCTAGTCAACTGGCCTCATCACATGTACATTGTCCAACCTACTAGAGTTGTGGTATGTGTGCACCCATACCATATTGTTCATGTCTTCCATAGTGAAGGGTATCTAATCCCTTAGGCAAGCACTCTGATTCATACCTCAAGTCATGGTATGACCTTTAACAATCTGAGAGTGTCTCAAGTGAACTCATCTTAGTATGTCGAGATGTCCACAACAAGGATCTCTCCAGTCTACCGACTCGCCTAATCTTAGGGAAAGTCACAACATTCCTCCCCAATGTAAATCACATAAAAAATATCTAGCTTGTAGTGCAATCTACCTTGGAGAGTGTAGTTATCCTTGTTGTGTCATTTATCTTCATGAACTTGTCCTTGTATCCCTTGAAATGTATCATTAAATTCCTCATCTTTTAATATTCCTCTTTATATTGATCATGAAGGGATTTGTGTGCATATCAATACCAAATTTGTGATATTTTGTTTTGGTGATTTTAATAGTGTGATTGTCAAGTTGTTAGAGCTTATCTTCTTACACTTGCTAATGAGATGAAATTGTTGAATTTTACTAACTTTCATAAGTAGGTAATTGTACATTTTCAATTTTTTCGTTAAACGTAACTACATATGAAAGCATCAACCATAATAAACACACATGAGCAGTGTAGTAGTAAAAAATAAACTTAATAGTTAAACTAAATGCAGTGGAAAGTAAACACATCGCATCACAAAAATGCACAATAGACACCAGATTTTACCCTAGAAAAACCCTCTCACATTGTTTCATAAATTTTTTTGCTTTGATTTTCTTCATCAATGTATGTATTTTCAAACTCCTTAGTCATCTCCAAAATCTTTTAATTTGTTGATCATCATAAAAAAATTGCCAATTTTTATAATTATCAGGTATTGATGGTCTGTGTTTAACCTCAATTCATACTTCCTATTTGGGTAAATAGGAATACTAAAAATATTGGTTGAAATGGCCAAATAAACAACAATTTTGTTCTGGTCTCTTAGTATGACTAAAATCATAATCAAAGGCTTCATCATAATGCATTTGAGCAGCTCCGGGAGGAGGTTTACAATGAGCTAGAATTGAGTTATATATTTTAAGAAAGACTTCTTCAATTGCTTAAAAGTGGTTATATTACCATGTTGAAGGGATATGAACCATTTTTTAACATCACCAACCAAACTTTGAACAAACAACCTTAACTTTGCATCTTCATGATCTACTTCCTCCAAATCTATAAAATCATTAAATCTATCTAAATGATGTTGTAAGGTAACGTATCCTTCTCCATTAAATGTGACTATGCATTGAGAATCATTTTCAAGAAGTTCATGTAATTAAAAATGAAGATAAAGGGGAGCATATTTAGCATCCTTGTCTTTCGAAGGTGTAAAACCTGAAATGGAGAATTTTGAAGTACTAGGAATAGTAGTATATATAGGAATATTCCAAGCTTTGAGTGGAAATTAGCGGAGATCATGTAGATAAAGGTGTTGATACAGGAGAAAATTGACTTTGATTTCTTTGTATCTTTTAGAGTCATGATTTGTATATAAGGATTCCCAAAAAACTTTTTTCCCTCTTGTGACAATTGCGATCCTGATTTTGGAGATTTATGAATAAAGGACTTAAACCTTTCTTTATCAAAAACTACTTGACTCAAATTTGATTATGATTTAGATCTAAATAACCAGCCTAGATCCATCTAACTCTGGATCTATCATGCGCCGAGAGGGATCAAATCTCTTGAGGTGCAAACCTATTTTTTGAGTGCAAAACTTGAGGAAAGGTTTGCACCTCGAGAGATTTGATCCCTCTCGGCACATGATAGATCTAGAGTTAGATGGATCTAGGCTAGTTCCAGTCGGAGGCATCAACGTCACATTTTTCAGATTATTAAATTTTTTGTATATTTTTGAGATGTAAGATGGATCTAGGCTGGTTTCATTCATGTGCTGCCAAGGAAAATCTATCAAAGATATGATTAATTTTATCAATAATATATAAATATATCAAATATTAATATAATAATTTTAAATATGCTAAATATTTCTGAGATTAACTTGGTCATTTAAATTTTAAATTTTCTTAGTTACCTCAGTTCATTGAGATGATAATTATTGTTAATAACTATAATGATGAAAAATGCTGAAATAATTTTTTTAAATGCAAAGTGACAATAATAGTGTTGAAAGATAGAAAATGTGAATAATAAGAACGTATTCATGTTACAATCAATCTCAAACTATTTTCTTCTACTATTCTTATTTCCTCCCTTGTTAGTTTTGTTATATTTTCATATCGATTATATGAAAAAGAAAATTTAAATCGTAAACCATTTAAAACTTTAGCTCGATCTGTTGTAGTAAACATGATACCTTGTCTCTCTTGCTCTCCAATATTAATAGCTTAAATTACTATAACACAAAAATCAATCTACATTGTTAATAACTTTTTGTGCTTACACTAAAATCAATGCATATTGTTAATCCAATCGCTTTAAAATTAATGTACCGTCATATATCCAATTACATCAAATCATAAATCAACATATACATTGAAATCAATGCATTTAATGCAAGCAATCAAATAAGATTATAAAATAACTTTTACATTGAAATCAATGCACCTAATGCAATCAATAAAATAATATTAGAAACCAACATCTACACTGAAATCAATGCATTTAATCAAAGCAATCAAATAGGATTAGAAATCGCCATCTATACTGAAATCAATGAATTTAGCGCAAACAATCAAATAGTATTAGGAATAATCTACATTGAAATCAATGCATCTAGTGCAAGAAATCAAATATAATTATAAATTGACGACTAAGTTGAAATCAACACATCCAGTGCAAGCAATCAAATAGTATTAGGAATCATCACCTACACTGAAATCAATGCATCTAGTGCAAGTAATCATATATCATTAGAAATAAATATCTACACTAAAATCGATGCATCTAGTGCAAACAATCAAATAGGATTACAAATCACCATCTCCACTTAAATCAATCCATCTAGTGAAAGAAATATTCTTCCCTCTCTCCAACCTCCATCCATATCTATATCCCCATCCATCTCTTTTTTTTTTGTCTCTATCTCACCCCCCTAAACACACATGCTCTCACACTCCATATATATCATTCTCTTTGTCAATCACCCTCTCTCCCCATCTCTCTCTTCTTCCCTCTCTTCCCCTTCTCTCCCTCTCCCCTGCTAATATCTCTCTTTCCTCCTTTTGTCCTCTCTCTCTCTCCATCTTCCTTATCACTCACTCTCTCTCTCTAGGAACAAACATCTACACTGAAATCAATGCATTTACTCAAAGAAATCAAATAGGATTAGAAATCGCCATCTACACTGAAATCAATGCATTTAGTGCAAACAATCAAATAAGATTAGAAATCATCTACATTGAAATTAAGTCATCTAGTGCAAGTAATCAAATATAATTATAAATCGAAATCTAAATTGAATTCAACACATTCAGTGCAAGCAATCAAATTGTATTAGAAATCACCACCTACACTGAAATCAATGCATCTAGTGCAAGTAATCAAATATCATTAGAAATAAATATCTACACTAAAATCGATGCATCTAGTGCAAATAATCAAATAAGATTAGAAATCACCATCTCCCTTATATCAATCCATCTAGTGCGAGAAATATTCCTCCCTCTCTCCACCCTCCATCCATATCTATATCCCCCTCCATCTATTCTTTTTTGTCTCTCTATCTCACCCCCCTAAACACACACGCTCTCGTACTCCATATATATCAATCTCTTTTTCAATCACCCCCTCTCCCCATCTCTCTCTTCTTCCCTCTCTTCACCTTCCATCTATATCTCTATCTTCCCCTTCTCTCCTCTCCCCCATTAATATCTCTCTTTCCTCCTTTTTTCCTCTCTCCCTCTCTCTCCATCTTCCTTATCACACTCTCTCTCTCTCTCTAGAAACCAACATCTACACTGAAATCAATGCATTTACTCAAATAAATCAAATAGGATTAGAAATCGCCATCTACACTGAAATCAATGCATTTAGTGCAAACAATCAAATAGGATTAGAAATCATCTACATTGAAACCAACTCATCTAGTGCAAGTAATCAAATATAATTATAAATCGACATCTAAATTGAAATCAACAAATTCAGTGCAAGCAATCAAATTGTATTAGAAATCACCACCTACACCGAAATCAATGCATCTAGTGCAAGTAATCAAATATCATTAGAAATAAATATCTACACTAAAATCGATGCATATAGTGCAAATAATCAAATAGGATTATAAATCACCATCTCCACTTATATCAATCCATCTAGTGTGACAAATATTCTTCCCTCTCTCCACCCTCCATCTCTTCTTTTCCGTCTCTCTATCTCACCCCCCTAAACACACACACTTTCGCAATCCATATATATCAGTCTCTTTGTCAATCCCCTCCTCTCCCCATCTCTCTCTTCTTCCCTCTCTTCACCTTCCATCTATATCTCTATCCTCCCCCTCTCTCCCTCTCCCTCGCTAATATCTCTCTTTCCTCATTTTTTCCTCTCTCCCTCTCTCTCCATCTTCCTTATCACTCACTCACTCTCTCTCTCCACCTTTCTCTCTCTATTTCTTTGTTCTTACCTCTCTCACCCTCCCCCTCCAATTCCATATCTCTTTCCCTCCCTCTCTCTTCCTTCCTCTCTTTCCCTTTCTCTCTCCTCTCTCTCTCTCTCTCTTCACCCACCAACTATGTTACTATATCCCTCCCTCTCTCCTTATATCTCCTTCTCCCCCCTTATCTCCATCTCTCCTTATTTGTCTCTTTATCTCAGCCCCAAACATACACGCTCTCTCTCTCTGTCTCTCCCTTGTCACTCCTTCTCTCTCTCCACTTCTCACTCTCTATATTTCTTATTTCCTACATCTCTCCCCCTCCAACTCCATCTCTCTTATCGATCCCTCTCTCATCCTCTCTCTCAAGTCCTCTCTCTCGTCCTTCCTCTCTCTATCTCTCTCCTAAATCCCTCTCTCTCTCTCTCTCCAATACTCTCTCTTCCCCCATCACTCTCCTCCTCTCTCTCATCCTTCCTCTCTCTCCCTTTCTCTCCCACCTCTCTCTCTCTCTTTTCCCTCCAATCGTCTCTCTTCCCCCATATATATATATATATATATCTCTAATCCTCTCTCTTCCCCCATCCCTTTCTTTCTCTCTCTCTTTCCACCCCTCTCTCTCTCCAACTACATTACTATATCCCTCCATCTCTCCTTCTCACTTCTATCCTCTCTCTTCCCCCATCCCTTTCTTTCTCTCTCTCTTTCCACTCCTCTCTCTCTCCAACTACATTACTATATCCCTCCATCTCTCCTTCTCACTTCTCTCCCCCTTTCTTTCCATACATCTTACTTTGTCTCTTTATCTCACCCCTAAACATACACACTATCTCTCCATCTCTCCCTTATCACTCTCTCTCTCTATTTTTTCTTCGTTATGTAAACTAATGAACATAAATATTCGTAAATATAAAGCAGATTATGGAGTAAATATGAAAAGAGGTTTTATTTACTTACCATACCTCTAGTTTATTTCTATTTCTATTTATATTTATTTACCATAACCCTTTTCTTTACTATGGTATTTGGCCCATAGGCTTGTTATATAATTATATTTTTATTTATAATCCTATTTGATATATTGTTATTTATTTACCTTACCTCTTTATGCCTCTTTTATATTTATTTATTTACCATACCTCTTTATACCTATTTTATATTTATTTATTTATTTATCATACCTTTTTATACCTCTTTTATATTTATTTATTTACCCATGGTATTTGGCCCATGGTATCAATATTAATTTGTCCCATGGTATTCGTCCCATAGGCTTCATCTAAATAAAACCTCTTTTTAAAGTTTTTTTAAATATAAAAAGGTTTATGGAATAAATATAAAAAGAATTTTTATTTATTTACCATACATCTAGTTTGTATATATTTTTATTTATTTACCATAGCTTTGGAGTAAGTATAAATTCATTTTAAAAATATTTAATTAAAAGAAATATTAAAAGATTTTGGATTTTGATTGTTTGTGTTGAATTAACTCTTTTCCTTTGATTTAGGAAATGATATTGACTTTAGTAAAGAGTAAAGATGTTTAAAATTTTACTTAATTTGGAAATTCAATGTGGTAATTTTTTTTGTTAAAGGTAAATTTATGATCCATTCAAATTCACGTATATAATTTAGTATCCATTCAAATTATATAAATAATACATAATTGTATTATAAATTGATATATGTTCTAGCACAATGCGATTTTTATTTTTTATTTTTTATTTTAATTTAAAACTTAAGCCGACATTTTGTATGAGGACGTGACCCACCTGACATCGGGGTCAAATTAGGCTATAGATGCGCCTCTCGAGGCAATGAATTCTCAAAATTTATTTCAAATTTAATATCTTCAATACTTTTAATTCCTTTTGTAGGTAATGAAGAGTATTTTTCCAATTGAAAATTACTTGATTTTGTTCTATCCTTTCTTCTCCAAAGGATGTTTTTTGGACTTGAAACTCTTTATGGAGGGTCATGATTTGGATTCTTCCTAGTGTGAATTCTTCTAGGAGCCAGAATTATTTAGTGGAGTCACCTTCTTATATTCAAACTTTGATTGTGGAGTCTCCAAGGAAAAAATTATATCCAACCTTGATCTTTGAACTTTTGTTTGCCCTCACAAATCAGATCTGAAGTAGTGTTGAAATTTTCCAAGGAAAATAGAGATTTCGCTCCACAACAATGGCGCCAGGATGTTATCACTTTGTAGCATTCTTGGTTGTAGGAGAAAACTTTGGAAGTTACTTTTTCAAACCAATCTTTAGGTTGGAAACTGGCCTTTCCAACCAAAGAGGGCTCCCTCTATGAGTATGTTGTCTAATGTCATTTCAACAACAAATCATTTGATGAATCAAAGATGAATTCATAGCATAAAAGTTGAATTATAAACCATTTACTTTCAATTTAATACTGGAAGATCATACATTCAATGGAACACTGAGATAGAGATAAAAATTCACAATAAGAAATGACACACTTGAAAACATTAACACAAGAATATTTGTAGTGAAAAGATTTTGTACTTCTGTATTGATAAAATTTCTTCAAAATATTACAAAATATAATAGTCTCTCTTTAAAAAAAAATTGAACCCTCTGCTATTACAAATCATGAAATGTATAGGAAAATACATATAACTATTTGCATATTTTTCTCAAAATCATTAATTACAAATTCCGATAATGAAATGTTTCAAAAGAAACCAAAGTCTTCTATCTCAAAGAGAAAGTCTTCAACTAAAAATAGTCTTCTTAGTGATCAAACTATTTGCCATTTGTGCATTTGAAAAATCCTCCTGGATAATCCTTCTGGAAATTGTTAGATTCTTATTTTGAAAGTTGCTAACAAAACTTAGATTGTTGATTATGCTCCTAAAAATGGGTCAACTAAATTCGTATTTTGATTTTTTCTAACTAATATTGAGAGGGATTGATTCTTATGATGATTCTCTTATTTCATTTTCCCAAATAAGGGAATTTTTGTTGATAAGTTTTGCCTCAATTTATGGTCAAAACTAGTTAACAACTGTTAACTTCTTGGTATCTTGAGTTTTTTTTTTTACGAGTCTTGGAATTTTCTTCTACTGACTTTTGGGAATATCATAGTCTACCATTTATTTAATAAGAAATTATAACTCAATACAGGATGCATGAGAAATGGGAGGTAAATATGATTTAATCAACCTGAATTGGTTTAAAAATTCAAAATCATCATTTATTTTATTCATAATGGTATATCCTTTCAACCCCTTCTCAAGATATTCAAATTTTGAATGATCCATTTTGACATGAGTCAACAAAAGATGATAATATTCCTGTGAAATCAGTTTTCCATTATTATCCTAAAAGGAAGGGAAACTCTTTTTGAAAAGATTAATGAACAAATCCTTGAATTTTTGTACATCTTGTTTCATATGCTCTACCTTTTCCTTCACATTATTCATAAGATTATGTTTTCAAGTCTTTTATTTTACACCAAGTGTCTGCAAATATGTATTAGAATTTGAGTTTAGGAAGTGAATTTCATTTTGATCCTAGTTAGGTGGTCTTCTTAACAATGTTTCATTTAGGACCAAACATTTGTGAAGGGTTGTACTTGCTACAACATTCTTGTCTTCTACAAAATTAAATTCTTTCCTAAATGTAATGATGTCTACTAATAAAGAATCTCAAAGAATGTGTTGTGCTCCTTGCAAATAAATATATCCTTTAATTCTAAACTTGAGATTTGCACCTTTTCCTGTAAATCCTTATTATCTTTCTGGATTTGACCGTCTCTTACCTCTCTTTGTGTTGCTTCTTGTTTAAGTTTTTGATTCTCTTCCTTTATCTCCTTTATTTCATTATCTTTCAAATTAAATTGGGGCATGGTTGTCACCAAATCTTCATAGATATGTCTTTTCTTTGACTGGGACATACAGTTGCACTCCTTAACAATAGATCTTCTTTTTCTTTCTATAGATCCTTCTTTTCCTTCTCCAAATGAAAAAATTTGCCTTAAAGTTTATTACCTCTTGTTGTAATGATTATTTCTCTTGTTCTATTATTTTCAGCTTTCAGCGTTGGATTTTGTATATGTTCTGTTGTTGAAAATTTCAGCTTCTTTTTAATAGTTTGAATGGTATTATCTTTATCATCTAAAAGCTTTTTAATTTCTTGGATATTCTTGGGATCTGCACCAATAACCAAAAGATCTACCTCTAACATTTTAATCTGTTACTGTCGTTCTTTGTTAACTGTTTTTTTCCTGTTGAAGTTAACCCTCTGACTTGGAAACCTTTTCTTCCAACTTTGTATTGTTTAATGCAGATTGTAGAAACTTGGTATAAATGAGCTCATTGGTTTTCTTATGAAAATTAATCTTATCTAGCACATTGACTTTATCTAATATTATATTCACTTCAGACACCTTATTCTCATCTGCTAAAGCAATATTAAAGGTATTATTTTCAAAATATCTAACCGTAAGTAAAGAAACCTTGTCCTGGGATATTTTCCTGACTTCTGTAAATAATTTCAGACCTTCGATGGAGGACTACCTCTTCTTCTATGTATATTTTGTAATTAAATCATCCTTCGATTTATATGATGCTCCCTGGACATCCAAAAATTAAAACCTTTTACTTTGAAAACCGGATTGTGGCTCTTTCTCCTCTGTGACATTTTTTCCTTGATTGTAATGCTTTGTTCTTCCTCAATAATGACAACATTCTCTCCCTTATTTGTGGATTGTTATTATTTCTTTAAATCAATAACATATTTTCTCTTGTCAACCCTCATTATTTATCTTTCATATTGTTCCTCACATGTTTCCATATTTTCCAACTCTAATATTCCCATTTTGTTCACATTATCTATTTTTTCTAGGGTTTGTATTTCTATTGTAAGAGGATTTACTTGAACTGTAACATCCTGAGAATCCTGAGAATCCTGTATCTTATAGAATTAAATCAAAGGACACTTCCAAGACCAAATACTAGACCCCTGCTTCCAATAAACCATCTATACTTCCTTCACAGGTCTTCAAGGACGACGAGATAAGTTCTCTTCGAACAAGACTTTTCAAGAACAATTGTGGTACTTCCTATAACCTCATACTAAAGGTAACCCTAGGTACCTTGCATAGGACAGGATAGACCTCCTTCGCATGCCTTGGAGACTCTCTTTCATACATTCACTTCTCCTCCAAACCACAGACCAAGAGCTAAGATATGTGAGTTCAATAGAAATGCCAACTTAAGATGATTTCTATACTTTTTCTAACTCCAAGAATTTCATGAAAGTCTTTCTCTTAACTGGAGTATGAATTTAGATGTTGTTACAACCTTTCAAACTAGGATTATATATTAACTTAAGATGTTCTTTCTTCTCAAATCAATGAATAAGTCTGGTACCTATTTCTTGAGATATTTGAAGTTTTCTTGGAGTAGGTATTTATGTGACTTCAGTTATCAAACTAGGGATTCATATGTTCATTGTATATGTTTTAAGAATAGGTCCATAGAGTCTTCCATACAGTTCTAGCTATTTCGTCTACCAGACATCTTCTCGTACTAGCTATAATCACTATTTCTATCCTACCGAAATTTAATTCATTTTTCAGAAAATGTGATTACAGGACTTGATTTTTAGGATTTTTGTTCTTCCTAATGGGACCTTCAATCTGGACTAAGCCTCTTCTTTCCCTTATGGAAATCTGAAACCATGATGATAAGGCTGTGTATTTACCCTTTTCTCCACTTTACAATACCTGTGGTCTTTTATCCATAGTGTTGTCCACTATTGTAGGGGTCTCGACATATCGTTCTTATCATAGTGAATTTATTAGAGAGTTGAGGCCCTCTCCCTTCAATCAACAAGAAAAACAAGGCATGTGGACTTCTTCTAAGCTAGATATGAAACTCTCGATAGCTCTCAACAAGGTCATCTAGATCTGTGACATTCTCCTGAAGTAGAATCTAGGCCTTTCGTCCTCCCAAATCAAGCCTAGAGTTATGTCTGTGGTTCCTTCTATGGCCTTGACTCAGGTTTTCATATCTGTGGCTATTTGTGCAAATATTGGAACAAGAACAGTGAAGAAAAAAATCTTATTCTAGGCCTGGAGAATTTTGGACCTCAAGGAGATTGCAATTCTTCAAGTCATAGTGATCTCTTTAGCTGCCAATGTTTTGACCTTAGCTCTGATACCATGTTGTAAAAATTAAATATTAGGCTAGCTTATTATTCCATTTCCCATACATGACATTTATCTTTTATATTTAATTATTCTTATTTGTTTATTATGCTTATGTTCATCATCAAATAAATTCCAAAACAATACATATCACAACCATAAGAGAGAGACACCAGAAATAGGCTCCAAGCCAAGGCAAAACCCCTCAAATATTTGATGTGCGTATTGCGATTTGAACCATATTTAATATATTTATTAAATTTAGTGATGTGTTCACTATATTTAATATGATGTTTTCTATCTATTGATTCTTTGCATGGATATATAGATGAATTTCTTCAACAGGGGCACTAGAAGAAACATAAGAGAAAGAAACATAATGTCAAATGCTATTTGGCAAGAAAGTGGAAACAAAAGAATATGAAAGTCTTATATTTGTAAAGGGTAAAGCATTTGTATAGGTACTTTCAAGTGTAATACTCGATATTTTTTAAAACTAACAAAGACAATATTACCTTCCCATAGATTTTTCCATAATTGGGGTTTTACCAAGTATATATGATATATGTTCTCTATCTCTTTTCCCTTTCTTGCATTGATTTTAGGTTGTTGTATGGATAGAAGGATATCCTAGTAAAGTTATAATGTTTTATATTGTTTTATGTTTATTTATATGTCTCAATATTTTAACATAAACCTATAGAAATTTTGATATTCTTAGTCTAACCGTTTCATATTGTTTCATTTTTTCACTTTCCTACATTATTTCATGTATAAAATATGTATGATACAGACACAATCCAAAATAAAACTAATATATTATTGCATTAATTTGTTTCCACTTTCCATTTTTAAATCATATTAATTATCGATGATGTTTTTTTGAACCTAAGGCCGATGTGACTTATATCTGAAACAAATATGAACAATTAAAGGTTGTTATTCAATTAATATTGAGGCATGGAGAGATAAGTATATATGGAATGGATTGTGTGATTTGCGTTGATGCACTTTCTTCATAAAAAATTCCTATATCATGTCTCTTTTAATGCTTGATGTTTGTCTTATGATCTAGGCCATGTTTAAGAGATTTAACACAATTAGTGATGTGTTCACTACATTTAGCACAATGCTTTATGTTTATTGATTCTTTATATAGATGTATAGATGAGTTTCTTCAGCAAGGGTAGTAGAGAAAACATAAGAGAAAGAGGTATAAGATAAAATGTGATTTGGAAAGAAATTCAAAACAAAAGAATTAGATTCTCCATCTATTTTAATGAATTTTTTCATGAATTCAATCAAATTTTGCAATCTATCCAAATAAGTTGTTTTGCCTCCTCCAACTACCTAACTTGATGATCAATTGTAGCCTCACTCCAACATTATAGACACTTCTAAGCATTGTCAACATGTGTAAGAGGGTTCACAAAATAACCCAATTCAGCATTCCTCTAGTGTCATATATTGGCATGCTAGTCTGAGAAATGTTCTTGTTGCGCCTATTCCTAATCAGATTATTCCTTATGCCACTTCTTTTGCTGACTCTTCTCTTAGACCTAACAAATAGCACATTCTTGTCTTCCAGGAAGAGAAAGGCAAAATACACTTGGAAAAACCAAGCTCCACCTCTTCTAATCTACCTTTGCTCAACCAAAACTACACTTAGTCAAGGTTAAGAATGAAGGCAAAAGAGAAGTTTATTTTAAACATATGCTTCCCAAGATATTGTGAACTTGTATTTTCATGATGTTTAGTTTTTGGACACTTGATACATTATATTTTTTATTCAATGTACATGTTATTATTTTTGAAGAGTTAAATATCATATATGAGTATTTTCTATTTGAAAGACATAAGTGTGATGGGATCTGTGATTTTGATGATGATGCATATAATATTTATATTTATTCCATATAATTATTTCGTTCATTATATGAAGGGGATTTACAAAGATGAAACATATATTTCGGTAAATATAAAGGGTGTCTAATAGGACACCACCTACTTATAGTTATTATCTAAAAGTACATTTGTAATCATTTTATTTTAAACAAATTTACATTATCTTAAAAATAATAAACCAAATTATGGTCAAACGATATTTCAACTACCAAACTATTTTCCTCAAGGATAAAGGGAGAAGAGTTAGAAATGGAAGAGGAGGATAATCGTGTGTAAAGGTATTCCTAAGCTTTGAAAAGAAGTTATAAGTCCCATTCATTTTTCTTTCTATGTTTTCGTAAAACTAAATTGCTTTGTTGATAGCATGAAGAATCTTGAAATGTGACAAAGATAAATAGATTGGCATTTTCTGTGGCATTTTTCAAGGTTGATTACTTGATTTGAAATATGTTCATTCTATTCAAAAGTTTTTATATATTAGTGTTGATTAGTTGGATGTTTTCAGAGTTCAATGATATTTTGGTATTACTTGAAGTGATTCATTCTTGACTTTGTGTTTTATTTTTTTCTTTGGGCACGTAGTTGTCATTCTATGAGTTTATTTTCACATATTTGGTTTCTAAGGATATTCATTTTCTTATTACTTTCTAATTTTCAGACTTATTGAAGAACTGAATTGTTATCTACATATTTCTATCCATTTAAGTTTGAAATAAACTTTTTATTTATTCTTTAATGAATCATTCATTTATTATTTATTTATTGTACTTCTTGATGTAATCATGAAAAAACGAAAATTTTATAAAAATAAAAGAAGATTTCATATTTAAAAACCTAAGTTTTAGAATATGGTTGTATGGTGATAAAAACTATAAACCCGTCATGATAATAATGAATTTTTTTCCTAGCCTTACGAGATTTGAATGTCATGTGAGAAGCATCAAAACTTCTCATCATCAACAATAGGCGTGGTTTATAGGGTGATATTTTCTATGTTGAGTGGTTTTTGAGGTGGCTAGTTGCTCTAATTGATGTCTGGTCATTAACCAAAAGAGCATGATATCTCTATTTATATGGGAGTAAATATGGAAATGAGTATAACATCTTGTTCCATGATCATAACCCATCATGCAGTAATTTTGAGCATATTCTATCATATAAACAACTTGAAAAATATATAAAAAATTGTTGGTTAATGCATCTCTTCCATGTCAATGTTCCCATCAATTTTTAAATACCCAAGTAGATATGTTATCTATGATATGATTTTAGAGAAAAAAAAATTTATAGTTACCATTACCACTAGTGATCGCTATGAAAATTCACTACAAGAAAAAATGACATTGGTGAGGGGCGAAAAATGTCACCATAAGCCCATTGGTGAGGGTCAAAAGAGCCTTCGTCACCAAAAACTTAATGTCACCAAAGGTGGTGTCGCTGAAAATATAGGTGTTGTGGTGACATTCAAGGTCCGTTACCAATAATGATTTATAATGACAGATAATGACTGTCACCATTTCATATGAGTAATGATGACGGACAATAGCCTCCGTCACCAAAAAACTGAACGTCACCAAGGTGGTGTCACCGAAAGTATGTGTTGTGGTGACATTCAAGGTCTATCATGAATATTGATTATAATGAGCGATAGTGACTGTCACAATTTCATATGAACAATAATGATTTTTTGTGATGGATATTTCATGGTCGTCACTATTGGTGCATATATATGGTGACGTTCATGACCGTCACCATTTCATATTTGGTAAGGGTCAAAAAATGTCATGATAAGCTCTTTGGTGACATCAAGGTTTGTTACAAATAATGATTATAATGACAAACAATGACCCTCATCATTTCATATCAACAAAAATGATTTATGGTGATAGAACTTTCATTTTCGTCACTATTGATGCATATATATGGCGGCGTTCGTTGACCGTCACCATTTCATATTTTGGTGAGGGTCGAAAAATGTCACCATAAGCTCATTGGTGATGGTCAAAAGAGAATCTGTCACCAAAAACTGATCACCACCATTCCCTATGAATATTAGGGCACGATGGAATTGAACCACCAACCTCCTGCTTATAAAGCAAGTGCTCTTCCATTGATCTAGCACCCTTTAAAGAATTAGAATTTTAAAATTTATATCTTGAAACCTTTAAAGATTGTAAATTCTACAACTTTCAATAAATTAAAGTCTCGACAATATTTTAATAAACAAGCAAAACATCTGTGTTTTCGTTGCCATTTCTAAAAACCATGGAGATCCTTGTCGATAGTAGAATGAGATCTGTGCCTGATGCTCAAGAACAGATTCCTTATTAACCATTCTTACCTGACAGAAACCAAAGAGACAACACAACAAAATCATACAAAAAATTCCCTCCCGATATATAATCATAACTTAGCTAAGAAGTCTAAAAGATGTTCTTAATTAATAAACTTTGTATTTGGAAATCATGTTTCTTCAGATTTAAAAAATACTACGTTGTATAACACTTATTTCTATTTATCCAAACAATTATATCATAGCATATGTCACACAGTAGAAATTGTGGTACATAAAGTAAAAAGACAAATTTGCTCAAGAAAATAGATTTAGAAAAGAGCTTTGAAAACTATATGTTTGTCATTAAAGCTTTAATTCATTCAACAACAAACTGGTTGGAGTTTGAAATTTTTTTATCATTCATAGGAAAAGAATAAGACAATGGCCAAACTCGCTATTCATACAAATATTAAATCTAGTCACTATTTCCATTGTAGATAACTGAAATTTGGGCAGTGGTCTAACATTTAGAGCTGATTAGCGGGGAAGACTCGTCAATACCATCATTTTTTTTCCACTTTTTTTTCGTGTCTCTGGATCCAGATCACATTTCTAGCTCACCCTTTAAAACACAATTCTACCACTCCATTTGATTTTGTTTTTTCAAGAGAATTGACAGGACCTTCCCATCCTTTGTTTTAAATCAATCAATAACCATCCATCAATGATATAAAGAATAAAAAATACACAAAAAAGGCTTAAGATGCGCTTGATGTATACCTATGTTCCAGGACTCATCTGACCTTACTGGTGCAAAGAGATCACCCTAAAAAAAAGCATCCACATGGGGTTTACAAAACATTTTTAAATCAAGATCCCAACAAACCAATCAAAATATGAACATCCTTTTAATCAATATAATCTCTGACTTAAAATAAAAGTGGCCTAGAATTGAATGCTATATCAACCATGTCAAGTAACTTATATCGGGTGAGAAACAATGGCCATGCATATTAGATTAGTGAAATAATTGATCTAATAAAGCTAAAAATCAAACAGATGACTTACAGCTAAGAAACACAAAAAAATTGACTTACAACTAAGACATGAAGTTTATCGTTCAACCATGTCGTTAGATAACTCTTCTTTATGCATAGACCATTAAAGTTTTCCTGGTACCAGGTGGAAGTGGTATTGTAACATTAACCTCTGATAGTGTTTGTTTCCATGACTACTTCTCAAGATCCACTCCATTACCAGCATTTGGGACTCGATAAGATACATGCAAAAACCATCAACATGAAAATGAAATCTACATCCTTGTAAAAAAGGGGAGGAAAATAAAATCCACAAATTGAAACAAACTGTAGGATAACACATTCCTACAACATGATTATCTTTTCATGAACAATAAAAAAAGAAATCAGGAGAAACGTAATTTTTGCCACATTTTGACAATCATTTCCTTTTTCATATTCTATGAGAAATTGATGAAAAAAATTAGCTAAAGCCTGTCAACATCAGGATTGTAGTAAAACATAAGGGAACAATTCCAACACAAATTATATAATCCTAAACATAAGTATAGATTCTATACAGATAGGTATTTATTCAGGACATTGTATTTGTAAAAATCTAGAAGTTTAACATTATAGATAGCATGGAATTGTTGTTGGTAAGGGAGAAAAATCAAGAGATCAGCACAGTCCAATGAAGAAACAACAGAGATCACTTTGTCATAGAAAGGACCAATGGTAAAGTTCGCAACACAATGTTGTGAGATTATAAGGCGAGAGCCCTATTTTTGCACCCATCCCAGCTGGTAGAGGGATGGGCGAGGGGTCATGGGTAGGTTGAGGCACTGCACCAAGTCCTTGGCAATCTTTGAAATAACACAATTCATGGTACCACTACCTTACCACTATATGTCAAGTATTTACGAAGTCCATTCAAGTATTTCTTCAAAGTTCAAAGTTAAAAAAATTAGATAACCCAAAGATGTAGCCTAAACAAGCTCAAATTTGAAAAGTAGATAACCCAAAGATGTAGATTATATATCTTACATTTATATATCCTAATTTCCAGAAATTAAAATGACAATTTTAGCATACTATTGTGAATTCAGCCCAAAATGATAGAAGAAAAATATTGATGGTTATTTTGCTAATATATAAGTTTTACACATGCATTTATTTAAACAATTAGCTTGCAATCTCAAACATATCTAAGGATGCACACAATATGTTTCATATTTAGTGTTAGTGTGTGAACAATGTCATAACAATACTTCTATCTATAGAACAAACATTTCAAGCTTGCCTCTATTGTATGATACTAACATTTGTCCTTCAAACAGAGTTATGAGATACAAAACCACTTTCACCCTTTAGAAAAAATGTGGCTTTAAATGCATGGTGAAATCTCTTAGCAAAAATATGCTCTTAGTATGGTATTAGATTCTTAGACTAGTGCCATGTTTAATGGTGCCAAAGACTTTAGATTTTAACTATGAAATGGTGCACGTTAGGCTTTAGGACAACATATTCTTTAGGAATTTCACGTTGGGAAACCTCCAAATCTGTGCCCAACAAAAATCAAGTTAAATGGAAGCATTTTTGTATAATGGTTGTGATTCATATGGATTCACATTAATATATATATTTTTTCCTAAATTTTAATCATTTATGTATTTTCGGACAACCAGTTTTTTGATCCGGTTTTTTTCTAGCTCTGATTCAATTCACATTTTTTAGGTGAACCATTTGATGACTGCTCCAGTTCATGTAATTAAATAGAGAATACAAGATAAAGTGGTATTTGTGTGTTCATGAGAGTCTTGCATGCATAAGTAAGATGGGATTTACAAAATCTTCAGCTATGCCCAATTGGAAAATTGGAGTGTCTTAGATGTAAGAAAATGTGTAACAGAATATCCTAAATTTAGAAATAAGGATATTGTGATCTATGATTGGGGAAAAATTTCAATTCGATCATGGATAAATACAACTCCAAGATGAATGAAATATCACAAATAATTGTGGAAAAAAAATTAGCATGTATGTTATTGTTGCTCCTCTTCTTCATGTGGAAGGCATAAGAATTTTATAAAAATAATGAAAATCTAAACTAGGGACATGTTGGAACCCAACAATTCTCATTGTGTGTATATAATAAGAGTAATCACAGTCCATGAGATAGTAATTATGTCCATGTGAAATCATGATAGTGCTTGGAATGACGAGCAAGCTGCTAATAGTGACTCATGATAGTTGTAAATGGTCATAAAGATATAAATAGAACCATATTGGCATTTCCATGAAATTGAACCACATATATATTTCCTCTTATGATTATGGATTCATCCAAATGCAATAAATTAAGAAATTGGTTACACTTAAGAGTCAAACTCGTGTTGATAATAACAAAGGGTGGACCATTGAAAATATGGATTATTGTCTCTTTTTTGAATACTAGTGTCTCATATTTGGAGGGTCAACTTTGTAATCATTTAATTGTTCTAGACTTTCTTAACCAAAAAAGTAGTCGAAACCCTTGCCAACATAACCCGGGATCTAAATACTTCAAGCATAAATGGAACTTAAAAGAGATAAATCATACTTGATACCACTCTTAGGCTTTGCTTCAACTCAAAGTGGAAGAGGTATTGGAGAAGAAGAATAATCCAAGCTTGCTGCTATGTGAAAACAAAGTCAAGAATCTACAACTCAAAATAAGCATAAATAAAGGTTTTGGTAGGTAATACAATGCCAGGAAACTATCCAGGAAGCCATATTAATTTGTATAATGAATTTTGATAAAGAAAATGATTTTCTCAAAATAGAATATCCTATAAAATTCATGTTTTTCACTAACATAGGAAAATGAAAAAACAAAGGATATCTTAAAGGTTGTAAATGCACATTTCTCTGTCCTTTGGAAAATTCGTTCATCATATTCCTTGGATTCCATTTGTTCTTTCAGATAAATAAGATCATCACTGTCTAAAGTTGCATTTTCCTCAACAAATGATGTCTTTGTCAAGCAATCTCAAATATCCACAACTAAATTTATAATGATACTTTGGAATCTCACTGTTCTTATTACTCAAACAAATGCATCCATATAAGGATGTATCGAAGTATTTTAACAGTTGTTATTTGTTAGTAATTGAGAAAGTTTGAGTCCAATAAAGAGATAAATCATCAAAAATCCTTAGTGATTGACTATGATTATACATATTTTGCTTGGTCTATCTCAGGCACTTGAGAGGATAAATAAATATCCTCTCCAACCAAGTTAAATTTCCACTTGTGACGTGATTGCTCTTCGTGAGACAATTGCTGATCGGTACAAAAAATGTATATATTCTTGGAATATGATCTAACTATGAATATGGAAGTGTTCAACTATATTGTTTAGGACATTGCATTTATGAAAATATGGAAGTCAAATATTTGAAATCACATAATTTATGGGAGTGACAAGATATGCAAGGCAGTGGTAAGCTCGAAGTCAAATATGAAATAACACAATTCCAAAATAATTTAGGGTTTACAATGGCTCCACCAAAGATACTATGACATGGAGGTTTTTCTCATGGTTATTTTAGATTGTTGGAGTATCTTTGGTGGAGCTAGGGTTTCTCTTGGTTTTCCCTATCTAGGTTTTTTGAAAGCATGGAGAATTATATGATAGGTTGTGATTGTATTCATGGGTTTCATTTCTTCTTTATATATATGAATTTTTTGGGTGAATGCTCCAAGAAATCCAAGCACCTTAAGACAAAAACACATAAAGTACAAAGAAGATTGTATGAGAGAGAAAGAGAGAGTATCACTGCTCTTCCATCCCTAACCCAAGTATGAAAAGGAATATGCACAAGTGCATTATCGACTATAATAACAAATCACTCCTTCCTCTATTTATATGAGAGGTAAATGGGCTTTACAATAACAAGTGGACCTAGTCCACTACAGGAAAACTTGAAAGACACAAGTAGGTTCAACCATGTGAAGCACTCTACTCTACGTGACATGTGTTAGCATCAAAGGTGACAGTGATTAACAAGAAAGCCCTCCATGGCATGAGCACTACTCCCCAAGGTCCAAAAATCCTCCAAAAGTCCTAAGCTCCAATGCATCTATAAGGTCATGTGTATCCTTATGGACAATTCATATCCAAGGTAATGTGTCACCTTAAGGACAATGCATATGGTAATGTGTCACCTTAAGGATTCCCACACCTACATATCCACTCCCTCAACCCAAGAGTTCACATGTCAAGGGAGTTTGTGTGCTCATGTTGATTTTGGGAGGTTTTTGTCATGATGAAGTACCCAAATCCACTCCAAGTACAAAAAATCCCTTCATGCATCAACAACATGAAGGCACCAAGCTCCATACTTATCCAACACTTTGAGGAAGAATGTCTTTCAAACATCCAAACAAGGTCTAGAAGCAAACAGTAAACCACCTCCAATGTCCAAGTCCATCATGGAAGAGCATGGGCCAACCATACACTATTCACCCCACATCTCATGAAGCACCCACAAGGCCCAAACAATATGGTGTAAACATTTTCAAAGTAACCCGAAAAGCTAAAAATTATGTCCCTCTCATCATAAAATCCATTGTAACTCCACGCATATTCAGTTACAACTTTCACTCATAAGTGTCACTAATCAAAGTTTGCAGCTTCTCTTTTCTACAAAAAGTTGGAAGACTAAATATAAAATTACTATTAGACCTGTAGAGGTTTTTTATGAAGGCGGTATGAAAGAGACCATTTGGGGCAAGGGCAGGAATCAAGATCCATACTACCTTGTTCCTAGGTTGGCATCCATACCTTGACGAAGTTGTTTGTGAAGTGTGTTATTACATGGATTTTGGAAGAGATTATCTAGGGTAAAGGCATCATCCATACTGCTGTTGATTTGACATGAGTTGGCATCCATACCTTCTCATAAGAATTCCTTTGTAGAATACTTATTTTTTGGGTTAGTCAGCTACAAACTACTTCCTCCTAGCATTTACTTTTATTCTTAAAAGTCATTATCCAGTTCTGGTTGAAATCACTACTATTTTTTACTATTTCTTGTCCCTATCTATTTGCTATTATTTTGTAATTATTCAACTTTATGCTACAGTTAGGGCCTTCTTAATTTCTGATTTTTTGGCTGCTTTATTTTTCAGATTTCAGATATAGTTCAAGAATTTTTGGATATCAAATTTCAGTTATAATAGCAGAATTCTGGGTTGGCTCACATCATTGGTATCAGAACCTTAATTAATAGCAAATTCATATCACATTTTTCATTACAGTTTAGATTAGTTACTTATGTTCACCAATCTATTTATATTTCAAGGATTCCTCGTAAGAAAGATAGAGAAAAGCACAACTCAGATATATTGTCACCAACATACACATCAAATCATATATATTTCTACCGAGAGAGAGAGATAGAGAGAGAGAGAGAGTAGCACCGCTCTTACATCCCTAACCCAAGTATGGAAAGGAATATGCGCAAGTGCACGATCGACTATAATAACAACTCACTCCTTCCACTTTTTATATGAGAGGTAAAAGGGCTTTGCAATAACAAGTGGACCTAGTCCAATACAAGAAAAATTGCAAGACACAAGTAGGTCCACCCATGTGAAGCACTCTACTCTATGTGACATGTGTCAGCATCAAAAGTGACAGTGATTAACAATCAAGCCCTCCATGGCATGAGCACAACTCCCCAAGGTCCAAAAATCCTCTAAAGGTCCTAAGCTCCAATGCATCTCCTAGGTCATGTGTCTCCTTAAGGATAATGCATATCCAAGGTAATGTGTCACCTTAAGGATTCCCACACCTACATATCCACTCCCTCAACCCAAGAGTTCACATGTCAATGGAGTTTGTGTGCTCGTGTTTTTTTCAGGAGATTTTTGTCATGGTGAAATAACCATCTCTACTCCAAGCACACAAAATCCCTTCATGCATCAAAGACAAGAAGTCACCAAGCTCCATACTAATCCAACACTTCGAGGAAGAATGTCTTTCAAACATCCAAACAAGTTCTAGCAGCAAACAGTAAACCACCTCCAATGTCCAAGTCCATCATGGAAGATCATGGGCCAACCATTCACTATGCACCCCACATCTCATGAAGCACCCACAAGGCCCAAACGTGGTGTAAAAATTTTCAAAGTAACCCAAAAAGCTAAAAATTATGTCCCTCTCATCATAAAATCCTTTGTAACTCCACGCATATTAAATTACAACTTTCACTCATAAGTGTCACTAATCAAAGTTTGAAGCTCCTCTTTTCTACAAAACATGGGAATACTAACTATAAAATTACTATTAGAAATTATAATAGAGGCTTTTTATGAAGGTGGTATGAAAGAGACCATTTGGGGCAAGGGCACAAATCAGGATCCATACTGTAAATTTGAGTGTCAAATGTTTCATTAGCTCTTATGGTAATTGTGTTATTGTGCACGTGCAGATATCGAAGTCTACTAAGTCAACGATCTCATCATTTATAGACTAATGGGCTATGTACCATTTTCATTTACAGTCTAAAGTTATAACTAATTGAATCATATGATATATCTAGCAGAAAGATCTAAGAGATGCCATCATGTTCAGACAGTTCACTCAAGGGGGACAAGGACAAATAACATCATGCTCTGGACACTTTTCAAATCCTTCAATTCAGAATACAAAGAAGTAAATTAAACCAATTACAGAATCAGAAACTATGCTCTTGTATGGTATGCTACGAAACTACTATAAGATTTTAGCTTGTATTTAAATAAATTTCATTGTCAATAAAGAAATTGCGCAGCTAGTGCATTTGAAGATGCATTCTTTATTTTTCAGAGGAAAAAACATTGGTTTATATTCATTTGAAACGTTGGAAAAAAATCGCCGCTGGCCACCTATTCGAACCTCTTACTCTAGGGTTTTCTCTTTTCAAGGACTTGACCTGTTGGTTGGGCTCGCCTCTTGTCCATTCTCTTAGACTGGACTTATTTGTTTGGTGGGCTTCTCCTCGAACTCAATACCCAAATCCAGACCAACAGAAGGTTTTCATTTCTGAATCATATAATCAGCAAGGAAGGCTCATTAGGGGAATTTTGAGGTCTAAAATGGGCCTCCTAAGGAAATTATAAAATAATAGTGGAAATAATAAAATAAGATTTGATTACAACATTAAATTTTAGAGAGAAAAAAAGAAAAAACTACTTTTTCAACTCATATTTTCAACTTATCTCCCAAATTTTTTACTCAAATTTCGAGCGGGAGTACTAGTTGGATGCAAAATTTAATTCCTCATCCAAGGAGTACCCATGTTGCATACTTTCGATGGGTCCTGCTACACAAAAAATAAGAAATACATGAAAAACATGATTGTAATCACGTTTTTTTATGTATTTCTCATTTTTCATGTAGCATGGTCCATCAAAAGTATGCAACATGGGTACTCCTTGGATGAGGAATTATATTTTGCATCCAACAAGTACTCCCTCTCGAAATTTGAGTAAAAACTTTGGGAGATAAGTTGAAAATAAGAGTTGAAAAAGTAGTTTTATTATTTTATTATTTTTTAATATTTTTACCCTTTTACTTAAAAAATGGTGAATCATCCCCCATGGTTGACATCATCATCTTGAATCCTATTCGTTCTTATAAAGTTTGCTTTTGTTGTACATTTTTCTTAGGAGGCCCATTTTAGACCTCAAAATTCCCCTAATGTAGTCGTACCCAATAGTTCATATGTGGTGGTACCTGGAAGAATTCATAAGGGAAGGCAGTAAGTAAGGGGTTATAGCATGAGCCTTAAGAGAACCCCTCACTCCTCAAAGAAGCATAAACCGAGGAAATAAATATTGCTATCAAAGGCCTGAGAGAATCCTTCTGATAATGGATTGAAAAATCAGAGGCATCTCATTACAGCATCATACCTGTAAAACAAAAACATAGCTTTCATTTTATTATACATTTTTTTGTCTTTTGCGCTAGAGAAAGCTAACTAAAAAGTATACAAAATTGTTTCTCTAGACCAATGAACTTGCATCTTGGTATTGTATTTCCTTTAATATAAGCTATGTTTTCCTTTTTCCAAATGAAAATAGATAGATCTAGAAATAACATTTATATATGTTCTAATTCCATTCCCTATTTCCCTCCTAGGTCCAAAAGAAAGAACCTGACCCGAATGATGCTATGTGGCTAGATACTCATTGCCTATAATACTATCACATTTCCTCTCTTTATCCCTATCGATTCGACCTCCCTATGGTGCCTCTAAGACCCAACCGAATATAACTCTCTCACCTCACCAACAATGGTGTTCGAGCATGATATTCTAAGTTAACCCAATCTCGCTCACTTGGATATGGGGATGAAGAATAATCCATCCCCCTTAGCTTGATGTAGCGCGACAGAAGAAATTCTTGAACGACACCATAGAAACTCATCCCTCATGAAAAATAGACTGTGTTCCCTCTACTTTGCTCTAAATATTGTAGCACTGTTGGCCTTGTCATATTTCTTAGTTGCTGGTTCTTTCAATTTAATAGGCTCTACCACCTTAGCATTTGTGTTTAATGGAGGTTGTGCTTATGTTGGAACACCTAATCCTACACGGGTAGGTGTGGAATGCGAAAATTCACAATGGAGTCCAAGTGACCTTGGAATATGAAACCAAGAGTCACACCATTGTACTATAAATGTACATCTTTGTATAATGGAAAATAAGAAAGCCTCACGCTTATCTTTCATTGTGTGTTGAGTCACTTGTGTGTGTGTTTATCTTCCTCATACACCATGTGTGTGCTTAACATGGTGTTTAACATGGTATCAGAGTGGGCGATTGCTGGCCCTGCTCCAAATTGAGTGAGCCATTTGTGTTTATGGTCTGTGCATATCTGCAAAAATTTTGATAATTTTTGCAGCACTCGGAGTTTTTGCAGTAGTGATTTTGCAGCATTAAGAAATTTTATCTTGGAGAAGAGCAGTATTCAAAATCCGTGGTAGCACTCAGAGATTGGTTTGGAGAAAAGCAGCATGTGCATCTGAAGGTTTTCTCACTGCTCATTCTTCCTGCAATTTCTGTCTTTTAAATTCTGCATTTTGGAGAGCTGTTGAAAATACTGTTTAAAGAGGGTTTCTGAGAGAAAAATTTCTGAGTTTTTCATTGAAAAATTTGTGCAAATTTCTGGGTTTTCTGCTGAAATTTTCGGGAAGAATTCTGCATTTTTAAAGTCCATTTTCCTGCTGCTAGGCCACTAGAAAGATTTCTAAGTTTGCACTGAAATATTTATGAATTTTCTATAAATCTCTAATTCTGCATTTATCCAATATTCTGCTGCTGCAAAGAAAAATCCTCTGCTATTCTACTCTGCTATTTTAACTTTAAAATAAATAAATAAATAAATAAATAAATCTCTGCAACTTGGCCTTTCGGCCCCCTTTTACCTCTGCAACCCATGTGCTCAACCCTTACATCTTTCAACGCATATCACCTCACGTTTCTCAACCCTGCACTCTCTGCTCAACACATAACACTCCGCCCTCTACACACCGCTCATCCCTCAAACCCTTGCAGCTCGCTCATCCAACTAAACTCACTCACGGGCTCTGCCCCCCCTCACTGCAACATCCCTACAGCCGCCCCTTCATATAATATGACCCCTCCTCTTTTAAAAATCGATTTTTATATTTTTGTTTCTAATATCTCCAAATTCCCATGCATACACAGAACCTACGCATTGGACCTACGCATCTAACCCTCATCTCACACAACGACTCTTCCCCAACGCCTTCGCTCTCCAACGCGGCCACCCAACGCACATGCGTTCTACTCTCGGCCTCCCATACACTCCGCACACTCCCTACACTCCCTATCCAACGCTCTCCCACACGTCCAACTCTCATCCGCCCCTTTGCCATAGCTTCACGGCCTTCACTAAATCCACGACTCTACCCACGCCTCCCACCCTCTATGCATCCTCCCCCTCTGTCGATACTCAGTCTTCCCACGCCCTTTGCCGCTCCATCTGCTCACAAGCTCTCACACCCGCGCCCTTACACCACCTCCCTTATCAATTCGACCTTTAAATTTTACTTAATACTACCCTCCATTTTATAATACCGCCCCCTCCTTTTTAAATTCATTCTTTATATTTTTAAATTTTTTTTAATAGCCCCCCTCACCCATTAAAAAAATCCCATCCCATTTTAATATTTCCCTTTCCCTAATTAAAATTCCTTCCATTTTTTTAATTAATTTTTAATTAATTAAAAAAATAAAATAAAAAACAGCAGAGAGAGAGGAAGAGAGGAAGAGCAGAGAGAGAATATAAACAACAGAAATGAAGAAAATGGCACATCAAGAAAATGGACAGTAAACATAGAAGAGAAAAGAGAAGTTTTGCATTGAGAATTGTGGCATTGGTAGAAGGGTGTTTTTCAGCAAGAAATTTACATTTGAAGATAAATTGGTCCTCATTTTGAACAACAGTGCCATTCATTGTTTGAACACAAAATTTCTGATTTGTGGAGTTTCTCTTAAGCTCTATTGCATTCTGCAGCAAGGTCAAGCATCCAAGCTTGTGAACCTCCTCCTTTTTGTTGAGTTGAGTTGAGTTGTTTTTGGTGACAAACAACGCTTTTGAAGGAAAAATTCAGCTGCTTAAAGGCCTCTTGCACAAGTGTTTTCAGCTGCACATTTACAAAATATTTTTGCAGAAATATTGTATTGCATTGACATTGTATTGTGAGTAGACATTGCTTCTTCATAGTTGCAATCAGTACTTGAGTTGTTGAAAAATTGTTGATTGCCCTCCATCATTTGAGGAGAAGATTTTGTACTTTGAGATTTCCATAGTTGGAAGTTCTCTTGAGTCATTTGTATTTCTTGTTGAATCAGATTGTAAACGGGTGCATTTTCGGTTGAAGCCGACACCCTTTCATTTTTTGAGCCTAAATTGTTGAAAATGGCTAAAATCAATGAGGCATTAGATTTGTTGAAAAACCTCATTCATTCCAATGTTGATGACATGATAAAAATGAGCAAGCATGCTCTTTGTAACATTCAAAGTTGTTTGCAAGATGCACAAGAAAAGATTGAGTTTTTGCAGTTGGAATCTCAGCTCCAACAAGACGAACTTCAGCGAAAGAGTCACCATTCTGAACCTGTTTTTGTTCAGAAGATTGTGAAGGACTCTCATCAGAAGAAAGTCAGTAAAGTTGCAGTTGATCCACATTCAGTTCATTGCGTTAGAGCAGATGTACATGTAGATGCAGTAGTTCAGCCTACACTTCTCAATCCCATCATCAGACCTTGGGAAGAGCTTGTCCACAACAAGCACCGAACTGGTCTTGGATATGACAAGGATGTGTCCTTTCATATTCCAGACTACACTAGATTTCAGAGTGCCGGATTCTTGTATGACAATTCACCTGCAGCTGTTCCAGATCCTGCTCCACAACAACAACATCAGATTGTAAAATGCCAACACTGTGATTGCGTTGGCCATATTAAAGATCATTGTTTTGATCTTCATCCATGCAAGCACTGTGGTCGGCACACCCATTCTTCAGACAGATGCTTTAGAAAAAATCCTCCTGCAAGAACAAAGATTCATCTTGGATGGATCGCTTCTTGGCAATGGGCATCAGCAGCCAAGAAGATGTTTAAAACACATGTCAGAACTTGTTCACGGATATTGAGAAAACTTGCAGTTGAGTTTTCGCCATCATCTCACCTTGTCCTTGACAGGGGGGAAAATGGTGGTCATGTACAAGCTTCGACGACAGATCAAGCGAGCCTGAGCCACAATCTCTCATTCCATGTTCAGAGTTGTAGCCAGAGACACAGCAGTTCAAGCAAGCCTGAGCCACAATTCGTCATTCCAGATTCAGAGATGTAGCCAGAGACACGGATGCCCATGAGCATTCCTTTGATTGGTGGACAACCTTAAACCATCATCTTTGGTTGGTGGATAACCTAAAACCACCACAGGTAGTAGACCTCCCTTCTTTTAGGTCGAAGTTCTCCCTTTCATATATGAGGAACACTTCCTCTAGCAGAAGCCTTCAGCTTCTTGCCAGCTTTGGTTGAGTTCCAGGAAATGCTTCAAAGCATTCCAGAGTTGTTGGTAATCCTAAAATCATCATAGGTAGTAGACCTCCCTTATTTTAGGTTGAAGGTCTCCCTTTTTTATGAGGGAAAATTCCTCTAGCAGAAGCTTTCAACTTCTTGCCAGTTTTGGAAGAGTTCCGAGAACTGCAACAAGTTTTGCATTCCAGTGTTGGTGGTCATCCTTAAACCACCTCTTTTTTCCAACATTTTAGAGAGTTGATTCAGCCCAAGTGCTGCCATGTATACTTTGCAGATTTGTATTACAACTCTTTTCTTGGACTCACACATACCCCTTCGGATTAAGGGGGGATGTTGGAACACCTAATCCTATAACACGGGTAGGTGTGGAATGCGAAAAGTCACAATGGAGTCCAAGTGACCTTGGAATATGAAACCAAGAGTCACACCATTGTACTATAAATGTACATCTTTGTATAATGGAAAATAAGAAAGCCTCACGCTTATCTTTCATTGTGTGTTGAGTCACTTGTGTGTGTGTTTATCTTCCTCATACACCATGTGTGTGCTTAACATGGTGTTTAACAGCTTAAAATCAAACTAGAATTGGAATTTTTTATTAATATACGTAACCAGAGGCGCACTTCACATTGCCACTATTATATGAAGCGGACTAAACCTATTTATTTAGGTCATAGGGGCGGGCAGATTGTGAAACAAGTAGACTTGGTTCAATGTCCAGTAGCCTTGAGTTACATATAAGCAACTAGAGAATGAGTGTTATTATAATAGGTTGGAAAAGTGATTGATAAGGTAGATAAAATTATACGGTAATTCACAGATTGACTAGTTGTTTCTTGCCATTTGTGGTTGTATAAAAGTTTGACAATAAATAAGGTGGAGCCGAAGGTGAGTCAACTGACTCAATAAATATGGAACTAGATTCTCTTTCGGAAGGAATCATTAACCTTTTCTTTTAGGTGTGCTTCTCTGCCCGTGCACATAGAGAGACAGATATGTGTGCCACTCTGGACTCATTGGTTGTGCAATATTTGAAGCATCAACATCGACAGTGCCCTGCTCCTATTACCACTCTTCCTACATTAGCTTTGTTGAATCCACATGTATGTCCTGAACCTAGCAAAGCTCTAGATGCACCTTTTAACACAGCAGGACGGTTAAGCTCTCGTGAGTTCACAATATGGTGGAATTCATGGACATAGGCATGATCCACAGTTTGTTTTTAGTCGTTTCAGGCCTTTGCGTACCTGTCGTGATGATCCTGTATTATTGACTTCAATTACATTTTTGGGAAATTATACACGTATTTATACTGGAAGTCATGCCTAAGAGTTGAAGATATTTGATACAAACACTGAAATGTTCTAGAAAGCCACTCTTTCCATCAGTCATTGATAAATTTGGTTCAATCATCAATGTACATCGCGTGAAACTGTAAGCTGGTCCACTGCTTGAAGTCACCTTTTACTATCATCCTATAATTATGATGTTCACCTTTGGGATTCTTCTGCACTTGAAAATGGTCAATTGCATGCATTTGACAACTGTGGAGCAGCACGATTCAACAAAAGTGGAAGTATGTTTGCAGAAATTTCATCGGAATCTTCTCGTCGAGAAATTCTTGTTTATGATGTTCAACCTTGCAATCTTGAACAAACGTTGTCTGACAGTTATTCAGTTTCATCTGGGTCTATTCGTATGCATGCACAATCGCTTGTCCATTGCAGTCCTTTGGATTCAATATTGTTATGGAATGGTATTCTTTGGGACCATCAATTTTTACGTCTTGTACACCTCTTTGACCAGTTCACCGACTATGGTGGTGGTGGATTCCATCTAGCAGGAAATGAGATATGGAAAATGTTTTGTAGCATGCCTTCCCATACAAAATGCTTATGCTTCTATTGAGCTACTATTTCTGTAGAATTCATTTCCTTGAATCCCTCGCTTATTGTTAAACTTAATGGATAGTCATCGCTATTTGTGGAGTTATGTAGTTCTAGGAAATTTAGTGACAACTTTCTCTTCATTTTTAGTTAAAACTCAAAAATCTCTTATTCAAGTTTGTTTTGGTCTCTCTTTTTTGACACCCATTGCAAAATGAATCAATCTTCAAAAAACATTTGGAAGCTCAGTGACTCTGCAGTTTTGAGATTTATATTTAGGTTTCTACAACCATTTTGAATTTTTCTAATTTGTAAGAGTTGTAATTGTCATTTATCATTAATGAACTTCTACTAAGATTTATTTTTTGGTAGAAATTAGTATTAAATTTCATGCTCATATTTATTAATGATATTACCAAATGCACTGGTAACTGTGTTCCATGCTGTGTTGCAGGTTATTATTAATTCAGAGGTTTAGGACATACAAAAATTTAAGCTACTTCAAAGTGTACCATATCTAGATCAGACTGTTATCACTTTTAATTCTACCGGAGACATCATATATGCGACGTTAAGGAGAAATTTCGAAGATGTTATGTCTGCTTTGAATACACATAGAGCTCATCATCCTTTATTTGCAACATTCCGCATAATGGATGTTTTCCATTATTCAGACATTGCAACAATTGTTGTGGATCATTGTGTCTTGTACTTGGCAACAGAACCGACAGATTCATTTATAGGTCTAGTTGCAATAGATGATAGTGATGCAATGGATTCATCTGCTAGGATCTATGAGGTTGGGAGGTGAATACCAATAGATGATGACTAAGATCCTGATGATGTGATCAGAACTGGATCAAGGACCTAAGGATTAGCTCAAAATTCAAAGTTACAGGATTGGGTTGAAACCATGATGGTTGCATAGGTCTCGTCTTCCTGATTTCAGCGCCACAAACAGTTTGAAAAATGGACACCATATGAAGAATTTATTGCACTTTGAATGTCGAGTGGGTCCAGGGGAGCACGGAGGGGCCAACCCTCCTCCCATGGAACCTCATCATATGACCAATGTGGGAGCTTAATGTTAAGAGCGCTTAAGGAGCCTAATATCAGGTTTAATATTTAATTAAGCTTCAATTAATTGGAGTTTAATATGGCGTATATTTTTGAGGTGCTCCAAAATTTAGGCGGACTTCCACTTTTAGTGGAGTTAACTGGCAGTTGCCCCACATTTAGTGGAGGAAATTGGGTTAAAGTTGTTTTGGTCATAACTCTCTCAATATTGAACCAAATTGGATGAAATTTTAGTCAATTTTGGGTCTCTTCGACCTTTTGAAGACTTTGGGATAGGTTTCAGGTCAAATGGAGGTGCTATTTAGTAGATTTTTCTTCAGGGAAGATGAAGGAGCCATCAAGGCCACCATGAGACAAATTCAGTTTGAGGCCTAGCCAGGGGAGCTAGAGTCCTTTTCCAGAGTTCCAATAGTATAAATTGGATAATTCAGATGTTTTGAATCTGATGAAATGGTTTTCAGAGCGTTTAGAGAATGTTTGAAGGCCAAAAAACGTCAGTAAATTTCCAGGGGCCATTAGTGCCAGCTTTTTCCAACAATAGCGTAAGGCTTAGAAAGAGTTGTTTGAGACCATTTGCGAAGAACCAGTGGTCATTATTAGCTGAAAACATAATTTTGAATCTATTTATAGAGGTTTCAGCAAGTGTTAAATATTTTTAGAGGTCGAAAACTCAGCAGAGAAGTTTTCCTTGACCCTAGTGCTAGGGGGTGCTGATAGGTGATTGAGGCGAAACCGAAGCAGTCGGAGGCTATTTTTGATGAAATAAAACTCTATATTGACTATTTCAATCATTGTGGAACCAATGGAAGTGGTTTTAGAACATTTTGAGAACTTATAGAGCTCAAAAATCAGATGTGAAGTTCTGGGCAGCCCTGGGCAAGCTGTGGAGGATAGCCTATTTTGGGATTGCAGTGCTCAATTTCAGAAATTTATTAGTTGATAATTGATGTCTAATGTGCATTGGATATAGCAGGAGTGGTTTAAGTGACAAACAAAATTCTGATGGAGTTTGTGCCATTTAGAAGCTCAGAGTAGCTTAGTGCACCGACAGAAGGAATCATGTCAACAAGAGCCTAAAGCTATTTTTTCAGAGTTTGGACAGCCAATTGAGGGAAATTTATGGTATTTTTAGTCCTTTGGATCATTTTTTTATTCATTGGAATTAAGTATTTACTTTGTAAAAAAACTTACCATAATCCCAAAGAGCTGAGTCATGATGATAAAGCTCAAAGGAGATGTAGCCCATGAGATTTCGGGTGAAATCCTAGATTAAAATTGTTGTTGTGTTTGAATGATTATTTGTTGCATTATGTTGCTTTCATACATGTTAAATTACAGCAATAAAAAATGAAGTTAAAACAAATAAATAGTAAAAATTCATACACCACTTTCAAGTAAATAATTTCGCAAAATTGTCAAGTACAAGCTAGATCATTTTAATTTAAACTGAGTGGTAGTTTCTTGAAATACGTACAAGTTATCCAGACCATTTTCAGATTAGGTTGGTATCAGAGCATATTTTCTTGCTTGAATAACACTTGGTTGCTTGATTGTATAGCTTGAAAGGTGTTAAAAAAGTGTAAAAGATTGATTGTTTTATTGTTTGCAAACTGATTGTTGTTTGAGTTTGCTTGAGATTTGGGGATAGCTAATGATTAGCTAAGTCCTGGAGAGGAAAAAAAGGAAGAAAGGGCTGAAGGCATCTTCCTTACCCCAAGGGACATCAAGGTCACTTTTGGAAAAAACCCCCTTGACGATTGTTTGTTAAGAAGCTCTTGGAGTTGTTTGTTGTTTGGCTGCTTGAATAAGAGTTTGTCTTTACAGCCATTTGATTAAAAAGCTTTGTCATTTGTTTTGAAAATCTTTGAGAACTTTGTTGAAGTTCCTTTTGTTCATTGACATCATAATGACAACTTCTACAAGTGAAGTTTCCTCCTTCACAAGATTCTTCGATGATGATATGAAGCGTGACTTTATTATATTGAAGGACATGGTGCAGATTTTGTTTAAGGATAAACAAGAAAGCACTAAACTTAGTGAACAGTTGTTTGCCATGAAGGAAGAGAAGGAATGAATTCTTCAAATATTGCATGATATGGAGAGGCAACTCCATCAAGCCCAAGAGGCTTTGACCAAGAAAATACATGAGGAAGAGTTAATCCATTCTAACTTGTCTTCAGTTTCCTCATTAAAAAGATGTGTTGGTTCTTTCGAAAAACATACAAGAGGTATAGGGTCAAAATTAATGATTAAAATGGGCTATGAAGGCAAAGGATTAGGCAAGCATGCTCAAGGCATGGTTGAACCTGTTTCGGTTGAGGAACGACCCAAGAATCTTGGTCTTGGTTATGTGAAATTTAATGGCGAAGACTCCAAAGCCATGAAGGCATGTGAGGCTACTTCAAAGAGAAATTTTGTTCCAAATTCTAAGATGCAAATATGTCAATTTTTTTTCAAATATGATTGCCATTGCTTTAAGCCTGTGTTGCAGCAAGAAGATGGAAGACATGCAACTTATGGCGAGCATGCAAGTTCATATAGTTTTCAAGACAAGAATGATGATGTTAGTCTGCAAATGAAAGTTGTAGCCTCTATTAGTTCATCTTCTCATGAATACAAAAAGGATGAACATTCAAAGTAGCACAAGAGGTATAAATCTTCTCATGATCAATTTGATTGTGTTTCTACAAAGCATGATAATTTTGCATGCTTAAATGGAAGAGATATTTGTTGTACATATTGTGGTCGATTTAACCATCATGTTTCGAGATGCTGGATGAAGAAGAAAGAATACAGGAAGCAGATGAGGCAAAGACAACTTTCAAAGAAGGTGCATGAGTTTTTCACATTTTACCAAAAGAGGGGACATGTTGTGTCTCATTGTTGGACTTTGCATCCAACTAGTCGTCCAAAGCACATGCAGCAAGAGGACAAGAAGATTGGCACAAGTGAAACTACAGATTCCATTATTGATGTAAAAATGGAAGATTCACATGAAGAAGTGTTGCAACAGCAAAATTCGCCATGGAGGTGGCTTGGAAAGAAGTGGATGGACTTCTTAACACAGTAAGAAATACTCCTTTGTACATATGCACATTTTGGTTGTATGCGTGTATTTCTATTGAAAATTTTGATGCAAGATTGCATATAAATGCGGTTCAGTTGAAGGAATTTCTTTGTTGTTGCAAAATTTTGCCATGGAGGGGTAAAAGATGAGTATGATACTCACTTGTATTGCAGCAATATCTTTTAGTTCAGCTCTTATAGTCACCCACATGTTTTTGGGGATTATGTACTTGTTGGTACTTGAAAGGAAGAGTTGAAGGTGTACATGTGCATGGAAGTTTTATGTGTAAATAGAGAACTGTAAATAGGTTCATTGTACATTGATACATGCACATGTGTTTGTCAGGATGTATCATGTTGTTTATCGACTTGTGTTGATTGTGTTGCACACTTTTTACATTGATTTTGTGTCAATTGTATAGCACATTTTATGACGACTTGTTGTTGATGTCACATGTTGTATGACTTATGTTGAGCCACCTTGGATCATTGATCAAGGAATCGATGTTCAGTTTCCTTCTGCAAATTTCTCTCCATAAATTTTCTGAGTGAGTGCAAGAAAGGCAGCTCTTGATAGGACGATAAGCATCGAGGAAGGGAAGTGTGAATTACTTTCTAGTTGTGGTTAAAAGTCACTAGCCATGCAAGGCAAGTGTTTGGAGGCTGAAGAGAAGAGGGTGTAGTACTCTGATTTGTTGTACAGATTAGTTGCAGTAGTCCAAGAGAGATTTTGGGGTCCAAAAGCTTCTCATTTGGGAGGTGTGATCAGAACTAGATCAAGGACCTAAGGATTAGCTCAAAATTCAAAGTTACAGGATTGGGTTGAAACTAAGATGGTTGTATAGGTATCATCTTCCTGATTTCAGCACCACAAATGGTTTGAAAAATTGACACCGTATGAAGAAGTTATTGCACTTTGAATGTCAAGTGGGTCCAGCAGAGCACAAAGGGGCCAACCCTCCTCCCATGGAACCTCATCATATGACCAGTGTGGGAGCTTAATGTTAAGAGTTCTTAAGGAGCATAATATCAGGTTTAATATTTAATTAAGCTTCAGTTAAGTGGAGTTTAATATGGCAGAGATTCTGGAGGTGCTCTCAAATTTAGGTGAACTTCCACTTTTAGTGGAGTTAGCTAGCAGTTGCCCCATATTTAGTGGAGGAAATTGGGGAAACGTTGTTTTGGTCATAAATCTCTCAATATTGAACCAAATTAGATGAAATTTTAGTCAATTTTGGGTCTCTTCGACCTTTTGAAGACTTTGGGATAGGTTTCAGGTCGAATGGAGGTAATATTCAACATCGTTTGCTTCAAGGAAGATGAAGGAGCCATTAGGGTCACCATGAGACAAATTTAGTTTGAGGCCTAGCCAGGGGAGCTAGAGTCCTTTTCCAGAGTTCCAATAGTCTAAATTAGATAATTCAGATGTTTTGAATCTGATGAAATGGTTTTCAGAGCTTGTAGAGAAAATTTGAAGGCCGAAAAGATTCAGTAAAGTTCTAGGGGCCATTAGTGCCAGCTTTTGCCAGCAGCAGTGCAGGGCTTAGAAAGAGCTGTTTGAGACCATTTTCAGAGAACCAGTGGTCATTATTGGCTGAAAAAATAATTTTTAATCTATTTAGAGCTCAAAAATCTGATGTGAATTTCTAGGCAACCCTGGGCAAACCATGGAGGATAGCCTATTTTGGGATTGCAGTGCTCAATTTGAGAAATTTATCAGTTGATAATTGATGTCTGATGTGTATTGGATACAGAAGGAGTGGTTTTAGTGACATAAATAGAATTCTGAGGGAGTTTGTGCCATGTAGAAGCTCAGAGTAGCTTAGTGCACCAACAGAAGGAATCGTGTCGACAAGAGCCTAAAGCTGTTTTTCAGAGTTTGGACAGCCAATTGAGGGATATTTATGGTATTTTCAGTCCTTTGGATCATTTTTGTATTCATTGGAATTAATTATTTACTTTGTAAAAAAACTTACCATAATCCCAAAGAGTTGAGTCATGATGACAAAGCTCAAAGGAGATGTAGCCCATGAGATTTCGAGTGAACTCCTAGATTAAAATTGTTGTTGTGTTTGAATGATTATTTGCTGCATTATTTTGCTGTTATACATGTTAAATTACAGCAAGGAAAAATGAATTTAAGACACATAAACAATAAAAATTCATACACCACTTTCAAGTAAATAATTCTGCAAAATTGTAAAGTACAAGCTAGATAATTTAAATTTAAACTAAGTGGCAGGTTCTTAAAATACATGCAAGTTATCTAGACCATTTTCAAATCATGATGGGTTGGAGACTAAGGATGAAGATGAGGGTGATTCGGATGTTGGTGAAGATGGTTTAGATGTTGATGGATAAAGTGATATGGATATTATCAACAATGAAGATGATAGCATTGATGAAGGGGAAGATGGTGATTTTTATAGTAACGAGGATGATGATGGTGTGGGTGGGGGTATCCTCCGAATAGTCTCAGATGATGAGGGGAGTCAATGAATGGGGTCATTCAATAGTGATGAGGATGATTCTATGGGTGAATTTGATGAAGAATTTATGATCTTATAGATTCGCTGTGTTGATAATGATTGATATGCTACAAAGGTAGTTATTGTATAGGTATCACTTGCGTTTCCTGTGTTGCATGCTCTGTAAGATGAGCAATGGAAAAAATATTGATAATGAGGTTAGCTATTGAGGATGGGTTTGTGATTCTACAATCTTGTAAAATTTATGACAATTACTATTTACAATGAAGATATTTATATAGCATTTAGTTTTCATTGCTATCAGTGGATATATATTGTCTTGGATCCTACCAGTCATTGAGTAGCAAATGAGTAGCAGCATCAAGTGCAGAAACTCTAGGATCACAGCAGAATTGGTATCAGGTGCAGCAGAATAAAAAAAATATATAATCGGCATGGATTTTTGGTGAGGTGTACGTACAGGCTTCATACAACAAAGAAAGCATTCTGTTGGAAATACTCCCAACCACCGCCATGAATAAAGTGGCAGCAACCCACAATTCAATTGAATTTTTGTGCATGGAAGGATGAAGCTTTAGTCTGCAAATCTAAAGGCGTTCACACAAAATTCAAATAGAGTACCAAGCCCACACTCTGCATTTAAATTTCTTACCTACCGCATTACTTACCAGTTGCCTGCAGCATCGCAGCCTGCAACTTTTCTTGTTTACCCTTAAGCCCTTTCGCTGAATGTTATCTCCCCACCGATGCAATATTGGTGGAACCCACCTCAAACTTTACCGCATTACCAAGATCACTACAAAACTTTGCATTCTTCCTTATTCCCCTTTTCTCGCACTTCGTACTTATCATGGTTTACCACATCGCCGCCCGCACTTCGTAACACTTACCGTTTACCTCTTAAGGCTTCGCAAATATTATATTTTCACCAATGCGATCCGGCGAGACCCACCAAACATTGTTGTATTTGAAATCTGCTACAAACCTTTATTTCACCATATTTCCTTACCTTTCTTGTATTTTGTACTTACCGCTTTTAAGCCGTCTGCATCCCGCCCTTCGCAAAGTTTAAGTTTTACCTTTTAAAGCCGCCCATAAGTTAAATGGTTTACATTGCGATGTGATATGTGCCACGTCACATTGCAATCACAAATTCTTATGTTTTCCCATCAAGCACAAATGTTAAAAGTTGAAATCGTCAGTATGCGATTTGCAATGGAGCAACGAATGTGATGTGTTTTCAAAACCAAATCATATAAATTTTTAGATCTGCCATTTAGTGTTTTGTACGCTATTTTCATGTAGAAACATCATAACAGAGCGGAGGACATTTTAGTTGTTAAACAGTCCAATCCAGCATTGAATTTCCTTAAAATTTCAAGCTTCAGCCATTTTGTAAAAACCAATGTAATTTTCTCATATGTTCGGAGTGGAATGAATTGAATTTAGAGAAGATTTGAATAATTTTGAAAGAGTTCCTCTCCTATGTAAAATCAATGTCTGTCTGTGAATTGTTATTTCCGCATTTTGTGCATTTTTTGTGCTGGAAGGGGAACACATTCCTCTATGCTTTGTTTATTGATAATTTCCAACATGGTATCAAATTAGATTTAGGCTCTCAGTGAAAGAAAGTGTTCTTTACTGAAGAAGCTAAAAGATTGTTTTGAGAAGCTTATTCTCCAGCAGTGAGAAGGTTCTGCTTACACAGTCAATATGGTAGCAGCATGCACAAGCATGACTAATCCCCAAATACCATAGTTAAATGGGAAGAATTATGATTATTGGGCCATTACAATGAAGGCCATGTTTGATTCACAAGATATTTGGGAGCTTGTGGAATATGGTTTCCAAGAACCAGTAGATGCAACAACATATAATGCTTTGACACGAGTAGAAATAGACTTGTTGAGAGATAATGAGAAGAAGGACTCCAAATCCCTCTTCTGTATTTTCCAAGCAGTACATGAGAGCATTTTCCCAAGAGTTTCAGCAGCAACGAATTCCAAGGAGGCATGGGATACCCTCTAGATAGCCTATCAAGGCATGAGAAAGGTGAATGTTAGGTACCTATATTACTATTATAGTCCATTATTGTTGTCAGTGTAACCCGCTTATTGTTATTATTGTACCCCTGTAACCCCCATATTATTATTATTGTGCCCTTACATTATTATTGTTAGGTCGGCTAGGATTACATTGTGGCCCCATGGACTCCTATATATAGAAAGGAGGTTTTGGTCATTTGTATCATCCAAGAATTGTTCATTTATGTAATATATTGGAGGTTTCCCCCTCAAAGTGGCTTATTTCTAAGGTGTTGATCTATCTTTTCTTCTATTTTTGGAGCTGGTTTCATAACATTTGGTATCAGAGCTTTGGATTCTAGGGTTTCACTGCTCCAAACAAGTCATCGTGGAATTTTCACTATAAATTTTTTTCTACAAAGGTTCAGAAGCTTAAAATTTTACAGAGCAAATCTGAAATCCTAAGGAACGTCGTGGAAAATTTTCAGATTTTTTTCACAAAATTTTCGAAGATATGATCTGTGGAAGTTAGGGATTTTTGTAGGCTCCTGAATTTAACCTAAACAGGTCATTGTGGCATTCTCTCTATAAATTTTTTTCTACGAGGGTTCCGAAGCTGAATTTTTTATAGAGCGAAGCCGAAATCTGGAGGAACATCGTGGAAATATTTCAAAGCTTGGTTCACAATATTTTCAGAGATAATGTCTGTGGAAGTTAAGGATTTTTCAAGCTCCCGAATTTCATCTCAAAGAGGTGACCATGGGAAAATCATCATAACTCTCTCTCTGAGAATTGGATTGGAATTCTGTAAAAAGTGGCTGCAATCATACAGACTGTAGTTTTCATTTTATCAAATTCAGAGCTAAAGAAGGAAACAATGACACGTGGCACGCCGTACAAATACGCTCTACTGAATTATTCCATAATTAGGTCATTGTGGGAGATTGGGCTAACTTTTCCTTGAAGAATCCAAATCAAGTCAGACCTCTGGCATTTGAAAAAAGATTCAGAGGGCTACTATAGGGCCAAATTTCATATATTTAAAATCTTAAATCACAAAGATAATTCAGTTTCAATATTGAGCTCCTCAAAATCAAGAAAAAGGTGTGTATTTTGTTTTTCAAATTGCATAAGTCTTGTTTGAAAAATCAATTTTAAGTGATTCCAAAGGCATATTGAGCACAGATATCAGCATTGAGTTCTAAAATTCCTCCTAAATAGAATTAAACACCCATTAATCCCTCAGAGTACTCTAATATGACTCATGAAGATGAAGAATTGCAATATGATCTATCAAAATTACAAGAGCCAGTGCAAAAAATTTCGCTCTCGCAAAGATCAACAAAAAATTAAATGGAAGCTTTGAATAAAGGAATGGAATCAAAGATGGATGATTTGAAGAATAATATATATGGTTTGAAGAAAGGCGTGGAAGATAAGATGGATGGCATGGAAGCTGGCATGGAAGCTAAGATGGATGACATGGAAGAAAAAATGAAAGACAACATGGAAAACATGAAGAATGATCTAAAAAAATACATGGAAGGTTTGACAAAGTTGATACAAGAATTTTTTCCTAATGACGAAAAAATAGTAGAGGAAACTCATGACAAGAACAAAATAAATGTTAATTGTGATTTCATAAACTCTAATGTTGGATGGAAGAACCACCATATTCCAAAGATGGATCATTAGGGAAATTTTGAGGTCTAAAATGGGCCTCCTAAGGAAATTATAAAATAATAGTGGAAATGATAAAATAATATTTGATTACATCATCAAATTTTGGAGGGAAAAAATAAAAACTACTTTTTCAACTCATATTTTCAACTTATCTCCCAAAGTTTTTACTCAAATTTTGAGTGGGAGTACTCGTTGGATGAAAATTTTAATTCCTCATCCAAGGAATACCCATGTTGCATACTTTTGATGGGTCCTGCAACACGAAATATGAGAAATACATGAAAAACGTGATTGTAATCACATTTTTTTATGTATTTCTCATTTATCGTGTAGCAAGGTCCATCAAAATTATGCAACATGGGTACTCCTTGGATGAGGACTTAAATTTTGCATCCAACTAGTACTTTTTTTCGAAATTTTAGTAAACACTTTGGGAGATAAGTTGAAAATACCAGTTGAAAAGGTAGTTTTATTATTTTATTATTTTGTAATCCTTTTACCCTTTTACTTAAAAAATGGTGAATCATCCCCCATGGTTGACATCATCATATTGAATCCTATTGGTTCTTATAAATTTTATTTTTTTTGCACATTTTTCTTAGGAGGCCCATTTTAGACCTCAAAATTCCCCTAGTGATGAGGAAGTTTGATGGCAAGGATCTCGTAACATGGATATTACAGATGGAGCAATATTTTGATCTCAATAATGTGCAAAACACACAAAAGGTATGCATTGCAACTTTACATTTAGAAAAAAATACATTTGTATGGTATCGATAGCTTTTCTCCCATAAAAAAATTGTCGCTTGGTCAATTTTTACAGAGGAAATGATAGCACATTATGAGGATACAAAGAGAAACACTTTCTTTAGCCAATTGATAAATCTCAAACAAAAGGGTTTAGTGAGGAAGCACATTGAGGACTTCCAAAAATTGAATATAAGGGTAACTGATATTCTAGAGGAACACAAGATTGATGTCTTCATAGGGACTTTAAAGGATAACATCCAACATGAAGTTCGTGTTTGGGAACCTGATTCATTGGAGAAGGAATTCAAGTTGGCAAGAAAAAATGAATGTAAAATTATGGCGACAAGGAAGCCTACCACTCACATCTATAAAGATGGTAGTGTTGCTACTCCTATACTTCCACAACCTACAAGGGTAACTGATATTATAGAGGAACATAAGATTGATGTCTTCATAGGGACTCTAAAGGATAAAATCCAACATGAAGTTCATGTTTGGGAACCTGATTCATTGGAGAAGGAATTCAAGTTGGCAAGAAAAAATGAATGTAAAATTATGGCGACAAGGAAGCCTACCACTCACATCTATAAAGATGGTAGTGTTGCTACTCCTATACTTCCACAACCTACAAGGTTGACACCACAACAATTGGAAAAAAAGAGAGCAAAAGGGCTTTGCTACAGTTGTGATAGCAAATACACTAGAATTCATAAGTGTGCCGAGAAGAAATTATTTTACATATATTGTGAAGAGGAGGAAGAAAATGAACAAGAAACTTAAAAAGAAGAGGATATACACCAAGAACCAACCCAAGAAGAAGAAGAAGAAATGAGTCTGACCATATCGTCTAATGCATTGGCAGGAATTACTGCTCCTCAAACTCTCAATATAGGACATATCAAGAAGAAAAAGGTAATAGTGTTGATTCATTCAGGTAGTACCCATAATTTTATTCATTGTAAGGTAGCGAAGGAATTGAATTGTTTTCTATACCCAACACTAGAATATCAAGTGATGGTTACAATTGGAGGAACTATAAATTTCTCTGGAAATGCCATAATATCACCATGGGGGAATATGTATTGAATAGTCCAATTATTTACATTCCAATGGGAGGTGTTAATGTTGTACTAGGAGTACAATGGTTACAATATTTGGGGACGATAGCCTTTAATTTTCAAGAACTTTTCTTGAAATTTTTTTCGGAAGGAAAGGAAATCGAATTACGGGGTATCGCAGGGAAGCTAGGAAAGATAATAAGCTCTAATGTCATGAAAAAGATTCGGAAGAAATAACAACGAGGCGTAATTGCATAGTTATGCCCACTAGAAGTTCCAACATTAAAAATCATCTATGTCTCTAGATCTCAAAAAAGTCTTCGACAATGATTCCAAGTTGTTTAAAACTCCCAAAGGACTCCCACCTATTCGTGATCATGATCATGCTATTCATTTGATTCCGGGAATTGTTCCTCCAAACATCAGGCCTTGCAGATATCCTTATGTCCAAAAGAGAAAAATTGAACGTATGATTACAGAAATGTTAGAGGCTGGTATAATTCAACCTAGTAAAATTTCTTTCTCTACTCTAGTAGTATTGGTGCACAAGAAGGATGGATCATGGCGCATGTGTCCGGATTATGGGGAGCTCAATAGTCTCACTATTAAAGATAAATTTCCCATTATGGTGACCAATGAATTATTGGATGAATTATTTGGAGGAATTTATTTTACTAAGTTGGATCTTCGTTCAGGTAATCATCAAATTAGAATGAAGACTGAAGATATTCCAAAAAAAACATTTTGAACTCATGAGGGTCATTATGAATTTTCAGTCATGCCTTTTGGCCTTACCAATGCACCTTATACATTTCAAGGGTTGATGAATTCCATTTTAAAACCCTTCCTTAGAGAATTTGTGCTAGTATTTTTTGATGATATACTAATCAAACTACCGAGGAAGAGGAAGCAGCCCACACAGAGGTGGAAGAAGCAGCCCTACAAGCACAACTGGAAGGGGCAGAAATTAGGATCCAAGCCAAGGCTCAAGCTAGAATCAAGCAAAAGGACAGAGGTATGATAAATCTCATGTCAAATTTCATTATTGCAAAAAGTATGGTCATTATGCAAATGAATGTAGAAAGAAGCAAAATGACATGGGTAGTAAACCTAGTGTAAATTTCACAAAAGAAAATCAGAACCAAGGGAATGTGCTTTTAGCTTGTAATGTAGCACAAGAAAAACAAGAAGATGTATGGTTCTTAGATTCAGGGTGTAGTAACCATATGACTGGAACCATAACAATTTTTTCCTATCTAGATGAGAGTGTAAAATCTAAAGTGACAACGGGGACTGATAGAAAAGTCTCTATCATGGGAAAAGGAAAATTAAACATACTGACAAAGAAGGGAGAGAAGAAGTTCATGCCAGATGTCTATTATGTTCCTAGCTTGAAATCTAACCTTCTAAGCATTGGACAACTCGTGAAAAAGGGCTACAATGTTTTTCTTAAAAATGATGTGTGCACAATCATGGATATACCTCCAAGTAGACAGCTCATTGAAAATGTGCATATGACAAGAAATAGAATCTTTCCTCTCAAGATCAGATCAGACTTGAAGGAAGGAGGTGTTCTAGCTGCTCTCACACAAGAAATATTTCAAGAAGAAGCGAAAGATGAGAGCTAGTTATGGAATTTGAGATTTGGACATCTCAATTTCGGAGGTTTGAACTTGTTGCATAGAAAAGGCATGGTAAAGGGATTACCACTTATAGAGAAACCAGATAGCCTATGTGAAGGCTGCATCTTGGGAAAACAACACATAGAATCATTTCCTGCAAGAAAGAGTATAAGGGCAAAGGCACCTTTGTATATTTTCCACTCAGATTTATGTGGACCAATGCAAACACCATCATTAGCTAGCAGTCATTATATGTTGAAATTTATAGATGATTTTACAAGGAAGACATGGGTCTATTTTCTAAAACAGAAAATTAAAGTGTTTGAAAAGTTCTACCACTTCAAAGCTCTTGTTGAGAAGCAAAGTGGACACTACATAAAAGAGCTAAGAACTGATAGAGGTGGAGAATATATCTCCAAAGACTTCCCACGTTTCTGCATGGAGCATGGAATACACATGCAGTTTACCACAAGGTATACACCTCAGCAAAACGGTGTTGTAGAAAGAAATAATAGGAACATCATGGACATGGTAAGAAGTATGTTGAAGGCAAAACATTTTACAAATGAGTATTGGGAAGAAGTTGTCAATTGTGCAACATATATCTTAAATAGATGTCCAGCCAAAAGTGTTATGAACAGAGTTCCAGAAGAAGCATGGAGTGGAAAAAAGCAATTTGTCACTCACGTGAGAGTGTTTGGATGTGTGGAATATGCACATATCCCAGATAAATTAAGGAAGAAGTTGGAAAACAAGGGGGAGAAATGTATATTTCTTGGATACAGTGATGAATCCAAGGCTTACAAACTCTATAATCCATCAACCAAGAAAGTAATAATCAGCAGAGATGTTCAGTTCATAGAAGAAGAAGCTTGGGATGGAAGTTTAGAGAAAAAATTCAATGTGAAAGTAATTCCTCAACGGTGGCTCCTCCTCCATCTACACAATCTCAACAAAGCACACCACAAGCAATAAATAGAACAACATTGAGAAACCAAGGAAGTGCTTCTCCAAGCACACCACAGGGATCAGCAACTCCCTCGAGTTCAAGTGAAACTCCAAGCACATCTTCAGCAAATACAAGAAGACCAAGAGTAGGAAATTTAAGTGAAATTTATGAGCAAGAAGAAGTTGATAATAATGATGGTCTGAATTGTTTATTTGATTTATTTTTTCATGTTGATGATCCAATCCATTTTGAAGATGCAGTAAAAGAAGAGAAGTGGATTGAAGAAATGAATGAAGAGATAGGAGCAATAGAAAAGAATGACACATGGGAGTTAGTGGACCTCCCACAAGGAAAAGAATGTATTGGAGTGAAATGGGTCTATATGATGCAGGGGCATTAGGCTCAAAAGTTACTTTGTACATAAGTAGACATAGGGGGTCCCATGTTCTTTAAATTTCTTGTAAATATTAAATAAATTTGGTAGGGAATTGTAATCATTCTCAAGTCATTTTGAGAACATGAGAAATTGGTTAAGATAGGAATACGAAGAGTTAGTTTAGGATTAGTTCAGTTATTGAGTCTGATTTTAGGAATTGGGAATGCTAAGAGTTGCTGAACTGTTTGGAGACCTGAATCGATTCAGGTCATCCTTGTGGTATAAATGTAATCCTGAAGAGTTTAGATGGTGGAGAGAGAGTTAGAGGTAGAGAACTTCTTCAGCAACAGAGTAGGAGGATAATCGCCACTGAACTAAATATCTGGCCTGTCATGAAATTGTAAGAATTTGCTTTTGAGGACCCCGCTGTCAAGTGGTATCAGAGCTTCAGGAGTAGCTCTTTTTGAAAAGTCCAAGTTTGGTGAATGCAAAGAAACCAGACTTGTGGAAACTGATAAGATTGCAGCCTACAGAGATACAGTGAAGGTGACTGCAGAATTGTGAGTCCAATTGGAGGACAAGAGTTTTGAAGACTGCAGATTTGAAGAAGGAAGATCAGGCAGAAAAGTACACAGAATCATAGTGAACAGGATTTGCAGGATGAGTGGAGAACAAGATCACGATCTTGCAGGTAATTAACTTTAATCTGATTGAATTTGTAATTGCAGAATTATGGTTTCGGAAAATTGAAGACAGAGTTTGATAGTGAAGGTAGTGAGCCTAGTATTCAGCTGAAGGTTGGATAAGGAGGACAATTGCGGTGTTCCCAAGAGAAGATGAGCAGTGTTTAACTCTGGTTGGAGGATTGTTTGTAGAAGTCAGAGTGCAGACAATTGAAGACATCTTGGCAGAAGTAGATCACAACTTTGAGAGCAATGGTATAAGAGTCAAACAAGGGACTCTGAGTAAAGAAGGAAAGTGTGGCAGAACCTGGAAGATTCCCAACAGAGGTTGGATGAGCAGAGAGCAGAGGTGTCCTTGAGGAAAGTTGCAGAGTGAAGCCCAGTGAGCAAAAGAGAGTGCTCAGAAGGTTCCAGAGAGAGGGGACCAGTACTTGCCAAAAGCCAGAGCTCAGGAGAGAAGCTTGGTGAGGTAAGTTGCCACAAGAGAGCTTGTTGTTGCAGAGGCTTAGTGTAGCTTGTGAGTGAAGAACTCCTAGAAAATAAAATGGCTACTGAGAGCCATAGCAGAGACTGCAGAGGTTGCAGAGGTTCTGAGAGAGGCCACAACGGAAGAATGAGTGAAGATGCCAAAGCAAATGGCATAAGGAAGAGACTCACAGATGAAGAGTATTGGAAGGAACTTGTTGGGATCAGGGAAGAGTTCAACAGATTGAAACTAAGGATAGAATAAAGCCAGAGAGTTGGTTGGCTCGTGAGGAAGAATGTGAAATGGAAACCATTACAGATGAGGTTGAGGCAAAAGAAGATTGCCTTGTTGAGAGAAGAACTCAGAGCAGCTGAGTTGAAAGAATAAATTTCTTCTTGTGAAGCAGAACAGAACACAGGTGAAGAGTGGAGACCTGCAGGAGATCTTGTGAGACATAGTGAAGACTCGAGGCAACAAGAAGCATGCTGAAAGGTGTTGATTTCTTTGGGGTTATTGGGATGAGTCTGGACAATCATAAGGGCTTGTGTTCTTAGTCGACAAGTGAAGTGATGGCAGGACTCCACGGAAGAAGAAGAGCCAGGAGGTTCTTGAGACAGGGATGGAAACTGGCGTCCCGTAATGTGGAGGACACTGACTAAGCTGCTTGAGGAAGCAGCCAAGACTGAAAGGTCTTGTGATTTGAAAACTAAAAATTTGTGTGTGTTTGCAGGTACACCACTGGAAGATCAACAAGCTTCAGAGTTCGTTGGTGAGAAGAAGACATTGAATCTGAAATCTGTTCAGATCAATGCTGAGATAGTGAGATCTCAGGGAGAGGTGAAGATAGAAGGGTCAAATGAAGATATCCAGCAGAATGTTGAAGCTGAGAGAGAAGGACCCATAGAGGATTGGTCAAGAACCAACAGAGGCATAAAAGGTTGTGTTAGGTTCCCGAAATCTACTCCTATTAGAGTTGTTTAATTGTATAGGAGGTTATATTTTCAAAGAAGAGAATTGGAGGAGCAGAGGACCTATGCACAAGATGGTTTGCTGAGGGAACAAGGCAGGAAGATCTTCATGGATGGAGTTCATGGAACAAATGATGGAAGAAAAGTGAGACTGGTTGACAATCTCATGAAGGATGCAGATTAGCATGCTGAGATGCTGACAGAGAGGTTGGAAGGACAATATACACAACATAATGATGTGTTGAAGAACTGGAATTTTACCGCTGATGATTCATGTGTTAATAATGCAGAGAAAGAGGAATAATAGTAGTTGGAAGTTGTTAGAGAGGTGAATAAGAAGGAAACTGTGTTGGTTGAAAACATAGTGAAGGGTCATCATCTGGGCATGATGATTGGAGCAGTAGAGAGGACTCTGACGGCTGAAGAGAAAAGATGAAGATTTTCTGAGCCTTGAACCAGACTTAGAATTTCCGAGAGAAGAATTGGTGACTAGGTCATCAATTGAGACCATCGGGTCTCATGTTTTTAACACTGACAATTTGTTTATGTGTATAGGTGATGCAGAAGACAATTCATCCTTTGAAATTGTCTTGAGAGAAGAAAAACTGTTGCTGAAGGAGGATGAGACAACCATGTCTCATATGCAAGGAATTATCACTGTCATTGACATAGAAGAATTGGCTAGACTGATGGGCCAATAGCAGACCGGAGAGCATATTTTAAAAGTTGTTGAAGTGAGGAGGAATCAACATTCCATGTTGACAGAATATGAGAAAGAAAATCTCCGAGAACTTGATTGGATTTCCAGAATCCATCAAGAGGATGAGAGGCAGTTGTTGAAGATTTCCCAAGAGGAAGGAAGAGATGTTGGAGCTAACTTCCAGCATGTTGAAGATGTAAAACAAACACAGGAGAATTGGCTGAGTTGTTTGCTGGGAGCATTTGAAGAAGAGAAAGGGATTGCAGACCCTGGAGCAAGGATGCCTGAAGCTGTGAAGAAGAGAGGAGTAGATACTAGCATGCAGAATAAAATTATGTTTACTATTATACTGGAGGAGTATGTCACTGCTGGTAGGAATTTAAATAGTGGACTGTTTTCTGAGAATGAATTTGAAGATGATGAACAAAAGAAAAGTGTTGCAGAGGGACAGGAAGGGGATGCAGCAACACCCATGGTGGCAGAAGATGCAACATGGGGGATGACGCCTGTAGGAGTAGTAAACATGTTAATAGCATGTGAGACTGCAAGAGCAGCAATATTGGCAGCGACAAAGATTGAAAGAAGTAGCAGAGGGCAAGATAATTTCCAGCTAGAGGATAAGCTGGACATGGAGATTGAATACATCAGAAGACTGATGGTAAGGGTGTCTCCAAAGCAGTAGACAACAACAAGGAAACAAAAGGATCTTTGTACAGGGAGGACAAAAGTATGTAGTGAAAATATAGCTGGAGGTGACTTACAGAACAAAGTCTGGAAGCCTGGAGAAGATCAGTTGAAGGATGATAAAGCTGATGGGCAGCAGCAAAACCAAGTATGGGATCCTGGAGGCAGAGACGAAGAGCACATGATCAGGAGATCATGAATAATTTGAAGCTTGGGAGTCTGATGCAGGGGCATTAGGCTCAAAAGTTACTTTGTACATAAGTAGACATAGGGGGTCCCATGTTCTTTAAATTTCTTGTAAATATTAAATAAATTTGGTAGGGAATTGTAATCATTCTCAAGTCATTTTGAGAACATGAGAAATTGGTTAAGATAGGAATATGAAGAGTCATTTTAGGATTAGTTCAGTTATTGAGTCTGATTTTAGGAATTGGGAATGCTAAGAGTTGCTGAACTGTTTGGAGACCTGAATCAATTCAGGTCATCCTTGTGGTATAATTGTAATCCTGAAGAGTTTAGATGGGGGAGAGAGAGTTAGAGGTAGAGAACTTCTTCAGCAACATAGTAGGAGGATAATGGCCACTGAACTGAATATCTGGCCTGTCATGAGTTTGTAAGCGATTTCTTTTGAGATTGATCGCCTATATATATATATATATATATATATATATATATCTGTTTATGGAAGAACTGTCTTTGAATTAAGTGTGTCTCGATGGGATTAAACCCTGTTTGAATGTCTTCGAATTTCAATGGTTACCTTTGGATACGTATAAAAGAATTGTGTCTGAATTCTGTGAGAAGGGCATTGTTGCATTAATTGCTGTGTGAATAACTTATGTATCTTGAAACCAATTGTATAAGAATGTGTAAATATGTATCCTGCAAATTGAGATTGTATGTGCCTTGACTGAACTGAGTTCTGCGTAATTAAACTGACTCGAAGTATAAGAACCATCACGAATAGGCTCTGCGGAGATGTTAGAGTCTCAGACTTGAACTATAGTTGGAAGGTTTCAGAGAACCATGTGTGTATAAACTGGTGGGTTGGCGTCGAGGAACGGTGGATGATTTTCGTGTAGCCAAATGAGATCACACTGCAATCGAACCATTGATCAAATTGGACTGGGCGAAGTCGGATGGTGGTAATAGAACGGTGCTCGATGGAACCTTAAGTGAAAGGCGGAGGAACCTGAGTGCAACGGAATAAAGCGTTGATGGAGTTAAATGGAACTCGGAGCGTGGAAAGAGCAGAACCGTGACCGAGATGAATAGTGAAGGCAGTTTCCAGGTTTGATCGCACCACCTTTGAGGGGGTGAGAAGTATTTATGAAATCAGAGCGATTCCATAGAGCAACGGACACGTGGCATAGGCGGGACCCAAGAAAACCAATTCCACAGCGCGCCATCGCGCGTTATTGTTCGTGCAAGTAACCTGTGCGATATCTGTTCGATCAGATGTTGTGGCGCGATGGAATACGAGCCTTCCGATTGGGTCGATGGTTAGTTGCTATTGTTCGTGCACATAAGCCACGCGAGATTTGATTAGGGCCGTCGGATCATCTGAAGCAGAGCGATGTGCTCTCCACCGTTGGATGGAGACGATCGTTAGCGTTGGGCCCCAGTTTAAATTATATTGCTTGTTGTTAAGGTCTGTGGGTTTAAAAAAGGTATGAAATTTATAGGTGGCGGCCAGTCTTTTATGGATGTCGGGCTATTTGTATTAGCAAATGTGCATATATATATGTATTGAGACATTACATCGTGCATGTAAAGTGATGGTATTATTACGATTTGAACATAGGGTAGAGATGGCACCTCCGCCAGCGGCATCATATGAAGTTTTGAATGTAATTGTACACACAGATTTGTCAAAAAGTTGAGCAAAACGGGACTGTGGATGACCCCGCTATCACTATAAGACCAAAAAAAAAATTAAAGGAAAGATAGAAAAGCACAAATCAAGGCTAGTTTTCAAAGGCTACAAGCAGCAGCAAGGAAGAGACTATGAGAAAACCTTTGCACCAGTTTCAAGGATGGAGACAGTGTGGACAGTGTTGTCTATAGCAGCACAACAAAAATGGAAATTTTATCAAATGGATGTGAAGTCAACATTCTTGAATGGAGTGTTGAAAAAGGAGGTGTATGTTGAACAACCTCCTGGCTATAAGATAGAAGGCCAAGAACACAAAGTGTGTAAGTTGAAGAAAGCTCTTTATGGGTTGAAGCAATCACCACAATCATGGTACAACAGGTTTGATGCTTACCTGATAGACAATGGGTTTGACAAGTGTGATGGTGAACCCACAATCTACATCAAATAAAATGATGGGAAAATTCTTCTTGTTGTTTTATATGTAGATGATTTTATTTTCATAGGCAATGATGTTTCTCTCATTGATGATTTTAAAGCAGTCATGAATGGTGAATTTGAAATGACTGACTTGGGTCTGTTGAGATATTTTTTGGGCATAGAAGTAAAGAAAATAGAAAAAGGGATTTTTATCTCCCAAGCAAAGTATGTTGAAGAATTTTTAAAAAGGTTCAATATGCAGAACAACAAGCCATCATCAACTCCAACTGTCATGGGGTTGAAGTTGAGAAAGGAAGATTGCAACAAGAATGTCGATCCGGCATTGTACAAAAGCATGGTTGGAAGTATAATGTATTTGATTGCAACTAGGCCTGATATAATGTATGCAGTAAGTCCGATATCCAGATTCATGGAGACACCCAAGGAGACACATTGGCAAACAGGAAAGAGAATATTGAGGTATGTAAATGGAATAAAGGAGTATGGTGTTCTATACTCCTCAATTGAAAATTTTATGTTGACTGATTACACTAACAGTGATTGGGCTGGAAGTGTAGATGACAAAAAGAGCACATTAGGGTATGTTTTTCACTTAGGATCGACAGCCATTTCATGGGCTTCCAAGAAGCAGCCAATAGTTTCATTATCAACAACATAAGTTGAATATGTAGCAGCAACAATAGTAGCATGTCAAGCAGTTTGGATGAGAAGGATATTGAGGGATTTATGTCATGAGAAAGACAAAGGAACCATAATTTATTGTGATAACAACTCAGCAATTGCATTGTCAAAGAATTCTATTTTCCACAAGAGAACAAAGCATGTTGATGCCAAATACCATTTCATAAGGGAATTAGTTAGCAATGGTGAAAATTTTTTGCAGCATTGCAGGTTAGAGGAACAGTTTGTTGATATCCTCACAAAGCCATTGGGATAGAAGAGTTTTTTTTATCTCATATAGTGTCTGGGAATGACTGGTGGCAGAAGTTGTGATTAAGGGGGAGTGTTGGAAATAATCCCAACCACCGCCATGAATAAAGTGGCAGCAACCCACAAATTCAATTGAATTTTTGTGCAAGGAAGGATGAATCTTTAGTCTGCAAATCCGAAGGCGTTCACGAAAAATCCAAACAGAGTACCGAGCCCACACTCTGCATTTAAATTTCTTACCTGCCGCATTACTTATGAGTTGCCCATAGCATCGCAACCCGCAACTTTTCTTATTTACCCTTAAGCCCTTTCACTGAATGTTATTTCCCCACCGATGCGATATCGACGAGACCCACCTCAAACTTTACCGCATTACCAAGACCACCGCAAACCTTTGCATTCCGCCTTATTCCTTTGTTTTTCACAGTTCGCACTTACCATGGTTTACCGCATCGCCACCTGCACTTCGCATCACTTATCATTTACCTCTTAAGAAACACTTATCGTTTACCTCTTAAGCCTTCCCAAATATTATAATTCCACCGATGTGATTTGGCGGGACCCACCAACCATTGACGAATTTGAAATCCGCCACAAATATTTGTTTCGCTATATTTCCTTACCTTTCTCTTATTTCGCCCTTACCACTTTTAAGCCACCAGCAGCCCACACTTCCCAAAGTTTAAGTTTTACCTTTTAAAGTCGCCTACAAGTTAAATGGTTTACATTGTGATGCGATATGTGCCATGTCACATCGCAATAAAAAATTCTTATGTTTTCCCATAAGCGCAAATGTTAAAAGTTGAAATCGTCAGTATGCGATTTGCGATGGAGCGACAAATGCAATGAGTTTTTAGAACCAAATCGCATAAATTTTCAGATCCGTCATTCAGTGTTTTGTACGTTGTTTTCATGTAGAAACAATAGAACATAGTGGAGGAAATTTTGGTTGTTAAACAATCCGATCCGACATTGAATTGCCTTAATATTTTAGGCCTCGGCCATTTTGTATAAATGGATGTAATTTTCTCATATGTTCAACGTGGAATGAATCGAATTTAGAGAAGAGTTGAAGAAATTTGAAAGAGTTCCTCTCCTGTGTAAAATCGTTGTCTGTTTTTGAATTCTTATTTCCGCATTTTGTGCATTCTCTATAATGGAAGGGGAACACACTCCTCTGTGTTTTGTTTATTGATAATTTCCAACACATTCAATAACATAATTTCAGATCAACTTCGATGAATGATAATTTTGGGCAAAATCTTAAAAACTGGGTAAAGTATTTGAAGAAATTGAATTCGAGGAAGGAATTAAATGAGAGAAGTGGTACCTGTGTCAATATTTAAAAAAATCGATGGTTTATATTCATTTGAAACGCTGGAAAAAAATGCTGCAATTGAAGCTATATTGGTGAAAACACAAATAACATAATTTTAGATCAACTTCTATGAATGATAATTTGGGGAAAATATTAAAAATTGGGTAGAGTTTTTGAAGAAATTGAATTCGAGGAAGGAATTAAAGGAGAGAAAGGATACATATGTTAGTATGTGCTTAGGTTAATTGATCAAGGCTTTAGAACCACTGATTCTTCCATGGTGGCCCAAATCTGCCTTGTCAAAATAGGCGTCAGAAAAATCAATGTTTTGTGGGCGAGCCATTAAAGATATCCTCCTCATCAGCGGATTACTCAAGGCGTCCAAATTCAACCCTAACTACCCCTGAATCATTGCAACATTTCATGTGAAAATACATAACAAATTTGCAGCTAGGACGAAGTTCAATCAAGAACATGAATCGATCTAGAGATCCTAAAGATCGATCTAGTTACCTATACATGTTTACATATAATCGCAGGCAGATTGGAGATTGATCTTGGTGTACTACGGTGCCCAACCCTTTTTAAAACTCTTCAATATACACTAGCATACCCTAAGGAGGGGAAAAAGAATTAAATTTGGATGCCTGTTAAAGTTCTTAATCAATAATTATTTTAATTTTTATATAAATTTTAAAAACATTATATTCTATCAATATGTTTTTATATAAATTTTAAAAACATTATATTTTATGAATATATAAAATGTATTGAATGCTTATTTTCTTATCTTATTGTATACTTATTTAAAAAAAAAAATTAATTTTCCAAAATTACAAAATAATAACTAACCATGTTGTCATATATACTTGTAAACACATTTAGATTTGGATTTTATATAATTAAGAAAAAACTATAAATATCTTTTAATTAATGTTTAACTATGTTATATTATGGTGTTATGAACACAAGTGAGATTTAGTTTTATAATTATTAAGTTATATTTTAAAGCTAAAAATTAATTTTTAACAATGTATTAAAATTCCTTAACCAATTTCAATGTAGTTCATTATTATGGTAGTCAAAAATGAATTTTATAAGTCTTGCCCTCGCCTAAACCCTTCATAACCAATTTGGATGTACTTCATTATGATGATACTAAAAAATGAATTGCATGAGTCCCACCCACACATTGATACAATTCTAATCATGGCACCATTGATCTTTCTCCATGAATCAATAATATTGTACCAAGAAACACCATAATGTATAACATTTTTATTTACCACAATTGCAAAAGCACTTTCTGATGCAGGAGCATCAAGCTTAAATTTTATTATTCATTTATGTACTTTAGGGGGTGAGATGTTTTAATTATTTTATTAATTCTATTTCTCAAATTTAATAAATTAGGAGAGAAAATATAAATGTGAGGATTATTGTAAATATTCCTTAAATAATTAAGGATATGAGTGGAATGGAATTAGGTAGATAATCTAGGGATTAGGAATTCCATAAACGAGACTTAGTTGAGTGCAAAATAAGATAAATCTAAATTGGATTTTAGTTGAGATTTGTGTGGAGGATTTTATGGAATGGAATAAATTCATATTTTTGTATAAATCAAAGGGTTGTATGAGGATGTAAACGGGTGAGGAAGTGAGGAATACAGAGAGAGTGAGGAATGGGTTGAGATATTTTTGTAAAGGGCCGAGAGCCGAAAGGCCATTCATTGTAATATTTAGCCGAGGATTTTTTTGTGTTATTGTACATCAGTGATTTGTGTTTTTATAGCTCTCTTTCCTGTATGTATATTTTAAACTGAAAATTGTTTTCTTAATGAAGAATATGATGAGTGTTTTCATGCTGAAGGAAACACACTGGTTTATATGCTAGGATTTGATTTAACCCAGAATCCTGGCATCATTTGGTATCAGAGAAGAGATTCATGCCTGGTGGAGTACTGTAGAGATTACGAGCACAATCGAAAGTTGAAGATGGCGGATTTTCATTGTCACAGCCTCGGCAGAACAGTCAAGAACCTGAATTTTACATCACTGGTGAAGTCGAGTTGGGCAATGTATGAGAAAATCAATGCTATGATTTGAAGGAAGGACAACATTGAAGCGAGGACGGATGAATTCGTAGCGTTAAGAGCGATTGGAAGGGCATTTGCAGCAAACAAAATTTGGTTTGCTGGAACTGAAGCAAAGGCTAACATTTGAAGCTGGAGGAACGAAGAAAAAGTGCACCACGTCTTTCAAATGAAGCAGGGTCGAGGTTTAATGTTGTGTTAATACCTGGTTTGATCAGGTTACATTTAATTCCTATACAATCAATTAGCATTGGTTATTAAGGACTGTATTGTTTTTTTTCTGCATAAACATTCGATGGGTCGAATTATGCCGTGTGATAACTGTGTGAATTATATAATTAAAAGTCTATGTGGATAACTACACAATGGTTGGCATAGAATCCAATTGAAATACCAACTTATTAATCTGAACCCATTTTTGTTTGCGTGAATACTATGATGAGTGAAACACTGTGGGTTCGTTCGGGTAGTAGTATGTTGGTTGCTTATTATCATCGTCAACATAAATCGACTTCCTTTGTTTATGCGTAAGCACCTTGTAATACCAAAGAGTCGCAGTGTGGGCACTTAGAAGAGAAACTGTGACCCACGATCACACCCAGAGTCGTGGGGCGTGAAATTCACAACAACTGTCGTGACCCATGATTGCATGCAGAGCCGTGAGGTGAGTAACTCAAAAGAGCAGCTGTGATATCTGACTACGTACAGCTAAGTATGCTACATTGCATCTCAGTCATCAATACCTGGAAGACCGATAGTGTTTGTGGGGAATAGGCTTGATATTGTCCATGGTTGGTTTGTTTAAGATGAGCATAGGCTCAAATGATGAGTTGGAGGTATTTTATTGGATCCCAGATGCAATTTTTAAGTTGTTATTATTATATGCACACACCATGGTCCTTTGAAGACTCATAAATCCTTGTATGAACTGAAGCTTGCATAAAGTTATAATATTTCATATTGTAGAGAGGTATTTGGGATTGCACATAAAGTAGTGAATCAACCACGTTAGTTTGAAGAGTAAGCTTGGGCCTAAGAAAAAAATTGCATATTTTACTATACTAATTTGGAAGAGTGGGAATTGGGTTTTCCTACATCATTTTGGAATTGGGAAGTTGCAGAGTGAAGCCGCAGAAGTGTGAGGAAGAACAACACTCAAATTTGGAGCTATTGAAAGGGCATATTTGTTGCATTTTTGCGTCAACGTGCAGACCTGGTTGCCGAGACCACGTTAACCTCTGATGCTGTCACAGTGGAGTTGGGAGGTGATGACAGTATGAATTGGCATTCATAACTGCATTGGTAGTCTTGATGATAGAAAATATGAATTGGAGTGACGCAGCGGAATTATGAGTCAAGGGAAAATGTATGACTGAACATGTTATGTGTTGACATTTGGGGTTTTCTTAACCAAAATTGAAATTATAAATAAGTATTTTTGCGGAGATGATTTATATATGTCAACATGCGGTTCAAAATTAAAGTGAAAATGTTGCAAATGCGGAGGTATAAATGAATGGAAAAATGAATGAAAATGTGCTATCCCGGGTGATATAAAAATAAACATGCATTTTTGTGTGAGCAGGTTTATTGTGCATAATGTGGGTTCTCGCAGTTTTGGTTAAGTCATTTTGGACCAAAGCTTGTAGTTGGAAATGGGAGAATTCTTTTGATTTGTGTTTAAGATTGTAAACACAATTGCTTGATGTTGTAAAATCTTTGTTTTACCATCATATGGCGGCATCTAAGAGGTGTTATTCAGAATGAAGGTGATGTACGAGTTGTACATTATTCATAGAAGAAGTTAAAAACATGTTCTCTGTACACAGGTGAAGATATGTGAATTGATGTTATATGGTGCAGGGAAATGTTTGCATTAAAATGATGAGCTTATGGGCATGCGAGTGTTTACAGTGACAAAGACGGCACAGAAGAGTGGAAACCAAAGAATTGAGATTGCAGAAAGAAAGGTTTATTAATAACCTTAACAGGAGCATGAGGTATGATAATTCAGGAAGGTATTTTTGAACATTGAAGATTGAATGGTTTATTTATTTTCACCTTAAAATAAATCTTGGAAAACCTGAATTGCATTTTGACTAAAAACTTCAGTATCATGTGAAATGATAAGGGCAAACTGATGATTTTTCTTAAGAATGAAGTATGAAAGAGAGTGAAGATTGTACATCCTAAAAATGTATTAAGGGTGTATGTTGTTGGAGAATTGTACTTGAATTAAATCAAAATATCCACTATCATAATTATTGGGCAATCCTTGAAGTCAAAACAGATGTTAGAGTCAAATGAAAGTTTAGAAAGTTTGAGTTAAGATTGAGTATTTTTCATCCAAGATGAAGAATCGGTGTAAGTCTAAAGTTAAAGAGTCGTAAGCTAAGTAAAAAGTCTAAATGTAATTGGGTGCACGATCGGCAAAGCCCGACACCCAAAAGAATTGGTAATTGTAACACATGCATTACTAAAGTGTTGTTTGCAGCAAAGTGAAGCAAGAGAATTGTCCAGAGATTGGTTCCAAGACAGAGAACCAAAAGAAGCCAAGCGTAGGAGGAAAGCTTTCATTGATGAATGGAAAGTGTGAAGGATTACTGAAAAGGGGATTGAATGAAATCCACACATGAACAGATAAAGTTCACAAAGGAAGAGAAGATGACTATTGATAGTCATTTCCGAAGATCTGATGAAGACCATAGCAGAGGGAAGAAGAAGGAAAATGCCAAGGTAAGTGGCATATGTGAATAGTTGACGGATGAAGATTATGAGCGGGAGAAGGCTAAGATAACAGTTCACCTTGAATTTTTAATGGAATTGTTGTGGGAAAATGCGAAAGACCAGACACATGGCTGGACCATGAGAAAGAAGGTAAAGTGGCAGAGGCTACGTGCAAAGAGGGAAAAGTAGGTAAACATACAGTTGACGGAAGAGTTGAGGAAACTCGAGCAGATGTTGAGGTGTGAAGAACTCAGAGAGGCTGAGTTAAAAATGGATGTTTCCATTTGCTTCCTAGCACAGGGTGAAATTATGGGTGAAGAGATCAATGAGGAAGATCTCATGAACTATTGGGATAGTTCGGAAGAATCTGAAGATGTGTTGGTAAAAGAAGCAGATGAGGCTATGAATCCTTGCATTTTTAAATCTCACAGTTTATGTATGTTTGCAGGATGTGTGAAGGATGTTGAACAAGCCTTAGATTTTTTTAAGGAGAAGGAGGTGAATCTGAAATCTGTTCAGATTGATGATGAGATAGCAAGATCTCAGAAAGAAAAGGAGACAGAGGGGTCTCATGGGAATACACAACAGAGTATTGAATCAAAGGAAGAAGGGCCATCTAATGATTGGTCAAAGCCAAGTGAAGGTATGGAAAGTCATGTAAAGTTTCCAAATTCTACTCCCATTGAAATTTTTGAGTTATATAGAAAGTTAGATCTTCAAAGAAGAGAATTGGAAAAGCAGAGGATCTATACTCGTGATAAATTGTTGAAGGTAAAAGACAAAGAAATTGTCCTGAATAATAATCAAGAAACAGAGGATAAGGATGTAGGAATGATTCAGCAAATCAAATAAGTTCATTATTGTGAACCAGAACAGGGAGACATTCTTGAAACAGATGATATGAAAAAGAGACTAGCTGACAGTCTCATGGTGAATTTAAATCAGCATAATCATGTGTTGATGGAAGAGGAAATTTCAGAGCAACATAAAGAGGATAAAGAGGCACTGAGGCCTTATGTTTTTTATTTTAATGATTGTTTTGTGAGTACAAGTTTTATTGCAGATGCTGGAGGAAATTTGACACAAGAGAAAGAAAAGGAAGAATTTTCTGTGGGAATATGTAATCCATGGAACCAAGAGATTAAATTGCTGGAAACTATGCTGAAGAATCAGGATTCAAGGCATGAAGAGGAATCTCAATTTAAATATTGGGAAATGAAGAATGTGAAGGTGCAATACAACAGTAAACAAGAGGGTGAGGATGAAAGGGCAGTAGTAAGTATAAAAGTTTAGCAATCACGAAATGACAATAAACAACAGACAAAATATCTATTTGACAGAGAAATTGAACTGATAAGGAGGATAATGATGGAAGTATCCTAGAAGAAGACAGCAGCAGTAAAACAAAGAAGAAGCAGCAAGAGGAAGACAACGGAAGACTGTGAAAGCATAGCCAGTGGGGCAATGCAACATAAAGTGTGGAGACCTGGAGTAAAACAACAAACAAAAATAGCAAGAAATGGGAAATTGCAAGACAAGGTATGGGATCCAAGAAGAAAAAGATTCGAAACACATGATCAGGTGATCATGATTATTTTCAACCTTAGGAGTCTGATGCAGGAGCATCAAGCTTAAATTTTATTATTCATTTATGTACTTTAGGGGGTGAGATGTTTTAATTATCTTATTAATTATTTTGCTCAAATTTAATAAATTAGGAGAGAAAATATAAATGTGAGGATTACTGTAAATATTCCTTAAATAATTAAGGATATGAGTGGAATGGAATTAGGTAGATAATCTAGGGATTAGGAATTCCATAAACGAAACTTAGTTGAGTCCAAAATAAGATAAATCTAAATTTGATTTTAGTTGAGATTTGTGTGGAGGATTTTATGGAATGGAATAAATTCATATTTTTGTATAAATAGAAGGGTTGTATGAGGATGTAAATGGGTGAGGAAGTGAGGAATACAGAGAGAGTGAGGAATGGGTTGAGAGCTTTTTGTAAAGGGCTGACAACTGGAAGGCCATTCATTGTAATATTTAGCCGAGGATTTTTTTGTGTTAATGTACATCAGTGATTTGTGTTTTTATAGCTCTCTTTCCTGTATGCATATTTTAAACTGAAAATTGTTTTCTTAATGAAGAATATGATGAGTGTTTTCATGCTGAAGGAAACACACTGGTTTATATGCTAGGATCTGATTTAACCCAGAATCCTGGCATCACCTTCAATCCTTCAAAGTGAGAATTTTGCTCCCGTATTTTTGAACTAAACATGGCAAGGCCCTCCTGTAGCAACAAGAATTTCTGAGACTCCCCCCTACCCCCCTCCATCCCCCTCCAAACAATATATCTTTGAATCTCTCATGTTGGAGTCTGGTACCCCTAGTGAGCATATATGAGTGTAGGGGAACATAACCTCATAAGACAATGGACATCCAAGGGGAAAGGTTTTTGCATTGAAGAGGGATTCCTTGATTACATAGATGTAGTTTTCTAAGATTTTGTATCAATAAAATGTAGATTTAAGGGGGAATTTGCTGGTGTCCGAGTGTGAATGAATATTCAAACCCTTTCCCACATTAATTATCAATACGGGTGCATTTTTTATTGCAAGGCTAATGCACACAATATATGCGGATGACAATAGCACAATTCTATATTAATCGTGGATTCAATATTAAGCAAAGAAAAAATCGCTATAACAACAATAAAATAATGGCAGTAATAAATTGTAAATATTGCAATGCATTCACAGCAATAAAGATATCATCAATTACATCTACTATCATGACAATTATGAAATATGAAAAACATAAAAAAAAAAAAAAAATTAACAATATACAGGAAATACGTAGCACCTGATCGGAGAGTGGGCCCAACTCTCTGATCAAGGCTGCGATATTCTCACAACTTAAGGAAGTAACAGGAAAAAAACTTGTATTAACTTGATCAAATAATGTTCTGTTACACAACTCCATTCCTTGCGTAGCTAACGTTCTATGCGTTATCTCATATGTGTTCCATCCTCCTCTCTCTGATTTGTGCCCTTTTAAATATACAAACAACAAAGGAAAATAAATTGATTACAAAATATCAATAACCAAGATGAGATTTGAAGGATCTTTCCATCATGATTTAGCTGGCACAAGTCAAATCTGGCAATTACAATTGGGGCAATTTGGAAAACATCCACAACAGAAATTTTGCAAATCTATCCTTCGAATAACCTTGCGTTTCTCTCAATCAAGACTGAATTTTAGAAAATGACTCACAGAAAAATAATATAGTCCGTTCTGCACAAAACCCATGTTTCAGATTTTCATGATTCTTTTGCGTTTGCCGGAGATGTTCAACACAAAATTGTATCTTGTTATCCCAATGAATTTCTGAGTTGGAATATTTAATTATGAACTGAAGATTGGATTTTCAATCTTAAAAAAAATCTTGGAGGCTAAAATCATGAGTTATAACAAATTCATTAATAAACCATCATTTACAAAATAATTCATAATAATATTCAATTTATTAAAAATAAAGGAGAATAAGTACTACTTATCCATAAGAGCATAAATAATTATGAAATGGGATTAAATTATAAATTATGATAAATAATGTGATAAAAGAATGGTAGGAATGGATGAAATATATGTTAATAAATGGTAATAAGAATGACAATTTAGTGGCCCAACATCTCCACCAAACTCAACATGTTGCATGTCCTCATGCAACCCAATGCCTCTGTATTAACCAAGTTGTAGTACAATAATAAAAATGCTCACCCCAGCGCATGATATTGATGGAACATAAGGCTTCTTCCCCAAATGCTTCCTTAAAACAAATTTTTATTTATACTTTCAACCATGTGTATATGAGGTTGTGGAAAAGTATGATACAAGTAAAATCAAACTTCATTACAAACCATATTTTGCTGAAATTTTGTAAGAAAATTAATATTATATCAATGTTTTTCCAATCCGAAAATCAAATCACTGCAATGAATGGATTTCAGTATATCATCAAAATGGTTGTAGGTAATAATGCATGATGTTTTGGAATTAACAAATTGTTTTAGCTTGAAAATTTATGGGTTTAATGATACCTCTTTGTTGTCAAAAAAAATCACAAGAATCCAGTTGATAGTTTTAAGGATATACACAAATTCATTTTAGGATTGTATACCTTAAATGAGGAAGAAATGAGAAACCATTCATTGTGCATATCAACCCCTCCCCCAAACGGGATAATTACATGCCCTCATGCTACACTAGAAAACAAATTGGGGTGGTTGCTATAATCATGGCTGAAATATTTGTTTGGTGTATAACAACATGGAATAAGGGATATTTTGAGAATGAATAAGGAGATCTACGGATGATAAAAAAAACATTAGTGGCATGTTCATGGTAATGAAAGTAACACTCTCCCCCAAACTAAAATATTTTGTATCTCTGAAAAATGGGAAGTGGTAAAGAAGAGGAAATAATGGTTGAAAAATATGAGTGAATAATGCTCAATGGTTTTTCATGATATTCTCCTAAAATTTTAATAAATCAAAACCTTATGTTATTTTACCTCAACTTTTACCTCCATAAAAATGTGAAATGGCATGTATGGATTGACATTTCTTGAAGTTGATGTAGGTTGAGCTGATGCTGAAAGTGATGTGGAATGTGGAAGCCATGCAAGTTGAAAAAAGTAATGAAAAAGTGTAGCACAATTTCCTTCCACCAAACTGATTAGTTGCTCTGTCATCTATAAAACATCTCATGAGTATCCTTAATCAGTAATTCATCACCTCAATTACCCCATTACATATAAAAGTGACATAATCATATTGTGAATAACATGGGATAATAATGGATAAGAAGGGAAAAGATGCTAAACTTTGCTTGTTATGAGGACATAAATTATGAGAATTAGTTATCTCAGTCTTTTCTTCTCAAGATCTGTCCAATTACGTGGGATTCAAAATCAAAATTAGGCCTCTTTATTCCACCTCAAAATAGTAGTGGTGTTGTTAAGTTATGAATAAATGGCCACTGATTGGGCAAAGCAACTATCTTTGGTTAAAGATATGATACTTGTAGAATAAAGGAATGATGGATTAGATGATACAAAATGTCAAATATCAAATATCCTAAAAGTTTCATCCCTGACATGTAAAGTAAATATTTATAACTCAATAAAAAATATAAACCATAACCACCATCATCTAAGAATTTCTTAAATATTACCCCATGAACCATGAGTTCTGGAAAACCTTGTATATGCAATAGACATCTTTATCAAAAATTAGCTTTGAGAAAACAAGGTAACCAAGTAGATTATAGTATTAAATTAACTTCCATACCATAGACATAGCCACTGCTGCCAGCAGGTGCCCATAGCCTCGACAGGGATTCCTTTTTAACCCATTGAGATGCCAGTGTCCCATCTATTAGAAATAAGTACATACTTACAAATGCCTTTCAATTTACTTAGATGTCAATTGAATATCATTGTTCTGACGTGGTAACCAGTTAATAACAATGCCATTCATGGGGGCTAATAAAAGTGAAAAATTCGGCTCGTGATGAGACCTCCTATCCTATAGTTGACCATTTATTTTTAAAAATCAACTATGGTTATTGTTAATCAATAAATATTACTTAATAGATGAGGTGGCAGGTCATCTCTTTAAGAGCTAGGGATGGCGTAAAAAGTTGTGTAGTAACTATTTTCAACTTTGATAGTTTTTCTTCTCAAAAACTAATAACCTTCAAATGGCTGCTGATAAATATATTTTTCATTATTGAGATTAGGATTGAGGAATAGTTCATTAGATAATGGAGGAAAGATTTAAATACAATTATGTGGTCATCATCATAAATTTTACAAGATCGGGGACTTGACCAATTAGGAAAGTTGAAAGCTGGCATGATGAAATCATCTTTGCATAATTATTCCTTAAAAATGAGATTATGTTTATAGATAAAAAAAGATAAATTGACTACCCAAGCATTATGTCAAAGAGGGCCTAGACCATTAAAAGTATTTCCCATTCACCAAAGAGAAAAACAAACCAGAAAGACCTACATATGTTGAATTCAACATGAAAATTGGCCAACAAAAATAGTTGTGACTCAGGTAACAACAACCATGATTTAGGTAATAACAGAGAAAGGGGAAAAAGAACGATGTTAGGAAGATGACATGAAGGAGGATTAGTCACTTTACAAAATAATGAGGAATTAAGAGTGAATAATTCTTGACAAGACTTACCATAATAATCATCCTTATTACTAAATATGAGACCTCCCCTAAGTAAAGTATGTCTGCCATCAGTCATAAATGATCATTTCATAGTAAATACCAATTAAATCTATAGAGTCGGTCGAGGACGTACCTGGAAACTTACCTTGGCAGAGTAACAACACTGGAGGAGTAACAACACCAAGTACTTAGAAAAATATCACCATGGAGTAACATCACCAGAGGAGTAACAACATCGGACACTTAGGAAACTTTCGAAGGAGTAATAGCATTGGATACTTAAAAAAAAAATTGGAGTAACATCACCGGAGGATTAACAGCACCGAAGAAGTAACATCAGTGACGGATTCACAACACCAACGGAGTAACAGCAGTGATGGATTCACAACACCAGTGGAGTAACATCAGTGTCAGATTCACAACACTGACAGAGTAACAACAGTGATGGATTCACAGCACCGACGGAGTAGCAACAATGATAGATTCATAGCACCGATGGAGTAACAACAATTACAGATTCACAACACCAGTGGAGTAACAACAATGACAGATTCACAGCGTCAATGGAGTAACAGTAGTGACAGATTCACAGCACTGACGGAGTAACAACATCCAACACTTAGAAAAAATTTCTGGAGTAACAACAATGACGGATTTACAACACCGACGGAGTAATATCATCACAGAGTAACAACATCACGAGTAGCAGCATCCGGAGTAACAACATCATGAGTAGCAACATCTAGAGTAACAACATCTAAGGAGTAACAATGTCACAAGTAGCAACATCCAAGGTGTAACAACATCACAAGTAGTAGCATCCGAGGAGTAACAACATCCCGAGTAGCAGCCTTTGGAAAACTTAAGAACCCGCTCCTTTTATTTTGAGAACAAAACAAAGAAAGTGTGCCTTTGAAGTAAAAAAAACCTGAAGCTTATAAAACATAAGAGAAATCAGAAAAGAAATGACTCTTTATTGAAAACCAATAAATAATTAAATAACTTAAGTTACAATGGTTATGATTTTTGTTGCAGCAATGTTGTTTGTGAATGGTGAATGAATGGAAAAATGTTTTTTTGGAAATGACTTGGATCTTCAAATGGAAATCAATTCCTTATTTCTCATGTTATAAATCCGTTAAGTGATGAAAATTATTTATGTTTTTTTCTTCGTGTGAGGAAATGACTTTGAAAATATTTCATTAACATTGTCGTCAAGAATCACTTGTTCATAAATTGACCTCATTTATTCTCCTAGGACCTGCAAAAAACGAGTGTCTACCTGCAATAAAACATGAAATCATGGAAAAAGAGATGTGATCGGGCTCTCATAATACAAGACATGTGAAAAATAAAAATAAAAAATAGCTACTCTTCAAAAAAAATCCATGAAAAATAAAACAAAATTTATTTGTCACTTGCGAGAGAGTAGTGGTTGACCATACTAACCAACAATGTTTCAATCATAACTTCTTTGTTTTTCATTCAATTTGAGTGATTCCAAAGCCAAATGAAAGATAATTTAGATATGTATCACCAATAGAAACAGGTTTTAAAAATTCCATGATATCATATGTCATATTTACTTAGAACAACCTGCATAACAAAGCCATTTTCAATTTCCCAACTCAGACCAACAATTTATATTTTAAGAATAACTTTTCATTCGATGAAGGATTGAACTGATTCAAATTGGAAATTAAACTATATTTATTTATATATCTCCAATAGAAATAGGTTTTTAAGAAAGAATAATTGATGGGTCAAATCTGATAGTGAACAGCCGGGAAAACAGAGTTTCGAGAGTGTTGATTTACAATAAATATTCATTATTTTGGTCATAACTTCCTCATATGATATCGAAATAAAGTGATTCAAATTGTTTTGTAAACTAGATTCATTGGGGAATATACAATAGAAACAGGTTTCCAAAATCTTGTCATTTAGGCCTCCAAAAACGGACTGTCCCAACTCTGTTCCAGAGCTGCCTTCTAGACATCCTGTCATTGTTTTGATCATAATTTTTTCGTTTCAAATCCAAATCGAGTGATTCAAATTGGGTTAGAAAGTAGACATTAAGGGCTATGTAGCATAGAAACAGGTCTTGAAAATATATCCATTTGGTCCCTCAAAACTTGACTGTCCCGATTGTTTTTTCCATAATTTTCATCAAGCCAACAAGCCATAAGATATGATAATTAAGGAATTTTTCCAAGAAGGTGATCAAAATGAATATGAGTATTTGTAAGAATTTTATTTTCAATATAATGCATCTATATACATAAATAAATTTGAATATTGATCACTGATGTTAATTTTCACAGCGTGTTGCAACAAAAACAACTATTTTTACATATAAAGAAATTTATTTATCTATCTCTTTATTCATTCTATATTCTACACTACACTAATATATTTTTAGAAATAAAATATACTTACATATAAGAGTACTTCCAGTGAAGCCATTTTTGAAATAAGGCCTCAAGTATGCACATACCTGTATTTGAAAAATGTATGTTAATAAATACACGGCTATGAGAGACCAACTTCCCTATTAAGGATGGTGCCAAGAGTTGTTGAAGTGTAGAGTGATGTTGCGTACAAACAAAAGAGTGAAACCAACCTTCAATATAGTCTTGTTTTCCCATATTTGTCACATTGTGAAATTCCTTAACTAGGTTCCATATTGTGTTGATGTTTTCTTCCTTAACCTCATCTTGTGAGTTTTGGGGTTCTTCCTCTGCATTTTTGTTTAGATCTCTATTCGTAGAACCAGACGAAGGAAAAAAAAATTCAAACAATTCTTAAAGCTCAGGACCTGGAGCAAGGTGAAACTTCCCTCCCCAAGATGAGAGATTGAGTGTTTAAACAGAAAGAAAGAAATCAAGAAAGAAAATCAAGAAATATTAAGCTCGAGACCTGGATCAGGGTAGCATTTCCCTCCCCAAGATGAGATATTAGGCCCTAAGAAATCAACAGAAATAAAAGCAAAGAAAAACGACTAACACTCAGGACCTAGAGCAGGGTAGCATTTCCCTCCCTAGGACGAGAGATCAGTTTCTAAGAAATCAATCAAAAAGAAGAAAAATAGAATAACTACGCTCAGGACCTAGAGCAGGGTAGCATTTACCTCCCTAGGACGAGAGATTGGTTCCTAATAAATCAAAAAAAAAGAAAAAGAGAACAACTACGCTCAGGACCTAGAGCAGGGTAGCATTTCCTTCCCTAGGACGAGAGATTGATCCTTAGATCAATATGAATCGTGTTCTTGCACCTTTGTTAGCCTCTTCGGCAACAGCACCAAAATGTTGGTGTTCGAGTGTGAATGAATATTCAAATCCTTTCCCACATTAATTATCAATCCGGGTGTGTTTGTTATTGCAAGGCTAACGTGCACAATATATGCAGATGACAATAGAAAAATTATATATTAATCGTGGATTCAATATTAAGCAAAGAAAAAATCGTTGTAACAGCAATAAAATAATAGTAGTAATAAATTGTAAAGCTTGTAATGCATTAACAGCAATAAAGATATCAGCAATTACATCTACTATCATGACAATTACGAAATATGAAAAAAAAAATAGAATTAATAATATACAGGAAATGCACGGCACCTGGTCGGAGAGTGGGCCCAACTCTCTGATCAGGGCTGTGATATTCTCACAACTTAAGGAAGTAACAGGAAATTAACTTGCATTAACTTGATCAAATAATGTTCTGTTACACAACTCCATTCCTTGCATAGCCAACCCTCTATGCGTTATCTCATATGCGTTCCATCCTCCTCTCTCTGATTTGTGCTCTTTTAAATATACAAACAACAAAGGGAAACAAACTGATTACAAAATCTCAATAACCAAGATGAGATCTGAAAGATCTTTTCGTCATGATTCAGCTGGCACAAGTCAAATCTGGCAATTACAATTGGGGCAATTTGGAAAATAGCCACAACTGAAAATCTACAAATTTGTCTTTCGAATAACCTTGCGTTTATCTCAATCAAGACCGAATTTGGGAAAATTTCTCATGGGAAAACTAATATGGTCCGTTCTTCACAAAACCCATGTTTCAGATTTTCAGGATTCTTCTTCGTTTGCCCAAGACGTTCAACGCAAAAGTGTCTCTTGTTATCCCAGGGAATTTCTGAGTTGGAATATTTTGGAATATTTAATTATGAATTGAAGATCATATTTGCAATCTGAAAAAGATCTTGGAGGCTAAAATCATGAGTTATAATAAATTCATTAATAAACCATCATTTACAAAATAATTCATAATAATATTCAATTTATTAAAAATAAAGGAGAATAAATATTACTTATCCATAAGAGAATAAATAATTATGAAATGGTATTAAATGATAAATTATGATAAATAATGTGATAAAATAATGGTAGGAATGGATGAAATATATGTTAAGAAATGGTAATAAGAATGACAATTTAGTGGCCCAACAAAATTCAGCCAAAAAAAATATTTGGTTGAATTTTAATACAAAAGGGTTGATTCAACTTCAAATTTTGATACTTTGTGTTTACTCACTTTAATGTCATAACATATAACTAGTGATTTCCAAGTCCTTGTCTCGTTACATCTTATTTTATTTCAATTGTGAAGTGACTAAGCCTTGAACCCCAAATCTTCATAGCTAATTTTTACAAAGTATGCATTGCCTCATTTCCTCTCATTTTACTTCAGTTAAATGGAGCAACTAGGCTTTGAGCCCCAAATCCACACAACTAAGATTTGCATACTACAAAAGTCTCTCTCTCCCTCGTATTACACTTGGTTTAGATATGTTTTTCTTAGAAGAGAATAAATGCCTCACTAAGTACCTTTCATGTTAACTTATCATCCAATCCCATTACATTTTCCAAGCATTGGGGACATTAATAAAATTTCAAAATTGAATTTCATACTCATTTGATGCAATCACCACGTTCGATCAATTTGAGCTAAACTCTACAAACAAAACTAAAGTAATTCTTTTAATTCTTTTAATTGATTCTAAATTAACAAGTGAGAAAAATGCAAATGCAACCTTATTCTTAAAGTACAATCATCCAAAAACTCATCAAATACTAAAGGTAGTTTAAAATATTCATGAAGTGAAAAATATTGTTGGCATCCTCGAGAATAAAACTACTTCAAAAGCTTGGTCCAGATTTTAACACAAACGCAAGAACCAAAGTAAGGAGCCTATTTTAAAGTGTTTATAACATGATATATTATAATAGTTTTTAAAGAAGCACGCATGAACACAATTTTTTTTTGTATCTAGTATCATTCCAGATAGAGAAAAGTACTCATTGGGCTATCTATGACATGTGTAAGAACTACTACCCACCTACTTTCAAAATCATCATGGACATTTACTGATTACAAAAGAATTGATTATGCTACCTATGACCAACGAAGATTTACTCCCCACCTTTCTAAACTATAATGTATATTTAAGTTTTTATATTTTCAACATCCTTTCTATGATGCAACATGTTACAAATTTCCATTATATATATGTATAGATTATATGAGTTGATGTACTTGTAAGGTGCATAAATTCCAAAATAATTGTCCAAATACCCATGTTGCCACTAACTTAATTGTTTAAGTAAGAGAAATTGTTTATTGCAAGAAGCATGCATCAATCAAACTTTACTCTACTCACAATTTACAAACCTAACCCATTTTTTCATACACAAACACATTCAAGACTAATCCACAATAATAAACAATGCTCAAAACAATATCTTGATAGGGATCAAACTACTAACAAATGCTCAAAACAATATCTTTATAGAGATCAAACCACTAACAAGTAATAGTAGTTGATCATAGAGTTAGCACGCTTTATGTGTGATAACATTTTTGACATGATGCCCTTCAAATTAAAAGATGCCACCTTAGCATTAGCACAATTATCACCCTTTATGTGTGATAACATTTTTGACATGAAGCCCTCCAAACAAGAGGCCACCTCAACATTAGCACAATAATAAAATCATGTCTCAAGAATCTATAAATAACAATAATGATAAAAATCAAATTTTAAGATTAGGAACCCCCCATGAGATCCATTTGTTTATCAGAAAAGGGATCCCCCCCCTCCCCCAATCCAGTTATTTAACTACTAAAATATTTTGAGGTGCACATACTATACTCCACAAGTTTTTAACTATTAGACCCACTTAAACTATAAATAACATAAATATTTTGTACTCGACATAAAAAGGGAAGAAAATATTGAAAGATTACTATCATTGGGTTGGCACTTCAATGTATTGGTGTTTTTGAGCGCATGAAATGTCCTTGAATTGTGCACAAGAAAAATAAAATTGCATTGCTTCAAGTATGAGTTTGAATGGCTGGAGTGGAATTCCATAAAGGGCCTCAACCCAAAAATAACTCAACCCTTGATAGGTTCCAAGCAGGTTGAGATTGGAAACTCATTATTTCATTAATTTGTATATTCAAACCAATTATCATGTATTATGAGAAATACTATAATAAATAATGGACCATAATTTAAAAAATGTGAAGGTAAAATTAGCATAACAAATAAACGTGTCATTCCAAAATTCATACCATCAGATATACTTAACCATTTAAGAACTATGTTGATTCTCATAGAGTCACCTAAATTCCACAAAGGGTAGCACCACATATATGAAAGGGAGTTCAAAAAGCATGATTATTGTTTCTCTTCAAATGAAGAAACTACAATGATTCAAGTTTCCAAGGTGTTCGAGACTTCTAATAAAAGTAGGAAGTGTATGTTAATTTGAGCTCATAAGATAACAAGGTAGTTAGTTCATGAGAAATTCTAGTTAATACTTTAACCCATACATCTGCTGAAATATTTGTATTAAAGCCTTTTATGGAGTAAACATGAATCTAAAAAATCATGCATCCCTCACAATGACCTTATCTTTCCTTGGGATCACCCTCTATAGTGTAACAAAAACTGATTAGAATATCGATTATAATCTTCAATCCCCCTGCCCCACAAATGAGGCAATTTTTCATATTAGTAGGTAGGCCATATCAAATGTTATTATTTAAATTCATGTATATGCTACACTTGGGATATCTAGCAAGGAGTACATCAATGAAACAAAGTTTATTTTTCTCCTTTAAAATTTTTTCTTCCAGACATTATCATCTTAACACAATCTCATACTTCTCAGCCATTCAACCATTTTGTAGTGTTTTTGTTCAACAGTTGTTTCCATATTCACTGGACAATTTGAAGCTATATATTTAAGTTACAACTCTGGGAGGTTAGAAAATTTATCAATAGTTTGGATCATTTCGATTGTTTGTGATAAATAGTTACTGTTTTGTATAAGGTATTGTGCTTTCATCACCACTATATGGACCATGATAAAGGTTATATTCGTTTTCTTTTACTTCATTTAGAGATCAATAGATGAGAAGCACAAGGATTAAACTACCTAAAATAAATGCCATGTTTTCTACCTTGTGCTTTTCAAAATGTAGAAATTTTACAAATTATGTTCTTCCCATTCCTAAAATATCAGTTGGTCAGTGAATCATATGCAAATATTAATGAAGAAGTTTAGTATGGTTGTTGTTATGAAATGGGCTTTTATGGTTTTTCATTTTTTATGAAATATTTATAGGCCATTACAAAAAAAAAAAGGACAAGTTCCTCACTATAAACAAAAATTAAAATGATGGACAAAAAATTCAAACAAATGAGATATAATTAAAATTAAAATTTAAAAATAATTTTTAAATACTCAGAAGAAGAAGAAGAAGAAGAAGAAGAAGAAGAATAAAACAACCTTTGAGACTTTGATAAGTGTGCGCCTTAGAATGTTTTGGATCAAGCTTCCTTTGAATCGGTCTTACACATGGAGAAAAATCCCAAATGAAGTGGTTATTTAACAACTTCCTCACCTTCCCTAATTTTGCATATTCTTCCTTGAAAATTGAATGTGTGAAAATTACGGGGAGATGCAAAATAAAATCATATGGGTTAGATGAAGGGATGAAACCACAATTTGAAAATGAGGGAAAGGGTTTGAGAGGGATTTATAGTAGATTTGTTGGTGTCAAGGACATGTTTCTTCTTAGGGAAAAATTATGGGAAGGATTGCAAGGATTTGTGTCAATTCAAGCCCATGTATTCCTTTCCTATTTTTGTAATTCCCTAATGAAGACGAGGTGTTGAGACTTATACACCCACTGCTCCTTTTATCCCATTAGGTGGATGATGACAATAATGGATTGCTTAAATATATGCCTATTCCCATTTTGAGAACTAGTAACAGGGGCAGTTGTATTATTATATTGAGTATTGAAAGAACAAGAATTGAAACTATCTATATCTCAAGAAGTTGTTTAACCAACAAATTATATAGCGTCTTTAGGTAATAATAATTATATGCATGCGGTGGAAACAAAGACAAAAGTAGGAGCATCGATTCCAGTATATGAATAAAGGGCCCCGATGGAGGCAGAATATTATTTGGATCGAGTAGATTCAATTCCATTTCCCCTCTGAATTATTAATATCCCCTTCTCGTTCGAGAAGATCTATACCTGGCGATATATTTTTTTAGTTACGTTTCCTAAGCACCTCATCGAGTATCAAAGATAAAGGTTTAACTGATAGTGCAACACTTAAAACTACTCACTGCTCATGTCTTCATTCTTAGAGTGTGTACCAAACAAAGCAACCTAGAAACTTTGATTAGGGGAAATCCTCATCAATCCACAACCAATTCGAATCAAGGCCCTGAGCCCTTCCTATTATGGGACTCCACATAAGAGAAATTTTATCTATGGGATTTGATCGAGGTTATGATTTACATCAGTTAAGTTGCGAGAACATCAAAACATTGAATTAAGTATTGGGTGACTTTGAATAATTTTCAACACAGTAGAGGGTAATTTAAAAGTATATTTTCAAGTATTCGATGATAAAATATTGACTATTTGAGTATTTTCAACCATAAATTATCCTTTTACTAATGAGAGACTAACATTAGGTATTCTCATATACCAACCAATAGTCATGGATCTTGAGAAATATAGGGCATTAGCGTTAGGGTGATTTCTCTTCATCGACTGTTTGTGAATGCTCTTTAATGTCTTCATATTAGGATTTTTTTTGTTAGATCATTAATGTTTTTCTTCATCAAATAGTAACCAATGCTTGAACATAATAAGACAAGAGACACAACATATAGGCTATGAGCCAATGCCAAAACCTCTCACTCTTTGAGAGGGCAACCAGCACAAAATTCTTCTTATAGAGATTCATCAAAATGTATGTCCTCTTGTGATCAATTATGTTAACGAAAGTATGTTTTAGATGACTCATTAGGTGAAGTAAGGGTTGGGCTATCTTAAAGGGTTTTTAAAGTAATTATGTGGGGAGTTGGTTATGATTATTCTTTCCCTAAGGCCATAGTTTCTTTGTATTATATGTTTATGGTTTTAATCCCTTGTGTTTGGTGGGATTGTCACCAAATGTTACGGTTACTTGCACAATATTTTATGTTAGGGGCTAATGTAGGCTCATAAGCTAATTATATCAACTCCTAATCAGTGTATAAATAGGAGTTAGTTGGATTCATTTGTATCATCACTTGACTTGGGATCTCTCTATCTTTAGAGAATTTCACATTTTTCCTTGGAGGACTATTTTGGATGATGGATGCATTTTTATGTATGTATTTGGGCTATTTTTATCTTGGAGATTTGTTTTTGCAAATGTGAAGCTGGTTGGATATAATATCTAACATTGTGAGTGAAAATTTAACGCTTTTCTTCTTGTTGCTGCATACTATTGGATTTCGTTATAACTAGGGCTAATTGCTGCATGATGGAAATGTGGAATTATGTGTCTATTTAGCTTATTTAATGTGTGTGCCATTCTTATATTAACGAAATGTCCTAGAGATATTTTTATCTCAATAACATTGCACCATTTGTATGAAGCATAAATGATTGAGGGTCACTTTTATTTTTCCTCTAACATTGGACGAAGTAGACTTTCTAGGCCTCCTTGATCAAGAAACTGAATTCTTATTCATTATCATCCCTAAATCCATATCCCCAAGTGAATTAAGCACTAGTCCCTCAAATAGGGTGATGATTTGCCCCCCTTTTTTCACAATTTTCCATTTTCCCCTAGGTTTAGCCCCATTAAGTCACCTAGGGCATCAATTTCCCAGGAATCTAGCCAAAGGAAAACTTCTATCTCCTAGAGGCAACTGCGTTGGTGGGTCCCCTCACTCTCCTCATAATTGGGTTAATTCCGATGGTGGAATATCCGGATACCTCAAGCCCTAGCTCTAGGATCTTGAGCTAGGGCTCTTCAAATCTGCCACCTAAAAATGGTTTGAGTCCTCTCAAAATCATTGTTCTTGTGTATTGACAAATTGATCTTTGTTTTCCAATCTATGAAAAAATATTAACTACTCCTCTTATCATCCTTCTAACAATCTGTAGATGACTAAACTAGGGTCACAGATCAACCACTAACAATCCATTGACTAATTTTTTATAGGTTGCTTCATATCTCTATCTAAAACTATATGGACAGTCCACCAAAATCAATTCCTCTTCATGTCAATCCATTCTTCATATGGCACATTTCTTCTGCATGCTCAATCTTCTACTCTGGTTCCATCCTCCTCTAGATCTGTTGTCTCCACACATAATGAATCTACAAACCATCTTCCATATCCGCGGTCTATATATCAGAAATAAACCTTGCTGTAAGGGTCACAACCCGTCTTCTTCTATGCAAATTTGTCATAGTCTTAAGGGCATACCTTATGAACTAAACATGCTGGTAATTTTTCCTAACTAGGGCATTATACTTATATACTTCTAATTGTTGTAGAACAAACCCTATCCACCCATAGAAAAAACACTTCTCTTGCCTCCATAAGAGACTCGACCTAGCTCATATGAATCCTATATTATGGGCATTTCTTTGACTGAATCTTGACATCAACTTCAAATCTCAATGTCGACCCTCAAACTAGGGCTACCTCAGTCACTATTACGCATATGTCTACTTCTGTTATGGCTCTAAATTACAGTGCAAGCCCTCCTCCATTTATGATGGTATTTATCACAGACCTTGCGGCCTACTGACCACCACAAGGAAGTATGATATCAACCCTCTCTTCTATTTCATGTATAAAATCTAACCAATGAGATTTAGTCTGATCTTGTAATGTACTAAAATAATATACTAAATCCTTCCTTCAATTTACAGAAACAAAACATGATTGCACAATCACATATAAGTAAGAGAAATAAATTATCAATTTCACAATACAAGATGTATCTGGGGAAAGAAACTTCTCAAAACCCCTCTATCTCTGTTGTGTATTAAGTCAAGGAATCAAGAAACAATACAATGATTAATCTCTCGTGAGATTCTCCAGCACTCTGCCAATTTTCTCCTACTGATCTAGGCAAAATTTGTCTAGTACTTAGCCAATTCTTAGCCTTCCTTCAGTGTGCCTTGCTCACGCAATTCCTAGGGAATTAGATCCCTATTAATTAGGAAAATTAGCCTTCCTTGATTGTGAAATTAATCATGGCATCCCAATGACTTTATAATTGCACATGGGAAATTTTCTATAAATACAACTGATAGTTATGTTCCCTCTAACGTATGTCTCAACTGGATCTTCCTCGGAACTGACATGCATGCATATATCAATAGTGATTTATCAATTATATGATTGATCACTCATTGTGAATTAAGTCTAATTTAATTCACTAGACCTCTCACTAGCTCATCACTCAGTTAGAACTAGTTAAACTGATTTTAACTCAATTAATTGAGTTAACTAATTCATATCTACACCCCACTAATGCATCAACTACAACTAGACCCCCAAAATATTAGAATCCCTCTACATGCCTCATATTAGACCCTCATGATCTAGACATATGCAGGAACACAATAAAATACATAAATAAACATAAATGCAGAGATGCAGTAGGAATAACACTTCATTTCATTAATATTAAATAATGAAAAATGATCAAAGACAAAATGGAAAAAGAACTTAATCGGGCGATGGTAGCTTATCTCTGAGAAGAGATGTGGCAGCTACATGCCTCTGAACTATGTTACAATAAGGCTCAAGGGATTTTTTATTATTGAAAAATATGAGAAAACCCTGAACAACCAAAACCCAAACCTGAGGGGATATAATACTAAAAGTTTATGGGCCCTGTTGGGGTTAGTTTGGCAGCCAACTTCTCGAGGTCATAACTTGGTCATATGATCTTCATTTGATGCACATGATACCTCGTTAGAAATATCTCTCCGAGGACTACAACCGTTGATGAAATATCTATAAGATCGCCAAATATTTCATGACCAAAAAACGTCGTTTGGGGCCTCAAAACGGCTCTGGAAGTTTAGGACCTGAAAAACTAACAAAAATAGTAAATTGTGCTATAATTAAGGAAACTGAAAAATTGAAAGAGACAATGGCGAGGGCCCAAGTGGAATAGGCAGGTGGCCACCAATATCCACCTCAATCACCTCAACTCGAATTTCTTGATCTAACTCAGTCATCATGACTTAGTTAACTGACACAACTTGTTATGAGATGAAATTAAAATTTATTGTCCAATTTATTTAAGGGAAAGATAAATTAGACGCCTTACATTCCTCCCTCCTGTACATCAAAATTTCTCACTAGTGTGGGTGAATTTTTTTTTGTTGTCCTTTTTGGTTGCCAATTTCATTGTTTCTTGTTGCAAATTTCAACAGTCCCTCTCAACAAGAAAGGAATTCAATGTATCCTCATCCAGTATCTTTGGAATATTCTGCATGCAACACTTCTCTAGTGTTGTTTGCACCTACAAATCCTAAAAATGAATAGCCTCTGAACAACTGAATCATTATAATGCATCTGTCATCAGAGTCTTCTGACCGCTGCTAGCTACTGCACATGTCTACTAGACTCTCTACATTGTTGCTGACATCTACATATGTTCCCTTTGCACTGTTTCCAACTCTGATCTGCATTCCGGTATCTGACATTTGTCACTCTAATTTCTCTCTTGCTAACATCTGATTGCATCAATATAACTGATCCTTCCTGATACTATTGTACTGTGGGCTCCTCATCGCCAAGTTTGATCCATGAGACATGCCATATAATTAGACCCTGCTCAAATTTCTTATCTTGGGATTATGTCTACACATCACCCCATCTTTCACCTAGAGGTATGGTTGCGCCATGTGATCCCTATGCCCATCTAGCTTGAACGTTTCCCCTCATGGAGGTCTCTGCTTGAGTGGACGCTTCCACTCGGTCTCCTCTTTGCTTCTCTAATTGTAGATGCTCCACAACCTTATGAGACTGCTTCTGAGGTTGCATGTTGAGAGGTAATTTTTGCTCCCTCTCAACCACCAAGTCTCTAACCTCTACTTTGCTCCTCAAAGCTTTGCATGCATTTGGTACCTCAAGTGCATATAGGTTCTTGACTCGCGCACATTGTAATTGTCCCATGATTACAAAAATTTCTAAAAAAGAGTTGATTTTAAATTCGTGATATCTCCGTCATCCGAGCTCCGATTCGACTAATTTTGTTTTTCCATTTGAGTAGTTTTTTGCAAGGAATCCTAATATGATATTTTTTTTTGAAAATTTTACACCAAAATATTCAGATATTCTCTACAAATTCGTCCCCAAAAAATTCCTGCTCTGATACCATGTATAAAATCTAAACAATGAGATTCAATCTGATCTTGTAATGTACTAAAAAAAGATATTGAATCCTTCCTACAATTACTGGAAACAAAACACGATCGCACAATCACATATAAGTAAGATAAATAGATTATTAATCGCACAACACAAGATGTATCTAGGTAAAGCAACTGCTCAAAACCCCTCTATCTCTATTGTGTATTAAGTTAAGGAATCATGAAACAATACAATTCTTAATCTCTCATGAGATTCTCCAACACTTTGAATGTCAATCCATTCTTCATATGGCACATTTATTCTACACGCTCAATCTTCTGCTCAGGTTCCACCATCCTTTGGATCTGTTGTCTCAACACATACTAAATCTGCCAACTAGCTTCTAGATCTTCGGTCTATATTGCAGAAATAAACCTCACTCTAAGGGTCACAACCTGTCTTATTCCATGAAAATGTTTCACAGTCTTAAGGGCATACGTTATGAACAGAACATGCTAGGAAATTGTCCTAAATAGGGCATTATACTTATGTACTTCTAATTGTTGTAGAAAAAACCCTATCCACCCATAGAAAAAACATGAGTCTTGCCTCCATAAGAGACTTGACCTAGCTCATATGGATCCATATATTTTGGGCATTTATTTGAATGAATCTAGACATCAACTTTAGATCTCAATGTCAACCCTCAAACTAGGGTTACCTCAGTCAATATTACGCATGTGTCTAGGTCTATTCTAGCTCTAAATTATAGTGCAAGCCCTCCTCCATTTATGTTGGCCTTTATCACAGACCTTGCGGCCTACTAACCACCACAAGGAAAGATGGTATCAACCCTCTCTTATATTTCATGTAGAAAATCTAATCAACAGGATTCAATCTGATCTTGTAATGTACTAAAAAAAGATACTGAATCCTTCCTACAATTTTCGAAAACAAAACATGATCACACAATTGCATATAAGTAAGGGAAAGAATTATCAATCGCACAACACAAGTTGTATATGGGGAAAGCAACTGCTCAAAACCCCTCTATCTCTATTATGTATTAAGTCAAGGAATCATGAAACAATACAATGCTTAATCTCTCATGATATTCTCCAACACTTTGCCAATTGTCTCCCACTGATCTAGGCAAACTAGGTCTAGTACTTAGCCAATTCTCAACCTTACTTTAGCCTACCTTTCCCATGAAATTTGTATGGAATTAACTCCCTATGAATTGGGAAAACCAATCTTCCTTGATTGCGCAATCCATCATGGAATCCCAATGACTTTATAATTTCACATGAGAAATTTTCTATAAATACAACTGATAGTTATGTTCCCTTTAACCTCTATCTCAACTGGGTCTTCCTCAAAACTGACATGCATGCAGTTATTAATAAAGAATTATAAGTTATCTTATTTATCACTCATTGTGAATTAAATCTAATTTAATTCACTTGACCTCTCAATATCTCATCACTAAGTTAGAACTAGTTAAACTGATTTTAACTCATTTAATTGAGTTAACTAATTCACAAATGCACCCCACTAAGTCATCAACTACAACTGGACCCAAAAAATTTTAGAATCCCTCTATATACCTCATCTTATACCCTCAACTCAAAATTATTGAGATAACTCAGTCATCATGACTTAGTTAACTGACACAAGTTGTTATGAGATGAAATTACAATTTATTTTCCAATTTATTTAAGGGAAAAATAAATTAGATGCCCCACATTCCTCATTCCTGGTGCATCAAAATTCCTCACTAGTGTGGGTGCATTTTTTTTTTCCTTTCTGGTTTCCAATTTCACTGTTTCTTGTTGCAAATTTCAACATTTCATAATTCGATGTGTCCTTCACACAAAGACACCATTGAAATCACATGCCCATATTCTCATGAGAAACCTCTCTTAAGCTCGATTTGCCAGATGAGAACCAACAATATGCCATCCTACTTCCTAGCTCAAACCGACCATTAAGGTATGCAACATTATTTTGATTCCTCAAATGATGATCTTTCTCTCGGAGGATAATCATGGCCTCCCTTTAGCAACCCTTACTTGGCCTTCTTACTAATCGACCGACTTTAGGACTACATCTCTCTTCACCCCCTTAACCAAATGAGCTCCTTCTGACTTAATGTTCTTTCCTTCATCCTAAGGCCTCCTTAAATAGATTTTCCTAGTTAGGAACCCTCTAGAACTTATGGGTATTATCTACTTAGTCCTTAGGAAATATTAATTTTCCTTTTTAATTTTCTTTTAGATTTTAAACCCTATCTTGGGTCCAAAATCCCCTTTCTTGTCTTCTTTCCCCACAAAGCCTTTTGTGACCAAACTCACACAAACCCATCTAAATATGCTTGTGGAATACCTCCCAAGCTACAAAATTCAACAACATAGTCTACTTCTAGTAACCGTAACTTGGTCAAGTTCTTTTAATCAAGAGAGGGCTTTGTTGGGTTCCCAAGTTGCAAATTAAGTAAGAGTAGTTGTGAGGGCATGATAGCTAGGGAGGGTCAAGGCATGCAAAAGAATGAAAATGCATGCTAACACATGTCGGACAATGTCAATGCATGCTGAAGAGTGTTAGGGAGTGTCAGGGCATATCAAGAGATAACTAGATCAAAATGCATGGAAAGGAATGAATAAGAGTGTGTGCAAGGGATTGTCAACGAATTCAAGTGTGCTAAGGACGAAGTGTGTTAGGAGAAGTTCAGAATAGGATTTACAGGAGGCAAGCCTATGGTTGTTATATGGGGCTTGACATAGTAGTTTTAGACAAAGGGAGATCATTTTGTGCTAGGCACAACATTGTTTTTCCTTTAGCTATTTTTTTATATGAGATGTGGCACACTTTGGCTACATGCTCATGTTTTAAAATATTCTATATAATTTCATATTGTGCATTGTTCTGTATAAGTTTTGGGGTACTCGGCTTGTCTCAACTCATATCTTGTGTGCCTTGTGCATCTTGTGGTTCTTGCAAACTCTTAGTTAATGCTATACTATTTATATGAACTGAACATATGTGTGAAACATTTCCTATGTAGTTATGTTGCATAGTTGTTTTATGGCCATGGCTAGATCATGTGATCCTTGTCTTGGTAACTATTTAAGTGGGACAAGTTGATCCTGGACATGAGTGGCATAAGATGAGTTATAGGAAGTTCTTAGGTGAAAAAGGCACAATCTACTTGTATTAGGTGAAATTGGTCAAGCTTTTGTGGTTGAAGCAGGCCAATATTGTCACATGAACTGCAGTAGCCATGGACTTGATTGGGTTCCAAAGTCATGAAAAATGTAAAGGCTAGATGTGAGGACATGAGTGACAAGGCATGCCAAGGTGTGATAGGGAATGTTAAGATGTTCCAGATAATGCGAAGGCATGTCAAACAAGCTAATATGTGCCAAATGATAAGGCATGCCAATATGTGCAAGGGTGTGTCAATGCATGTCGGGGACTGTCAAGGCAACAAAAGGGAGAAACAAGTTAAACTACAAGGAAATGAACACATAAGAAGGTCAATAATTCATCAATTTACCTTTCCCAAGAGGGGCATGCTAGGCACACCAACAATAGGCAGAAATAGGTGCCAAATGCAAAGTCTTAGTGCATTCTAAGTGCTAAGACTTCCTTTGTTGCTTCTCATCTACTTTCCAATAATTGATCTCAAATAAATTTAATATTAAACTTTGCCAAATCATACCAAGGCATATCAACGCATTCCATATATGCTAAGACTGTCAAAGCACCAACAAGTGCCAAGCGCCAATATATGTCAGGGTGTTATGCATGTTATGAATTGGAAGGGCATGTTAAAGAGTGCTAAGGTGTGCTAGAGAGTGCTAATGCATGTTGAGGAGTGTTAAGGAGTACTAGGAAAAAAAACTAAGGCACTAGGTAAAAATTCATGGAAGTTAATGAATATGAGGAACGTGTGCTAGGGACTAGTGTTAATGAGTGCTAGTTGTCATGCCAAGGAGGGAGTGACAAGGTATGTTAAGAATTGGTAAGGCATGCTAGGGAATATCAAGGCATGTCAAGAATTCCCAAAGTGTGATTCAGAGTTCTAGGGTGTGCTAATTATATGTGCCAATTAATAGTTCCAAGATATGCCAATAGATGCTAGGTGTTAAGGATGTGCACGGTGCCAGGGTATGTCAATATGTGTCAAAAAGTGTAAAGGCAACAAAAGGAAGAATCAATAAGAGGGTTAATAAGTTGGGACTTTATCTTTTTCAAAAGGGGCATGCTAGGAACACTAATAATAGGCCCCAATACATGCCAAGAGAAATTGTGTTCCAAGTGCTAATGTATGTCAATGCATTCAACCAAGGTGTTCTAGGGAATCCTAGGAACTACATGCATGCCAAAACATGCTAGGAGATTTCCATGTTGTGCTAGCTCATGCCACCATGTGCTTGGGCGTCAGTGTCATGACAAGATGTTCTAGGTACAAAGATGTTCAAAGACATGTGAGGTGCTAAGAAATGTTAGTGTGTGCCAAAGAATTAATTTAAGGTGTGCCTCGATTGTTATCACTGGAAAATCGGAAAAGTAGAAGACCTCATGAAATGTCAAGAAAAAGGATTTACAGGGTTGAGAAACATTAGAGAATATGGAAAATTTAAAAATATCTATGGTCAAGAGGCAAAATTATCAAATGGCACACAGAAAACATAGGCAAAGTGCACTCCATGCACATTTTTCTTTAATGGCCAGACAAGTTCGCGTGCCTTTTCCTCGAAAAGTCGCGCGGTCCAGGTATGGCGGAAGGTCACTATCCGAGACCACTTTGCACACTTCAAGAAAAAGATTCTCCACTTGAGGCGGCCCAAGGACAACCGCCTAGAGCCACCTTGAAACCTCAAGTGAGCACACAATGGAATCAACCCCCACTCTTGGGTTACTATCAACAATTGTACCAAGAGAGGGAAGAATGATTTGAATTTTTCCTATAAAATGCCACCATGAGAAGAAAAAATTGAGAAAACATTGTTATACTAGCCAAATTTCCCATGATAATACCAGCATTGTGTTTTCTGCAACAACAATAGAGTTAGAGGATTCAGTTGTGGGCCACCCGACAACTAAAATCCCTTAGGAGAAGAGAGAGGCCTTACAGGACCAGCTCAAAGGTAAATCCATCCCTACATTTGGTATTAGATCTCCATAGCTCTAAGGATCCACTACAAGTGTGTAACGTTCTACCACTTCTTTACTAATAGCTGCTATTAAGAGGGGATTAGTTCTTTGTTCAAATTATTAGCTCGTTTGACTCAATTGAGCTTGTGTTTATGTTTTGTTTTATTTTCTCTTCATGTTTCTAGCATACTATGTTCCATAAACTAGTTTGTTTTACATGTTAGTATGTTTCCACTAACCAGCTAACAACTCTTTCTACTTGTGACCATTTCTTATAGGTTGCAACCATCCTACCAAGCACTAGTGTTTTAGTACACTCATGCACTAAATCCACCAATACACAGATTTTTGAGGAGTGTTATGTCTTTTTCATTAATAGAATTGTCAGAGCTTGATTATGTATTAAATAATATATTTCCTACACACACTAGTGGAACTTTATCCAAAGGGCATTTGCTAGATAATAAACTTAATAGATATTAATCATGTGTTGACTCATAGGAAAACTCTATTCGACTAATCATTACTTGAGGGAAATGATACACACTAATTACTTCTTAAAAAATTGGCTGACTCTAACCACTATGGCCTTGGACATTTTATAAAAAATACTCCACAATAATGGTTTTAAATAGTTATCTTTTGACAAAAACTATATTAACAGGCACATAACGTCATAAAAAATTCATTGGAATGATCAATGATGACGAACATTTTTTTTACCATCACCAAAAGTAAAAAAAGAGCATTGGTGAAAGTCATTAAAAGTTCATCATTAGAAGTGTCACCAAAGAGGGAATTAGTGATGGGCCTTTAACAACCCTCACCAAAAGTGTCATTGAAAATGGCTTTGGTGACGAACCTTAAAGGACCATCACTATATACACTTACAACAATGCTCACCAATGTCCTTTTTTCTTGTATTGATTTAATTTGATTTATACATTATCATAATGCTTTGATGTAGCTTCATTAGAAAAATCTATAGGACAAAGTGCCTACAATGCCTTCATTGCATAAAACATAAAGGTTACCAAGTGCTTGAATAGATACCTTATTAATATCATTACTACACAAAATCAATTAATTGTAACAAGCTTACATCATTAACTCTGTAGTTTTGTACAAGTATGGAAATATAGAAGAGGGGACTTTGAATTCAATGGTTATTTGTCCTTTACAACTGACACATACATCTAAAGTGTTGAATCAAGAACATTACTCTTAAATTCTAATCAGTGTGATCTACTTGATGCAACATGTTTTGAGTTCTATCCTTTCACATCATGAAAGTCAGATTTCCCTCTCCGCAACGTACCAAACAATAGTCATTACCCCATTTATTCTACAAATCATTATCAAATTCTATTGAAACGCAAAGAAACCAATATGAACTAGAAGTTACAATGCCACCAAAAAAAATCATTAAAACCTAAATTCCCACCCACCCTACACAAACCAATAAACTAAATTGCACAAGTTTGCAAAGAAATTCTTTAACAAATAAAATAAATAAATAAATATTATCAAAAAAGAGAGAGACAAGACTCCCTATACTCATCTACTAAAGATTCTCTACCAATGAGGAAACACAGTGGCATTTGTAGGAGTGACAAGGGCTCGAACTAGCATGATGAAGCCACTTGAGATGGGCAACCAGTAAGGTTTGTGGGTTTGGTTGTAGGCTGTGGAAAGTATTCTGGGTTTTTTTGGTTTCTCTTCCGGTTTTGTGGATTGCTTTTTGGCTTCCTTGGATATTATTTTTCCATGATTTTGGTTTTGATTAAGAATTAGTTGCAGCTTTGATTACTATGGTGGCATCAAGGTTTTAAAAGAAAAAGAAAACATCAAAAAAATGACAAAGAAGATGTTCACATTATTGAAAAGTGTAACTAGGTTAGTATTCATATTGACTATGTAATTATATTTAAAGAAAAAAACAAAGATAATAAAATGTATTTTATACTTGCTTTATGGGTTTCATGAGCAAAAATTTATTATAGATTAGATAGACTTCTTCTTGATGTATATTAGGGTTTTTTTCTTCTGGAATAAATATAATTAAGTGTCATTCATATAAAAGATCGAGTCTAGAAAATGCTCCAAGACCTTGTGGAAGAATGGCTTGTAATAGCCCTCACCAACGCTGGAAGACAAACACTTATGATATGCTACAAGTCAGCCTTTAAAATACCAGATGAGTAGGCCTAAAAGCTATTAGTGAAGCTATTAGTGTGGGCGGCTTCAAGACAGGAAACATGTTTCTATATACATACCTATACCTGCGGCTCATTCATTCTAGGTTCAATGGTGATCTCTGAAAGATATACAGTGCGGATAATAAGTGACATACATTGCGGATGATGAAAGATATACAGTGCAGATAATAAGTGATATGTAGCGCTGTCACTACATGATAAACATTGCAGATCTCTCAGTAGGGACACAAAAAATATGATGCGGTCAAGTGTAATACGATAAACCCTGAAATATAATGTTGTCAAATGTAATACGGTCAACTCTGAAACATAATGCGGTGGTCTCTGTAATGTGAAGTGCGGATAATACAGGTCATACAATGCAGACTATTCAAATGAAGAAATGCGGATATGACATATCATAGAATTATGGAAATGCGGATAGACATAAATGGGGATATGGCAGAAATGCGAATACATATAGTGCAAACATATTAAAGGTTTTGTTTAATCTATCTCAGCCAAGGTGAGGATATATTACAGTGATAATATATATATATTTTGTTTTGCGATGACAGAGATAAGCTAAGATCATGGAGTAAACTGTTAAGGGCAATCATATTAATGGAAGAATTTGCTGAGGTTGGGACAGTGCTCATAAGAATAAAAGCAATCTTAGAGGTGGAAGAAAGTAACCATAGCTCAAAGAATAAAGTCAGATCAGTACAGATTGGTGAAGAGGAGAAGAATCAAGTTTGAAGTTGTGTCAAGGTCTTGGAAGCATATCTAGGTCAAGGGTCTAATTCTTGTTCATGATATAACCATTAGGTGCAGAAGGAATTCTTTGGTTTTCTTTCCAAGGAGGTGAGGTTTTCTCTAGGAAAAAAGGATGACCAAATCACCTTAAAAATTTAAATTAGCTATGCATGCGAGAATTTCCCTGATCCTGATCAATATAATAACGGTTGAATCAGTAAACCATTGCATGGACGAAACTTATCTACAATAGATTCATTCTAACTAGACGTTACCAGAGTTAATCCAATGTCATGGTAATCACATGCCATGAATTATAGGTACCATCACATGCGAGAGTAACAGAGGCTGTTGGAGAATGACTAAGAGGCGTTACCAGAGGATCAATGTCTGTGAATCATAATTAATTATGAGTGACTAACTATGTTAGTTCGGGGGAAAGCTATGCAATCTATTTAAATTTCTTCATTTATAAGTACGTAAGTATACAATTCAGAACCATTGTGTCTTAAAAATAAGTATAGGCCATATGCAGTGTTCCAATGCTGGGATAATTTGCAAAAGGAAAACATCAGGAGAGTTCATTTAATACTGATAATAGATCTGAAAAAACAAAACACCTGTCTGAAAAATGAGAAATAAAGAAAATAAATGATATTATGGTCTCTGAGAAAGAAAAAAACAAATTATATTATGGTTAAGTTTCAACTTTCAACCCGTGACCAAGCTTAGGTCAATGGGACTCAAGTGTGTACAGCAACCATTAAGACACCAGCAAAGGAATTGTTCAAAGCATCTCCTGCCTAGAAAATAACGAAAACAAATATAAAAATATTATGTAAAAATGAAAGTGAATCCTCAATCATGAATGAAAGATCAAAATTAAAAGAGAATGTCAGCCAAACTCCAGGAAAAGAGTTTGATGTAGGATTTCGGCATATGTCAAGTTGCATTGTTAAGGGAAATCGTCCTTGTTGAGTGCAATTAAGAAAAAAAACACTCATTTATGTTTCCAACAATCTATAAGATAACTCATTCACATTAGTTTTCTCATACGTTCCTTAATAAAGAAAGTGATACAGATAAAAATGCAGTTGTCGATGTTACATGGAAAAGGTTGATATTAAGCACTTCATAATATTAAGGAAATGATGCCAATGAGCAATCAAACAAGGACTCTTCATCAAACGGAAAAATACTACCAGTTCAAGATGCAAGGCATATTATTAAATGGAAAAATAAATACAGTTAGAGACATGAAGGAAGACCAAAGCTATCCTTATATAGATTTCAACGTTTCCTACATTTAGGGATAAAATTGTAGCTAAATATTCTATGTTTTTGCCTTTTCTTGGGCATATTTTTTTATTTTTATGATAAGTTTTTTCCTGCCAAAAATTGTTGCAATGGCAGATTTGAATGGTTAAATGTAGCATTCTTGAAAGACAAACAATGACCCAAAACCTACTTCTGCTTGTTTGCATTTTTCATTTATTAGGTTGTTAATCCAGCATTAGGCATCGGCCTTACACATCTCCTTCACAATGGCCTGGACCTCGTTGCTTCTCTGGGTGCAATGAGCTGCAGAGATGGTTTAATCATTGAATTATTTACTTTCAAAATCTCTTTATATTTTACTTAGGGATGACATTGAAAAGTTTATTTTCCATTAATATTTTTTTAAATGTTGCATGCTAGCACAACATTGAGCATGGGAATTACAGATATGGCTCTGCTTGCACATATCACTCTGAGTTTTAGAATGCATCATTAGCCTCTCAGCATAATCGAAGTAACTCGCACATTTGAGTCATGCAAACTCAGAAGAAGTCAGATTAAAAAAATGCAGTGCATCTGCAATGGGCATCAATCATAACATATAGAAATAGAATCACAGAAAAAAATAATCGAAGGTGGATTGTCAAATGGAGTACTTCCAACTTCCCAATAGGAAAATCAATGCTAACAAATTATTTTAAAACCAAATTCATTGAAATCCTAAAGGACCGAGACATAATCTTCAATAAACAAAAAAATAATGAATCGCTATAATACGAAATCAACCCAAAATTAATGCCACAATTACACCCAGACCAAAGAATCAACTTGAACAGTAAAATGAAGATCAGTGAAGCGAAGCAAAATCATAAACCTAAAACAAAAAATTGGTAGAAACACAAATCCAAACACCTTCACAAGATAGGTTATACAATATATTGAATAAAATACAAGAGATAATAAATGCATTCATGCATTGCCTAATCCAAATTGTCATCAACAACCTAACATACATGTCTAGCTTGGAACTTTGATAACAAAGTTTTTTTCCTTCCTAAAGTTACAAGTTGTTTATAACTTGCCACTACTTAGTGCAGTTACAAAAAATATTGAACAATACATATACATCCAAATCACAATATTTTAGTGGTAGTGGACCTGATTTTACCTGTCACCCACAACAATATGGGAGTGGCAAGAATGCCCATGTCACATACAACCAGAAATTCCACCGACTAGTAGTTTAAATTTTGATCACATGTTCGTGTCCCCATAACATAAAGGTTAGATCCATAACCATACTACTTATATTTCAAATAGATAGAGAAGTGGCAAGATGTAGGTCTCAAGTTCCATCATTTCTAGTAACAATCTTGCAGCGGTTGTTATTCAAGAGTGATATGGTTTGGATCTTATGCTCATAGAGCAGTCAGATTATTTAGGCTAATTACTGTTAGCACTGCAATTTTTCAAAAAATTTCAAAGTCTAGTCATCATTGTCCAAGGAATCAATCTTCCTTTTCAGTTCGGTTGTAAGATGAACGTGTCATTGTCAAAGTTTAATGGTGTGCAGGTGAGTTCGAGAAGAACTAGATAGTGAGCTGAGAAGTGTACATTGGTTGGATAGTTCTTAATATGAACTAGATCAAAGTTCAGGAGAGACTAGCGCTACATAATACCGAATAAGCTCAGGAGGGTTACGTCGTGGAGAAAAAAAAATTAGTAATTAAGATCATTTCTTCGTTAAGGGAACGTATGCGGGCCTCTTGAATGAAATAGTGTTCATTATTGAAGAAATTGTACAGATTTCCCGAAGACAGAAAACTGGCATATTTTCCCTAAAAACATAAGAGTTTTGAAGGAAGTGTAAAGGGGAAAATAGATGGTCAGGATCAAAGCGCCGAATTGAAGCAGAGGATGGATGGCAGAGATCATAGCATAGAAATGAAAGTCAGATGGATGGACAAGATTAGATCACGAGATCTAAGTCAAAGATAAGCGGTCGAGACTGGATATAGAAAATAAATATGCAAGAGAGTTAATGGATCGGAGGTTGTGAAGAGTGGCCACGTGTCATCCATAGGTTCCATCACATATCGCATTCGGTAAAGGATATAAGTTTGAAATATGGTTAAACTTGTGAAGTTGCAATGCGATAAGATGTGCTTTAGCGATAAGATGTGAAGAGCGGTAAAGTAAGATTTATGCGATGTGGTAAATATCGCACATCACATGCAATAAGGTATAGCGGCGATTGTAAAATTGTTATAAGTTAAATTTGCGAAGCTGCGACGAGGTAAGTTTTTCGGTGCATGATGAAGCGCAAAAGGAAAGGCTTTGCGGTTTTGCGATTTTCCTGATTCCCTCATTGTGATGTAAATGGGCCCCACCATCTTACATGCCACGTCACCTCTCTTACCATCGCAGATCACACTTCGCGAATCTTAACATTTAACTCCCATTCCTTATAAAAAAAACTCTCGATTCACAATTTGCGATATTGTTTGGCCCCACCATCCATGCCATATCACCCTCCACTTATCGCACATCGCCCTTCGCAAGTTTTAACACTTACCTCCCATTACTCATAACAAAACCCCCGATTTACGATTTGGGAGCGGCCCCACATCCTTACCTCATCATCACCCCCATTGCAAATTGCATTCCCTCCCACTTGTGTCTTATGTTTAAATGTTCTGACCCCGATCTGTGATTGTGATATATGTATAAAGGGTTTTTCTCTTCCTTCTCATCATTTATTTAATAATCCCTCCCGCTAATAAAATGAAACCCCTTTATCTCTTTCAATCCGCCTACACAACCTATTTAACCTCCATATTTCTCGCTCCTCTTTTATTTCTCCTGTTGGCCAACAATTCAACATGTCTCCTTCTCATATATTTCACGTGCTCGGTCCTTTTGTTTGAAACCTATCTATATGGGTTTTTCCACTCCAACACTATTTCCACATTTATTTCGAAATCCTGTCGCAACAAACAAGAAACCAATGGAAAGGAACAGCGGCAGAGTTTCTCTGAAATAGATTTCCACCATTACTCTTAGCACCAACACGTTTCAACAAGGCATCATGTAACATTCAAGGAACAATCACAGGTTTACAGAAAATCCAGCTGCAAATATTTTAAAAATTTGACACCTATCAGCAAATAACAGTATCTTCTTAAAATCTCAAAGACAGTTTGTCAATGTGATTAATTCCATCAGAGTTTTGTTAGGATTGTAAATACCTAAAAATAGCAGACAGTCTACTTTTTCTCCTTATCTATTTTCTGTTAAGTTATTATGAAAGGAATCCAAAGGTCCCAGCCTTGCTGGCAGATCTATTGTAAAACTATAAATAGACAGAAGACGAAGGAAGAAAGGGTTCATTAGTTGTTCAACTTATTGTATACCGTGTTGAATATTTCTGAGTTGATAATATATCCAAATGCACTCTTGAGGACTCACAAACTGTGTGGTGTGTGTATTTTTTTCCCTTCTGTTTTTACATACTTTATCTGTCTTTCCATATTTATCATAAAAGTTCTATCTTATGCTTTTATAATTCTTGTGAACCTCCAAGACATATGGATCTGTTTTTGTAAGTCTTGTTCCAAGCTTTATTGATTCAATATGAATTGAATATTGTTCATAAGCATTCCTTGAGGTGGAACTAAACCCTGTTTCATGTTTTATGTCTTTTGAGCTAGCATGCATGTTAATCTGTTTTTGTCAGCCTTGATTCACCAAACATTATGGATTCATGAGGTCATGTTAGTCATAAGCATTCCTTGTAATGGAATTCTTTAAATGTAAAGTGAGACTCTTGTAAGTATTTTAAAATATTTCTTTCACTATACATTTTAGATCTGGAATTTGTGTCACCCTTTCCTCTTAGCAGTGGGCTTCTGTTTTACATTTCCACTATTTATCTTCCATTCTTCTAACCATCAAGATACAAACTCAATTTTTCTACCACATCATACACTAGTGCCCTCATATGTGTGAGAGATCCTTATTTTCTCAAAATCCTTTTTAGTGTATGTGAGTTTCAACCACTTTCCAAAAAACTCAATTAAATTATAAGAAACTCCCTTGAGCTTAAGATGTGTCTGGTCAGGCACTTCTCACAATCCAAGTGTTGATTCCAGTGCCAACATCTTTTGGTGCATCTTTCGGGAGACGAAGGCCTTGAAACGAAGTATTCTCCCGATGTCTCTTGTTTTGAATTGATCAATGTCAATTCTTAATGGTGAATAAGAATTGATGACTTGAGGAAGACTGCAAATTAGTTCACCTGGCGACTCCACAGAGAGGAAAAGGGGTTTCAAAACCTCCAAATACAAGGATAAATCAGAGATCACCTACTGTGACCCCAATTGCAGACCTAGATAAGATCATTAAATATGAAAAAGGAAAACAAAGATCAGTTGAGGCCATATCTCAGTCAGTGAAGAAGGTACACAAAAAATACATTCCAAAGAAAAAGGTGTTGGACATTGGATAAACCAACGCTCCCCGTGTGTTTCGCGACATGGACTAATCGCCTCTCATGGATCCTTATCTCTGGTAATACGATTGTTGAGATTGCAACAAGATGAGGAGCTTAGTGGAAAGAAGTCGCCTTCACTAAGTGGGCCCACAAGGTATTTTTGGCGCAAAGTCTATTTTTAGAGATATGGATCATGTTCTATGAGTTGCAGGATGCTATTTGTGGATGGTTGGTCAAGTCGGAAAAAATAGATGGACTTCTATTTTTAGAAATACTGGGTGGAATCTATTTTTATATTTCCAGTCTAAAAATAGATATGTCGAATATTATTAGCTCTTAATAATATTTGGACTCTAAACATTATCTTATCCTCTTGGAGCACTTGGTTGATCTGTGAGATATGGCACATCAAAACTATGGAAAAAATTATCATTCTGAGTTTATTGAATATCTTGGATTGACTTGTCATGGAACTCATGTGACAGACTTTGGTGGAGTTGATTGAGGAAGTTAGTGGAGTTGTATTCAGTTTAACTCAGTTAAACATAGTTGAGCTAGTTGTATCTAGTCTAACTGATTGATACACTAGTGAGAGTGGTGTGAATTAATTATTAATTAATCCACTAATTATTAACTCATAAATCAACTAATACTTCATTGGATGTGATTCCATGGACGATTCGGAATGGAGACGATGAAAAAGGTAGGTGAAAGAGCAGTGTGACTATCAGTTGTGACTATACTGGTGCATGAGATTTGCACACACATTGATGGAGATGCCAATGAGGATTGCGCAGTACATACTAGTGGGATTCGAACCTGGATCTTGGTATTATCCGTATTGGATTGCGCAGTAGAGGCAGGGTAACAGGTGGAGTAGATTGGAGCATGTGTTTTGTCTGATCTGAGCTTGTGTAGTGTGTAACAATTGGAGATTGTACTGAGAGCTTGTGAGGAGTTTGTACAATGATTGTTACATGATCTTTATCATTATAATATACAGATAGTTGGGGGTTTTCAGCTTTAAGCTTTCCCATAAATACTGTGTTTGTATGTGTGATTGTTTATGGTTTTAATGTGCGCATGCGATTGTTTATATTTCCGCAATTAATGATCAATAGTAGAAGAGGTTATGTATTATGCATGAAGCTCAAATAGTGTGTGATCAGGATAATCTCGGTGAATAATTTAACAGTTATTCAAATTTCTACAACGATCGTTGACTAACACCTGCGGGTTTTGGTCTAACGGTAATCGTGATTCCCAACAAGCGGTATCAGAGCGTAGGTCACGAGTTTGATCCACACCCGGCTCGCGTTGGGGGGGAGATTGTTGGACATTGGATAAACCAATGCTCCCCGTGTGTTTCGCGACATGGATTATCCGCCTCTCGTGGATCCTTATCTCTGGCGATACGATTGTTGATTAACACCTGCGGGTTTTGGTCTAACGGAAATTGTGATTCCCAACAGAAGGTACCCTCATCTACTTTAGAATCAAAAGGAGTTTAAGTTTCAAAATATCTTGCTGAAAAATCTAAAATCGAAATTTATTCCCCAGAAGATAAAGTAGATGTTGTTAATCTAAGCTCATCTGAAAGTTTTTCTCATTCCTCAATTGGTAAATCTGAAGTAAGCACTATTTCAGTCACAGAGGAAAAAACTGTGTTATTAAGTGTCAATATGGAAACAAAAGAGTTTGTGCTAACTTAAGGGGAGTTGGAGCAAGTATTGGAAATTACACCTTTCTTGATAGGGATGCTTTTACTGAAGAATATTTTTAAGACCATTTTAAATTTCCTTCAAACTCATCCTGAATACCAGTCTTTCATCACTCCTCAACAAGAATATTTTCCTTTATCTAGAAATCTAGTTGTTGGGTCATCCTCTTCTCATCCACTAGAAGAGAGTGTTACTGAAGGCTTCACATTAAAATTATCTGACTTCCTAGCTCAGCAAAATAAAGTTGAATTAACCTCATCCCCTCAAGAGACAAATTTTGAATCTGATTCTTCTATAGAAGGCGAAGTCAACAGATCCTTTGTTCATCTCTTTGAGAATCCACTATTTTCAGTCCCCAAGCCTGAATAATCAGCTCAAGATTCCAATTTTCTACTGTCCTAAATCAGATTCAGAATCCACAAATTGTAATTCCTATTTCCCAAACAACTACATCAACCTGTCATCCATCAACTATGCATCAACAAAATATGGCTTAGCCTGCCCTTACAAGGATGCAGCATATAGTGGCTACAATATATGCTCCACTTGCTCTTCCTCAACCTTTGCATCCACTCCCTCAAGGAGATTGCTTGAAATATCTTCCAAAATACACAGGGGAGGGAGAAGGAGTTTCTATTGAGGAAAATTTAGTGGATTTCTATAGTTGTGCTGACAACCAGAATGTTGAACATGAAGATGTCTGGTCAAGACTCTTTGCTCAGAGCTTGGATGGTGAAGCTCGTAAATGGTTTAGAAGTCTGCCTCCAAACTCAATAATAGGAATTGATGAATTGGAAGAAATATTTGTAACGCAATGGGGTGATAGGAAAGACTATGTGTACTACCTTACTAAATTTGGAACCCTAAAGAAGAAACCAGATGAGTGATTGGTTGATTTTACCAAGAGGTTTAATAAGATTTATCATAAAAATCTTGAAGAAATTTAGCCTCCTGAGACTACATCTATGATAACTTGCGAAAATTCTCTAGATTCTAAGTTTTCTTTATGGTTAAGGGATGAGAAAGCACAAGCATTGATGGATATGCAAGAGGCTCCAAATGGAGTGCAGTATAATCTCATGGCTTCTAATAAGTTGAAAATTGAGAAAGAAAAGGCAAAAGACAAAAGGAATATGAAAGAAGAAAAATCTTATTCTTCTAAGTCTCTTACAGTAGAAGAAAAGATTGATCAAATTTCCAATTTTATCAATGAACTTGCCTCTAATATGAAAAAATTAGAGCTTGAAAACAAACTAGCTGCTAGAGCCAATCAAAAGGAGGAAAATAGAAATCAGGCTCCCTTCAGGAGGCCTTTTCAACCTCAACAAATCTTATAGCACCCAAGAAGGAATGTTAATGATCAAAATTTTTAGCCTCCTTTGAATAAATTTGCTGAAGAAAAGAGGCAAGAACATGAGGAAGAAAATGAAGAAATAAACCTTGTAGGAGAAACCTCACAATCAACTTGTTTGAATTTGCAAGAATATGAAGATCAGTCAAGGATTTATTCATTTTCAGATGATGAGAAAATCCAACTTTATGCACAAAATGATAAAAAATAGCAAGAAGCTAAAAACATAAATTAATCTTTGAAGTCTAAAGGTCATGTTCAGCGATCTCAACAAAAATCAGATTCAGAGAAACAAGCTGCCAAACAGAAGGCCAAATTCAAAGAGCTTACTCCACTCCAAAATTCTTCCCCAAATGTAAAAATCATTGCAGAAAATAAGGAATTAGTTCCAATTTATTTAAGTTTCAAATCTGAATTGAAAAAAATCAAAATTTTGGTCCCACTTCTGGAATTGTTGAAAAATACAGCATATAAAGAGTCTTTTAAAAGTCTTCTTAAGCCATCTCTCGCCCCCGAATCAGTCAATCTTGAGGATGAACATCCCACTATTTATCTAGGATGTCATTTCCAAGATAAAAATGATGACAACTCACCACCTTTCTATCTGTCACTCAATATACATGACAAATTGCTTCATAATTTTCTGTTAGATTCTAGGGCTTCTCATAATCTCATGCCAAAGAAAGTGATGGATGAATTGGGATTGGAGATTAGCAAGGAATACCATGACCTCTACACCTTTGATTCCAAAAAAGTCAAGTTACTTAGAGTAATTAAGGACTTGGTTGTTTCTCTTACTCAACTACCTATGAAAATCTTAGTGATGGACATTGTAGTTGCAGATATTCCTTCTAGATTTGGGATGCTACTTTCCAGATATTGGTCTAAATATTTGGGAGGTACCCATTAGATGGACATGTCATATGTCACCATCCCAGTGTTTGGAGGGGAATTCATAAGGTTGTATAGGGAAACCCAAATTTCCTGCATCATTCGTGATCAGCATAATCCTTCAAACCATCCCATATATGCTGAAGAAAATGAATTTGGGCCATCAATACTACACCTTGTTGCCGATGATAACAATTTCCAGCCTGAAATAATTGAAAAACAACACTTTCAAGGTACAAATGAGTAGCTTTTAGAGGGACGAAAAATTTGGAAATTTTACTTTGATGGAACTTCATTAAGAGAAGGATCAGGAGCCGGTGCAGTCCTTTTTTCTCCCACTCAGCAAAGGTTAACTATATCATATAAATTGAAATTTTCTACCACTAACAACATTGCTAAATATGAGGTGCTTGTGCTGGGAATGAAGGCAACGAAATATTTGGAAGCAAAGAAGCTAATTTCCTTTGGTGATTCAGAGTTGGTGATAAAGCAGGTGAGAAACAACTACCAAGTAAAAAATTCCAAGTTGAAAAATTTTAGGAATGAAGTTTGGGACTTGATTGAGCATTATTTTTCAGCATTTAATATAAATTTTGTCACTAGAGAGGAAAATCAAATGGCTGATTCATTAGCTATTGTTGCTAGCATTTTCAAATTTCCTCTAGATGTCAAGGTAGCCTATGATGTTCAAATAAAAAACAGACCTTCAATTCCTAACAACATCAAATACTAGCAAGTATTTGAGGATGACAAGGAAATTCATAAATTTTTAGAGTGTGTTGAAAATTTTACAAACACACAAATTGATGATGAGCAAGACATTGTTGAAAATCAAAATATCAGGCCTTTTAAGAAAACCATGGCTGGGAAGAACATTATAGATCTGAAAACTAACTATATTCCTAAAGGCTTAGTTCCTTTAGAAATAATGTTTGATAATAATGATGTTTTTCTCAATCCTGAAAGTAAAGTTGATGGAGAGAGTACGATAGAATGTAACATTGGCAGAGAAGATCAACCAAAATTATTCAAAGTGTTAAAATTCCTTTCTCTTGAAACCAGAACAAAATATATCAAGCTCCTAAAAGAATTTGTTGATATTTTTGCATGGTCTTATAGTGAGTTGAAAACTTATGATAGAAGAATAATGGAGCACACGATTCCTTTGAAAATAGATGCAAAGCATGTAACACAAAAAATCAGACATATCAATCCCATGTTGCTCCCAATCATTGAGAAAGAAATCAGAAAATTATGGGAAGAAAAACTAATTCTGCCTTTGAGATTTTCTAACTAGGTAGCTAATATAGTCTCGGTTCAGAAAAAGAATGGAGAGATAAGAATTTGTGTCGAGTTTCGCAACTTGAATCGATGTTCATTGAAAGATAACTATCCACTACCCAAGATGGATTATATTTTGCAGAGGTCTGTAGGATCCAAAATATTGTCAATGATTTATGGATTTTCAGGCGATAATCATATTTCAGTTGACAGTAAAGATAGAGAAAAGACAACATTTACCACACCCTAGGGTACATTCATGTACAAAAAAATGCCATTTGGACAGATGAATGTAGGAGAAAATTTTCAGCGGGTAATAGATATTTCCTTTGCGGGAGAAAAAGATAGATTTTTAGTCATCTATTTGGATGGCATCACAATCTATTCAAAATCTGATGAAGACCACTTGAAACAATTTTTTAACAAATGTAGAAACTTTGGTTTGTCCTTGAACCCAAAAAATTCATCCTTTGTTGTCCAAGAAGGGAAATTATTGGGACATATTGTAATAGAAAGTGGCATCTGTATTGATCTGGGAAGAGTAGAAGCTATTCAAAAGATTGGTTTGCCAAGGAATAAAAAATAATTGCAGTCATTTTTAGGGAAAATCAATTTTCTGAGGCGTTTTTTTCCTAACATTGTAGAGCTAATCAAACAAATAAATGTCTTGCTGAAAAAAGATGCAGAATTTAAATGATGAGTGATCCGGAAGGACCTTCGCACCTGAAAGGAGCTTGGCGCCATGATGATTTGAAGTTGGTGATAAGTAATTAAGTGGGTGAAATTATGCTTATGCATTTATTTATGCATTTTATTAAAACCCATGCATTATTGATATAAATTAATAATTGTGGGAGAAATTTGTCTCACATTATTCATTAATTTAATTAAGGAAATTGGTTTTATGTGAGAATCCACCTCACACCAATTCTCTATTTTTGCTCAATTATAGGTTGAGAGAATCAAGGGGAATGGTTGGAAAGTCTTTAGGTGGTTTTGAGACTTTTCCATTATTGAACCTGAGATTTTTGGAGGTCCTACTTTCATGGACTTTGTTTTTCCTTCCTTGTAGTTAGGCCCTACAATTTTGGGTATTATAATTAATACTCTTTGTTGGAGATTGGGTAGGAAAACTATATATATTCCTTATGTAAGCCTTGAGAGGGGGGAGAAGACAAGAGATAATACTTAGCCATTGAGAGCCATAATTCTTGGCTAATGCTCGACCAAAGAGCTTGAATGTAAGGGGCTTACTTTGACGCAGGAATTTAAAGGATCTGCATTCCAATTGAAGCAGATCTGGAGATGTAGCCCTAGTGAGATGGAGGAGTGAACTCTGTTACCAATTTGGTTGTATTTCTCTTATGTGTTTTGTGCTTCTTGATTATGTACAATTCATTTTATTATGTTTATGTGGACTAATGTGCTCATTTAAGCCTGTATAATCCATAGTCAATTAAAAGATATTAATATCGTACACGAGATGGTTGGATAGTAATCGACCCGTGATCGGATCAAGTGGTATCAGAGCAGGTGTCTTCTTTATAGGATGGGCAAAGGATAAAAGCATGCTGAAAGACTGCAAGGGTTGCAAAAGATAAATGAAAGCCTTCAAGCCGAAAAATGCAGAATTGCGAAGATTATTACTCGATAAGCAGGAGCTTCAGGAGATGCTACAGGCCAAAGAGGAGACATTGTCTACATTGCAGAAGGCTGAGACAACGGAGGCTGGATCTCAAACAGAGGTATATGATGTCACTTCATGTTATGTTCTCTCTCAATATGAAACTAATGTTGGCATGAAAATCCTCACGAAGATGGGGTATAACAGAGGTGGACTTGGCATAAATGGCCAAGGAATCACCCAGACATTGGAGGTTGTACCAAGATAACCATTTGCAGGCTTGGATTATGGACAAGAAGAGGGAGGAGAATGCTCAGAGGTAGCTGAAGCAAAAGCCATATCTTCATCACCTAATTCCAAGAAAGGAATCAAGCCACCTAGTCCTCATCAATTCAAGGACAGGCCAAGAAGGTATGGAAATCATTCAAATTCTACTTTTGCATATAATAGAAGTGATTGCTTTCATGGATATGTTAACTGTGATGCAGTTAAGCATCATACAAAGAAAGTGTGGTTAAGAAGATAGATGTCTCCATACGAACTGAGACTAATAAGAATGAAAAAATATCAAATCCTCTTATCATGAAGACACAATTGAATGGGAAACAACATAATTTCTGCAGTTTCTGCAAAATGAGTGGCCATTGGGAGAAGAAGTGTTGGAAGTTGCGCCCTGAAATTCACCACAAGTCAAGCAAACATATGGTGAAAGAGCTTGTGAAGAAGGCTCCACCCACCATTCGAAAAGCACACTTACAAGAAGGAATTGCCTGGTTCTGGTTTGGTAAGTAGTTAATGATGTTTCTGCAAGTTATATTTCTGCTCTTTTGCAAACTTTTGAGTTTTGTGGGGGCACGCATCCATATTTTGATAGAAAATGCTCAAAATTTTGCTGACTCATAATCAACAAGTAACAACACCATCACGAAGAGCTTGACAAGAGGAATCTGATGACACTTGAATTGCGTCAAACGGCCTCTGGATGAAAAAGTTATTGCGACCTGAAGTTTTGTCAAAACAAGGCAAAAAAAAATGGGTTATTGGTCGACCCTTGGCTGAATTGGTTGGTAGCTTGGGACACACTGACATGAATAACCTGCTACCTAGTGCACTTCGTAAGCCTTTGAAGAAAGGTACCATCAAGTGCTTTAAGGCAAAAGCACTTCTGTGTCCATGGAATTCTCAACAATGGTAACCATAAACTGCAATTACTGACTTTTGATGCTCTTAATGGCAGCATAGATGGAATTTTTAGATTATTGTAGTCTCTCTAGGAGAGAGCTTCAGAACCTATGCAAGAAACATTGCAAATAAAACAAATCGTTACATGTCAGATTATCTTAGATTCACTTTTTAAGGTTAATCACCACACTGGGTTTGGTTCAGTGAACTCTAGAACCTTATCCAAGGAGGAAGGAAGTCAATCTGCCCCATGTCAAATAAAAGATGAGAATGAAATGGGTGATACTCTTACCCAAGTAGATGCGAACTCAGCAGATGCCAAGAAGGATTACCATTCACCTTCTAAAATTGGACCAGAACTATATTTTCCTCCACACAACAACAACATTCCATCTGCACATGCACTAGCAGTTGCATACATTCTTGGAGATGGCATATCTTGTTCTAGATCAAGCCTCAACTACCGGGATGGCTTTTGTGCCCACGCATCAAAATGCGTCGATTTTTTTCACAATTTTATACTTAGCTGGATCCTTGACATCCGTCACCCTTGTGTCTGTAGTTGCAAGAGTTGCAATTGCTAGTGGAGGAGAACCAAGTTTCATTTTGTATGGATTTATTTGTGCGTAGGTGCAACAGCTACACAGGCTCTAAAATCTCTCCTCAAAGGCATTCTGCTTTCTTCTGAAGAATCTACCACTGTACATGGCTCCAATAGAAGTTTTGGTTTTTTTACCTACTTCTCTTATAATACAAACAAATGTGATGTCAATATTTATGATGATTCCAAATTCTCCCCAATAGAATGATGGGATCAAGATTCACGCAAAAGGTAATTGATGTAGATGTGCATGAAAAAACTATTTTTTTTCCCAGTTTGGTCAGGCCAATGTGAAGGAAACAAATAATTCCGAGAAGATAATCAATCTGAGGCACCTGATATATATGGTTCTTCCTATGCTGAAGCAAATTCGGGCTGAGCAGTTGTCGGAACAGGAAGTGGAGACCAAAATTCAAGGAGTAGTATCAATAATGGAACTTCAGAGGGCCAAACTCAATCTAGATGAGCGTCTGTATTGTAACAATTGTACAACATCTATTGTTGATTACTGTAGAAGCTAGCCAAATTTTTGTTATGATCTCTGTCTCATTTTTTGTCGAGAACTTTGAGAAGTCCGTCAGCCTGGTGGTGATGAAGCAAATTCTGCTCAACATCAATCTCAGGAGAGAGCTAATGCCCTTGTTCGAGACAATCATGGTGCTTTAGCAAGGAGATCTTTTGAAATATCCTTACCAGCACAGAGATGCATGCACCAAACAGGGAGTCATATGTGGTGCAGAGGAGCTGATTTGGAGGGAAATCTTGCTAACCTTGGGGAATTTATGGATTGGTTTTCCATTGATAGTTGTGGATTGCCGGATTTGGAGCTAGAAAATGGGCATTCGATTGATAAAATCATGGGATTGTTCCACCAGACAGGTCGCACAATCTTCACCGCATCATTGATGATCCTGAAATTTAAATTTAATGCAGGATGGGAGACGACTGCGTTACTAATCATGTTAAATGTGAATTTCATCAAATGATGAATGAGGATGAGTGGTGGGATGTTGTTCTCCTCGTATTTTCAATAAGCAGGATCTCCCTATGCAATTCACGCTACTGAGATAGCTGATAAATTGGCCTGCATTCTTTGTGTCAGCACCATTGGTATGTCCATAGTACCTTTTCTACTTCTCGTGAAGGAATATATGAAGGTTTTTCCTTCTAACAACATCATAAACAATGCATAATGTTGAAGTAGCACCCTGTCGAGGCAGATGAGATACGCACCACTGTCGAAAGGGAGCATGCGCGCAACATGAAAGGAACATGGTGATAAAATTCCTCATCCTCCCATGACTGCAAGAGAAGGTTGACAACACTCTATTTGCAAGCTCTAAGCGCTAATTTCCACCTCATTCATTGAAAGATGTGTTGGGACATCCTGCATAGAAAGCATGACTGTAGAGGCTATGAAGTACTACCTGATTGGACCGATGAGAGACCATTCTTTCCGAGAGAAGGTGGCTACCCAAATTAACAAAAAGGAGAACCAAATGATGTTATGAGGCCTTTGAGAATATGTTGGATATGTTGCCCATTACAAAGAAGCTGATGCGTGAAATTTCTCAACCATGTCAAGTAGTGTGTTGTTGGCCACTTCCAAAGTTGTTATCTTTCAAGCGGCCGTGACATGGCTCTTCTCAGATTTTATAATGCTCGAGCTTCAGCCAGAAATGATGGGTGATGAATATTTCAAATGGTATCCCTTTTTCCTGTGCCATTTAACCAATTTCTGAAGGTTTAAAATGAATGGGTTTTATTTCATTTTACTTTTTTTCCCCATAGTCCTATGATGCACTCTTATAATGGGGGATTTAACTTGTTTTCACACGCCAAGTGAATATGAGGTATGGCACATTTTGAACAAGGGTGGAATTTTTATATTTTTATTTTTTCACCATGTGTGCTCTTTTTATGTACACATTATGTAAAAGGGGTTTTGAACAATTGGTATTTCTTTGTGCACATATTTGGCACATTAATTATTTTGTAATTTCCATGTAAAAGGTCATAGTTTCCATGATATTTTGGCATAAAAAATTGGGTATGTAAATTGTCAAATGCCATGTAATAGGCCATATTTTCCAGCATGAAAATCATGATGTAAATTTGATTATGAAGCATTGTAAAAGGCTTGTTGTGAGCCACTCTTATGTAAGGGAGAGTGAGAGGTGTATTTTTACCCACTAAGCCTTATTGGCTTCTTTGTAATTGGGTTGAATGAGGTGATTTCCTTAGCCATTTTGGTATGTAAAATTAACCAATGAATTCTTGGCAAGTGTTGTAAATAGGTATGATTAGCTACAGGTTGCAGCTTTCGGCAGATGTGGGCTTTTGCATTCTGATTCTGAAGGACCGCAGTGAAAGAATCTTGCAGGAATGTGCCTTTTCAAGAATTTTTGTTGCAACAGTTGTAGGTGTTGGCATTGTGTTCCAATTTCGAAGAGTGTTAGGTGAAGGAGTCATAATGGAATGTGCCTTTCAGAGACATTTTCATTCAATTGAGTTGATTGAAGCTGATACTTTTGGAGACCAAAAGTTTCTTTGTGGGGAGGTGTGATTCGGAAGGACCTTCACACCTAAAAAGATCTTGGCGCCATGATGATTTGAAGTTGGTGACAAGTAATTAAGTGGGTGAAATTATGCTTATGCATTTATTTATTCATTTTATTAAAACCCATGCATTATTGATATAAATCAATTATTGCGAGAGAAATTTGTCTCACATTATTCATTAATTTAATTAAGGAAATTGGTCTTATGTGAGAATCCACCTCACACCAATTCTCTATTTTTTCTCAATTATAGGTTGATAGAATCAAGGGGAATGGTTGGAAAGTCTTTAGGTGGTTTTGAGACTTTTCCATTATTGAACCTGAGATTGTTGGAGGTCCTACTTTCATGGACTTTGTTTTTCCTTCCTTGTAGTTAGGCCCTACAATTGTGGTTCTTGTAATTAATACTCTTTGTTCGAGAGTGGGTGAGGAAAACTATATATATTCTTTATGTAAGCCTTGAGATGGGGGAGAATACAAGAGAGAATACTTAGCCATTGAGAGCCATATTTCTTGGCTAATGCTTGGCCAGAGAGATTGAATGTAAGGAGCTTACTTTGACGTAGGAATATAAAGGATTTGCATTCCAATTGAAGCATATCCAAAGATTTAGCCTCAGTGAGATGGAGGGGTGAAATCCGTTACCAATTTGGTTGTCTTTCTCTTATGTGTTTTGTGCTTCTTGATTCTGTACAATTCATTTTATTATGTTTATGTGGACTAACGTGCTCATTTAAGCCTGTATAATCCATAGTAAATTAAAAGATCTTAATATCGTACACGAGATGGTTGGGTGGCACTCGACCCATGATCGGATCAGCGAGATGAAGCAAAGAATTCATTTTCAGCAATCAAGTCTGCCTTGACTGAAGCTCCAGTTTTGATTAATCCTGATTTTGAAAAAGATTTTCTGATTTTTTCATATGCTTTAGAAGAAACAATTGCAGTTATCTTGTTACAGAAGAACAAAGAAGGTTTAGAGGAACCTATTTCATTTTTTAGTCGTGCTTTAAGGGATGTTGAATTAAATTAGTACAGCCTGATTGAAAAACAAGCATATGCACTAGTTAAGGCTTTAAAGTCTTTTCGAGTTTATGTGTTGCATTAAAAAATCGTTTCCTTTGTACCCAAAATCATTGTTAAATATTTTTTGCTGCAACTAGATACAAATGGTAGAAGGGGACGATGGATGACAAAAATTCTGGAATTTGATATTGAGATCAGAACAACTAAATTGATAAAAGGTAAAGGCTTGGCTCACTTGATGGTCGAATCTAGCTGCAAGGCTTTAAATCTGAACGTATAAGCAGCCGAAGGAGAAGATGGAGAAGGTATTTCTAATTATCCTAAAATATTTTATTCAGATTGGTACAAGTATATAGTATATTTTTGTTAAATTTCAATTGTCCCCCTGAAATGGAGAACTCAAAGAGGAGATCTTTCAAATTGAGAGCTGTTAAGTATTGCATTTTGGAAGACCATATTTATTGGAAGGGCCCTGTTGGAGTCTTATTAAGATGTGTAGATGAAGCTGAATCCCAAGAGATTACAATAGAGACACATGCAGGAGTGTGTGGAGGGCATTTGTATTGGAAAGCCACTGCAAAATAAATCTTAAGAGCTGGCTATTATTGGCTAACTCTTTTCTATGATGTTTTGCCAAAGTGAGGAGTTGTGTCGAATGTTAGAAGTTTGTTGGTAAACAAAAATTGCTACCATTACCTCTTATTCCTATTTCGGGAGATGTTCCTTTCCAGCATTGGAGGTTAGACTTCATCGATGAAATTCATCCGACTTCATCGGGACAGCATAGATAGATTCTCATAGCTACATACTGTTTTACTAAATGGATTGAAGTTGTACCAACCAGGAATGCTACTGATACAGTAATTATCAAATTTCTATTGGAAAACATTATGTCAATATTTGGTTGTCCACAGAAGTTATTAACTGATAATGCAATGGCCTTTAAGTCTACTAAGATGTAGAGCTTTTGTCAGCAATATGGAATTGAATTGACTCATTCCATGCATTATTACCCTCAAGGTAATGGATTAGCTGAGTCATCCAATAAAATTTTGGTGAGGATCATTAAGAAAATGCTACCTAAAAATAGGAGAAATTGGGACACTCAGCTGGTACATGCTCTTTGGGAAAATAGGGTAAGTGGTAAAATCAATTGGAATGTCTCCATTTAAGCTTGTATATGGCACTGATGGCATAATTCCTTTGCAATTAGCTCTTCCTATGATGAAGTTCCTGCAAGATGAAGTTGATGATGAAAATACAATCCAAAGGATAATGTTGCAGTTGATAGAGGCACACCAAATCAGAGAATCATTGATGAATAAAAAAAAGAAGTATCAGACTAAAGTCAAATCTGTTTCTAACAAAAGAGAAAATCAGAAATTGTTTCAGGAGAATGATTTGGTGTTGCGCTGGGATGCGAGGAGAGAAGACCATGGAAAGCATGGTAAGTTTGAAAATTTGTGGTTTGGACCATTTAGAATTGCTGAAGTTTTGGAAAAAAATACTTTTCTGCTCAAACATCTGGATAATGATTAGCTGACTCGAGGCCCAGTCAATGGTAATTTTCTTAAAAAAATATTTGTTTAGTAAGTTATTTGACTCATTCCATTGTAAATATCTGGTGTGATGTGTCAATAAAACTCCATGCCCAATGGTACTTGTGTCTGTATATATGGTCAGTCTTGAGTATAGTCAGTCAATGGTCAGTCCTAGTCATAATTTCGAAGAAGACTTATGAGTTTAAAGAGTTTTTAAGGCACTGATTCTACAGTACTTGAAGCCTCATAGGGAGGACTTCATCCCCAATAGGAGCCATTGTTAGCACTGCAATTTTTCAAATATTTTCAAAGTATTGTCATCATTCTCCAAGGAATCGATACACCTTTTCAGTTCGGTTGTAAGATGAAAGTGTCATTTTCAAAGTGTAGTGGTGTGCTAGCGAGTTCAAGAAGAACTAGATAGTGAGCTGAGAAGTTTGCAGTGGTCGGATAGTTCTAATATGAACTAGATCCAAGCTCATGAGAGACTAGCGCTACAGAATACCGAACAAGCTCAAGAGCGTTACGTCGTGGAGAAAAAAAATTTAGTAATTAAGATCATTTATTCGTTAAGGGAATGTATGCGGGCCTATTGAATGAAATGGTGTTCATTATTGAATAAATCGTACAGATTTCCCGAAGAGAGAGAGATGGCGTATTTTCCTCAAAAACTTAAGAGGTTTGGAGGAAGTGTAAAGGGGAAAATAGATGGTTAGGATCAAAGCACATAATTGAAGTAGAGAGATGGATGGTGGAGATCATAGCACAGAAATGTAGGTCATATGGATGGACAACATTTGATCGCGAGATCTAACTCAGAGATAAGCGGTCAAGAATGGATATAGAAAATAAATATGCAAGAGAGTTAATGGATCAGAGGTTGTGAACAATGGCCACGTGTCGGCCATAGGTTCCGTCACATATCGCATTCGGTAAAGGATATAAGTTTGCAATATGGTTAAACTTGAAAAGTTGCGATGCAATAATATGTGGTTCAACGATGTGATGCGAAGAGCGGTAAATTAAGATCTATGCGATGTGGTAAACATCGCACATCACATGCGATAAGGTATAGCGATGATTATGAAATTTAAATAAGTTAAATTTGCGAAGCTGCGACGAGTTAAGTTTTGCAATGCGCGATGAAGCGCTAAAGGAAAGAGTTTGAGGTTTTGCGGTTTTCTTGATTCCCATATTGCGATGTAAATGGGCCCCACCGTCTATCATGCCACGTCACCTCCCTTACCATCGCACATCGCACTTCGCGAATCTGAACCTTTAACTCTGGCTCCTCATAACAAAACTCTCGATTCACGATTTGTGGTATTGTCTGGGCCCCACCTTCCCTGCCATATCACCCTCCACTTATCACACATCTCCCTTCACATGTTTTAACACTTACCTCCCATTTCTCATAACAAAACTCCCGATTTGCGATTTTCGATCGGCCCCACCTCCTTGCCTCGTCATCACCCCCATCGCAAATAAAATTCCCTCCTGCTTGTGTCTTATGTTTAAAAGATCCGACCCCGATATGCAATTGCGATATATGTATAAAGGGTTTTTCTCCTCCTGCTCATCATTTATTTAAAAATCTCTCCCGATAATAAAATGAAACCCCACTATCTCTTTCAACCCATATCCATAACCTGTTTAACCTCCATATTTATCGATCCTCTTTTATTTCTCCTGCTGGCCCACAATTCAACATGTCTTCTTCGCATATCTTTCACGTGCCCGATCCTTTTTTTTGAAACCTATCTATATGGGTTTTTCCACTCCAACACTATTTCCACGTTTATTTTGAAATACTATCACAACAAACAAGAAACCGAAGGAAAGGAACAGCGGTATAGCTTCTCTGAAATAGATTTCTACCATTACTCTCAGCACCAACACATTTCCACAAGGCATCTTTTGGGTGCAGGAATTGTAATTAAGCTAACTCCTCAACACTTAATTGTCAACCTGGGGGTTCATAAACTTAGAGACGAAGCATAGCCAATTCCAGAAGTGGTATGAACTTTTCCTATTTTATATTCCTACTTCTTAATCGAAATTTTGCAGAATCAAATAAAAAGTCTCGAAGGAAACTAACGCCAAAGCAGTTCTAGTGCTGGAATGTAAAAGAATGCATCTGTGGAAGAATTAAATAAAGGAACATTCACACTGCTTTTGATCAATATTAACTTCTGAATAAAAGTCTATGTTTATCTCCATTAGAGGTGCTTGGCAGTTTCAACAAGTGGGCCCTTAAGACAACCTACCTTCTAATGATTTTCCTTCTCACACGGGTCGTTCCTGCAATACTGCAATCCTCTTGCACTAGTGCAGGCATATAACTCTGTGTGAAAATTATACTTTCTAATTTTACTAAAGACTTATGTCTTTTTATAGGGGCTCAAACCCAAAAGGCTTAGAGCGCTCTATTCCTGTAACGAGACACTAGTTCTTATACCATAACCACGCTTCCTACACCAAGTTATCGATTTCGAGAAATTAAAGAAGTGTGTTAACTATAAAATAAATTGTGAATGGAAGAAGACTTTGGAAATCACTTGCACACGAAAGGAAATGCTTTTAATTAATTGGACCTTGCAAAATGTGGATAAACAACTGAAATAAGAACAGGCTTTGAAAACTTAAAGCAAATCAACTTCTTTCAAAGGTACTTTGCATGAAATCAGATCCTACTTTAGAAAATAAAGTTCACTATGATAACTTAAATAACTTTCAATCCTTTTCCTAGAAACTGTAAAGTGCATAAATAAATCAAGACTATGCAACAACGTTTTCGTGCATTTTATGAAGTCATCTTTAATCGTTTTAGGAATTTAACTTTCAATATCGGAGAAACTTCCTTTCGATGTCAACATTGTTTGTAGAAATAAATTAAATTGCGTAAAGGAAAAGAACGAAATGCTTGTTGTAAAATGAACTATGTAAAAACGCACTACAAAAACCAACGTGCACTAGTGCAGGATCAGACTTCTTGCTCGATCCAGGCGAAAGAAATATTGAAAAGGAAATTGCAGAAATAAATGAACTAAAATTAACTTTCACACAAACGGATCCGTTCACACCTTAACAAAAGCTGAAATTCATGTGCAAGAAAAGGAACTTAACTCAAGCCATACTTCTGGAATTAAATAATTTGACACACCTTTCAAGAAATGAAAACGAAAGGGGTAAACGAGCTGGGTTGGCTGGGCCCTAGCCAACCAGCTCGTTTCCCTATTAAGAAATGAGACTCTTCAACAACTAAATCAACGCATTAAATAGAAATTTAAACACAGGGTGAATGAAACATGGCGCAACCCCGTTCTATTAATTCAATTAAGCAAATAAAATAATAGATCCAAGTCCAGCCCAGAACATGGGCAACAACAAAATTATAAGATTTATCACCAGAATTTCTATCAACTACTATCACTAACCTAGTTCTACCTACGGATTACATTATATACAGTCCTCGGCTCATGGCCATAACAAATCTATATAGTCGTTTCCCAAATCAGGCCTCTCGGTCGAACTTCCTACCAAACGACTTTATAAATTAAGCCTTTTGGCTATATCAAGATGCGAACAAAAAGTTGGCCATGGACCATATCTTCAACATAATATTTGAAAATCCTCCACTTCAGTTCGATCTCTAGATATTTGCAACTAATCTGAGCAATGTGGCAAGGTGCCCTTGTGGCGTGAATGAACGGTTGCGGAGATCTCGGGACAGGTGTTTGCCGACGGAGGTGCAGGAAGATTCCTGCACTAGATCAAGCTACATTACAATTAATGCCTTGAACTTATCAGATACTTATAGGAAGTAAAAGTAAGTTAGAAGGCATTACTGAAGGCACGAAATCTATTAAAAATAATTAATTAAACACCTAATAAATCCTAAACATGAATAATGAAGCATTTGTGGAAATAAGTAGCTTTTCTTGGACTATTGCAAGATAGAAGTGGTTTAAGGAGATGAAATAGAGGTATAAGGTTAGAGTTTTATGATGGGAAAAGGGTGAAAAATAGGAAATTTTGGGACACCAACATCCTCTCATCCCTAAACTATTGTGTGTCCTCACACAACCTTTACCTGTCTGCAAAAAATATTCAAAATAGGGGCCATCCTCAATCCTGCACTTGAATGTTAATTCTTGTTGTTACCACCTTTGGCTTGTTCACCTTTGGCTTCTTTTCTCGGGCATCCTTTAGTTTCTTAGTCACCTTCTTGAGGTGCTTGTAGAATTTGGAAGCCTGGTACTTCCATACCTTTACTTCACATTTCTGCTTCTTAACCTCTGCAACCAACTCCACTGTAACATGTTGCTGCCAGTTTTTCTCTTTCATCACCTGGTTGAGCGCCTCCAAATCATGGATTTGCTGTTCCAAGTCTGATATCTGAGTGCTGAGGTAGAGGGTAGATGTTTGTGCATCCGAATCACCAGGTTGAGGCACCCTTTCTGCAATGGATTCAAGGCATGTAACATCATCGCCAAGATCAAAATGATCTTGGCTGTTGAGTGTCTGGATTAAGTCAACAAAAGCTTATGTGCTAGGAATTTTCGTACATTGAGGGTTTCAGAATCCTCCACGTCTATTGTAGCAGGGGCTTCAGTACCTTGCACTTTTAAATTATCGGGGGCTTCAGTACCCTGTTTCTCCAACTCTCAGGGGTTTTGACACCCTGCTCATCCAATTCATCAAGACCTTTACCATGTTCATCCAAATCATCAGCAGGGGCTTCAGGCTCCTGCTCATAAAAATTATCAAGGGGGTCTTCATGTTGTGCCACATCATCTTCTGGAACCTCTGGCAGGTCCTTACATGTACTCGGGGTTTCTTTCTTTTGCCTCGGTTTTTGAACGAAGTCTGACAAAAGGATGTCGTATTCTTTTTCTTCATGCTCTTTGGAGTTAAGGACTGAGAGATTATGATATTTGGGGGAAGCTTGAGGTGACTCATCTATAAGAATCGGGGAGCTCGACCTTAACTCGGCCATCCTTGAATGTTTTTGTAAACTGCAGGGCCACATCCATATCATATCCATCGAACTTCTACAAGAATGGGAGGAATCCTAATTCTTTCAATAGTGCAAGACTGTTCATGTACTTCGTGGTTTGTTCAATTTCCTTCAAGGATGCTAGCTCACTTATCACAAGTGCCATCCTACTCAAATTCTCCTCAATTTCCTATCACAGTCTTAGAATGATTTCACATGGTAAAGAGACAAATATCTGTTGAGAATTTAAGGCGGAGACTTGGCCGTCCACCTCCCGATTAATTTCATCCGTCCAATCACCATTAATCATTACAAATGCCCCTTCGAAATGGACAGTTACACGTACCACTCTCCCATAGCTGGGCGATAATAATTGGAGGAAGAAAAGGCTTTTGTGGCGGCGGTGTACGATCAGATGATTGGGTTATGAGGTAATTGTTATGATGAATGAGTAATGGAAAGTCTTTTCTGAAGGGGTAATCATAGGGTTACGGAAATTCTATATTATTCCACATTATCTCCATGATTAAGTTAATATGTACATTTGCATTCATTAAAAAAATTAGATTTCCGAACCCAAACATCTTGCACTTTAATAATTTCTTCCTAACTAATAAATGATAACGCAAAGTAATAATTGAAATGAAAATAATATATGCTATGATCTATCATGGTAATCCTTTAGTTGCAAGAAAAATAATTTTCAATATTCATTTCACAGTAAGCGCTCATGTACTGTGTTAAGCAGTTTCCTTGCACTGTGTATTTACAGTGATGCGCATGCTTGCACCGATCCTTCTTGCACTCCAACGTGCCTTCACGGATTTGCTTGCATCGATTATGCACATACCTGTACTAAGGACTTTGAAGAAAGGAGGAACACAAAAATTCTGATAGAACTTAGTTCTTTGGCTAGACTGAATTTTTATTTTGCCTAAATGTACAAGAGGTTTTTATTTTCCAGTTATTTGGTGTTTCATGAGCATGCCTTTCTGATCTGACTGCATCAGATCCTGCGATGTATCCATGAGGGAGAAAAGAAGTGGGAAAGGGATATTTTTTCAGAATGGGAAGGAACATTATGATAGGGATGCTAAGAATAGTATCACCGAGAGGGATTTCATGAAATCGAATGGGATAGATCTTAGAATAAAAAGGGAAGGTAATCATTATGGGAATGAGAAAATAAAATAAGGGAAAATTACGAAGCGATAAATAGAAGAAGGGAAGAATTTTACCTGTAAAATCTACCTGCACTGGTGCCCGAAAAGTAAATGTAGTGGGAATTAAGCATTACTTGAGTAAAACTCTCCATGCTAGTCATCCCAAACTTGAGTAAGGGTTTGGTTCATCGAACCTGCTTCTTCTTGGTGACAACCAGCATATCTAAATATAAAGAAAAATTCCCTTTTTATAGAAATTTTTATCTCACTGCCAACAAGCTATTTTTTAGGTTGATCCTTTTGCAATCATGTCAATCAACTAATTTTCATAATTACAGGAAAAATATTTTTTTGTTTTTCATTTTTTTTCATTTTTTTAGGAAAAGAAAAGATCATGTCTTCAACAGGTTGGTGTTACCACCTACCATTTCCTTCCCAAATCATTATTGGATTTTTTGTGTAAAACCTTTCTTGGCAAGGGGCTGAAAATATCCCTTTCATCTATGCCCATTTACTAAGAATACTGAATTTCATCCATCAATAGTTTTGATCTCTACCGCTCCATTCTCGAATACTCTGACCACCTCGTAAGGCCCCATCCAGCGTGTATGGAATTTCCCTTTGAAATATTTGAATCTAGAATCATAAAGGAGCACCCAATCACCTGTTTGGAACTGCTTCTTCTGAATGGACTTGTCATGCCACCTCTTGCGTTGTTGTTGGATTAATATGTTCTGCAAAACAACATCCCTTTAGAATTCATCTAAATCGTTCAATTGTAGGAGATGCTGCTGTTGTGCTTCAGAGAGATCAAATCACAATTGGACTGCAGTCCTGAAGGTCTTAATCTGGAATTATATCCGCAACAGGACTTGTTTTCCGTATACCAACTCATATGGTGTGTGTCCTGTGTTGTTCCTCCAAGTGGTTCGGTGTGCCCACAAGGCTTCTGCCAATCTGTCAGCCCAATCCTTTCAATGCATATTGATTGTCTTTGTGAGGATGGACTCGATCACCTTATTTGTCGACTCCACTTGACCATTTTCTTGCGGGTGATATGGTGTATATTTCCTGTGCCAGATCTTGTACTACTCCATCACACCCTGTACCAGATTAGAAATAAACTGTGGACCATTGTCAGAAACAATTTCTCTAGGCACACCAAATATAGTAAAAATTTCAGTAAAAAGAAAATCAACAACAACCTTTTCTGTGGCAAAAGAAACAACTTTAGCTTCTACCCATTTTGTAACAAAATATTCTTTTTATTTAATGATGTTGGATTTATTAGTCCTACGAAATCAATGGCCCATTTTTCAAAAGGCTCAATCATAACCTATGGACATAAAGGAATTTCATTGGTTTGATTAGGTTGGCCTACTCGCTGACATCTATCACACCGCTTGACATATTGTTTGGCATCCTTGAACAAGGATGGCCAAAAATAGCCAGCGCGTAATATTTTATATGCAGCCCACTTATCAGCGAAGTGACCTCCACAAGGTTCTTCATGGGAATATTTTAGAATATCAAACACTTATTCCTCTCTTACACATCTAAGGATAATGAGATCTTTTCTAGTGTAAAAGAGGTCTCCTTGAACCCAGGAATATGGAGCGCTTTTCTGAATAATATTCCACTTTTCTCGGGCGTATAGGTGAGGTGGTGTTTTCCAGTGACTAAATAGTTAGGTATGTCAGCAAACCATGGGGAATCTGTTGACACAAAAAAATAGGTTTGTCGGGAAAATCATCATCAATAGGAATTACTTCACCAGTATTATTTAATCTCAAAATATAGTCTTCTACTACATTGGATTTCCCTGGTCTATCAACAATAGTAATATTGAATTCCTGTAATAATAACAACCACCTAATCACTCTACCACTAGTTAATGGTTTATTCATCAAATATCTTATTGCAGAATGATCAGTATGGACAAATAATTCATATCCTGTAATGTAGCGCCTGAATTTATTAATTGCAAAAATTACAGCTAAAAACTCTTTCTCAGTAACTGTGAAATTCAATTATGCAGGTGAATCTTTTGCTGATAAAATAGATGGCATAGGATTGTTTTTCTTCCTCTTGTCCTAAATTTGTGCCAATAGCAGTATCTGAGGCATTAGAAGAAATATGAAATGGCAGGGACCAGTTTGGTCCTCCCAAAACTGGTGCCTATACTAATTTTTCCTTCAATGTCTCAAAGGATTGTTGGCAAGTTGTGGGCCAGAAAAACACATTATCCTTGGCTAACAGTCAGAAAAGGAGGGTAGATATCCTGGAAAATTTCTCAATGAATCTCCTATAGTTGCCCGCATGTCCTAGAAAACCTCTCACTTCCCTTTGAGTTTTGGGTGTAGGAAGACTCAAAATAATCTCTATCTTAGCGAGGTCAACCTGGATACCATTGTCAGAAACAAGATGGCCAAGCACCACCCCTACCTTGTACATTAATTTTCATTTCTTATCACTCAAGGCAATATGGGCTTCTTGGAAAATAATAAGCACATTTTCTAGATTTTTGAGGGCCTCCTAAAATGAATCACCAAACACAGAAAAGTCATCCATATAAATTTCTACACACTCAAGGCCAGAAAAAATATACAAGACTGCTCTTTGAAAGGTATCCGGGGCATTACATAGCCCAACGGGAAGCACTCGATAAGCAAATTTACCCCATATACATGTAAAAGTGGTTTTGTCCTAATCCTCGGGTGCAATTTGTATCTAGTTATAACCACTAAATCCATCTAGAAAAGAGAAGTAATTCTTACCTGCAAGGGTATCAAGCACATGATCGATGAAAGGAAGGGGGAAGTAATCTTTGAGGGTGGCTTTGTTTAATCTTTGTAGTCAATGCAAATGTGCCATCTACCATATTTATTCAGGACTAATACCAATGGAGAGACCCACTGGCTATTGGAAATGGGATATATAAAATTAGCATCCAAGAGTTTCTGTAATTCTTCCTTTACAACATCTCTTAGAGTTGGATTCATGCGCATTTGGGGTTGTTGGACAGGTCGGGCTCCATTCTGAATATGGAAACTATGTGTATAGGTTTTAGGAGGGATGCCTTTCATATCTTCATAACCCCATGCAAAGGCATCAAGATGGTTCCGTATTAAGTTCACTAGTTTCTCTTACTATGATGAGTCCAGATTTGAACTAACATGCAAGGATTTGCCTGGAATAATCTCAACAAGAGTGGTATCAGGCTCAAGAGCACTCAAAGGTGTGGTCAGAGACAATAGTGAGGAAGGATGAGAGTCGCGACTCCCTTGAAAATCTAAACTAAATATTGGGCTCAATGGCTCAAAATTAGGTATAGTGTCTAGATTGTTCAGGAAGTCTTGAATCTCACATTCCTACGAGGACTCAGCGTAATGATGTATCAGGGAAATAGAATGAGTCTCCTTGTCACTGTTGTAATCTAACGACAAAGTGTATTAGAGGTCCTGAATGGATCTAGCGGGTGGATACAAGGTGACCTTTTTCCTAGAATCTCCATGGTAAATATACATGTCACCAGAACGACATAAAATATAGGCATCAACTATAGCAAGCCATGCTCGTCCCAAGATCAAGGGATTCCCTCCCACTGGATTATTTTTCTGAAGCACAATGAAGTCAGTGGGATATTCCCAAAAATCTAATGAAAAAATCACATCTTCCAACACCCCTTCTAGATTGATTTTAGATCTGTCTGCCAATTCAAGCACAGTGGGAGTAGGATGAAGATGAGACAATCCAAGTTGATCCATGGTTTGCTTGGTTATGACATTAATGGTTTCCCCCATGTCTATAATTACATTAGAGAGAAGGACATCACCTATATGAATAGATACAACAGGGTTTCTAGGATTAGTATATTTCTCCATGGACACACATCTCGTCAACAACTCTACTGCTCTACCAACAAAATGAATAGTTTGAGTCTCCAATATTCTCCTTCCTAGCTTCTTGAGGTAGATTTCCCTAATGATCTTGGCATATATGGGGATCGATTTGATATCTTAGAGCAAAGGTACCTTTATGAAAAGTTTCCTAAGCTCATAAGCCAAGCTAGACTCTGGAATAGGGTCATTCTTCTCCACAATTAGCATCTCTATAAAGGGAGGCCAGTTGGAAGAGGATGGCAAAGAATCAGAAGGTACAAAAATAGGCTAAATGGTGACACCTCTTGCAGAATGGTTAGGAGTTTCCTCCTCCCCTTTCTCCTCGATAATCCCCATGGGCTGCTTCTGCTTTTCTGAGGTTACCTTCTTCCCCGATCTGAATTGGAGATCATTGACTCCAACTGGCATAGAATGGTATCCAAATGATGAAAGCAGGTTCATGGAATGGATCATTTGTACCACTTTGCTATTAGGATTGGGTAGAGGTTGAGCAGGCAGCTAAGGAGGTCCAAACAATGGAGGTAAAGGAAATGGTGGTGTAGGCTGACTCAGTTGAGGTAATGACGGTTGAGGCATTGGGTAAGATGCATATGTAGGTGGGTATGACTGCATAGGTGATGGATAGGAATGGTGTGAATGGTTTGGCCCTCTCCATCCTTGTTTCCAATAGTGAGAGGGTTGTCCATATTGATATTGGTTCCCATTCTTCCAATGCTGAGAGTGACTAGTGTTAGAATAGGAATATGAATGTGCATTATAACCAAAAAAATGTGGTGCAAGCTCAGGAACCATACCTGCACTTACCTGAGGCCAGTTTCTTCACGCTCCCATAGCTTACAATATTTCGACTTCAAGTTTCCCTCCTTCAATTACAGCTTTCAGCCTAGCTATGGAGGGAAAATTCTCCGTGGCATGGTTCTCTGCAAAAATCACACATTTATTAATTTCTTTTATATTAAGAGGACACTCTCTCAAAGGATGTTGTTTTGTACATTTAGGACAGAAAATTGACAATGACTCTTGTTCTTCTACAAGTTTTTGCTGAAATTTTAAAGAGTCTATCTGCTTTCTAACATCATTCATTATCTCAATTTTCATGTTATCCATTTTATTTTTCAGTCCAATAATCATAGAATCAGTAGATTCGATTTTCTTATTTCTATTATGAATTCCTTTAACGGATCTATATTTATTCCTCGAGAATTTCTTACACAAGTCACAGATTTTATCAAAAAAAATTGAGCAATATCCCCTTGTCCTAACAAATTCAAATTATTCCTAACATTATCAGTAAGGCCACGTAAGAACAAGTTTCTAATGGTACTTAAATCAAATTTGTGCTTTGACCTTTGTAAGATATACAGGAATCTTTATAAGTAGTCCTCTAGAGTTTCATCATCATTTTTCACAATAGTAAAGATTTCATGTTGAATGTCTTTGGTTTTACAATATTCCTAATATTTTGATAAGAACACTCCCTCCATCTTCTCCCAGGAAGCTATAGTGTTCCCTCCTAATCCCATGAACTAGTGTAATGTTGTGTCCTTGAGAGTGGTTGGAAACAACTTCAAATTCTGGGCTTCAGTTGAATAATCATAACTCCTACACAAAATATCAAACTCAAATAGAAAAGAGTCTGGGTCTTCATGCACTTTACTATAAAAATGAGGAAGATTTGATGGTGGAATATTCTTCATTTGTACAGCGGTGTCAGGATCCACAATCGAAAATCAAAAGTGAATTTTCCTCATTTACCTGGCTTTCGCTAGTCCCTTCTGCATGGTCTTCATGATATTCCATTTTTTTTTCCCTCACATGAACCACTCTCAACAGGCTAAGAAGGCTGACTATGTGTTTCAATAGTCTCCTTCTTCCCCTTTTTGGGCTGAGTCATGCCTCGACTGTTGCTGCCAGAGTCAAAGTAGATTGTTCCTATGTGATGAGTCTGGGTTTTTTTTGGACTTCCTACCTTCAAGAGAAGGCCCAATCTGATAATTAATTTCAGATTTACCATTATTTCCTCGGCCCTTAGTGGGCTTCGGAACCTTACCTCTTTTAGGCATTCAGTTCAAAAAAATGACAAAACAAAAACTTCAACAAAATGTTGTAAAATCAAAAGAATAACTCAACACCTATAAATTCCTTCAATCAATAAAAACACACTGAACAATAGAAGCACATAGCAGAAAAAATAATAGCAGACTTACCCCTATTTCATAAAAAATAGAAAATTCTTACCAATTCAAATCGCCTCCTCGGCAACGATGCCAAAATGTTGGGTGTAGGAATTTCACTTAAGAAAACTCCTAAACACTTAATTTTCAACCCGCGGGTTCGTAAACTTAGAGACGAAGCACAGGAAATGCCAGAAGTTCTATGAAATTTTCCTATTTTATATCCTACTTCTTAATCGAAATCTTGTAGAATCAAATAAAAAGTCTCAAAGGCAATTAACACCAAAGAAGTTATAGTGCTGGAATGTAAAAAAATGCATCTGCAAAAGAATTAAATAAAGGAACATTCACACTACTTTTGATCAACCTTAAATACTGAATGAAAGACTATGTTTATCTCCAATAGAGGTACTTGGCAGTTTCAACAAGTGGGCCCTTGAGACAGTCTGCCTTCTAATGATTTTCCTTCTCACACGGGTTGTTCCTGCAATACTGCAATCTGATTGCACTAGTGTAGGCACAGAACTCCGTGTGAAAGTATACTTTGTACTTTTACTGAAGACTTATGTCTTCATGTAGGGGCTCAAAGCCAAAAGGATTAGAATGCTCTGTTCTTGTAACAAGACACTAGTTCTTGTACCATAACGGAGCTTCCTACACCAAGTTATCAATTTAGAGAAAATAAAGAAGCATGTTAACTATAAAATAAATTGCAAATGTAAGAAAACTTTGGAAATCACTTGCACATGAAAGGAAACGATTTTAATTAAGTGAACCTTGCAAAATGTGAATTAAAAACTGAAATAAGAACAGGCTTTGAAAACTTAAAGCAAATCAACTTCTGTCAAAGGTACTTTGCATGAAATCAGATCCTACTTTAGAAAGTAAATTTCACTATGATAACTTAAATAAATTTCAATCCTTTTCCTAGAAACTGTAAAGTGCAGAAATAAATCAAGACTATGCAACAACATTTTCATGCATTTTATGAAGTGATCTTTAATCGTTTTAGGAATTTAACTTTTAATATCGGAGACACTTCCTTTTGATGTCAATACTATTTGCAGAAATAAATTAAATTGCGTAAAGGAAAAGAACGAAATGCTTGCTGTAAAATGAACTATGTAAAATCGTAGTCCAAAAACCAATATGCATTGGTGCAGGATCAGACTTCCTGCTCGATCCAGGTGAAAGAAATCTTGAAAAGGAAATTGCATAAATAAATGAACTGAAATTAACTTTCACACAAACAGTTCCGTTCACACCTTAACAGAAGTTGAAATTCATGTGCAACAAAAGGAACTTAACTCAAGCCACACTTCTACAATTAAATAATTTAACACACCTTTCAAGCAATGAAAATGAAAGGGGTAAACGAGCTGGGTTGGCTAGGCCCTAGCCAACCAGCTCGTTTCCATGTTAATAAATGAGACTCTTCAACAAATAAATCACTGCATTAAATAGAAATTTAAAAGCAGGATGAATAAAGCATTGTGCAACCTCGTTCTATTAATTCAATTCAACAAATAACATAATAGATCCGAGTCCATCCCAGAACATGGGCGACAAAAAAATTACAAGCTTTATCACCAAAATTTCTATCAAATGCTATCGCTAACCTAGTCCTACCTATGGATTACTTATATATAGTCCTCGGCTTGTGGCCATAACAAATCTACACATTAATTTCCCAAATCAGGCCTCTTAGCCGAACTGCCTACCAAACGAATTTAAAAAATTAAACCTTTCGGCTATATCAAGATGTGAACAAAAAAATGGCCATGGACCATATCTTCAACATAATATTTGACAATCCTCCACTTTAGTTTGATCTCCGGATATTTGCAACTAATTTGAGCGATGTGGCAAGGTTCCCTCATGGCATGAATGAACGGTTGTGGAGATCTCAGGACGGGTGTTTGCCAGCAGAGGTGTAGGAAGATTCCTGCACTAGATCAAGCTACATTACGATTAATACCTTAACCTTATAAAATAGTTATAGGAAGTAAACATAAGTTAAAAGACATTACTAAAGGAACAAAATCTATTAAAAATAATTAATTAAACACCTAATAAATCCTAAACATGAATAATGAAGCATTTGTCGAAATAGGTAGCTTTTCTTGACTAGTGCAAGATAGAATTGGTTTAAGGAGATGAAATAGAGATAGAAGGTTGGGGTTTTATGATGGGAAAAGGGTGAAAATAGGAAATTTTGGGACACCAACACCATCATGCAACATTCAAGGAACAATCACAGGTTTACAAAAAATATGGCTGCAAAGATTTTAAAAATTCGACATCTATCAACAAATAACAGTATCTTCTTAAAAGCTCAAAGACAGTTTTTCAATGTGATTAATTCCATCAGAGTTTTGTTAGGATTTTAAATGGATAAAAATAGCAGATAGTCTAATTTTTCTCCTTATCTATTTTATGTTAATTTATTATGAAAGGAATCCGAAGGTCTAAGCCAACTTGCTGCCAGATCTATTGTAAAGCTATAAATAGACAGAATATAGAGGAAGAAAGGTTTCGTTGGTTATTCATATTATTGTATATTGTGTTGAATATTTCTAAGTTAATAATATATCCAGATGCGCTCTTCAGGACTCACAAACTATGTGGTGTGTGTATTGTTTTCCCTTATTTTTTTACATACTTTATTTGTCTTTCCATATTTATCATAAAAGTTCTATCTTATGCTATTATAAGTCTTGTGAACCTCCAAGACATATGGATCTGTTTTTGTAAGTCTTGTTCCAAGATTTCCTGATTCAGTATGAATTGAATATTTTTCATAAGCATTCCTTGAGGTGGAATTAAACCCTGTTTCATGTTTTTATAAGTCTTTTGATCTAGCATGCATGTTAATATGTTTTTGTCAGCCTTGATTCACCAAGCATTCTGAATTCATGAGGTCATGTTAGTCAGAAGCATTCCTTATAATGGGATTCTTTAAATGTGAAGTGAGACTCTTGTAAGTATTTTAAAAGCATTCTTTCACTATACATTTTAGATTTGGAATTTGTGTCACCCTTCCCTCTTAGCAGTGGGCTTCTGTTTTACATCACCGTTTATCTTCCATTCTTCTAACCATCATGATACATACTCAATTTTTCTTCCACATCATACACTAGTGCCCTCATATGTGTGAGAGATTCTTATCTGCTCAAAATAATTTTCAGTGTATGTGAGTTTCAACCACTTTCCAAAAAACTCAATTAAAATATACGAAAATCCCTTGAACTTAAGATGCGTTTGTTCAGGCGCTTTTCACAATCCAAGTGTTGATTCCAATGATAACAATTACCATTAGAATTTGTAAGATCCAAAACGATAAAAAAATTTAATAGATTTAGGACATTTTAGTGTTTTGATTTAAAATAAACGTGCAACAAGAATAAAAACACAAAGACATCCGAAATTGTACCCTCTCATTTGTATTAATAGCCGAAAAAAAGATACATGTTCATACAAATAATATTGGAGCTCCTGCAAATGGAATGAACGGCTACTCATTAAACGACTAATATAATAGATTGAAGCTCAATCGTGGACCCCAGATGGATTTGCTAGACAAATTCACCACATGGTTTTCGTCCTAGGATCAAGCTAGAACTAGCCACGCGAAGTTTTCAACAAATAGATGATAAGGTAGACAACTCAAGATAATCCCACTGTCTGGCCCCTATCCCCTTTTATAGGCTTGATGGACTCTCTAGAAACCTTATTTTATTGTTTTCCTTTGAAAAATTAATGAAAATACCATGGGCTAATACCATGGGTGATTACCACGGTAAATACCATGGCAGCATATTCCATCCACTTTGACCATATCAAGAAAAGGGAAAATTACAAATCCTCTTGCACAAATATACCTTTCCCTCAAGCAACCCAATTCTATACCTAGCAAAAGAATGTATATACTAATACCAGGATCCCATACAAACTATTGTGTTATCCCATGCTTCCATGCTAAATGATCTTGAATGTATCCTTCGATCCCTGGATTCCAAACAATCCTTTAGCCAATCATGCCCTAAATAGATTCACCTAGACCCCAATGCGATCTAAGTCCTGGTACCTATGGGTTATGATACCATCTCAACCCTCCATCACTAGGGCCTAAGGGGCCCAAGCTGCAATATTCCCTTGGCTATGGATATTCTTCAATTAATCAACCCATCAATAGAGTTCCAACTCATAATCTCTCGCTAATCCATCCCATGGGAAGGATCTAATGCATGACTTCTTGTACATGGAATAACTCTATTATGTTGATGTTGCATGTTGCTTAACTCATGCTGCTCCACTTGGTCACCCAACATGATCCATTTGGAGAAATATGCCTTTCTATCCCTAATGTATAAAGGTGGATTGGTAGTGCTACAATATTTATCTATATACTCATGTAGAGGGCTGATCTAGAACTACCAACTGTATTCCTCCTGTTGCCTTGTGATGGACTTGAGACATTCCTTTACACTAGACAACTTGGTCGCTGACTTGACACATGCCCCTATGAGCTACTCAATTTTGTTGTTCTCATGTATTAAAATGTCCCATACTATCCAGACTCTCTACTTCAATATCATAAGATATGTCTTGAAATGCATGATATTTTCCTGAAAGTCCTCTACTGAAAATTTTGTTGCCCTATTGAATGCCTATATATATGTTTGCACCTGATGCTCAACTATTATAACTACAACTTGAACCTCTGACTTATTCTCCATAAATAGTTGATCCTGCATACTATATTTTTCATGTTTCCCCTCATGACCATGCTCATCATGTTGGTTTATTAGTAATGGCTCCTCACTTTATTCTTCTTGAATGTATTTTTCCTAGCCTTCTCCATGTGTGGGGACAAACTATTGGTCACCCTCTCTAGTTGTCAAATATGGATGTATTGGTGGGCTGTTATCTAAACCTAATTACACATAGTCTTTATGGATGTCCTCCTATATATATATATATATATATATATATGGGCTCAACAGTAAAAGAATCTACCACATCGTTAGGAGGAATTACCTCCTTCCTTTCCCCATGTACTTTGTCAAGCAGACTGATTATCATCGGCTTGTCCTACAAGTCTCTCTAAAAAATATTGTGTTGTTTCTCACCATTTGTACTTGAATACTCAGATCCTTCATGGGTTCTCTCTTGAAAACTGATGAAACCAAATATAGATGAATCCCCATGATTTGAAGGAGTCTCTAGTTGTTCTGCCCTTGTTGCCTCCTTATTACCTGGACATCAGTGGTTGAGTGCCCAAGGTCCTTTGCAGATAAAACATAGTTCTCTCCTTCTTAGTTCGTTCTTGTTGTAGACTTTACTACCTTTATTCTTGTTTCCTCCATAAATCATTTTAATATCCTTCTTAGTCAACACCCTTCCCCCAAATGGTCAAAATTTTGGATCTTAGTAACTTGTAGATGTCGTCATCTCCTTCTAGGAACATGGACACAATATTTTTCATACTTGTTTTGACACGGTCTGGATGAGCTGATGTAATGTTGGTGTAGAAGTTCTGAAATACCTAAAAGATTAAGTGGTCACAATCCATATTCAACATGAATGTGAAAAAGCTACACCCTTCCATGAGTTCTAATATTTTGTGCTACTTCTGAAAGGTAAGACGCATGATGTTGTTCAACCCTTGAAGTGCTTCTACTATTAACTGCAATATTTCCCTCATGATATCATTAAAGTAAGGTAATAGTTGTGATGTTAATGCTATGATCCCAGTGAGACAAGAAGCAACTATGAGCCTAATCTCTTCACAAGGATATTCCCAGAGTTTGGTTGTATCAACACAAGCATGGATGGCTTGAGAGCCCAACTGAGTTTCTTCCATTTTGGTTGCCCCACCTTAGAGGGACATGTTTCTAATTCCTCCAATTTATGAAGGACCTCTATTACTAGGCTTTGTTCATTGCAATTCAGATCGAAGTGCGAAGATCTTAACTCCTCTTCCTTGTCCTTCCTTCATTTCCGATGGGTGCTTTGATTGCAGAATGACATGGACTCTTTTCAATAATGCTCTGCTGCTTTGACCATAATTTTGGTCAAATGAGGTATTGTTGTGTAAAGGACTATATATTCTCGCTAGTTCATCAAGAAATTTCCAGGTGTTTTCCAAGGTCTCTTCAAGACGATCCATCCTTTCCCATACCAATGAAAGAAAATACACTAATTATTCATGTATTAAAGGTAATATTGGCTAGAAGATACTGTAGCCATATTGTTGAAGCATCACTAGAAATAATTTTTCGCTTTCTTGTGGTTTTTGTTTTGTTAGCAGTAACTACATTCTCAAGAAATACCTTCCTTATTTTTTCCTTTTTCTTTTTCTAATTATATGTACAACCGAAACTCCTATTTATAATCTTGCACTTCAATTACCAAATCTCCTATCTATATTATTGTACTTCAATAATAAATACACTATAAATCCTCTTATACCTCCCTTAATCACTTAAAAACATGCTAAAATAAATGTTCAAATTCTCATCTTTCTGCGCTTGCATCCTTGGTGATGCACATCTCGTTGGAATCCATGATTAAAAAATTTCATATTACAAAACTAAAACCATATTGCATTCCTCGTTAAACAATAACAATAGACACCACCGCCACCACCCATTCATCATTTTTTCCTTTAAAATCACACATAGATCTCTCAACAGAGATGCATTATGTTCCCAAGTCAAAGGTCATGCCAACAAACAAACCATAAAATAATCCTGAGATTTGAGATTCAGGCCAACTGCTTGAATATGCATAGTTCTATTTCTCCGCTCATAATATCTCAGATTCCGCTGCATATTCCTTACCCTTCTATAATATTCAATCCTTCTCTGCCCTTTCCACAATTTCTAACTCGCGTAGTGACTCTCTCTTGAATACTTGCCCCTCGACCACTATTAATTTCACTATTCAAACACCCTTGATCATGTTTGATATTGGTGGCCACCCGCCTATTCCACCTAGACCTCCAGTCGATTTCATCAGTTTCCTTGTTTATATCAGAATTTACTATTTTTAGCAGTTTTTCGGGTCGTCAACTTTGGAGAAGTTTTGTCCCCCCTAAACGGTGTGTTTTAACGTATGCAACATAACCATATCCATAGGAAATTACCTGTGTAAAATAATATAGTACTCGAAAATATATTTCCAACAAGGTATCGTATGCGCCAAACGAAGATAATATGACCAAGTTACGACCCTGGGAAGTTGGTTGCCCAACTAACCCCAACGTGGCCCACAAACTATTGGTGTTCCATCTACTGGGAATAGGGTTTTGGTTGTTTAGGGTTTTCCCTTGTTTTTTAATAATAAAAAGACCCTTGAGCCTCATTTTAACACATTTTAGAGGCATGTAGTTGATACATCTCTTCTCAGAGATAAGCTACCATCGCTCGAGCTAGTTTATTTCAATTCTGTATGTAAGCATATTTCAGTTCTTTGATATTAATGAAATGAAGTATTATTTTTGTTGCACTTATGTGTTTATTTTTATATATGTATTCTATTGTGTTCTTTCATACTTTTGAATCAGTGATATTAGAGAAGTCTACTCTTTCTTGATTTTTCTTTGCATGCCCCTAACAAGGTCAGGGTATAAGGAGTTAGGGCTTGATCTGGTTGAAACATTGCAAGATTTGCCTCGTAAACCCCGATAGCCTCCCATGGCAGACATAAATAAAGATGAGGGAGTAGGAGATCCTTTCAAAATATTTCTCGAGGATTCCCTCGAGAAACAGAGGAACACGATGATGGATAAATATTCCCAGATCCTTCGACAACTACCTATATACAATGGATCTTCGCCGGACAACCACTTTGGAGGCGCCAATCCTTTTAAGGTAAAATTTAACTTCGACGTTCCCATATTTGAAGGCTATATAGATGCAAATGACATAGATAAATGATCAAATATGTTGGAAGGATATTTTTCACTTCATGATTTTTCTAACCAGGAAAATAATACTTGTTCTCTCCTGAAAGTCACCCCCCATGTCAAAGACTCATGGGAAACCTACTATGAGCAAAAGGAAGAGGAGGAATCCTCACTATTTTCATCTGCACCCACTTGGAATTCTTTTTGAGACACCATCAGGGAACAATATTACCCTGTTGATAGTTATGAAATAAATACCTAAAGTGGACCACGTTGCCGCAAGGAAGGGACCAAGATGTGTCAGAGTTCACAAATGGTTTTCATGTCCTTCGCATGAAGCGAGGTATCAAGGATTCCAAGTGGAATTTGGTATTCAAGTGCCATGGTTGTTTTCACAAGTACATCCAGGATGAAACAGATCTCCTGGAAATATCCTCGGTCGGTGAAGCCTATCGATATGTTGTCAAGATCGAGAAGAAGTTTAAAAAGAAGAAGCAGGACTTTGGATCTGCGAATCTTATGCAAGGGAAAGGCACCATCAAAAAACAAAAAAAAGGACAAGGCCAAGGCGGGGCAACCCAGGGCAACCCATCAAAGCTGCAAGCCAAGAACAATAAGGCTTATGAATCAGATGACGGCCAGAAGAATATTGTGGCCACAACCTCTAGACAGGGCTCCTCCGCACGACAAAAACTGATGGAAGAGGTTATGGAGGAGTACAAGGACATGTTTACCTCACCCGCAGGGGTACCTCTACACTAACAGGTCAAGCACTCCATCGATATAACCCCTGGCATGTCACTACCCAGTGGACCGATCTATCAACGCTTTTTTATGGAGAACAATCAATTCAAGATGAATATCTAGGAGTTGCTGCAGAAAGGGCACATTACGCAAATTTCATCGCCCCTTGGGAGCCCGATCATGTTGGTACAAAATAAGGACAGGACCTGGAGACTCTGCATTGACTATCATGCATTGAACAAGATCATTGTGTGGAATAGATATTTAATCCCACGAATTGATGACCTACTGGGCTAACTCAAGGGTACCAACTAGTAATATTGACTTGAATTTCGGCTATCACCAGGTACCAATCGAACCCTCCGATGTCTGAAAGACTACCTTTAAATCCAAGGAGGGCCTTTTTGAATGGTTGTTTATGCCTTTCAGGTTGACGAATTCAACCACAACCTTCATGAGGTTGATGGATGACATCTTGCGACCCTTTACCAAATCATTCATGGTGGTGTATTTGGATGACATCCTGATCTTCAGTGAGAGTTGGGAAGAGTACCTCCACCAAATTCAACTAGGATGGATGGGACATATTATTTTCCAGAGTATACAGGATCGCCATAGATATATAGGATAGGTCCTCCAAACACTGCGAGAATAGAAGTTGTGTTCCAATTTGGAGAAATGCACTTTTGGCATAACCTAGGTTCAATACCTGGGGTACATCATTAACAAGAAGGCATGCGTGTGGAACTAGCCAATACACAGGTCATTAGGGATTTTCCAAGACCAACCACTCTAACAGAGCTCCACAGCTTTCTAGGCCTTGCCAACTTCTACCGCAGGTTTGTGTTTGGTTTCCCTCATATCACTTGGCCTTTGATTCAAGTCACCAAGGGAGGAGTGAAAGAAAAGTTATTTTTTTCTGAATCCCAACATAGGTCATTCGTCAAGTTGAAGCATCAACTCTTCTCTACACCAGTGCTCACATTACCAGACCTGCAACATCCATTTTAGATCGAGACAGATGCCTCTGAATATGCCATTGGTTTCATTCTTACTCAACAAGGGAATTTAGTGGCATATCACAGTGAGACACTTTCAGACACAGTTTGGAAGTATCCAACCTATGAAAAAGATATGTATTCCATTGTGTGATTTTACCAAAAATGGAAGCATTAAATTATGGGGAAGGAAATGGTCATCTAGATGGACCACTGACCCCTTTAGTTCATATAGACACAAGGGAAGTTACAGAAAAATCACCATCATAAATGGTCCGCATACCTACAACAATTCAATTTAAACAATAGGTACAAAAAGGGTAGCACCAACAATGTTGTATATTGCCTTAATTGACTGTCGATCTTGGCATTGGCCACTGTGCTTGACTCTTGTAGGCACAAGACTTCGGGGTGGCCACATATTTACAAAAGAGATTCAGAATTTGGCAACACATACTAGACACTCATGAAAGGAAAGAAAATTCTATATTTTCACCTCTAGGATGCACTGTTATGCCACCTAGGATACCTATGTGTTCCTTCAAGTGAGCGTGCTAAGATGATTTGGGAAGTGCAATATAGTCTGGTCGATGGACATTTCAGGGTGGAGAAAAGAGTGACAGTACTACAAAAGTATTCTATTGGTCGAACCTTTGACAAGATGTTAGAAATTACATTAGATCCCGCACTATATGTTCCATTTCCAAACCGACCATCAAGAAGTAAGGCCTATATACTCCACTTCCTACCCCTAGTTGACCTTGGGAATCCATCTCCATGGATCATGTTATCACTAAATTGAATACTAATGGGCTACTTCAATAATCAACCTAGAGTAACTATTTCAAAACTACTTTTAGCTGAAAAATTAGCCTTTAAAGCTTGAGAGGGATCTCTCAAGGATATAGAATGATATTATCTAAATTAATCTCAATAGATGGCTAACTCTGAAATTTCGTTTTAAGTGTTTTTTTTATGCAGGTGAAATATGTGGAAAAATCAATACCATTGGGCATATGGAGTCAATGTAAATAAATCAATGACATGTGAAACTCCTCTCATGGAAGATGAGGCATATATATATTTTGATGAAAATATAACATTCATAGCAGATTAAGTGTTTGAAGGAAGTTTTAACATGTAAGCCATGAATTCTAAGTAATCAAACACTAGGATATTGAAGATAAAATTGTGGAAAATGAAAGAAAAATACTCATGATAATATCAATGAATCTCAGGTAAAGAGAAGCAAGCGGCCACAATATATTACAGGTGAAATTTTTTTACAATAGTAGTATGTAGTAAACATCAATCAACCTTCTCTCCTTTCATAATATTCCTATTTATAGTTTTAGGCATATTTACATTGAGTCTTCCAACAAGGCAATACCTTCGAAAACTTCTACTGACACCTAATCTAACCAAAAACATATTACAAGGAGATAAAACTGATAACTACTATTTTTAGGACTTAGAAACCTAATAGGACTCTAAAAAATCTATATTGCATTAGCATACTTTTAAAGCTAAATATTTACATCAAAAAGGTCATGTGCCTGAGGTGGCACTGACCATGACTGAAAACATAAATGCTCTCACCAAGTCAGGAGACCAGTCTTCTAAAATTTTAGGAGGTGGTGTAATAATTGTTGATGAAGCTTCCATGATGAGCTAGCAAATTGAAAGGCTTTGTTGAAGAGTATGTCTTCATCAAAACAATCACCTGATGACCTTTAACCTCTCCATGTGGCTGAATTGTCTAAAAAAGACAATCAAGATTTAAAAAATCTTCAAACTCCTCTTCGCTGTAGAAACAGGGGACTTTTAGACAAGTCCATAGTGAGATTTCATAGCACCTTTGACTTTGACCATTTCTGCAAACTATCTGCTCCCTTTGTTGATCTGAGGTTTTTTAATGAGTTAAAATAACTAAATACAAGCCTTTACCTACCTCCTTCATGATAAAACCTGTAATATATAGCCAAAAATAATCTACAGCGAGTTTGTAGAATTTTCTGGGCTTAAAGCTTGAGACATGCTACAAAATTGCCTAATTGACATCACACTTGAAAATTCTTCATTTCTTCTTTAAAATTTTCCCATGGCTATAGAAGTGATGATCTGAAATAATGAAAAAAATCTCAAAAAGGTATTTTATTACCTTTTCAAACATTAGAAGCTTCACCCTTGGCAGTAGAGGCTTTAGTTTCCATAGGTTCATCTATGACTATTATTTTTAAAGCTTTTTTCTTGAGCTCTGATTGTATCATTTCCATCTGCCCTTCCAACTATTTCACTTGACTTTTAAGCTTATTTCTCTCTCCCTACAACCAAGTATTCCTTTTCCTTGTATGTTTCATCACCCTGCATAGAGGAAGGGTTCTATTCAATAATTTCTTTGCATTAGTTAAAGCCTCATCGTAATGATTAGTTTGCTCAATGACTTTTTCTTTGAACTCCTCAACCATTTTTATTTCTAGCTTAGCTTCCTACACTTCCAACTTTGTTTCTGTTAGGTCCCTGTAATTTGTTAGATTGGTAAGACCAAATGTACAAGGGTAACATCAAACCAACTTTGGAGTCCTAGGACCTAGCCTTCCTGGACTCAGAGAGCTCTCTCTCTATATTTGTATGAAAGATGTAAACTTGATTGATTTTAGGGTTTTGATTTTAGGCTAGTTATAATGGTTAGGGTTTGTTTGCTTGTTTTGTTTGGTTGGGTTTCTTGTCAAGAAGAACAGATAAAATAAGAGAGGTTTAAACCATTGGGCTATGGAGTCTGCAAAAGGTCTTGAAAAGGTACGACAATAGGACAAGAGTGTTTTGGAGGGCAAGTATAACAAAGCCAAATGGATCTTCAAAGCTTATGTGAGTGAAGTGAACATTAAATTGTGAGATTAGTAGGTTTAAAGGGCAGTTAAGAATCCTCTAACATGTACTATAAAAAGAAAAGTATTTAGGGACACTATGCATAAAGAAATAACCACAGACAAGGCATACCATAAGCTTCTTTGACCAAACCCTAGCAAGTAAACATTAAGACAACAATCCAGCAAACCCTAGAGAGCAATAAACTTGTAATTTCTGTAGTGATTTCACCTTCAGGCAAAGAAAACATTTAAGATAACATATAGTAATGATAAAAGAGCAGGGAACTCCTAAATTCCTTAATCAAACTACAAATAACTTCAAAACAAACATTTAAGATGGAAAAAAGTGCAGGGAAAACCATAAACCTCTTCAATCAAACTCTAATTAGCAATATTTCGAAGAAAAAACTTTAAAAAAATGTTTAAGTTATACCAAAAGACGGGGCTAACCATAAATTTTTTTGGAATTGGCTCCATTAAATCATTCTTGAGATAAAAAAAGCAGAGTGAAATTAGAGAGCAACTAATAATTCTCTAATCTGACCTAGCAGAGGAAAACATACAAGCAATACAAAGTAGACAGAGCTAAGGTGCCTCTAAACAACATTTCTTAACATAAACTTTCTGTTCTACTGCATGAGAAAGATAAAAAAAATGAAAACATAAGAATACAAGCACTAATTTAGGAAGACATCACCATCAGCCATGTTCATGAATCATGCATATGTGCTAGCTCCATTGCCATTCAAATCCAAGCATTCACAAAACTCCAAAGCCAATTTCTTCTCGACTCCAAGTCTATGATATTGAGTTTAACAATCAAGCAACAACTACAATGTGGCCTCCATGCAGTATTTAACTTGCAATTAAGGACCAAAACCCTAGCTAGGTTTCCAAAATTTCATTAATTACATCATAAATGCCATTTTTGTCTAATGAGACCATGCAAGGCCCAAGGCACAAATATCCTAACTTAATAAATGAAAAAATAAATGATAACATAAATCCTTAGCTAAATTTGGAGTGATTTGCCTCAAAAACCCTCAAAATATATTTTTCATTAACTCAAAGTGTATTTTTTTGACTTTCTGGAAAGGGCGCAGCGCCAAGGCCAAGGGCGCAACACTAACACTTGGAAAATAGCCTGTTTTGCAGCTAAGATTTGGAGGCATTTCCGGTGTCCAAATGAGCTCCATGATAGCTCATAGGAAAGCCTGTCCTGTCTAATTTCCAAAAATTCTTTTATTTTTCTTATTGGTGTCCATTTTCCTACCCAAAAGCACATATTCACAAGACTACTCAGGGCGCAACACCAACTCTAAAAATAGGGCAGAAAGGTGAATTTGTGCATGTTTTTGGCACTTTTGGAGGACCAGTTCTGCTCCAAATGAGCTGAAACTTTGTGAGGGTTATTCCCTTGGCCTATGAATTCTGAAAAATGTCAAGTTTTCCTCCAATGGGTGCCCCAAAAAAGAGCGCAGTGCCAGTGGTGTTGTGTGCTTGGCCCTTCAAAACAGTGAAAAATTCCAAAAACTCAAAAACTTGCCAAAATTTGGATTTGTCTTGCTGATCATGTTTGGGATGCCTGTTGGGATGCATCAACAAAAATTTCAAGTTTTTATTTGTCTTTTACCTCCTTTAGGGATTTAATCTTTTCAAGGGCTCTTTTGAGCTTAGCCCTTGCAATCTTGTTTCTTAAGGCATAATTCCTTGCCATCTTTTTCTGAAGCTCAAGGTCCCTCTTGGTCTTCTCCAACTGACCCTATAAGTGTACATTTTCTCTCTCTAGGCAAGGTTCTCGATCATAGTCTATTTCCATGGCAAGCAACTCACTTGGAGTGAGTTCCTCTGCCAAGGCTGTCTCTTGCTCTTTTTCCTTGGCTAGAGCCTTTTTCAAGCCAATTGTCCTTGGCCTCCTCCTAGGAAGTTGTTCTTCCTCTTCTTTAGTGTCATCATGAGTGCCCAAGACCTCATCTAGCTTTGACTTGGATTTTTTAGCCTCTTTCTGAGCTCTGATAGGTCTGATCTCATAGATAGCCTTCTGTGCCTCTAGTTTCTTGTTTTCAACCTCAAAATAGTGGATTACATTCTTATCCCTACCTAGATTGGTTTGCAAGTCCTTAATCTGAGCATCTTTGCTTTTAAGCAGCATGTTAGTGATTCTTTGCTCATTTTCATCATCACTATCAAGGTGAATAAGTTGAAACCCTTGTTCAATTTCATGTGTGTCTTCTTCTTCTTCAACAATGACCTTTTCCTTAACTTTGTCAAGTTTCTTGGTTGATGTAGAAGGCATGGCCCCTTGCCTCTTATGGGCAAAAAACACATGCCTATTTCCCCTCTAGTAGGTCAAAGTAAAAGGTTCAATTTTCACCATCTTTTTTCCACTTGTTTCATTGCCATCATTGTTGTCATCATGACTGCTATCTGTATTGGTATCATCACTGCTCTCATGGCTCTTTGACCCACTGTCATCATCCTCACTGCTTTCTGCCTCATTTCCCTCACTGCTCTTTTCTTCAATAATTGATTTCTCATTGTTTGACTCCTCATTTCCATCTCCCTTACTGCTTTCTTCCTCATTGTCATCTACCTCTTACATTTTCCTCATTGTTTTCTTCCTCATTTCTTTATTCATCTTTTGATGCACTAGTACCATGAGATGATGGTGAGGGATTGTGAGAAGGTGATGAAGGAGGATTATCCTAAGGTGAAGGAATGTGAGTAGATGGTGATGGATGTGTAGTGGGGTGCAATGGTGAAGGAGGAATGGGAGGATGAGAAGATGAAGGGACATCTTGCTGTTGTTGGCCTTGTGGATTGGTGAACACCTCATTGGTAATGAAGGTCTCTGATGGAATGCCCTTCTTCTGCAATTGATGCATAACAACCATTTTGATAAGAGACTGATGAAAGAGGCTTTGCATCTGTTGAGGATAGTCTCTCTTTTGTACAATATAGGACATTTTGTCAATGCTTCTGTAGAGGTAATAGGGTATGTGCAGCATCCTCACCCTAGTAAAGTGCATAAGTAGCCTGATGTGATAGGAGTAAATGTGGGAGAATATTCCTTCACATCCGAAACACTTCATAATAATCCTCATCATAGGTGCATATCTATCAAGCAATTGTGAAAATGGAAAGATGGATTTATTGTGGTCTTTGTATCTAGGCTTTAGGTAGGGTTCAAAGTAGCTCATGTCTAGATTGGCTTGCGTGAACCATTTCTTACCCACACTTGGTATCCCAGTGGCATTGGCAATAGCATAAGTAGATAACTCAAAGGTGACCCCTACATGGTTAAAAAATCTAGTTAGCTCAGGGTGGTTTTTCACTTGCTGCACCTTTTCACAAAAATCAAAGCATCCTACATGCTTAAAACATGAAACAGTAAGGGGAGATGCCATTAGCTCCCTTATGTTGGGGGTTTCAAATTTGTTTATCTTTCAAACTTTGTGCCCATGCCTCCTTGTCATTTGGGCATCTCCTCCACTACCACTGTCTTCAGAGATTGTAAACCCTACCATGAGAAACCCTAGGACTACAAATGAAAATGAGATGAAGGGATGGTGATGAAAAATATATCTTTGAAAGTGAATGAGATGAGTGAGTGAAGGTACAGGTGTATGAGAATAAGTGAGGGGTCAAAACACTCAATGGTAACCCTCTTTTTTGTAAATACTCTTTCTATCAGTGACTCTCTACCTAGGAAGATGAAAGGAGGTTCATATAGTGTTTTCAAGCTTTGAAATTTAAGGTTTGACCTTAGTGTTTGATTTCATTCACTTAGAAAACACCAAATAGCTCGAAAATGTGGTTAGGGAATCCATTTACCCTTTTTCAGTGCCTTGGAAGACCTTGGAGGGAGCTTGAAAAGGTTTTGAAGCAACTTGAATCGTGGAATTTCTTAGGAAGCCCTCCTGGCCAAGGGCGCAGTGCCTAAGCTGAGGGCGCAGTTCTCAATTGTTTCTTCACCATGCTTATCATGTGAGCGCGCAACGCCTTCCCCAGCGTGTAGCGCTCACCTCCAAGCACACAACACCAGTGTATTTTACAAGGGGATAAATTTCCAAGTGCGTAGCGCCGGTTTCCAGGGGCACAGCGCCAACAGACTTTGCCGAAATTCGACTTGAAAACTAAAAAACTTCTCTCCTTGAATGCTTCTAACTCTTTTGCAAGGCAACAATGATTTGTTTGAAATGGAAAATGACCTTTTATAGGCTTGGGAATTAGACTTGACTTTGCAAACCCACTTTCATAATGTTTTAAGCCTCTTTCTCTTTTTCACTGATATTCTTTGACTTTTTGCTTGCAGATGACTGAAAACATTAAAGGTGGCTCTTCATTTTGCTCCTTGAGGCATAGGAATTCACTTTTGAAAACCTTAGGATGTTTACACAGTAGCAACATCTTTAAAAACTTCTGTGGTTTCCATTACAATACTCAACTTATCTTTTCACCTTGGCTGGCAGTTTGCTGGAGTTATGAAATTTGTTTTTCTTTTTTTTTTAATCCTGAAGATCTGACATATTTATTTTGACACGACAGCAACCTCAAAATCCTATTTTTCTTCCACCTTGGAGCTCAAAATCATCTTTTTCTCATTTAGACATGGCAAGCTCATTAAACACCTTTGGGAGGATTTCTCATAGCAGCACTTTCAAAACCCTCTTTTTCCTGCACCATGGAGTTTAATTCATCATTTCACCTTCTATGGCCACTTTCCCAAAACCCTAGGTGTTTGGAGTGCTTTTTACAACAATCATCAATGTTTTCTTCCAATTTCTCTATAACCCTTTCAGTTCATTCATTTATGTCCAATTCACCTCAACTTTTCACCTATTTCATCAATCTTTTTGACAGAATTTATTCATGTTTGGTTTGGTGTGCCTCCTCTAGGTCATTTATACAATTGATTACTGTTTGGCAATCTAATTGGACCATCAAGCTCAAAAACCCTAGTTCTCCTCAAGACCAAATTGTTTCCCTTTATTCTAATGAAGTTGTCTTCACTTAGGAACAGACCATCTACCTTATCAAAACCTTCTGCTAATGGAAACTTCAATACTCCTGCGGAAGTGCCAAAGTTTGTCCATTTCCTCATGTGCGGACTTTGAAACTGAATCATAGTCTTCTTTGCAAACTTTTAGGTTTTTCTTGAATAACCATGTCTCAACATTATATTACATCTGAGCCAGATTCTAGAAAAGGAAAAGCAGTGCTTGGAACACCAATAATGACCTTAGAACATGTGAAACCCTAATTGACCTAATGGGAGGGTTCTTTGACTGAAAATTGGCTTGGAGGCTTTAAGTGAAAAACAGAGTATTGTCAAAGGTGTTGTATTGAAGATCCAAAATCCAATGTAATTGATTTATCTAAAGAGCCTACAGAGGTAGTTTTGAGACCATCAATGCTTGATGAGCCTAGGGAACATGGGAATGAGTTGGCTATAGGAAACCCTAGAAGGAAAGTGAAGTTATGGACAAGGGAAAAAATAGTCCAATTAGGTTATAGGCAGAGAAGGAGACTAAAAATGATAGGTATAAGCTTAGGAAGATTTTTTAGGAGTGACAGGGTGACCATGAAATGGCAAGCAGATGAAATAGTGAAAAATTTTCTGTAAGGATAATGAAGGTAGTGAGATTTATGAAACTCACAATTTTCAAGGAAGGTTGTTTTCAGAAATCTAGAACCAATCTATAGTCATCTACCAATAGTGAAAAATATTGATGACTAACAGTGGCTCCACTTGGGGAGGGCAGCTCCCTTTCAGGAGGTGTCCAGAACCTCAGAGTTTAGATCTCTAAGTTTTGAATATTAGTACCTTACTTTTACTTAGCATACTTTTTTTTTATCTTGTTGATTCACTCCTGTTCTTTTGAAGCTATGATCTCAAAATCTGAAAAGGCATGATTGCTTCAATATGAGTTCTACCTACCCATCATACTTTGCCTACCATTTTTTCTTCACTTTGGTGCATTTGGATTAGAAAACCCTTCACATCATTTTTTCTTTTGAAAGCATAAAAACTATCTACTTCTACCCTTATCACTTCCAAGAGCTCAGATTAGGCTGATGAACTCTTTTATTCTCTACCTACTCTACTTATCTGTCAAGGTTAAGTTGTTTGACATATTCTCATTCTCTAACATACTAACATGAAAATTAAAACATGATCAAACCAAGGTTAAGCAATCTGATTTGTCAAGGGATGTGGAATTTTGCACACAGACTTTATTTTTGTACAAGTGGAACAAGAAATTTTAGGGCTGTGATTTAGAATTGGTTATGCATCCCTCTATTTCTCTTTTGGTTCAGATTGGAGCATTGAAACAAAATATATTTTCCTAATATAATCTACTGACAAATCAAGTTTACATGGTTTGGAAAATCCTCTTTCACTAACATATCAGCAGGAAATTAAAACATGTTCAATAATGATTAGGCTAAATGACAGAACAAGACTTTATTTTCTTCAAAAGCAATGGCATTTAGGCTTGCACACTTTTAGCAATCTTCTTTTTTGGTATGGGGATGCACCTTTCCTTTAAACCTACCCTCTTTTTCTTCTTTTTTTTTTTTTTTGGATCTTTCATCAAGAAATGTTATGTACAATTAATGAAGCTTCAAACTAGGAATTTCTAACAAAAATAGTGCTTGAGCGTCCTGCCATTGACAGGACCTCCAAATAACTTTGTTCCATCCAGCTCTTGTAGGAAGAATGGATTGTTACCTCTAACTGAATGGATAATGTATGGACCCTTCCATAGATTTTCAAATTTGCCATGCTTGCCTTTTTCCTCTCTTCTTGAATCCCATTTCAGCACTTTGTCTCCAATCTGGAAATCATTTTCCTTGGTCTTTTTGTCAAATATTTTCTTGATGTTCTCTTGCATTGCTTGTGTTCTGCTGTAAACTTCTTCCCTTGACTGTTGCAAATGAATGGTTTGGTTCAACCTTCTTTGTATGTCATTCTCCTCTGATTTTACCTCTTGGAGGAGCTTCATCATTGGAACTACCAAGGATGTTGGAAAAATTGCATCCATGCCATACACTAGTTGACAGGGAGACATGTTAATAGATTTCTTGCTTGTTAATCTGTCAACCCATAGTGCATGAACTAGTCTTCTATGCCATGAATTTTTGTTCTCTTCCAACAACTTCTTGATGATGTTCACCAAAATTTTGTTAGAGGACTCAGTCATCCCATTACCTTGAGGGTAATAAGTTGTAGAATGCCCTAGTGTGATGTGATACTTTTAGCAAAAGTCCACCATTCTCATGAACTTAAATGCAGCAGCATTATCAGTGATGATCTTTTTAGGACAACCAAATATGGACAAGATGTTGGTTTCAAGGAATTTGATGATTACTAAGTCAATGGCAATCCTTGAAGGGATAGCTTCTATCCATTTAGTGAAATAGTCAGTGGCAGTGAGGATCCACTTGTGTTGGGTAGATTAGGCAGGGTGGATTTCGCCAATGAAATCTAAACCCCACTGTTGAAAAGGAGTTTCAACACTGATAGGATGCAAAGGAAAAGGCGGTAGTTTTCTCTTTCCATCAAAGATTTGGCATTTATGGAAAGTTACTACTATCTTGTGGATGTCAGGGAAAAGAGTGGGCCAATAGAAACCAGCTCTAAGGATTTTGTTGGTAGTGATTTTCCAGTAGATATGACCTCCACATTCTCCTTCATGAAACTCATGCATGATTCTATCTGCATCATCTTCAAGTAAACATTTAAGCAAGATACTAATAGAATTTTTCCAATACAAAGTTCTATCTAGAATGTAGAAATTTACAGCCTTTAGTTTTAAGAATCTAGATTTTATTTTGGACAAAGCAGGAGGAGAATTTAGATTAAAAAGAACATAAAATATATCAACATACCAGATTGATTTCATAAATTCTTCTTCAATGGGTGGAGTCGCTAGTTCCTCTTGTTCATCCAAGGAATGTATCATGTTTACGTCTAGTGCTTGAAAGTTTGATTCAACCATGAGTTTGGCAATTCCTTATCCTTTGATCAGTTTAGTGGGCCTGATTTCTAGATCATATTCTAAGATGACAACAATCCACTTACCCCTTTTACCATCAGGATCTTGATTCAGTATGTCCTTGACAACTGTATGTGGAAAAAAAGCAATGACATGTGAATTCAAGATGTAAACTTTGAAATCTTTTAAGGCTTTGATTAAGGAAAAGGCTTGTTTCTCCATAATGTTATATTTTTAGAGGGGAATCTCTTAGTGCCTTGACAAAGAAATCTATGGGTTTTTCTTGTCCCATCATGTTCTTTTGTAGCAATACTATAACAATAGTGTGTTCTGAAGCAAATGAGAAGATGAAGAAGTCTTTGGTAAAGTCAGGGCTGATTAGAATTGGTGTTCGGGTGAGTGCTTGATTTACCAGTTCAAATGATTGTTTGGCTTCTATGTTCCACTTGACTCCTATTTCTCTTTTTAGCATGTTTGTAATGTTTCTTAGGATTTCTGCAAGGTTTTATATGAAACTTCTTAGGAAGTTGATCTTTCCAATGAAATATTGCAGCTCTTTAATGTTTCTAGGGTGGCTGATCTGCAATATACCCTCAAACCTTTTTAGGTCTATCTTAATCCCTTATTTAGATATGATGTGGACTAAGAGTTTTCCTTCTTGTAGAACAAACAGAGTTTTCTTAGGATTTAAAGATAGACCATACTTTCTACATTTTTCAAAGACTTTTCTTAGGTGAACTAGGTGTTCTTCATCAATTTTATATAGACAGTGATGTCATCAAGGTATATCACAATGAAGTAACCTATGTCTTCAGAAAAGTCAATGTCCATGGATCTTTGAAAATTAGCCCCCACATTCATTAACCCAAAAGGCATTTTGACATACATGAAGGTGCCCCAAGGTGTTGTGAAAGCGGTTTTGTGTTGATCACTTGGAAGTACTAGCACCTGATTGTAACCTGAGAAACCATCAAGAAATGATATTCATTTTTAACCTACCACCCTTTTTAGTATATGATCCATCTTAGGTAAATGGTAGTTGTCTTTCAGGGATGCTTTGTTTAAGTTTCTAAAGTCTATGCATAACCTAATCTCCCCTGTTTTCTTTCTTACCAACACAAGTTTTGAAACCCATTCTGAGTACCTGAGTGGGACTATGATTCCAACATCATACATCTTCTTTATTTCCATATCAACTAGAGGCACTAGGACAAAGTTTATTCTTCTCAATTTCTGCTTGAATGGTTTCTGGTTCTCCTTGAGAGGAACCTTATGTTGAATAATGTTTGTATCATAGGACTTCTAGTCCTCATAACCCCATGCAAACACATCTTTAAATTCTTTGAGCAGCTCAATATATTTCTGTTTTATGTGAGGTGGCAGAGTTTTGGATAGCTTTACCATTTTAGGTTCTTCTACACTGCCTATGTTGCATTCTTCTACACCAGTCTCAGTGGATTCCAGTTTTTTCTTCCTAGCAACATCATTGAAATCAAACAACTCTTCTAAGGGGGCAAGACCTCTTGGTAATAGATTATTTTTGCATTGCAATACCTCAAGGTCCTTTTGATCCAGATCCCTACAAAATTATGCCTCATGAAGGTGTTCTAGCAAATTTATATCAGCATTAGGAAATGGCTCTAGTTTGTGTGCTTATTCTTCATTAGAGAAACCTTTCTCATGATCTAAGTCTAGTTTTGGAATTTTGAATTCATTCTTAGATTGCAGAAAGTCCTCAATTTGTTTTTCACCTTAAAACACTTTCCAATAATCTATGTTGTCAGGTATTGTAGGTCTAATCTATGTTGTCAGGTATTGTAGGTCTAATTTTGACTTTTACCGTGTATTTTTCATTGGCATGATGTACTTGGCAAGTGCTGGCAGCAAAGTCTAGTTCATTGGCAAGGCTATTTTGAGCTCTTGGGATGGAGGTAAGTTCATATTTCTCAAATGTCTTCAGGACGTCTAAGGAAACATTCTTATATTCTCTTAGCCTAGGATTCTTGGCTGAATATTCTCCTTTTATTTTCCTAATGATTATCTCGGAATCTCCTTGAACATAAATCTTCTTAGCTCCTATGTTTTTCAGCAAGTGTAATCCTAGGAGAAGAGCCTCATACTCTGCAATATTATTTGTGCATTGAAAATCTAGTTTGTAGGAGTGTCCTTCATTGGTGTTATGTATCCAAACACCGGCTCCTGAACCAAATTTTCCACAAGAGCCATCAAAGCTCATGTTCCAAAGTGTTTCAAGTTCAGATTCACCATTATGTTGTTGTTCATGGCTGCTAGAGTTTTAGCTATTATGTTCTTCAATTTGTGTTTGGTTTGACTGTTCTGATAGGCCTAGCTCTACCTCCTTTTCATTTACTTGTTCATTAATTTCATCTTCATTTTAGAAGATAAATGAGTCAAGGTCTAAATGGATAGAATAGAGAGGGGTGTTGTTTGGCCTATCTTGACTGCTTACCATGTATTTCATGTGAGATTCTTTGTATAGTCTTCTTGTTTGGTTAAATACTGGAATGATAGCATATGTCATGTCAATTTTGAGGTTTCCTTGGAGTTTGTCTCCCCATGATCTAGATAAAAGCATGCCATACTTTGGGGGAATGTCAGCCACTACAATGTCCATGACTAGGCCTTTAGCTGGGATTTGTGCCAGATTGACACACAGATCTTTGATTAAACCCAAAAATTTTACTTTACTTGAATCGAAAGGGTACAAGTCTTTGTAAGGTTTGGTTATTTCAAGGCCTAATCTCTCCATCACTACCTTTGGCATGAGATTGTGTGAGGCACCGAAGTCTAGCATAGCATTGTGCAAGATTTTGTCATGAATGTTCAAACTGACATAGAATGGAGGGACAACTCCTTCTTGATATTTTCCCTCTACCTCAAGTCCAAACAACAGTTCTGTCTTTTCATCAGTCAAATTTAGAGTGTCAGTGTCATTTCCTATGTTCAAAGCCTTCAGAACTTGAGACCCATATACATCTTGAGTCACCAGTTCAATGAGGGGTATGGCTATTTTGATCTTGGAAATTTCACTCTCAAGACTGAATGGTGCTAATTTTCTTGGTATATTTACATCAGTTTTATCATACATGGTCTTTTCAGCAACTTTAGTTTGCTGAGTTTTATTTGGAATGTCAGTGAAGGTAGTTTTTTCAAGGCCACTAGTTGATGTACTAGGGCAGCCTTGGTTACCATTTGGTTGGTTGGTTTTGTCTTCGCCTTGATTATGAGTCTTAGCCATTCTGTTGGTGTTTTCTGCTGTCTTTGATCCAGGTGGATATTGGTGGTCACACACCTATTCCACTTGGGGCCCCACCATTGTCTCTTTCAGTTTTTTAGTTTCGGCACAGCTTACTATTTTTAGTAGTTTTTTGGGTCCTGAACTTTCGGAGCCATTTTGAGGCCCTACACGATGTTTTTTGGGAAAACGGAGAGCAACATGGGTCCATGGACTGATGTTTCTTGTTCAAAATTTGTAGTCCTCGGATAGATCTTTCTAACGAGGTATGGTACGTTTCAAATGGAGATCATATGCCAAAGTTACGCCCCTGGGAAGTTGAAACACCAATTTACCCAAACGGGGCCCATAGTTTTGGCGCTTCATCTCCTAGGGTTAGGGTTTTGGATGTTTAGGATTTCCCATTGTTTCTTAATAATAAATAGGCCCTCGAGCCTCATTTTAACTCAGTTCAGAGGCCTGTAGCCGCCACATCTCTTCTCAGAGATAGCTACCAGTGCCCTAGCTAGTTTTATTTCCATTCTGTCTGTAAGCAAATTTTAGTTCTTTGATATTAATGAAATGAAGTGTTATTTCCACTGCATATTTGTATTTATGGTTATATGTTTATCATATTGCGTTCCTGCATAAATCCGGATCAGTATTTTTGAGAATGTTTTCAGGGGTTTTCCTAACAGCAGTTTCTAGTTTGTTTTTCTTGGAGGCATATTGGGTTTTCTTACTTCGGAGGTCATACTGGCTATGAACCTCCATGATATCATTTTAAAATCCTATCTTGTACTCTTTAGAATCCTCATATGTTCTATCAGTTTGGATTGAGGAAAATATACCTTGTTCCTCTTCTGTGAGAAAAACATTATCCTCATTATTGGATTCTATCAAATTTACATGGTTTTCTTCCTGCTCTTCAATCTCTCTTTCCTCTTCATCTACATAGTTTTCTTGGAAAGGAGGTATGATTTGCTGTTCATTTTCTCTTTGTCTGTTTTGAGGAGGGTCTCTTCTGAAGTTTTGGTTTCTATTTTCGTTTTGAGGATTTTCTTGGTTTTCCCTAGGGGTACTCTTTCATTCAAGTTGATTCTCTCCATCATCCTTTCCATTAACCTAACTAGATTGTCAATTGTAGCATCAAATGTGGAGGCCATGTTTTCCTCTTTGTATGTAACCTTATTCTCTGCTCTTAATCTAGCCCTCCTAGCATTTAGGTTGGCTTCTACACTTATTTCTCCTCTTTGCATGTCCTCTAAGGTGAGGGGATCTCTTTCTCTTAATTGATAACACATGTCTGGATCAAATACATTCGGAAATTTCACTAAGGCTAGGCCTTGTGGGGGTTTCATGTGAGGTGGGAGTGCATTGTAAACACTATTGAACCTAGTGCAGTAGTCTTGGACACTTTCCCCAACATTTCTTTTAAGGTTATCATATTCCAATAGGATTTGAAGAGGATTTTTCTTATTCTCCCACTTGTTTCTGAATGTTTGATAAAGGTAAGGGAGGTTGTTAATGCTATTAGAAGTTAATTTTTTGAACCATTTCTTTGCTTCTCCTCCTAAGCTTTGGGCAAACATTCTCATTTTTATGGTCTCCTCTTCTATTTCTTGGTAGTCAAATGCATCATTCATATTATCTACATGTTTTTGGGTAGTGGTAGAGTCAAATCTAGTAAACTGAGGGATTTTATACTGGTAGTCCTGTGGCATAGACAGTAAAGTTTGGGGTAGTACCAATGGGGAAAACCATGCTGCCATGATTTGAGGTAAAGGAACTCAAGTAGGGTTTGTAAGAGGGGGGTTTGTGAGAGGAGGTGGAGGACGAAATAGAGTGGTTTTCATAGTGGATGTACGAATGGGGGTGGCAGATGTACTTGGACCAGCAAACTGAGATTGAGCATATTTGGATCGAAAGGAGTCAAAGTGTTGGAGAAGCTTAAAATCAGGAGGAGTGGAAGGAGAGGCTTCCCTACTAGGACTCTGTAGCAAGTCTGTAGCCTCAAGGTCTGTCTAGTCTATCCCAATTTGAGACTTAGTTCTGAATAGGTTTTTTCTTTGGTGTAAGTCAAATTGGGGATCTTGCAAGGTTGTGAGATTTACAAGGATAGAACTTGCTTTGTGAATGGGTATAAAAATAGTTGAATCTTCAGTCCTAGATGTTTTCCACAAGATTCTTTCTGGATCATCAACTATGGTAGGAGGTTTGGGTCAGGGTGAGATCTGGTGCTGATTCTTTATGAAGCTAGATTTCAGATCCAAAATACAAAGAGGCTGAAAGTTTATGAGAGTTTTGAAAAACAGACCTATTTTTTAGGGTACTAAGTTCACACAGTATGTAACTGGGCTTGGCACTATTATGACTTATTGATATGTTCCCAGGGGAGTCTGTGAGAAATAGCGGGGTCAACAGGGCTACTGAAGACTAGTGGAGTCACTAGGTGGATGATGTTTACTATTTTAAGGATATACTTGTTGTCCACCATCAACAACTGAATACCAATCTAAGGATGTTTTTGGGTTTTCTGAGTTCTTTATTTAACACTAAGATTTTTTAATAATTGTTCTTCAGTATGGTCACCATGGTGCTAGTATGATGATTCAACCACATATAACTCTTGGCTAACACTTGATTTGTCTAATTTTTTATAGGGAATTTGTGAGTTCTTAAGGAATGTCTAAGCTTGTTACCTACTCACGTCCCCAGTATGGTCACCATTATGTTAGGTGGCGAGTCAACTGGATACTATTGACTGGGATTTTCTGAGGTTTTAAGGAGTATTTAGGATGCTACTGAGTCAGATTCCCCAGCGGAATCGCCATTATGTTAGGTCCCCATAAATTTTCAGATTGGCAAGACCAAATGTACAAGGGTAACATCAAACCAACTTTGGAGTCCTAGGACCTAGCCTTCTTGGACTTAGAGAGGGCTCTCTCTATATTTGTATGAAAGATGTAAACTTTATTGATTTTAGGGTTTTGATTTTAGGCTAGTTATAATGATTAGGGTTGGTTTGTTTGTTTTGTTTGGTTGGGTTGCTTGTCAAGCTGAACAGATAGAGTAAGAGAGGTTTGAAACATTGGGCTGTGGAGTATACAAAAGGTCTTGGAAAGGTATAACAATAGGTCAAGGGTGTTTCAGAGGGAAAGTATAACAAAGTGAAATGGATCTTCAAAGCTTATGTGAGTGAAGTCAACGTTAAATTATGAGATTTGTAGGTTTAAAGGGTAGTTAAGAATACTTTAACATGTATTATAACAAGAAAAGTATTTAGGGACACTATTCATAAAGAAATAACCAAAGATAGGGCATACCATAAGCTTCTTTGACCAAACCTTAGCAAGTAAACATTAAGACAACAATCCAGCAAACCCTAGAGAGCAATAAACTTGTAATTTCTGTAGTGATTTCACCTTCAGGCAAAGAAAACATTTAATATAACATATAGTAATGATCAAAGAGCAAGGAACTCCTAAATTCCTTAATCAAAATACAAATAACTTCAAAACAACCATTCAATATGGACAAAAGGGCATGGAAAACCATAAACCTCTTCAGCCAAACTCTAATTAGCAATATTTCTAAGAAAAGACCTCAAAAACAATTTTTAATATATACCAAAAGACAAGGCTAACCATAAAATTATTTAGCATTGGCTCCATTAAATCATTCTTGAGATAAAAATCAGAGTGGAATTACAGAGCAACTAAGAATTCTATAATCTGGCCTAGCAGAGGAAAACATACAAGCAATAGAAAGTAGACAGAGCTAAGGTGCCTCTAAACAACATTTCTTAAGCTAAAATTTATGTTATACTGCATGAGAAAGATGAAACAAAATGAAAACATAAGAAGACAAGCACTAATTTAGAAATACATCACCATTAGCCATGTTCATGAATCCTGCAAATGTGCTAGCTCCATTGCCATTCAAATCCAAGCATTCACAAAACTCCAAAGCCAATTTCTCCTCAACTCCAAGTCTATGATATTGAGTTTAACAATCAACCAAAAACTACAATGAGGACTCCATGCAGTATTTAACTTGCAAAGGAGGACCAAAACCCTATCTAGGTTTCCAAAATGTCATTAATTACATCATAAATGCCATTTTTGTCCAATGAGACCATGCAAGGCCCAAGGCACAAATATCCTAACTTAATAAATGAAAAAATTAATGCTAACATAACTCCTTAGCTAAATCTGGAGTGATTTTCCTCAAAAACCCTAAAAATATCTTTTTCATTAACTCCAAGTGTCTTTTGTTGAATTTTTGGAAAGGGCACAGTGCCAAGGCCAAGGGCGCAGTGCCAACACTGAGAAAATAGCCTGGTTTACAGCTAAGATTCGGAGGCCTTCCCGGTGTCCAAATGAGCTCCATGATAACTCATTTGAAAGCCTGTCCTTTCTACTTTCCAAAACGACTTTTAGTTTTTTGATTGGTGTCCATTTGTACTAAAAAATGCATTCTGCCAAGACTACTCAGGGCACAACGCCAGCTCTGAAAATAGGGCAGAAAGGTGAATTTTTGCATGTTTTTGGCACTTTTGGAGGACCAGTTATCCTCCAAATGAGTTGAAACTTTGTGAGGGTGATATCCTTGGCCTAAGGATTCTGAAAATTTCAAGTTTTACTCCAATGGGTGATCCGAATTTATGGAGGAACACAACATAATAAACACATAACCATAAATACAGAGATGCAACAGAAATAATGCTTCATTTCATTAATATCAAAGAACTGAAATTTGCTTACAGACAGAATGGAAATAAAACTAGCTAGGGCACTAGTAGCTATCTTTGAGAAGAGATGTGGCGGCTACAGGTCTCTGAACTGAGTTAAAATGAGGCTCGAGGGCCTATTTATTATTGAGAAACAATGGAGGACTCTAAACATCCAAAAACCTAACCCTAGGAGATGAAGCGCCAAAACTATGGGCCCCGTTTGGGTAAATTGGTGTTTCAACTTTCCAGGGACGTAACTTTGGCATATTATCTCCGTTTGACGTACATGATACATCATTAGAAATATCTATTTGAGGACTACAACTTTCGCCACAAATATCCATTCTAGGGAACAGAATGATATTCGCTACATGTGCGATGACCAAAAAACGTCGTTTAGGGCCTCAAAACAGCTCCGAAAGTTTAGGACCCGAAAAACTGCTAAAAATAGTAAGTTGTGCCAAAAATAAAAAATTGAAAGAGGCAATGGTGGGGCCCCAAGTGGAATAGGCGGGTGGCCACCAATATCCACCTGGATCATTCCTCCCCCCTTAGGAAGCAATGGTCCCCATTGCGTTGAGTTCTTCCATGAGATGAGGAAACTTCTGCTGAACTTGGTCCCTGGTGAACCACTTGCCTTGGTGCAGGAGTTGGCCAGCTCAGATGACCCGATACAGTTGGATGTTCTGTTGGCGAGTGCTCTTTATTTTCATGTACTTGATACAATCTGTGGTGGCCTGTTCCATGTAGTCTGGGTTTAACTCTGTTGGTGTGAATTGTTCTACAATGTCTGAGGTGTCCAGTAGAGGTGGGAAGTAAGGACGAAGGCGATCCACATTGAAGACTGGGTGCAGACCAAGGAATGGTGGAATACTGAGCTCGAATGCATTTTTCCCTACAGCCCTGGTGATGGTGTACAGCCCATATCGGAGCGGGCGAAGCTTGCGGTGGGGTCCAGTGAGGCGCTCCTTCTGCAAATGTAGCCATACTTTTTCGCCCACCTGGAAGTTGTGTGGCACCCAGTGTTGATCATGGCATTGCTTGTACTTGGCATTGGTTCTGTCCAATATATCATGAACCTGTTGGCGGATGTTTTGAATGCGCTCGATGAAGCTACTTGCTTTGTCAACTTTAGACTGGACATGAGCTGAATCGGCCTGAGGAGCTACAAATGGTATGACCACGTCAATAGGACATAGTGGCTGGAATCCCAAGCCCACCTGAAAGGGGCTATGGCCAATTGAACTGTGGAGAGCCCGATTATAACTATGTTGTACATATGGGAGGCTCTCGTCCCATGTGCATGGATGCTTTGAATTGTACATGCGCAGAATGTGTACAAGAATTCTGTTGACGACCTCTGTCTGGCCATCTGTTTGGGGATGGAAAGCTGTGGACTTGGTGAGCTTGGTATCCAACATTGACCAGAGGCTGGCCCAAAATATGCCGAGGAACCTGCTATCCCAATCTGATATGATAGACTGTGGGATCCCAAAGTGCACCCACACTCGTTCAAAGAAGAGTTTAGCAGTGGCTTCTGCTATGATATTCTTCTTGCAGGCCACCATGATGGCCACCTTCAAGAATCTATCGATGACCACGAAAACATAGTCATTTCCATACTTAGTAGAAGGCAGGCCCAACATGTAATCCATGGAGATGGATTCCCAAGGTTGACTAGGGGTAGGTAGCGAAGTACATAGGCCTTGCTTCTTGATGGTCGGTTTGGCAATGGCACAAGCAGTGCAAGATCTGATGTGCTTCTCGACATGCTTTCGAAGGTTTGGCCAATAGAAATACTTCTGCAGGATTGCTACCATTTTCTTGACCCCGAAATGCCCAGTGACTCGACTGTAGTGTGCTTCCCATATCATCTTGGCACGCTCTCTTGAAGGAACACAAAGGTGTCCCAGGTGACATAAAAGTGCATCTTGGAGGTTAAAATTTGGAACTTGCATACCCCCCAAGAGTGCCTTGTAAGTGTGGCAAAATTTTGGGTCACTCTAATAGAGAAGCGGCCAATCAGAAGTCTCATGCCCACAAGAGTTGAGCACGGTGGTGAGCGCCACGATCGGTGGTCGGGTGAGGTAGTCTGCAACATTATTGCTGCTACCCTTCTTGTACTTGATGTTTAAATGAAACTGTTGTAGATATGTGGACCACTTCTGATGGCGATCATTCTGCAAATTCCCTTGTGTCTGTATGAATTGCAGGGGCCGGTGGTCTGTGTGGATGATTGTTTCCTTCCCCAAAATGTAATGCTTCCATTTTAGACAAGCTTGCACAATGGAATACATTTCTTTTTCATAAGTGGGATACTTGCGAACTGTGTCAGACAATGTCTCACTGTGATATGCCACTGGATGTCCCTGTTGAGTAAGAACTGCCCCAATAGCATAGTCAGAGGCATCTGTCTCGATCTCAAATGGCTATTGCAAGTCTGGTAAAGTGAGCACTGGGGCAGAACAGAGGCGGTTTTTCAATTCTGTGAACGCCTTCTGTTGAGGTTCCGACCAAAAAATTTTTTCTCTCGCTCCTCCCTTGGTGACTTGACTCAAGGGCCAAGTGATATGAGAGAATCCCAACATGAACCTCCGATAGAAATTAGCAAGACCCAGAAAGTTGCGAAGCTCTGTTATAGTGGTTGGGGCTGGCCAATCCCGAATGACTTGGATCTTGGCTGGATCCACATGCACCCCTCTTTCATCAATAATGTATCCCAGATATTGAACCTGGGTCATGCCAAAAGTGCACTTCTCCAAATTGGCACACAACTTGTGTTGCCGCAGTGTTTGGAGGACTTGTCGGATGTGGTGAAGGTGCTCTTCCCAAGTCTGGCTGAAGATCAGAATGTCATCCAAGCACACCACTACAAATGAGTTGGTGAATGACTTTAGAAGTCATCCATCATCCTCATGAAGGTTGTGGGAACATTCGTCGGCCCAAGGCATGATGAGCCATTCGAAAAGGGCCTCCTTGGCTTTGAAGGCAATCTTCCACACATTAGAGGGGTTAATTTGTACCTGGTGATACCCAGAATTCAAGTCGATCTTACTGAAATATTTTTCCCCTTTGAGTTGGTCGAGAAGGTCATCAATATGTGGGATCAGGTACCTATTCCAAAAAAGGATCCTGTTCAGTGCCTGATAACCAATACAGAGTCCCCAAGTCCCATCCTTCTTCTGTACCAACAGGATCGGGCTCCCACAGGGCAATGAACTTGGTGGGATGTGACCTTTCTACAGCAGCTCCTAAATTTAGCTCTTGATGTCATTGTTCTCCGAAACAGAGCGTCGATAGATCGGTCCATTGGGTAGTGGCACACCTGGGGTCAGATCAATCGGGTGCTTGACCTGGCAGTGCAGAGGAACCCCTGTGGGTGAGGTGAAGATGTCCCCGTACTCCTCCACGACCTTATCCATTTGTTGGTGTCGTGCAGAGGGGCCCTGTCTGGAGGTCGTGGCCATAGTCTTCTTCTTGCCCTGGGGGCGGATCATCAGGAAAACGAATTTCCTGGTTTGGGAAATGAGCTTCCTACATTGTTTTGCAGTAACCAAAGAGATAGTCGTAGGAGGTGGTACCTCTGGTATCCTGTACAACTTATTTCCCAAAGTAATAATAACAGCACGAGGTCGAGACTCATACACAACATGACGCTTCCACAAGTATGGTTGTCCTAATAATACATCAGAAACATCAATAGGAGCAACATCACATAATACCTCATCGGTGAAGGGCTTGATGCTATAGGGAAGGCGACACTGCTGGCTGACGCGGAGATCTCGTCCTTGGTGAAGCCACCCGATGGTGTATGGATGTGGGTGAGCTGTGGTCGGCAAGCCCAACCGCTTCACGACGTCTTCCGAAATGAGGTTCTTTTGGCTCCCATTGTCGACAATGAACTATACCGGGGAGCCCTTTACCCAAATCTCGGAGTGGAAGAGATGTTCCTCCTCCTCTGGATCTTCTGGTTCCTCCTTCTGGATCTTCGTAGTGGCAACAGTGGCATTGGGCTCTGCATCAATAGTCTGTTTCCATTTGTCATTCCCCTTGTCAGGTTCTGATTTAGATTTGGAGCATGCATCTGACTCAGAAGCCCGCATCTCGGCCACCAGCGACTGCTTGGCCCGAGACTCACTTGTGTTGTGAGTGGAGCTCTTATGGAACTCACACCACTTTCCCGTGTCCTTATTTGGCTTTACGGTGTTGTTCTTTGCTTGTGGCTTCGACAGGTTGTCTTGAGTCGCCATGCCTTGGCTCTGTCCTTTTTTCTGCGGTTTGGGAGCACCTTTCCCTTGCTTTTGATTCGTAGATCCAAAGTCTCGCTTCTTCTATTTTAATTTTTTCTCAATCTTGGCGGCATACCGGTATGCCGTACCAAGCAAGGAGATGTCGAGGAACTCCATTTCCTCCTAAATGTATCTGTGCAGACAACTACGATACTTTAGCACTAGATTTTTCTCTGAATCTTTGATACCCAACTTGATGCACAAGGTATGGAACAGATTCTTCAGCTCATGCACATCTTGATCCCTTTGTTGCCGCAGCGTGGTCCATTGTATGTACTTATCCTCATAGCTCCCCATGGGATAGTATTGTTCCTTGAAGGCGCCTCGGAAAGAATTCCAAGTGGGTATGGCTGAGAATAGAGAGGGTTATGTCTCGTCATTTTTCTCACAGTGAGTTTCCCACCAGTCCTTGACATGGGGGGCAGCTTTGAGGAGTGCAAAAATAATCTTCTCCATGTCGGAAAAGTCATGAACCGAGAAATATCCTTCTAATAGATTCAACCATCTATCTATGGCATCTACATCTATTTGACCCTCAAATATGGGAATGTGAAAATTTACTTGTACCTTAAAAGGAGTCGCACCCCCAGAGTGGCTGCTGGATGCAGATGCGCCACCGGTGGGCAGCCATTGAAGGATTTGGGCAAAATTATCCATCATTGCATTCCTTTGTTTTTCGAGGGCCTCCTCGAGCAATATTTTGATAGGATCTCCTGCTCCCTCATCTTTATTTTCGTCCCCCATGGGCATCCATCGGGGTTTGCGAGGCTGATCTTGCAAAGGATCCACCAGATCGAGCCCTAACTCCTTATACCCCGACCTCATTGGGGACATGCAAAGAAGGATTGAGAAAAAGCAGACCCCTCTGATACCACTGATCCAAATTTATCCAGGAACACAACAGAATAAACACATAACCATAAATACAGATATGCGGTGGAAATAATGCTTCATTTCATTACTATAAAAGAACTGAAATTTGCTTACAGACAAAATGGAAATAAAACTAGCTAGGGCACTGGTAGCTATCTCTGAGAAGAGATGTGGTGGCTACAGGCCTCTGAACTGAGTTACAATGAGGCTCGAGGGCCTATTTATTATTGAGAAACAATGGAGAACCCTCAACATCCCAAAAGCCTAACCCTAGGAGATGAAGCGCCAAAACTATGGGCCCCGTTTGGGTAAATTGGTGTTTCAACTTCCCAGGGACGTAACTTTGGCATACTATCTCCATTTGACGCACATGATACATCATTAGAAAGATCTATTCAAGGACTACAACTTTCACCAAGAATATCCATTTTGGAATGGAATGATATTCACTGCAGGCGCGATGCCAAAAAAATGTCGTTTAGGGCCTCAAAATGGCTCTGAAAGTCCAAGACCCGAAAAACTGCTAAAAATAGTAAGTTGTGCCGAAACTGAAAAACTAAAAGAGGCAATGGTGGGGCCCCAAGTAGAATAGGCGGGTGGCCACCAATATCCACCTGGATCAATGGGTGCCCCAAATAAGAGTGTAGCGCTAGTGGCACTGCGTGCTTGGCCCTTCAAAATAGTCAAAATTTCCAAAAACTCAAAAACTTTCCAAAATTTGGATTTGTCTTGTTGATCATGTTTCGGATACGTGTAGGGATTCATCATAAATAATGTCAAGTTTTTCTTTGTCTTCTACCTCCTTTAGGGATTGAATCTTTGCAAGGAATCTTTTGAGCTTGGCCCTTGCAATCTTGTTTCTTAACGCATAATTCCTTGCCATTTTTTTCTGAAGCTCAAGGTCCCTCTTGGTCTTCTCCAACTGACACTATAAGTGTACATTTTCTCTCTCTAGACAAGGTTCCTGATCATAGTCTATTTCCATGGCGAGAAGCTCACTTGGAGTGAGCTGCTCTACCAAGGCTGTCTCTTGCTCTTTTTCCTTGGCGAGAGCCTTTTTCAAGCAAATTGTCCTTTTCCTCCTCCTAGGAAGATGTTCTTCCTCTTCTTCGGTGTCATCATGAGTGTCCAAGACCTCATCTAGCTTTGACATGGCTTTTCTAGCCTCTTTCTCAACTTTAATAGCTCTGATCTCATAGATAGCCTTCTGTGGCTCCAACTATTTTTTTTCAACCTCAAAATAGTGGATTACATTCTTAGCCCTACCTAAATTGGTTTACAGGTCCTTAATCTAAGCATCTTTGCTTTTAAGTAGCATGTTAGTGATCCTTTGCTCGTTTTCATCATCACTGTCAAGGTGAATAAGTTGAAACTTTTGTTCAGTTTCATGCTTGTCTTCTTCTTCTTCAACAATGAAATTTCCCTTACCTTTGTCAAGCTTCTTGGTTGATGTAGAAGGCATGGCCCCTTGCCTGTTAAGGGAAGTAAACACATGCCTATTTCCCCTCTGGTAGTTCAAAGGAAAAGGTTCAATTTTCACCATCTCTGTGCCACTTCTTTCACTTCCATCATTGCTGCCGTCATGACTACTATCTGTATTTGTATCATCAGTACTCTCATGCCTCTTTAACCCATTGTCATCATCCTCACTGCTTTCTGCCTCATTGCCCTCACTGCTCTTCTCTTCACTAATTTATTTCTCATTGTTTGACTCCTCATTTCCATCTCCCTTACTGCTTTCTTCCTCATTGGCATATGCCTCACTGACATTTTCCTCACTTTTTTCTTCCTCATTTCTTTCTTCACCTTTTGATGCACTAGTACCATGAGATGATGGTGAGGGATTGTGATAAGGTGATGAAGGAGGATTATCCTGAGGTGAAGGAATGTGAGTAGATGGTGATGGATGTGTAGTGGGGTGTGATGGTGAAGGAGGAATGGGAGGATGAGAAGATGAAGGGACATCTTGCTGTTGTTGGCCTTGTGGATTGGTGAACACCTCATTGGTAATGAAGGCCTCCCATGGAATGTCCTTATGCTTCAATTGATGCATAACAACCATTTTGATAAGAGAGTGATGAAAGAGGCTTTGCATCTGCTGAGAATAGTCTCTCTTTTTTACAATATAGGACATTTTTCCAATTCTTCTGTAGAGGTAATAGGGTATGTGTAGCATCCTCACCCTAGTAAAGTGCAGAATCAAATTTATGTGATAGGAGTAAATGCGGGAGAATCTTCCTTCACATGTGAAATGCTTCATAATGATCCTTATCATAGGTGCATATCTATCAAGCAAGTGTGAGAGATTTATTGTGGTCTTTGTATCTAGGCTTTAGGTAGGGTTCAAAGTAGCTCATGTCTAGACTAGCTTGCTTGAACCATTTCTCACCCACACTTGGTATCCTAGTGGCATTGGCAATAGCACCAGTAGATAACTCAAAGGTGACCCCTACAAGGTTAACTTGTTTGTCATGCAATTTAAGGATAAAAATTCTGGTTAGCTCAAGGTGGTTTTGTACCTGCTGCACCTTTTCACAAAATCAAAGAATCCTACATGCTTAAAACATGAAATAGTAAGGGGAGATCCCATTAGCTCCCTTGTTTTGGGGGGTTCAAATCTGTTGATATTTTCACCTTTGTGCTCATGCCTCATTGGAATTTGGTCCTCTCCTCCACTACCACTCTATTCTTACATTGTAAACCCTGCCTTGAGAAACTATAGGACTGCAAATGGAAATGAGATGAAGGGATGGTGATGAAAAAGGCATATTTTCAAGTGAATGAGATGAGTGAGTGAAGGTACAGGTGTATGAGAATAAGTGAGGGGTCAAAACACTCAATGGTAACACTTTGTTGCGTAAATACTCTTTCTATCAGTGACACTCTACCTAGGAAGATGAAAGGAGGTTCAGACAGTGTTTTCAAGATTTGAAATTTAGGGTTTGACCTTAGGGTTTGATTTCATTCACTTAGAAAACACAAAATAGCTTGAAAATGTGGTTAGGGCATCCACTTACCCTTTTTCAGTGCCTTGGAAGACCTTGGAGGGAGCCTGAAAAGGTTTTGAAGCAGCTTGAATGGTGGAATTGCTTAGGAAGCCCTCCTGGCCAAGGGCGCAACGCCTAAGTTGAGGGCGTATCACTCAATCCTAGGCACGCAGCGCTCAATCCCAGGCACACAACACTCAAGAATTTCTTCACCGGGCCTGTTAGGTAAGGGTGCAGGACCTTCCCCAGCGTGCAACGCTCACGTCCAAGTGCGTAGCGCTATTGTATTTGCATGGGGAGAAATTTCCAAGTGCGCAACGTTGGTTTCCAGGGGCGCAGTGCTAGTCTGAGCGCGTAACGCTAGAACACTTTGCCAAAATTCGACTTGAAAACTAAAAAAATTCTCTCCTTGAATGCTTCTAACTCTTTTTCAAGGCAACTATGATTTGTTTTAAATGAAAAATGACCTTTTATAGGCTTGGGAATTAGATTTGACTTTGCAAACCCACTTTCCTAATGTTTTAAGCCTCTTTCTCTTTTTCATTGATATTATTTGACTTTTTTTCTTGTAGGTGACTGAAAACATTAGAGGTGGTTCTTTCTTTTGCTCCATGAGGCATAGGAATTCACTTTTGACAACCTTATTATGTTTACACAGTGGCAGCATCTTCGAAAACCTCTGTGGTTTCCATTACAATACTCAACTTATCTTTTCACCTTGGCTGGCAGTTTGTTGGAGTGATGAAATTTGTTTTTCTTTTTTGATCCTGAAGATCTGACATATTTATTTTGATACAGCAGTAGCCTCAAAATCCTCTTTTTCTTCCACCTTGGAGCTCAAAATCATCTTTTTCTCATTTAGACATGGAAAGCCCAATAACACCTTTGGGAGGATTTCTCATAGCAGCATTTTCAAAACCCTCTTTTGCCTGCACCATGGAGTTCAATTCATCATTTCACCTTCTATGTCCACTTTCCCAAAACCATAGGTTTTTGGAGTGATTTTTACAGCAGTCATCAGTGTTGTCTTCTAAGTTATCTATAGACCTTTCAAGTTCATTCATTTTTTTCCAGTTCACCTCACCTTTTTCCCTATTTCATCAATATTTTTGACAGACGTTCTTCGTGTTTGGTTTGGTGTGCCTCCTCGAGGTCATTTCTACAATTGATTACTATTTGGCACTCTATTTTCACCATCAAGCTCAAAAACCCTAGTTCTCCTCAAGACAAAATTGCTTCCCTTTCTTCTGATGAAGTTGTCTTCACTTAGGAACAGACCATATACCTTATCAAAACCTTCTATTGATGGAAAATTCAACACTCTTGTAGAAGTGCCAAATTTTGTCCATTTCCTCATGTGCAGACTCTGAAATTGAATGATATTCTTCTTTGGAAACTTTTAGGTTTTTCTTCAATGACCATGTCTCAACATTCTATTACAATTGAGCCAGATTCTAGCAAAGGAAAAGCAGTGCTTGGAACACCAATAATGACCTTAGAACATGTGAAACCCTAATTGACCTAGTGGGAGGGTTCTTTGACCATGATTTTGACTGAAAATTGGCTTTGAGGCTTTAAGTGAAAAACAGAGTATTGTTAAAGGTGTTGTATTCATGAAGATCCAAAATCCAATGTACTTGATTTATCTAAAGAGCCTATAGAGATAGTTTTGAGACCATCAATGCTTGATGAACCTGGGGAACATGGGAATGAGTTGGATATAGGAAACCCTAGAATGAAAGTGAAGTTATGGACAGGGAAAAAATAGGCCATGAGGTTATAGGGAGAGAAGGAGACTGAAAATGATAAGTAGAAGATTAGGGAGAGTTTGTAGGAGTGACAGGGTGACCATGAAATGGCAAGCTGATGAAATAGTGAAAAAATTACTATAAGGATAATGAAGGAAATGAGATTTCTGAAACTCACAATTTTCAAGGAAGGTTGTTTTCAGAAATCTAGAACCAATCTATAGTCATCTACAAATAGTGAAAAAAATTGATGACTAACAGTTTCAATAACTTCCTCCCTGGCTTCCCTCAATTGCTCTTTTAAAATATGCACTTTATATTTTTCAATGACTCTCTCCTTGCCTTTCCTCTGCTTAATGATTTCTTACTTAGTTGGAGATAAGTTGATGATATCTTTTTCCATAGCTTATTTTCCTTTTTCTGTCACTTCAGTGCTTTTTTTAGCCTTGACACATTTAGCAAGCCATAATCTAGTGAGTGGTTTTCGTCGTTTGAACACAAAACCTGCATCTTGACCTGAGAAGTCAAGTTTTTTGTCAGTGAGACCCTTATTTTTCTTCTTGCTTCCTTTGACATCCACAGATTTGACCATTGGAGTTTCTTCTATATCTATAGCTTGTAGAATGTCCTCAAGTTACCTTTCCCCAGCATTTAGATCCTAGTTCTTCTTCCATGACTCTTTTTGCTGGGCTTTGGCTTGCTACTTGTAGGTGTGGGCTCTACAATGGGCTCTATTTCATGTGCATGTTCTATTTCAATCTCCATAGGCTCTACAATGGGTTGCATTCCCTCTTCTTGTACACCCTTTACTTCAACTATAGGTTCATCATTTTTATTTGAAGGGCTGGCTTTACGTTTAGGTGTCTTCTTGGGAGTTAATGCACCGACTTCATAACCACTAAGAAACAAGAATGTGTCCCAATATCTATTTAACTTTTTCAACTCCTCCAAAAATAGTATCTTGATTAATCCATGATGAAAAATTTAAGTTTCACTAGCTTTAGGTCTAGCTTCGACTTTATCTGACATCTTGCCTAGGCTTCTAAATAAGAATAAGGGAAGGTCCAAAGGCTACTTACCAGTGAAATGTAGAAAGAGTCTGAAGTGATACTGATAAATCATATGAAACCTCCCTTCACACATGAAATATTTATAAATTACCAGCAGGAGTTTATAGTAAATTTCTTTAAGGGAGCGTATTAGGATCCCTGATGTCATATCCACTCCAATATGCTTAGGCTTAAAAAACTCATCACAGTTCTATAATTTGAATTCAGTGGATTTAAACCACTCTTCCCCTGTCCTCAAAATCTCTATAGCTTGGGAAATTGTTTCAGGAGACACCACAAAAATCAGCACACTCACCTTTGATGCAGTGCCAACAAAATTCACTACAAAGTGCTTAGAGACTTGGGCATAAAAACCTTGCAATTTCTAGCAAAACCTCATGCAACCAACACTGGTGAAGCCTACTGCAAAACTAGGATCCTCATTGACCACTTTTAAATCCATGGGCTCATACCTGACCACTGAGCCTCCTTTATTATTCTTTTTATGCATGGCCATCTCTCTTAACACATCACTGGCCTCCTTGATAGTATGATACCTACAAAGAAGAATTTCTAAGAGCAAGGTTCTAGCAAACAAGCTGGACCTTTCTAAATATGATAACAACAACAATACTCAGAGGTAAGAGGGAAAGATGACATATAACAACTCTCAAGGATAAATTTAAAAGGTAAGTTTTGAATATGAGAGGGATGAAAACAAATAAGAGAAGTAAGTGAAATGATAAATGACAAATGATGATCACACATGTTGCATGACTCTAAATAACTGGTCACGTGACCTCATACTGACGTCTAACCTCTTAAAACTTGAAACCTCACCCTTTTCTTTATCAGTGCATAAAAACATGAGTTCGTAGCAATTTCCATTATAATTTTGGCAGATTCGCTATGTATTGGTCAAGTGAGTCCGTAGCGAAAACAACCTATTTTCCATTGATTTTGTTGCGGACTAGGGAAAAAATAGACAGGTGGCTAAAACCGAATTTTGAACCAATGCATGGAGATTTTTTATGGATTTTTATGGATTTGACCATGATGACATGACATGTGGGACTCTTCAAACTTAGGATTATGACCAATTCACAAAATTTTATTAATTTCATGAATTAATTTTCTAAGACAATAAAACCTATGCTAAATTACCTTCCTAATAAAAAATAAAATCTTATTGGTGATAACAGATTACTTTTCAGACCTTCCTTCTACCAAGCATGGAAATGACTTCATTTTTGTGGTCATCAACATATTATCTAGGATGGCCATTCTGGCAGCCTCCAAGAAGAGTATCACAACAGAAGCCACTACTAAATTCTTCTTTGAATGAGTGTGGGTGCAATTTGGGATCCCACAGTCCATTATCTCAAATCCATATAATAGGTTCCTAAGTACATTTTGGTCAGGTCTCTCCTCGATGTTGGATACCAAGCTCACTAAGTCCACGATGTTCCACCCCAAAACTGATGGATAAACATAGGTTGTCAAAAGGATGATCGTACACATTCTATGCTTTTATAACTCGACGCATCCATGCACATGGGATGAAAGGCTACCCTATGTTCAACAGAGATACAACTGAGCTCTCAATAGTGCAACTGGCCACAACCCCTTTCAGGTGGGGTTGGGATTCTAGCCACTATGTCCCATTGATGTGGCCATACCATTTGCAGCTACTCAAGAAGATTTGACTCATGTCAAATCCAAATCTAACAGTGTGAACATCTTCGTTGAGCACATTCATCATGTCCGCCAGTAGGTCCATGGCTTATTGGACAGAGCCAATGATAAGTACAAGAAGTGACATAATCAACATTAGGTGCCACACAAATTCTAGGAGGGTGACAAATTTTGGCTACATTTGCAGAAGCAGTGCCCTGATGGACCCCACCTTGATATGGGCCATACACCATCACCAAGGCTGTAGGATAAAATGGCTTCAAGCTCAGCATTCCACCATTCCTTTTTCTGCACCCAATTTTCAATGTGGATCACCTCCAGCCATACTTTTCACCATTACTAGAAACATTCGATATTGCATAACAACTCACACCCATGAATTTAAACTCGGACTGCATGGAACATGCCATAATTGATCGGATCATGGACACAAAGATCAATAACACCCACCAAGAGAGGATCTAACTATATCAAATTGTCAAAGTAGGCCAAATCCATCATCCAAGGCAAGTGGTTCACGAGGGACCAGGTTCAACAGAACTTTCATCACCTCATGGAGGCTCTGCACGCAATGGGGACCATTGCTTCATAAGGGGGGAGGACTAATCGAGGTGTATGTTGGTGGGCACTTACCTATTCCACCTATACCTCCATTCTATTTCATTATTTTCCTTGTTTATAGCAACATATACTATTTTTAGCATTTTTTTGGGTCATGAACTTCCGGAGCAGTTTTGGCCCCATAAGTGTTGTTTTTTGAAGGTTTCCAGCAGGCCCATAACCGTAGGTAGGGGCATATGAAAAATAATATATTACATGGAGAGATATTTTAGACAAGGCACTGTTCGCACAAAACAGATATAATATGACCAAGTTACGACCCCGAGAAGTTGGTTGCCCAACTAAACCCAACGGGGCCCACAAACTCTTGGCGTTCCATCTCCTCGTGTTAGGGTTTTGGTTGTTTATGATTTTCCCTTGTTGTTAAATAATAAATAATCCCTTGAGCCTCATTGTAACACAGTTCAAAGGCATGTTTCCACCACATCTCTTCTCAGATATAAGCTACCACCGCTTGAGCAAGTTTATTTCCATTATGTATGTAAGAAAACTTTAGTTCTTTGATATTAATGAAATGAAGTTCTATTTCTACTGCATTTATGTGTTTATGTTTATATCTATATTATATTTCATTCATGTATAAGTTCAGATCAGTGGTATCAGAGCAACCTTCTATTTCTCAGATTTTCTTTTCATGTCCCCAATGAGGTCAGGGTATAAGGAGTTAGGGCTAGATCTAGTTGAATCTTCACAAGATCAACCTCACAACTCCAAAAGACCTCCCATGGCGGAAGGAAAGAAAGATGAGGTAGTAGGAGATCCTTTTAAAATATTTCTCGAGGAGGCCCTTGATAAACATATGAATGCGATGATGGATAAATTTTCCCAAATCCTTCGACGACTACCCACATGCGACGCATCTCCATCCGATAGCCACTCTAAAGGTGCCACTCCTTTTAAGGTACAAGTTAAATTTGACATTCCCATATCTGAAGGCCATATAGATGCAGACATTGTAGATAAATGGTTAAATATGTTTGAAGGATATTTTTCAGTTCATGACATTTCCAACTGGGAAAATATTACTTTTGCACTCCTTAAAGTTGCCTCCCATGTCAAATACTGGTGGGAAACCTAATGTGAGAAAAAGGAAGAGGGGGAATCCTCATTGTTTTCAACTGCACCCACATGGAATTTTTTCCAAGATGCCATCAAGGAGCAATATTACCCTCTTGGTAGCTATCAAGATAAATACCTAAAGTGGACCAGATTGCGGAAAGGAAGGGACCAAGATGTGCCCAAGTTCACAAATGGCTTTCATTCCCTTCGCATGAAGTTGGGTATCAAGGATTCTAAGAGACATTTGGTAATCAAGTATCACGGTTGTTTGCATAAGTACATCCAGGATGAAATGGAGTTCTTGGACATCTCCTCGATTGGTGTCACGTTTCAATATGATGTCAAGATCGAGAAGAAGTTTAAACAGAAGAAGTGGGACTTTGGATCTATGAATCCGAAGTAAGGGAAAGGTGCCCCCAAACCACAAAGAAAAGGAAAAATCCAAGGCATGGTGACCAAGGACAACTCATCAAAGCTGGAAGCTAAGAACAACACCATGAAGGCAAGGAAGGACACATGAAAGTGGTGTGAGTTCCATAAAAAGCTGCACTCACAACACGAGTGAGTGTTGAGAAAAATAATCATTTGTGGCTAAGTTGAAAGCTTATGAATCAGATACATGCTTTGACTTTGATTCAAAACCTGATAAGCGGAATGAAAAAGGGAAGAAAATTATTGATGTAGAGCCCAGTGCCACTATTATTACCACCAAGATCCGGAAGGATGAGCTCGAAGAACCAGAGGAGGGGGAGCACCTCTTCCAGTCACAGATGTGGGTGAGGGGTTCTCCACTGTGTTTCATTGTTGACAATGGAATCTAAAAGAACCTCATTTCAGCAGAGGTTGTGAAGCGGCTAGGCCTACCCACCACAACACACCCATAGTCGTACACCATCAGGTGGCTTCACCAAGGATGAGATCTTCGCGTCAATTGGAAGTGTCTTCTCCCGTACAACATCCATCCCTTCACAAATGAGGTATTTTGTGATGTTTCTCCCCTCAAAGTTTGTAATGTTTTATTAGACCAAACATACTTGTGGAAGCAACATGTTGTGTATGAATATAGGCCTCTGTAATATCTCGAAAGGGAGAATGCAGTAATACTAAAACATAATATAAGAACTGCAGTAATGTAAAAAAATAATCTAAAGACACCATACAAATGTACATAATAGATGAGCCATTTTATTATATAAGAGGTGGAATTCAAGCACAACAATGCTCAAAATATGAGACACTCAAGCCAAAGAGATGGCCTAGAATGACCCTGAAGTCATCCCACAAGAGGGATTGTGTAACTGTTGGACTGTTGGAAGGAGTACTACATTGTCCCTACTGCAAATGTTAGGACTGTAACTACCGGAAAAATATAGAAGTGTAGATATGGTGGTTTTGGAGCTTAGATGATGCCGGGATTTCAGATCTGGGCTCTATGATGAATACCCAAGATAACCTAGACAGGATTTACAGATCTAACAATCTTGGAAAATCACCCTCTTAGGCCCTACAACTATGACTGTTGGGTATGCAGATGTGAAGAAATAACTAATCATAATATGGCTGCAATGTGATACAATCAGATATATGCTTGAAGGGTTGATTCCTTTACTAGGTCCTCAAGCTAGAAGCTCAAGATCTAGCTCCTCCTTCCTCCTCCACTGATTGCAGTTGTTGAATACAAAATAGTTGAGTAAAACTACACTATTAGAGAGGGAGGCTCTATAGCCTGATGTTAGATTTTGCATTAAATCTCAACAATGATGGAAAGAGTATGCTCAAGATGAAGGAATGGTCCCTCATAGGATTTCCAGCTGAAATACTAGAAACGTCCCTCCACCAATAGATCTATAGGATTGGACTGGGCAATCCCTTGGGGCATTGCTACTGCATGGAGGTATGAAATGTTGGCCTCAATTCTGGATATAGATCTGCTGCTCCTGAAGGGATGAAATTGAAGAACAAGGTGAAAGGACGAATCCTCCATCGATTTCCTAGCTGAAATGCTAGAAACAAGCTCCACCTCTCAAACCCTCAATCAATAATGTGTTATTCCTAAGACTGAATGTGCATATGGGAGTGGTTGAATGTGGCACCAATGCCTGATGATGTATGGCAACTCAAAGAAACCTTCCCAGAGTAGGCACTCGAAGTCCCCCCTAGGTAAGGGTGGGATTTATGCTCGGAAACACCCATGTGCTAAATAGCACTACAGACTTAGCTAAACAACTTATGCATGCATAGAAATGTCCAAAGACAAATCCAAATCTAAACAAATAATAAATAATAATCTCAAGCCTCCCTTCTATAACTGCCTTCATCTCCCTTATATGTTTTGTGAACCTTCCATAGCCTTGGCCCACCTCATAACTTCATTGCACATGTGGACACTAGCCTCCATGAATACTACGTTATTTCTCCATGTTCTCCACCATCTCTGCATTTAATTCCCACTCTATCCATCATGGCTACATTGGATGCACAACTTCCTCCACTATCTCATCATTAGTGCTATATGATCTTACTTTTAATGCACCATGATCTCGTTTGACTTCCTCCATGATATCCATGATCTATCATTAATGTGGCATGATCTCACTCTTCCTTCATTTCAGGAGCTGCTCCACTGCTCAATAATGAAGATCTAACTCAAAATTATCCACATACACACATCAAAAGTGGATTTTATTCCTCTATAGGGTTTATGGGTCCCTCCACCCCCTTATTTACTTAATTAATTAAGAAAATTAAGAAATCTAATATTCCAATTATCTGATGGAAAATTGAGAATATTACAGTCCTCCCCACTAAAATGTTTCTTGTCCTTAAGCAACTGTAAAAGTGGATGCTACAAAAATCCATCTCCCTCAAAATGGCATCCTCATATGGAAGGCCTCCCCATCTGCTACATTGTGTTATGAATGCCCAACTCCAAAGCTGCCTCTCTAGAATGTCTAGAATGGCCTCCAGCTGAAAAGTTAGATACCTCTCCTCATCAATGAATCTCCAAGTGGCAACCATATGTTGTCCAAGGTCCTCCTCTATGCATGAGATACATAAATTGAAGTGGTATCTTCCCAAAGTGGAAGTCCCCCATCATAGATTGTCTTTCCATCCCATGCTACGTAGAGTAGATTGCATTTCTCCATGCTTCCATCCTTGGTCCTGTTGCCCTTGTTGGATCCAAGCATCATCCCATCAAAGTCAAAAATAAGAAGTCACGATACATATGTATGAACATGTACAATTTCAAATTATACTCTCCCAATAACAACCACCACAACAAATCCTTCTGTTGCCATGCCAAATCATCATGAAACCAATTAAGAGAGCCATACTCTCTCAGTAGAAGCCACCGCAACAATGCTTCTTGTTTCCATGCCAAATAAACATCAATATAAGTATGATATCCATACTCTCTCAAAAGAAGCCACCGCAGCAATTCCTCTTGCTGCCCCATCACATCATCATCATACCAAGTACAATGACCATAATCTCCCAACAGAAGCCAACCTAGTAAGGCCTCCTGTTGCCATCCTCCATCAATATCCCGCAATGTATGGGGAGAAATCAGCCCATACTCTCCCAAAAGTAACCAAAGAAGCAAGGATTCTTGCTACCACCTTACATCATCATGATGCAAGTCATGGAGCAACAACATATTGATTGACATGTGGGATGTCACATCAGAAAAATACAAATAATCTCCCTTATGCCACATCATGTGAGAGTTATGCCATGTCCCAAACCCAAGTACATACATGAACATAAGATATATCCCAAACATAAGAACATTGAAAGACATGAGACATATCTTAATCAAAAGTAAATACAAGGAAATAAGATACATCATGTGATGGCAAAAATCTCTCAACAATAACTAGCACAGCCATGCCTCCTGCTACTACATAACATTAGTGAAATCCATGGCATTGACCACACAATTGTGAGCTATTGAGTAGAAACCATACTCACCCAAAAGCAACCGGTGCAACCATGCTTCTTGATTCCCTGTATCATAGATCTACAAGGAGGTTGGCAACCTCTTGCTCCTCATCTGGATCCATTCATCCCAATGTGGATGATGAATCATGCCAAGCTCAATCTTGGTATCCACCCAAGGTAGAATAACAATCTCCTCCATCTGATAAGCTTTTCACTCCATGATAGGTTGAATTGCACATCCTTTGAGGTCACTCCATGAGATCTTATCATCAATGGCCCAATAGAAACCATAAGGTTCCATGCATGTTGTAGGTAGAAATTCATCATTGAGCTATGAGGAGCTCATCAAGAAAACTTCATCTTGAAAATGGAAAGTAATTTCCATCATAATATGTCTACCATCTATAATATGTCCCTCTAGTGCTTCATGAGTGAAGTTTCCTTAAGAATTCTTCAAGAATAATGGGGCCATCCTCTCATCACTACTACTCAGTGACAACATTATAGATTCGCATGGTGATACATCAGCTGTACCCTGGCCATACATAATGTTGAACTCATATTCAGGCATTGTACTGAATAGGATTGTGCTCCTCCCATATTCTAAAACTCCACACTTCAACAAAAATTGTTGGGTGTAGCTCGACTATGATAAACTGGGATATTTATACGCATTCTCCTTGATCAAGTCAAGGGTCCTCTATGGAGTGATAATTTGCTGCTCCAAATCAGCAAGGTGCTCTAATCCTTGGTTATGAAATTGCTTTGATCACATGTTCTCACAAATCTCAATATGAGGTACTGAAATAATATGAGATGAAAGTGTTTACAAACCTTAGATCATCTGAATCCTGGGAACATCTTTCATATCTACAAGATTTCTTCCAACCGGTGCAATGGCCTCTCCAACTGCTAGTAATGATGATGGATGCTCTTCTTCAACTGTACCAACACTGGTATCTATCTCCTCCTCCTCATGCATCTTATGAACCATGCATTAGGTTCCAAATGTCAAGAGCTCAAGACCATCTTGAAAAGATGCAAGTGTTCCTCCTCCTAATGTAAGTACATCTACAGTTGATGGTGGTGGTAGAGGCTCGTCCTCCTAAGTGATCAGGAGGACATATTCCTTGGGATCTTCATGTATTATCTCCTCAATGATGGGATATGTCTCTATGTGAGATGTCTTCAGTTTCTTTCTACCAAACTTCTTCTTCAGTCTTTGCATAAAATATGCATAAGCAGTCGCTTTTCCATGTGACAAATGACTGAACCACCAATCTTTGGCTGCACCCTCAAGGTGCAGCATTGCAATCTCAACAGCCTTGATTTATGCTACTAGGTATATCTGAAAGAATGTAGCTAACTATACCTCCAAACCCTCAATGTGGTTGTGGAAGATCCATCAAAGGTAGGCAAAAATAATATATACCTCTTTCTTCTATTGCTACTGCGGGATCTCCTTTATTCTTTGAGTTGAAAAAATTGTTGGAGAGATAGATTCTCCTTGAGTGCTCTAGGTTGTGCTTTGTACGCAGACATATATTTTCTTAGGGTCTCATACCCCAAGTATCCTTCATATTCACACCATTCCCATTCATTCTCAAAGAAATTGGATCTAGTAGAATGATGTGGAGATCTTTGCCTTTCTGGTTGTTTCTATTGCTGATAGGAAGTGCTTGGACCTTCCTCTTTCTGAACTCTACGTGAATCCTCCTTTTGCCTTTCTCTCTTCATTTGATTGACCTCCTTGGAGAGATCTTGCATAGATATAAAGAGAAGAGTGGCAAAACTTAAACCCTCCGTCATAATAGATCTCTACTATATGCTTCTTCTTTTTATGTTAAAGATGAAGTGCCCACAAGCTAAGCCAAAGATCATGCTCTGATACCATTGTAATATCTCAAAAGGGAGAATGGAGTAATACTAAAGCACAATATAAGAACTAAAAAAATGTAAACAAATAATCTAAAGACACCATTCAAATGTACAAAAAATCTAAGCCATTTTATTAAATAGGAGGTGGAATACAAGTACAATAGTAATCAAAATATGAGACACTCAAGCCAAAGAGATGGCCTAGAATGACCCTGAAGTAATCCCACAAGAGGGACTGCATAACTATTGGAATATTGGAAGGAGTACTACATTGTCCCTACTGCAAATGTTGAGACTGAAACTACCATAAAAATATAGAAGTGTAGATTTTGTAGTTTCGGAGCTCAGATGATGTTAGGATTTCAGATCTGGGCTCTATGATGAATACCCAAGATAACCCGGAAAGGATTTTCAGATCCAACAATATTAGAAAATCACCCTCTTAGGTCCTGCAACTATGATTGTTGGGTATGCAGATCTGAAGCAAGAACTCATCATAAGATGGCTGCAATGTGATACAATCAGATCTATGCTTGAAGGGTTGATCCCTTCACTAGATCTTCAAGCTAGAAGCTCAAGATCTAGCTCCTCCTTCCTCCTCCATTGATTGGAGTTGTTGAATACCAAACAACTGAGTGAAAATATGTTGTCAAAGAGGGAGGCTCTATAGCCTGATGCTAGATGCTTTAGTAAAGCTCAATAATGATGGAAACAATATGATAAAGGTGAAGGAATGGTCCCTCACAGGATTTCTAGCTGAAATACTAGAAACTTCCCTCCTCCAATAGATCTATAGGACTGAACTACACAATCCCTTGGGGAATTGTTGTTTCATGGAGATATGAAATGTTAGCCTCAATGCTCGATATATATTTGCTGCTCCTGAACGGCTGAAATTTAAGAACAAGGTGAAAGGATGAATCCTCCACCAACTTCCTAGCTGAAATGTTATAAACAACCTCCACCTCTCAAACCCTCAAGCAGGAATTCGTTATTCCTGAGACTGAATGTGCATATGATAGTGGTTGAATGTGGCACAAATGCTTGATGAAGTATGGAATCTCAAAGAAACCTTCCCAGAGTAGGCAATCGAAGTCCCCTGTGGGTAAGTGTGGGATTTTCACTTGGAGACACCTGTGTACTAAACATCACTGTATACTTAGCTAAACATCTTAAGCGTGCATAGAAATTTCCAAAGAAAAATCCAAATCTAAAAAGATAATAATTAATAATCTCAAACCTGCCTTATATCACTGCCTTCATCTCCCTTATATGCTTTAGGAGCCTTCCATAGCCCTAGCCCACCTCATAACTGCGCTGCACATGTGGCCACTAGCCTCCATGAATACTACGATGTCTCTCCATGTTCTTCGCCATCTCTACATTTAATTCCCACTCTCTCCATCATCTGAGCATTGGATGCACAACTGCCTCCACTATCTCATCATTAGTGCTCTATGATCTTATTTTTAATGCACCATGACCTCCATGATCTATCATTAATGTGGCATGATCTCTACTCTTCCTTCATTTAAGGAGCTACTACACTACTCCATAAGGTAGATCTAACTCAAAACTATCTACATACACACATAAAAAGTGGATTCTATTTCTCTATGGGGTTTATGGGTCCCTCCACCCTATTATTTACTTAATTAATTAAGAAATGTAATAATCCAAATATCTGACGGAAAATTGGGAATATTACAGCCTCGCACTATTATTATTAATTTAGGCAATAATTTGTACAAGATAATGAAGGTATCACCACATATCTCCATCTCTCTAATCTCTAAAAAGCAATGCAGTAAGATCATCTCAAAATTGGGAAAATTATTTTCCTTATGATTCGTCCTCAGGGTGAGAAGAAGATTATGGCCACGGCCCCCAAACAGGGCTCCTCCGCATGACAACAACTAATGGACAAGGTCGTGGAGGAGTACATAGACATATTCACCTCACTCGCAGGGGTACCTTTACACTGTCAGGTCAAGCACTCCATCGATATGACTCCTAGTGCACCACTACCCAATGGACCAATCTATCAATGCTCTATTTTTGAGAACGATGAAATCAAAAGGAAGATTCAAGAGTTTCTACAGGAAGGGCATATTCTGCCAAGTTCATGGCCCTGTGGGAGCCTGGTCATGTTGGTATAGAAGAAGGATGGGACATGGAGACTCTGCATTGAATCTCTGGCACTGAACAATATCATTGTCTAGAACAGGTATCCAATCCCACATATTGATAACCTGCTGGACCAACTCTAGGGGGTCAAATATTTCAGCAAGATTGACTTGAAATTTGGTTATCACCAGGTACCAATCGAACCCTACGATGTGTGGAAGAATTCCTTCAAATCCAAGGAGGGCATTTTTGAATCATTGATCATGCCTTTTGAGTTGACGAATTCCCCTGAAATATTCATGAGGTTGATGGACGACATCTTGCAACCCTTCACCAACTCATTCATGGTGGTGTATTTGGATTACATCCCGGTCTTCATCTATATTTGGGAAGAGCACCACCACCACATTCGATAGGTCCTCCAAACACTGCGACAACACAAGTTGTGTGCCAATTTGTGGAATTTCACTTTTGGAATGACTCAGATTCAATATATGGGGTACATCATTGATGAGAGGAACGTGCATGTGGACCCACCCAAGATATAGGTCATTCAGGATTGGCAAGCCCCAACCACTCTAACAGAGCTCCATAACTTTCTGGATTTTTCCAACTTATACAGCAGGTTTTTGTTGGGTTTCTCACCAATGGAGGAGCGAAAAAAAAAAATTCTTTTGGTCTGAATCCCAACACAAGGCATTCATCAAGTTGAAGAATCGACTTTTCTCTGCAAGAGTGCTCACATTACCAGACCCGCAACAACCATTTTATATCGAGACAAATGCCCCAGACTATGTTATTGGTAAAGTTCTTACTCAATAGGGGCATCCAGTGGAATATAACAGTGAGACACTTTCAGACACAATTCGAAAGTATCCCACCTATGAAAAATATATGTACTCCATTGTGAAAGCTTGCCGACAATAGAATCATTATATTATGGGGAAGAAAATGGTCATCCACAGAGACCACCGACCCCTGTATTTCATACAGACACAAGGGAAGTTACAGAACGATCGCCATAAAAAATGGTCCAGATACATGCAACAGTTCCATTTGAACATTACGTAAAAGAAGGACATCACCAAAAATGTTGCAGACTTCCTCAACCAATCGTTGATTGTGGCACTGACCATTGTGCTCAACTCTTGTTGGCATGAGACTTTGAGGTGGCCATATCTTTACAATAGTGATCCAAAATTTGGCAAGACATACTAGACACTCCAAGAAGGCCAATAAGTTCCAAAATTTCACCTCCAAGATGTACTGTTATGCCACTTGGGACACCTATGTTTTCCTTCAAGTGAGTTTTCCAAGATGATTTTGGAAGCGCACTACTGTCAGGTCGTTGGACATTTTGGGGTGGAGGAAACAATGGCAGTACTACAAAAGTATTTTTATTGGCTGAACCTTTGACGAGATGTTGGAAAGTACATCATATATTGCGCTTCATGCCCCATTTCCAAATCGACCATCAAGAATCAAGGCCTATATAATTTTATTCCTACCCCTTGTCGACCTTGGGAATCCATCTCCATGGATGACATGTCGAGCCTTTGTTCTACCAAACATGGAAATGATTGTGTTTTTTTGGTCATCGATAGATTCTCTAAGATGGCCATTCTAGCGGACTACAAGAAGGGTATCAGAATATAAGCCCCTACTAAACTCTTATTTGAACGATTGTGGGTGCACTTTTTGATCCCACAGTCCATTATCTCAAATTGGGACAACAAGTTCCTAATTACATTTTGGTCAAGTCTCTGGTCGATGTTGGATACCAAGCTCACTACGTCCAAAATGTTCCACCCCCAAACTGATGGCCAAACAAAGGTCGTCAACAGGATGATCGTACACATTCTACGCATGTACAACTTGAAGCATCCTCGCACATGGGATGAAATCCTACCCTATTTCCAACACAACTAAGACTAAGCTCTCCATATCTCAACTAGCCACATCCCCTTTTAGGCAGGGTTGGGTTTCCAGCCACTATTTCCGTTGATGTGGCCATACCATTTTCAGCTACTCGGGATGATTCGGCTCATTTCCAATCTGAAGCTGATAGTGTGAAAAAATTCATTGAGTGCATTCAACATGTCTGCCAACAATTCCATGACATATTGGACAGAGTCTATGCTAAGTACAAGCAGCGATATGATTAGTATCAGGTGCCACACAAGTTCCACGAGGGTGACAAAGTTTGGCTACATTTGCAGAAGGAGCGCCTTATTGGACCCAACAACTAGCTTCGCTTACTCCGATATGGGCCATACACCATCACCAAGGCTATAGGATACAATTCCTTTGAGCTCAACATTCCACCATTCCTTGGTCTACACCTAGTGTTTAATGTGGACCTCCTCTGGCCATACTTTCCTCCATTACTGGACACATCCAACACTGCAGAACAACTCACACCTATGGATTTAAATCCAGACTGCATGGAATAGGCCACAACTAATGGGATCATGGGAACATAGATAAGGAACACCCGCCAAAAAAGGATCAAACTATATCGAGTTATCAATCATGCCAACTCCTTCACCGGGGAAAGTGGTTCACTAGGGACCAAGTTCAACAAAAAATTTCTCACCCGATTGAGGCTCTTCACAGAATGGGAACTATTGCTTCCTGAGGGGGGAGGACTGATCCAGGTGGATATTGGTGGCCACCTACCTATTCCACATATACCTCTAGCTAGTTTCATCATTTTCCTTGTTTTTAGCAGCATTTAGTATTTTTAACAAATTTTTGGGTCCTGAACTTCCGGAGCAGAGTTGACCCCCTAAATAGAGTTTTGTTTAGGTTTGTATTAGGCCCAAATCCACTGGCCTGAAAAAATCTTGTAGTACTCGGAGATATATTTCCAACAAGGTATCGTGCATACCAAACAAAGATAGTATAACCAATTTACGATCCCAAGTTGTTTGCTTCCCAACTAACCCCAACGGGGCCAAAAAACTCTTGGTGTTCCATCTCCCGGGGTTAGAGTTTTGATTGTTTAGGGTTTTACCTTGTTTTTCAATAATAAAAATCCCATTGAACCTCATTTTATTATAGTTCATAGGCATGTATTTGTCACATCTATTCCCAGAGATAAGCTAACATCGCCCGATCTAGTTTATTTCCATTCTGTATGTAAGCATATTATAGTCATTTGATATTAATGAAATGAAGTTTTATTTTTGTTTCTCTTATGTTTTTATGTTTATATATGTATTCCATTCCATTCTTGCGTAAGTTTGGATCAGTGGTATAAGAGTGGTCTGCTCTTTCTTATTCTTTCTTTGCATGTCACCAATGAGGTCAAGGTATGAGTTAGGGATTGATTTGGTTGAACCTTTGCAAGATTATCCTCGCAAACCTCGACGAACTCCCATTGTAGATGAAAAGAAATATGAGGGAGCAGGATATCCATTCGAAATATTTCTCAAGGAGTCCCTCGAGAAACAGAGGAACATGTTGATGGATAACTTTTTCGGGATCCTTCAACAACTACCCACAAGCGACGCATATTCATTCGACAGCCACTCTAGAGGCACCACTCCTTCTAAGGTATAAGTTAAATTATACATTCCCATATTTTAAGGTCAAATAGATGTAGACATCATAGATAAATGGTTAAATTTTTTGGAAACATATTTTTCAGTTCATGAATTTTCCAATTGGGAAAATATTTCCTTTGCCCTCCTGAAAGTCGCCCCCCATGTCAAAGACTGGTGGGAAACCTACTGTGAGGAAAAGGACAAAGGGGAATCCTCACTGTTCTCAGTCGCACCCACTTGGAATTCTTTCTGAGATGCCATCAAGGAACAATATTACCTTGTTAGTAGCTATGATGATAAATATCTAAAGTGGACCACACTGTGACAAGGAAGGCACAAATATGTGTCAGAGTTCACAAACGGTTTTCATGCCTTTTGCACGAAGCTGGGTATCAAGGTTTTCAAGTGGAATTTGGTACTCAAATATCGTGGTTGTTTGCATAAGTACATCCAAGACGAAATTGATTTCTTGGAAATCTCCTTGCTCGGTGCCGCTTATCGATATTCTATCGATATCAAGGAGAATTTTAAACAAAAGAAGCAAGACTTTGCATTTGTGAATCCGAAGCAAGGGAAAGGTGCCCCCAAATCGAAGAACAAAGGACAAAGCCAAGGCAGGGCAACCTAGGACAACCCATCAAAGACACAAGCTAAGAACAACACCACGAAGACAAACAAGGACACGAGAAAGTGGTGTGAGTTCCATAAGAGCTCCACTCAAAAAAAAGTGAGTGTTGAGCCAAGCAGTCATTGGTGATCGAGCTAAAGGCTTATGAATCAGATGCATGCTCTAAATGTGAGTCAAAACCCAATAAGAGGAATAGAAAAGGGAAGCAGATTAATGATGCGAAGCCTAGTGCCACCGTTACCACCACCAAGATCCAAAAGGATGAACCCGAATTTCTAAAGGAGGGGGGATGCCTCTTCCACTCATAGATGTGGGTGAAGGGTTCTCCGTTGAAGTTCATTGTCAACAATGAGAGCCAAAAGAACCTCATTTCATCAAATTTTGTGAAGTGGCTAGGCCTACCTACCACAACACACCCACAACCATACACCATCGGGTGGCTTCATCGAGGAAAAAATATTCACCTCTTCGAGCAGCTTCGCCTCCCATACAACATCAATCCCTTCACAGATGAGGTATTGTGTGATTTTTATCCTCTCAAATTTTTTGATGTATTATTAGGCAATCCATACTTGTGGAAGTGACATGTTATGTATGAATCTAGGCCTCGCATTATTATTATTACTTTGGGAAATAATTTGTGCAAGATATTGGAGGTAGCAATGCCTATTTCCATCTCTATGATCATTGTGAATCAATGCAGTAAGATCATCTCCCATACCGGGAAAAAAAATTCCTTATGCTTCACCCTTAGGGACAAAAGAATATTATGGCCATGGCCTCTAGACAGGGATCCTCTGCGCGATAGCAACATATGGAAAAAGTCATGGATGAGTAGAGGGACATCTTCACCTCACCCACAGGGGTCCCTCTACACTATCAGGTCAAGCACTCCACTGATATGACCCCTAGTGCGCCGCTACCCAATGGACCAATGTATCAACGCTCTATTCTGGAGAACGATTAAATGAAGAGGCAAGTTCATGAATTTTTATAGAAAGCGCACATTAGGCCAAGTTCATCGCCCTGTGGGAGCCCGATCGTGTTGGTACAGAAGAAGGACGATACCTAGAGACTCTACATTGACTATTGGGTGTTGAACAAGATCACTGTCCATAATGGGTAGTCAATCCCACATATTGATGACCTGTTTTACCAAATCAAGTGGGTGAAATATTTCAGCAATATTGAATTGAATTCCATTTATCACCAGGTACTAATCGAACCCTCCAATGTGTTGAATATTTCCTTCAAATCCAAGGAAGGACTTTTCAAATGGTTGGTCATGCCTTTCGGGTTGAAAATTTTTCCCACAACATTCATGAGGACGATGGAAAACATATAGCAACCCTTCACCAACTCATTCATGGTGGTGTATTTGGATGACATCCTTATCTTCAGCCAGAGGTGGGAAAATTACCTCCACCACATTTGACAAGTTCTCCAAACACCGCGACAACACAAGTTGTGTGCCAATTTGGAGAAATACAATTTTGGCATGACCCAAGTTCAATATATAGGGTACATCATTGATGAGACGGGCATGCATGTGGACCCAACCAAGATACAAGTCATTCAGGATTAGCTAGCCCCAACCACTCTAATAGAGCTCTGCAAATTTATAGGTCTTTCCAACTTCTACCATAGGTTCGTGTTGGGTTTCTCTCATGTCACTTGGCCTTTGAGTCAAGTCACCAAGGGAGGAGCGAAATCAAAGTTCTTTTGGTCTGAATCCCAACAGAAGGTGTTTTCCATGTCGAATATTTGACTTTGCTCTGAACCAATGCTCACTTTACCATACATGCAAAAGCCATTTGAGATCGAGACGAATGCCTACAACTATGTTATTGGTGTAGTTCTTACTCAATAGGGGCATCTAGTGGCATATCACAATGAGACACTTTCAGACATAGTTCGAAAGTATCCCACCTATGAAAAAGAGATGTATTCCATTGTGCAAGCCTACCGAAAATGGAAGCATTACATTATGGGGAAGGAAACGGTCATCCACACAGACGATCGATCCCTATAGTTCATACAGACACAAGGGAAGTTGCAGAACGATCATCATAAAAAATGGTCCACATACCTGCAACAATTCATTTTGAACATTAAGTACAAGAATTCTATCTCCAACAATGTTGTAGACTAACTCATCTGACCGTCGATCACGGCACTAACAACTGTGTTTGACTCTTGTGGGCATGAAACTACGGGGTAGTTGCATCTTTACAAAATCAATCCAGAATTTGACAACACATACAAGACACTCGTAAAAGGAAAGCAAATTCCAAATTTTCACCTCTAGGATGCACTATTATGCCACCTGGGACACATATGTGAGGCTTCAAGCGAGTGTGCCAGTATTATTTTGGAAGCGCACTACAATTAGGTCGTTGGACATTTTTGGGTGGAGAAAATAGTGGCAGTAATACAAAAACATTTCTATTGGTTGGACCTTCAACACAATATTGGAAAGTACATCATATCCTTCACTACCTGTGCCATTACCAAATTGACCATCAAGAATCAAGGCATATATACTCCATTTCCTACCACTAGTCGACCTTGGGAATCCATCTCCATGGATTACATGTCGGGCCTTCCTTCTACCAAGCATGGAAATGACTGTGTTTTTGTGGTCTTCGATGTATTCTCTAAGATTCCCGTTCTAGAAGCCTGCAAGAAGAGTATCATAGCAGAAGCCATTCCTAAACTCTTATTTTAATGATTGTGGCTGAAATTTTGGATACTTGAGTCTATTGTCCCATATCGGGAGAATATATTCCTAAGTACATTTTTGTCAAGTCTCTAGTCGATTCTAGGTACCAAGACCACTAAGTCCATGACGTTCCACCCCCAAACTTATGGCCAAACTAAGGTCTTCAATAGGATGATCATACACATTTTATGCATGTAAAATTCGAAGCATCCTCACACATGGGATGAAAGCCTACCCTATGTCTAGAATAGCTATCGATGAGCTCTCCATAGCTCAACTGGCCATAGCCCCTTTCAAGTGGGGTTGGGATTCTAGCCACTATGTTCCATTGATGTGGCCATACCATTTGCAGCTACTCAAGAAGATTCAACTCATGTACAATATGAAGATGACAGGGAAAACAACTTCATTAAGCGCATTCAGCACGTCTGCTAGTAGTTTCGTGACCTATTGAACAGAGCCAATGCTAAGTAAAAGCAGCGACATGATGAGCATCGGGCTCTACACAAGTTCCAGGTGGGTGACAAAGTTTGGCTACATTTGCAGAAGGAGTGCCTTGCGGGACCCCACCACAATCTTCACTCGCTCCGATATGGGCCATGCACCATCACCAAGGTTGTAGGAGACAATTCATTCTAGCTTAGCATTCCACCATTCCTTGGTCTGCACCTAGTGTTCAATGTGGACCACCTTTGGCCATACTTTCCACCATTACTAGACACATATGATATTGCAGAACAACTCCCACTCATGGAGTTAAAACCGGATTGCATGGAACATGCCACAATTGATCGGATCATGGAAACACAGATAAAGAACACCTACCAATAGAGGATCCAACTATATTTAGTTTTCAAAGCAGGCCAACTCCTTAGCCAGGGAAAGTGGTTCACCAAATACCAAGTTCAATAGAAATTTCCTCACCTTTTGCAGGTAATTCACGCAATGGGGACCATTTCTTCCTAAGGGGGGAGGACCAATCCAATTGGATATTAGTGTCCAACCACCTATTCCACCTAGACCTCTAGTCGGTTTGATCAATTTCCTTGTTTATAACAACATTTACTCTTTTTAGAAGTTTTTCGGGTCATGAAATTCCAGAGCAATTTTAATCCCCTAAACAGTGTTTTTTTTTAGGTCTGCCACAGTCCCATAACATTTGGCAAGGGCATGTATAAAATCTTGCAGTACTCAGATATATTTTTCCAACAAGGTATCATACACGCCAAAAAAAGATTATATGACCAAGTTACGACCCTAGGAAGTTGGCTGCCTAACTAACCCTAATGGGGCCCAGAAGCTCTTTCCATTCCATATCCTAGGGTTAGGGTTTTGGTTTTTTAGAGTTTTAACTTGTTCTTCAATAATAAAAAGTCCCTTGAGCCTCATTGTAACATAGTTCAGAGGCATGTAGCCATCACATCTCTTCTCAGAGATAGGTTGTCATCACTCGAGCTAGTTTATTTCCATTCTGTATGTAAGCATATTTCAGTTCTTTGATATTAATGAAATGGAGTTTTATTTCACCTACACTTCTGTGTTTATTTTTATATCTGTATTCTATTGTGTTCATGTATCAGTTTGAATCAACCCTTTAATTAAATGCCCAATTTTTCATCCAAAAACTTAGTGGCTCGATGAGGATGAATCCCCACAAATTCATTAATGTTGCGATCTGTATGGACCCTTGTTGTTGCTACAAAGTACTGAAGCCCCTTTAATTTAATGAAACGACGTTGTGTTACTACTCTCGTGCAACTTTCCTCACAACCTTGTGATCTCGGAAGATGACATATCATCTAATACTCACAGGGAATTTTGAAGACACTTATCCTCCACTCAGATTTTGGGACTTCTTCTCACTGATGTTCTTTATATCGTTGAAATCTCCCTGGGCTTCATGAACCTCATTGCATATGTAATTATTTTAATGGCTCCATATGTTATTTGTCTCACTTCTTGTAAGATCCTTGGTTGGAAAACGGTCTCAACACCGTATGCAACAACAAACCATCACCTGCTAACAAGAGATAATGAATCAACTCTCCAAGTATAATTAGTTTCACTATTTTCTTCTGGTTATAGAGAAATCTGGCCCACTCAAACTCTACTAATTTGGTTGTGTTAACAATATTTAATTCATTCACAATATGACAAATGATGCTCACAAATCCTTGCACTCCAAACTGAGCAAATGACTATGGGAAAATAAAACTTGGCTCATATAATTTTTGGTGTATATCGACCTCTAGGATTGGATAGATTCAACCCTCTCTTTCTAAAAATAATTTGTGGAGTTGGAACTGTGAATATGGCTAAGTGAAAGCCCTTGAAGCAACCAATTCGACCTCGACAACCTTGCCTTCACACTAGAATAAACTTGACCTAATGGTTGGGGTATTCATTCAAAAAAATTTCTAGCATGTTTGACTAATTGTAGGCAGATTGGTAACGTTCCTCTATCCTCTAACCCATGGAAAAATTCCCCTGTTTTGGCTATCAGTCAGTGATCCCTCACTCTACGGTGCATAGTGGCTTCACGATCTATCCTCTACTTGTGACAGATCCGCCCCTCATAATTTCACACTTCAATTATGCCCATCAATACTTTTGAATTCCCATGATTTCAAATTTTACAAATGTCATATTTAATCTTCAGGATCAATAGTGAATACACCCAGTCTCATTCTACGAGACTTTCTGCAACCATTCCAGGAATGCAAGTATTTTTACAAGGACACACCCTAGACTTATGGAATGGAGCCCATGGTATTCTCCAATAATTATTCAAACTTTTGACAGAGAGATCAATGTGATATGCCCTGAACCCGCTCAAGAGTTAACTACACTCGACCTCTCCAAATTGACACAGCCTTCAACCTTAACGTTGAAGATAGACACTTCCAACTTTCGGTGTTATGGCCTCTCAACCAACTCAATATGGAAAACCAATAATAATGGATTTTCCCTGCACGAGCCATTTCTGCAATGGAATTTTAATGATATTGAAAATGGTGCCTTTTCCAATAATAAACCCTAACGCAAAAAATATATATTTGAAAAGTCTCACATATATGGATTTGTTCTTGGTTGTAGGAAAACTGGAAAATATGAAACCAACTAGGGTGATATCAAATACCATCGAAGATGGAAGATGTCGCTTAGGGTGAGAAGAAATCCCATCGAAGATTCCTGCATAAAACCCTCAGCCTGGCATGATGCATAACTATGATACCACTATAATATCCCAAACAATAAAAATTTTAATAGATCTAGCACATTTTAGTGTTCTAATTTAAAACAAATTTGCAACAGGAACAAAAACACAAAGGGATCCAGAAATGCAACCTCTTATTTTAATTTATATTAATAGCTAAAAACAAGATACATTCCCATACAAATAATATTGGAGCTCCTGCAAATGGCATGCACAACTTCTCACTAAAATACTAATCTAAGACACTGTAGCTCAATCGTGGACCCTGGATGGATCCACCAGATAAATTCACCACGGGGTTTTTGTCCCGAGATCAAGCTAGAACTGGCCATGCCAAGTTCTCAACAAATAAATAATAAGATAGACAACTCAAGATGATCCCATTGTCTGGCCACTATCCCCTTTTATAGGCTTGATGGACTCTCTATAAACCTTATTTTATTATTTTCCTTCGAAAAACAAAGGCAAATACCATGGGTGAATACTACAATAATTATCATTGGCAAATTATGTCCACTTTGACCATATCAAGAAAAGAGAATATTATAGAATTCTTGTGACTAGGCACCTGACTAAGTTACGAGTGATATGAACTTGATATTTTAGTTTTTTTGTGCTTATTACAAGTTCATAATTATATTTTATTTGCTTCTTGTTTGCTTATAGTGCATTAGTTTCCTTGGTGCAGGTGAGTGTCAAAACAGGAAATTGTCTTGTGTTTTATGTTGAAATTAAGGAAAAATAAACAACATAAATAAGAACTTAAAAGCAGCATAAACATGTATAGTAAACCATAAACAAATCCATTAACACAATTTTTTGATGAAGGAGTTCACCCCTCCTAGGCTACATCTCCTTGGTCTAGCGCCATAGCTTGGGCCTCCTGTATTAGCTCAAAATTGGAAAAAGTGTTGTGCACATTATTCAATTTCTCATAAAACCTATTCTATTGTCTTTATAACATACAAATTATCTAAAAATGACTATCCAATGATTGCAAACTAACTTTGGCTAGTCCAGACTTGACCTCCTTCTATAGTGGCTCTATGCTCCCTTCAACTTCCCTGTAGAAAAATCACATATAGAAGTTGTTTTTAGCCTTTGAAACCTATACCATTGTCTCTGGAATTCCAAAAAAATCTAAAATTGACTATTCATTTTCCCAATTTGGTCGAATATTGCGTCCATTATTGCAAAAAAACATTTCCCTAGGAAACTACCTCCAAATCTGGAAATCTGTCAGATAAGTTCGCTAAATTTGGAACCTCCGCCGAAATTAGGGGTGCCTCCAGAATCTCCACCAAGTTAAACTAGGCTTAATTAAAGCTAAATTCAGTTTAACTTAATTAATCCCGTGCTAAATGTGCTTAATGCTAGCCCTCAGCGCTTGCCATATTGATGTGGTTTCATGGTGGAGGGGTTGGCCCCGAGGGCTGGCCCCTCCACGCTCCGTCAGTCTGAATGTGCAATGGTCAAATAGAATTCGTTGGCATTTATTTTCAAATCTCAAGTGTATGGTCGTTGGTTTAAGCGACGGTATGGTCGTTGGTTTAAGCGATGGTTTGTGGGGCAGAGGTCCAAGGTTTCAAACCCGACCCCGCCCCTTACATAAACCTTTTACCATGTGCACATAATGTTAAACATGAATTGAATATCGACCTTTGTATTACACCTTGGTGCAGACTTTGCATATTAATTGTACCTTCAACCTTGGCACTATTTGAAATGTGGATTATTGGCATATACTTCAATTATGCAGATTGTCATATATTTCAACGAAAATTTGGTTACGTGGAATTTGGAATTTGATTTATGGTTTAATATAAAATTTTAATTTTAATTAATAATATATATATATATATATATATATATATATCATAGTTAAATAAATAAATAAAATTCAATTCCACCTTAGAATCATTATGAAAATTTCATCCACATAGACCAAACTAGCGAATTAGAAAGTTCCACTTATCACAACCTCATTGACAGAAACCTGAAGAATATTCCAAAAGTTTCATTTTTGCTGACTGGGCTGCCACATCATCCATGTAACTATTCTCCTCATTTTTTCCCTGTTTAGGAAAATGAACAACAGACCATAACTTACTCATACGAACTCATATTTTAATGAAATGAGTTGCGTTGGAATCTTGGTGACGATCTCTACCTTGTCGTCCTAGTTTTGAGCAATTCTAAAAAAATTGATTTTTGAGCTAAATACTTAGCACCTGATCAATCCTCCCCACTAGAAGCCTTTTGGACCCCAAAAGCTCTCTTGATTACTGATTATGTGGATGAGGGGACTGTTCCCTCACCCTTCCAGTCTCTATCCACTGAAATTTTCCCAATTTCATCATTTGGATTTTTTCATAAAAAATCAACTTTTTCCTCGATTCTTGTGACCTTCTCTTGTTGTCATTGACACGGTCATGCTACAATATTTCTGAATTTGTAGAACATCAATCTATTTTTTCAGAAACCATCTTGTTACTACCTTGGTCAATAATCAAAGAAAGCTTAAAAACTTTCTCGCCTTGCACACTATCACCATGGCAATTTTTAGCTGATCTCGCTTTGTACTTGCTTCGACTCTTGACCAAGTTTCTTTACCATTACCATGTACCTTTTGGAAACCATAAACTAGCACTTGTGGAACCCATGCCTTCTTTTCCAAGCTTCTTTGTCACTTTCTCTTTGACCTTTGCACCCTATTGTACCGACATCTTGTTTCCAACACTGCTCGACACTACTGTTGACTGCTGCAAATGTTTTTCACCTTCTTCCAAAGGAAACCTGTTAACATCCTAAAACAACTCATTACAAGCATAAGCATCCTTATGAAAAGTATGATTCAATACATCTCTTTGTTTGATCATCAACAATGTCAAGTTCTGACTTTTATTCACTATCCTCTTCATTTCACTTGCATGCATAAGAGACAAAGATGTCTTCTTCTTATGTGCTCTAATTATGTACTCAATACCATCCTTAAACAAGTGTTTCTTGTTCTCATGGAGATCAAATACAAATTTCCTATCATACAGATAAGGACTTCCCAATACAATACCTTATATTTCAAGCGGTACCACATCAAGCTCAACTTCATCAAGAAAGTTTGAGTTAATGGGGAATCTTAGTAAGCACTTCCTTGTAACCTGCAAGTTTGCATTCATGCATATCCAAACCAAAGGATATGGTCTTGGATGTCTAATAGTTTCAAGGCCTAGTTTCTTAACCAAATCTTCAGAAATCAAGTTAGCTTGTGACCCACTATCAAAAAGTGTATCAATCTTGGTATGTTTAGAGATAATTATAATGTGGAAAATTTCTATTCTGGTATCTTCATCATGAGTATCATTTGAAAATTTTTAAGAACTAGTGCTTGCAACATGTTTACCTTTCAAACCCATGGCTGTAATTTTTATCTCATCTCTAGAATCTGACCCTGAGTCTTGTTCAACTATAGCAACAATTTTCCCCTTCTCTTTGGCTTTCAGTCTATTTGGTTTCAATTCTAGATGAAGTTGCCAACAATGATCTTCATCATGGCCAGTCTTTGAAAAAAATTTCCATGTGAGTTTTTCCTTCTCTTTTTTTATAGAACTATTTCTTTTTCCTCTTCCATAAAAATTTCCTTTCCCTTTACCCTCACTTTCCTCTTTCTCCTCTATGCCTTGTTTCCCCCTTTCCTCTAAGTGTGTGGCTTGTACACAAACTTCGTCTAAATTTCTTGGGTTAAACATAAGAATAGTATGCTTCAAATAGGAATGTAAACCCCCAATGTATTTCGAGTGTGTATATTGGCAATTCAAATTTATTCCTAGTGACAAATCTTTGTTTCTAAACTCCTGGGTATAATCTTGAACTGTTTGACCCTTGAGCTGTCTAAAATTTTGCCAACTCATAATCTCTTTTTGCATGTAAGATAAAGGATAAAATTTTCTTTTAATGGAAGAAATAAACTCAACCCAAGAAATGGATATCTTACCATGGATTCACATTTCCTCTTGAGTCTTTTATTCCCACCAGACTAATTTTGCACCTTCTAGCCTCAATGAAGACAACTGAATCTATATGTCATCCTCATCAAGTTTCTGAATTCTGCAATACACATCCAATTGATGTATCCAATTATCAAGCATCTCTACATATACCTCGCCATTTTACATGGGTAATTCAAACTTTATGTCCAATTTGAGTAATAGAGTTTTTCCTCTTGTGGATTTTGAGTGAGTGTGAGTGGTCTTTGTGGTGGAAGTGGAATATTATGTCGATGGTGATGATGAGGATGATGAATATGGTGGAGATGGAGGTGGCTTTCCTCCACTACCTTTTGAGCTCTTCTCTTCATCCTTCTTACTATTTTAATATCCTTCTCCATGTGGAGGCTTTGAACCTTCTCCATCTCTTTCTGCCATGAAAGCTTAATACATGATTTTAACCATTATTTGCATCTCTTTGAAGTCTCTCTTAACATCCTCTTCTTCATAATTTTCATGAGTCTCTTCATAGCCTAAAATTTTGGCTTTGTATTCAAGCTCAACCTCTGTAGCTTATACCTATTCAATCACTTCAGCTTCTTGTGCAATTTTTACCTCTTCAATCTCAACTAATGGAGATGGAATTTGAGGTACTTCAAGTGAAGCTTTGAGTGGAATATTGGGTGAAGATGGTTCTTTCTTAGCTCTCTTCCTTCTTTTCCTAATATTAGGACTAGCTACCAATAACTTCCCTTCTCCTCTCTTCAATCTTAACCTTGTAAGCATCACAAAATTGCAACCATTAAAACTATTTTGCACAAACTATAGCAAAGCAAGAAAATAACCTTAAGCAACATTATTATCTTCAACCTAAGCTTTGATACCAGCTTGATCTGAACCTAATATGTTATTTTTGATGTGCTAATTACATGTTCAAAATTATATTTTATTTTCTTCTTATTTGCTTATGGTGCATTAGTTTCCTTAGTGTAGGTGAGTGTCAAAAGAGGAAATTGTCTTATGTTTTATGTAAAAATTAAAGACAAATAAAAAACATAAGTAAGAACTCAACAATAGCATAAAAATGTACAACAAACCATAAATAGAGACATCAACACAATTTTTTGATGAAGGAGTTCACCCCTCCTGGGCTTCATCTCCTTAGTCTAGCTCTATAGCTTGGGCCTCTTGTATTAGCTCAAATTTGGAAAAATAGTTGTGTACATTATTCAATTTCTCCTGAAACATGTTCTATTGTCTTCATAACCTAAAAATAATCTAAAATGACTATCCAATTACTGAAAATTGACTTTGGTTGGTCCAGACTTGACCTCCTTCCCTGGTGGCTCTCGGCTCCCTTGAACTTCCCTATAGCAAAATCACATGTAGAAGTCGTTTTTAGCCTCTAAAACCTTTACCAATGTCTCTGGAAGGCCAAAATAATCTAAAATTGACTATTCATTTTCCCAATTTGGTCGCATATTTCCTCCACTATGGAAGAAACAAATTTCCCTAGGAAACTGCCTCCAAATCTGGAAATCTGCTAGATAAGTCCGCTAAATTTGGAACCTCCGCCGAAATTAGGGGCACCTCCAGAATCTCTGCCAAGTTAAACTAGGCTTTATTAAAGTTAACTACAGTTTAAATTAATTAATCTTGCGTTAAACGCACTTAGTGCTAGCCCTCGGCACAGGTCATATTGATGTGGTTTCATGGTGGAGGGGTTGGCCCCTCTGCTCTTTGTTGGTCTAACTGTGCAACGGTCAAATAGAAGTTGTCAGCATTGATTTTCAAATCTCAAGTGTATGGTCAGTTGTTTTAAGCGATGGTTTGTGGGGCAGAGGTCCTTGGTTCAAACCTGACCCTTCCCCTTACATAAACCTTTTACCATGTACGCATAACATTAATCATGAATCGAATATGGACCTTTGTATTACACCTTGGCACAGAATTTGCATATTAATTGGACCCTAATATATGAAAAACATATATATATATATATATATATATATATATATATATATATATATAATTTTTATATCATTATTAAATAAATATAAAAAAAATACAATTCCTCCTTAGAACCATTAGGAAAATTTCATCAACATAGACCAAACTGGCAAATTAGAAAGTGCCACTTGCCACAACCTCATTGGCAGAAACTTGAAGAATATTCTAGAAGATTCCTTTTTGCAGACTGGACTGCCACATCATCCCTATACCTGTTCTGCTCATATTTTCCCTATTTAGGAAAATGAACAACAAACCATAACTTACTCATACGAACTCGGATTTTGATGAAATGAGTTGCGTTGGAATCTTGGTGATGAGCTCTAAGTTGTTGTCCTAGTTTCGAGCAATTCTGGAAACTTTTATTTTTGAGCTAAATATTAAGCACCTGATCAACTAGACATTGTTGCAATGGAACCTAGTAGTGCCAAGCGATAAAAATATGTTAACTTCACACAAAGGGCTTAATCAAAGTTACGATATACTTAAAAGAGATAAGAAAATTTTCCTTCCTCAATGAAGGAAAATCAATACATTATCTTATATCTGCAGGATTGAGATACAAGGTTCCAGGTTCGTCATCTAGTTTCTCCTCTCTACGTTATTAAGCATTTTGAACTTTGAATAACACAAGGGAGATAAAGGTGCAAAAATACCTTAACATGCCTTGGAGAGGAAAACATGTTCTTGGCCAACTTCGAGAAAGTTCACATATGGATAGAGGCAGATCGAAAGAGCCAAAGGAAGAATGAAGTTCCGGATTTGCCATGTGTATTGATCAAGAGAGGTGTAAACATTAAAAAGACAATTCCTGCTCCATTGCACCGCCTAAAATTACATCAGGAAGATATCAGTACTAGAGGGATCCAGGGCAGTCAGGTAAAAGACACATTTATTCAATTTTAAACAAAATTGATTAAAAACCTCTAAGAAAAAACAAAAAAAATGAACATTTTAAATTTTCTCTATTGAAATGGTCAGTTTCCTGGAACATTTATTTTGGGTATCTCCAGAGCCAAGGTGAGCATCCCACGATGGTTGTGTGAGTGAGGATATTTGTCCCGAAATTCCAGGTTCATATCCTCCTTAAAAAAAAAATCGGTATCCCTGACAGTCGTGAGAGGATCTCCAAATGTCGTTGTAATGGCGATTATTGATGGTATTTATTGGTATCTATGTTAATTAACTGAAAATTTGTTAGCATGCATTGGAACCTGTACAAATCAACTCACATGTCGCTGACATCCATCTTTCGCATTCACTTATAAAATTATACAGATAATGACATCAACATAGTCATTGACAATATACTTGTGGTAGTTTAATAAATTATCGATTTGCCTTTAGTACGGCTTTTTGGAAGCTTTTCCGGTGGATTTTTCCGATCTAATTTCTCTAAAATCTGGCAAGAATATTTTATTGAAAACACAAGCTTGATGGGTAAACCCTACACCATCGAAGTGCCCTAGGGGTTTTAGAGGGTGTTGAATCCATACATACAGTAAAAAAACCAGTTTAAATAACACAAATCAATATCTCACCTCAAAATTTTCCATCGGATTCTGGCACTAAAAGCTCCAAAAAGTCGCACTAAAGAAAACTCCATAAATTATAGAGTCATGTATTAATAGAAATTTTGTCACTATTTTGTAGAATATAGAATTGTGTGGAAATATCTTTTTTTTTTTAAATTGAAGTGTTCTAAAAGTTTTTGATGGTATTCCAATGAGAAATTCATACACATAATTATTAAAAAGAGATGACTCTCATTATCGAATCACTTTTTGTTTCTTTCAATGACTAATTGCTAGAGTGCTTTTCCCAGTTGTGAGCGGAAGAAGCAAGAGCAAGCCGAGATAATGGCATCAGTTGAAGAAGAATCCAAAAATTCATCATTGAATGACCTCATTGCATCCTTCTATGGGATGAGGATCCAAAAGTGTGAAGGGTTTTGGATAGATGTTAGGTTTCTCCCCGCAGTGAAGGTGATGCAAAAAGACTTCCAACGGTGCTTTTGGAGGTTGTGGAAAGTGAGAATGAAGTAAGTTTTACCCTATGAGAGAAGAAACATGAATTTTGGCATCTGAGAATTGATAAAAAATTTGAGTCTAGAGACTGTATTTCTAATGTTGAAAATGCATTCCATTGGGGACACTCTGACTGCAAGTGTTATTGGACCCAAGCATGATCATTCGGAACAAGGAATCGAAATCCATGTAACTATATTTGGTGGCTATGTAACTGGTGAAAATTTATCTTGTGGAAAAGAAGGAAATATGGAAGCTATAACAGAATTTGGGCCCTACGGGGTTTTCTAAATTATATGTGTTTTTATGTATTGCAAATATGTAATAATTTTGGAGTAGTGCATAATATATGAGAGATTCCAATGTAAAATTGTACTCCAGAAAGCTCGTAGAGGTAAGAAAAACTGTTGTGAATTTACTGGAACATCAAATCATCTGTAATTACTGAAGCATGTAAATGGTTTTGGCCATGCAACCAAATATTTTAATGCAAATGCTACATATTTTGTTTAACAATAATAGGAGATAGGTAGATATTATTGGATATAATTGAACACGTTTTTCAATTATGATGTATTTGTTATGGTCACTTATTTTTATATCAAGTGATCATTATACTATTGTGTATGGCAAGAGATGGATTAATAATATATATCCCCTTTGGAAGATTGCAAAGCATATTCTTTCTTTTTTCCTTGCTTTATAAATGAGTGGGTTTTTATTCCATTATGGCTTTTATTACATCAATTTACAAGAGAAAATATAGAACATATTGTTGGTACTCTCCTAACACTTGAGGCTATTAGAAAAAACCTAGTGATGATAGACTAGTGCCCTAGAAGAAGGGTGAGAAACTAAAGTGTTTTGAGAGTTGAGATGTGATTTGTTCCAAGATGAAGAGATGAAACTCCTTAGGAGCTCCATGAGGGTTGAGATGCTAGTTGAAACCCCTTAAGAGCTCCATAAGCATTGAGATGCTATTTAATAGAAAACATATGTATATGGTCACAAATATAATGTTGGAAGTTCCATGGGTATCCACCTAATGCTCTTATGGTGTTTATTTTAGCAAATGAAGTAAAAATTTCATTATAATCAATACCTTATTTTGAGAGAATCCGTTTTCCACTAATAATGCTTTATGTGTTTCAATCTATCATTTGCAGTAAAATTTGTCTTGTATATCTATTTACAACTAAATCAACTTGCCTATAATTCAATGTATCACCCCAAAACTAAATGTATTGACCTTGATAATTACCACATTAAAAATATTTTTGTGGATGTTATTATTTCTTTGAAGTATTGTCCAATGGAGCAACAAGCAACAAATATCTCCACCAAATCCACGATGGAGGTGAAGTTTGTGCAACTTCGAAATTTGTTGAGAATGCGGGAATTTGTCATCAAAGGGAGTGATGATGTAATGTCATCTTGCTCCATAAGTGTTTATTCTCCCTAATCATCATTAAAGGGGAGTGGTCAAATGTGTCCCTTTGAAAGGTAACAAAGTCTAGGTTATGTTAGAAGAAATTGTAATATTTTGTAAAATATTTATCTCACATTCATCATCGAGTAAAATACCCTTTTTAATAATTTATTACATAAAGAGATTAAATTACATTTATCCCATATATACTATTAGGATGTAATTCCTCCATGTCTCTTGGTGTATAATGGAGGTGAGGGAGACCCATGAAACACACAAAAATGAAGATGAAAGTGTCATATTTTTCAAGGGTCAAGTGTAATATTGGATATTTCTGAAGACCAACAAAGACGGTATTACTTTCCTCTAGATGTTTCCCTGACTAAGGTTGTACCACGTATATATGTTATACTCCTACTTGTTTCGTGTCTCTATCTTACATCAATTTATTGAGGTTGTATGAATAAGAAGATAGTCTAATAAATTTTTAGTGTTTTATATTTTGGTATGTTTCAATATTCTAACATAAACCTATAGCAATTTTTCTATTACTCATCTAAGCCTTTCATGTTGTTTCATTTTTTCACTTTCCTACATCATAAAAATATGCAATATTGACATAATTTTTTTTCCAAATAAAACTAATATATCACTACATTCATTTTTTTCCACTTTCCAATTCGAAATCATATGTATTTATCATTGATATTGTTTTGAACCTCGAGCTAATGTGACATATTCTTGAGACAAATGTGAACAACCAAATACTAGTATTCAATTGATATTAATGCATGGAGAGACAAAAAAGTGTATTTGGAATGGATTGGGTGATTTGTACTAATGCACTTTCTTCATAAAATATTCACGTAACCAAGGGTATATGGAATGGACTAAGTGATAATTTGGACTTGTTTACTTCCTTCAAAATATTTTCATGTATCATGTCCCTTTTAATGTTTGATGTTTGTATTGTAATTTAAGGCATATTTAATAGATTTATTATATTTAGTAATGTGTTCACTATATTTAATATGATTATTTTTATTTATTGATTCTTTACATGGATGTATAGATGTGTTCACTATATTTAATATGAATATTTTTATTTATTGATTCTTTACATGGATGTATAGATGAGTTTATTCAACAGGGAAACTAGATGAAATATAAAAGAAAGAGACATAATGTCAAACGGGATTTGGAAACAAATTGAAAACAAAAAAATATGAAAGTCTTATTTTCGTAAAGGGTAAAATATTTTTTTAGGTTCTTTCAAGTGTATTATTAGATATTTATGAAAAATAACAAAGATGATATTATCTTCTCATAGATATTTTTACAATTAGGGTTTTACCAAATCTATATGATATATTTTCTCTTTGTCTCTTTTCCTTTTCTTGCATTAATTTAATGTTTTTATATGCATAAAAAGATAGAATAGTAAGTTTTAATATTTTATATGGTTGTATATTTATTCATGTCTCAATACTTTAACATAAACCTATAACAATTTTGATATTTCATGTATAAAGCTTTCATACTATTTCATTTTTTCACTTTCCTAAATTATTTCATGTATAAAATATGTCACACTTACACAAATTTGTGTCCAAAAAAAAATATATATCATTGCATTCATTTGTTTCCACTTTCCATTTTTAAATCATATTTATTTATTAGTGATGTTGTTTTGAACCTAAGGCCGATGTGACTTATATATGAAACAAATATGAATAGTTAAAGGTTGATATTTGATTAATATTGATGCATGGAGAGATAAATGTATATGGAATGGATTGTCTGATTTGTGTTGATGTAATTTCTTCATAATTTTTTTCTGTATGTCTTGTGATCTAGGCCATGTTTAATAGCTTTAACATAATTAGTGATGTGTTTATTGTGTTTATCATGATGTTTTTTTGTCTACTGATTATTTATGTGGATGTATAGATGAGTTTATTTAGCAAGGATAGTAGAGAAAACATAAGATAAAGAGGCAGGTCAAATGTGATTTGGCAAGAAAGTTGAAACAAAATAATTAGATCCTCCATCCATTTTAATACAAAATCTGATGAATAGCACAAAGTGCCTACACAAATTTATAGCACAAATCATTACAAAAATTTATAGCACAAAGTGCCTACAATGTCTTCATTCTATAAAACATCAAGGTGACCATGTGCTTGAATAGATACCTTATTAATACCATTATTACACAAAATCAATTAATTGCAAATTTACAAGCTTACATTATCAACTAAATATTTTTGTAAAAGAAAGGCAATACAAAAAAAAGGAAATTTGAATTCAATGGTTATTTGTCCATATATATATATGTAATTCAAAACATGTTGCATAAGGTAGATACTTTCAAAAATTGATGTATTGATTAGAATCTAAGAGTAAATGTTTATATATATATATATATATATATATATATAAACATTTACTCTTAGATTCTAATCAATACATTAATTTTGAAAGTATCTACCTTATGTAATATGCTTTGAGTTATATCCATGCATATCTTTAGGGACATCTTTCCCTCTCAGCAACGTGCCAACCAATAGTCATTATGATTTGTTTATTGATCAAAACAATTACACATATATAGCACATAAATCTTTGACTTCCACACTTTTAGATCATGACTACAACACCAATAGCCATTATGATTTGTTTATTGATCAAAACAATTACACATATATAGCACATAAATCTTTGACTTCCACACTTTTAGATCATGACTACAACCCATACATAGGAAACAACAACTTCTAGATTGATGCTTGGGAACTCTCAAAGACAACTCATGACAACACATGGAAGCATTACTTCCAATACCCTCCCTTAATGCTTACTTCCAATACACATGGTATTTGTTGGTATGTGTGTTAATTAATTGAAAATTGGCTAGCATGCATTAAAAAAAACAATTTCTAGATTAACACTTGGGAACTATCAATAACAAATCATGGAAACATCACTTCCAATACCCTCCCTTAATGCTTACTTCCAATACAAGTGTTTATTGGTATGGTTATTGATATATGTGTTAATTAACTAAAAATTCGCTGACATGCATTGAAATTTGTACAAATTAACATATGTAAATGTTATAAAATCACTTGTAAAAGCAAGGGTGGAGAACATATGGCCAACACATAAAGCCAAGTCTCTAATTATTTTGTCTATTTAATAAAAAACTTTTTTTTTATTTAAAAATAATAAAAATTCAATGGAAAATGTTGGATATTATTGTTTTGAAGCATAGCATAGGACATCTGAATATTGAGATCTTTTGTTGTGATTTTATTGGTTGGTAGTTGTAAGTTGGGGACTTATTCATCCCCAAAGTGAGAGAATAAGTTGTTGGAGATGTTACAAAATAGAGAGAGTAGAGACATTGTGTACACAACACAAAACTACATTATGATTTTTTTATTGATCACAACAATTGCACATATAATATACATTGATCTCTTACTTCCACACTTTTAGATCATAACTACAACTCATACATAGCAAACAACAACTTCTAGATTGACTTTTGGGAACTCTCAATGACAACTCATGACAACACATGTAAGTGTTTCTTCTAACACCCTCCCTTAATGCTTACTTCCAATACGCATGGTATTTGTTGGTATTTGTGTTAATTAATTGAAAATTCACTCGCATGCATTGGAAACAACTTCTAGATTAAAGGTTAGGAACTCTCAATGACAACTCAAGACAACACATATAAGCATTACTTCCAATATCATCCCTTCTTACTTACTTCCAATACACATAATATGTGTTGGTATTGAAAGAAGAAGTAAGAGCAGGCAGAGATAATGACAGCAGTTGAAGAAAATCAAAAAATTCAGCATCGACTGACCTCATTGCGTCCTTCTACGGCGGGATGACCCAGAAGTATGAAGGGTTTTGGATAGATGTTAATTTGCTCCCAGTACTGAAGGTGATGCAAAAGGACTTCCAACCGGGCCAGGACGACATTTTCTTGGCTTCTTTCCCAAAAACCGGGACAACATGGTGTAAAGCATTGCTTCACACCATCCTCCAATTTAGCAATAATCAGCAACGAGACACGAATTTTGCGGTTGGTGTCGATGAGAAAAATCCCCATTCTTTGGTACCCACAATGGAAATCACTCTATTCGATTCTGCTGCTGAGCATGAACAGTGCGATATTTCCATCTTTTCCAAGTTTCCATCTCCGCATCTGCTTCACACTCATTTGCCATTCCATTTGCTGCCTCTTTCGGTCAGGTCTTCTACTTGCAAGATTGTTAGGCCGATAGGCCTTCTGTTTTGAATTAATACAGGTGCTTTTTCGTCAACCAATTAATTTTGATAATGACACATGTCACTAGTAAGACGTGTGAAAAAAAATCATAAAATCATAAAATATAATACTTCCAAAAATAAAATAATACTATAGCTTTATCATAAAAATCATAAAAGATAACCATTCAAAAAAACAAAGAAATATACCTTCATCATAGCAAGTTCACATATTTCTCTAAATTTTTAGGAATTTTCCCTCATAACTCATTTTTTTGAAAAAGAAATATACCTTCATCATATATATATAAAGTTAAAAAAAGGCATAGGAACATGATAACTTTTTACCAAAAATGACACTGAGTTTCCATTTCTAATTTGGGTAATATGATTTATGCATTATTGGTAATATGCTTTATTTTCTAATTCACGTAGCTCTTCATATTCGATATATACCATATGTGGAGGATACGACCTTATTCGAAGAAATTCTGCTGCCTGGGAGGTTGTTTCCTCTGAGACGATATATGGTAATGAGCAGGTGACACAGACTGCAGATGTTTATGCTTTGGAGAATGTTAACTCTAGTGAATTGGAGCACGAGAAAGCACTGAAGGAGGAGAAGAAGCATAAGCGCGAGGAGCATTTGGGTGAATTGGGAGTAGTAGCCTTTACATTCATATTAAAATAATCTTTTACTTTGGATCTCATTTTTATTTTGGAATATAATAATTATGTTGGAATTTCAGCATTCTGAGAATTTGTCATAGAATAAAGCCATATTAATTCATAGGAGAGGGATCAAGTCAGATTTCGATATTAAAGTAATGTTTTATTGTTCTAGATTTAAAGATAATATTAGTTCATCTGTATTTTAGTATGCAAAACTCTGAATGAACAGACATATTGATATCAAATTATTCTTATGTAGTACGAGAAGCACGAAGCAAAGAAGGATCCAGAGCACGTGCACAGGCACAAGATTGAAGAGGAGATTGCTGCAGCTGTTGCCGTTGGAGCAGGAGGGTTTGCCTTCCACGAGCATCACAAGAAGAAGGGGTCCAAAAAAGAAGCAGAATACGCTGAAACAGCATGAACCTTTTATAAGGCGTGGGAACTGGGAAATTAGTGGCACGAGAGTAAATTAAGTTTTCCATTATAGCTTTGTATTTTTGTTTAAATGCCAATCGTGTTTTTCAAAATCTAATGCACGTTACGGTCGGCCTTCAATGTGTTATCTTTTCCATTAGAATTCGTACCTTGTGAAGATGAACTTCCTGGATTATTAGAAGTCAACGCGACCTATGAAAAATAGGAAGTCCATGTGAAGTACCCTCTGGACCTGTATCATAAAGAGGAAGTTACGTAGTTTTTTTCATTTTTTCGAAGATTAATATGAATATGCTTTTTTTTAAATGTTGCTTTTATTTTTTCATATTATACAAATTTTAGAAAAAATCCCAAAATCCAATAGGCAACTTTTGGATTTTTCCTGAGATTTATAAAGACGGAGGTAGGTAAATTTTTTACCTTTTCGAAGATTTATATAAATATGATTTTTTTTTAAATGTTGCCTTCCTTTTTTCATTAGCCACCAAGATTATGATAAGAATGTAATTTTTTAAATGTTGCCTTCCTTTTTTCATTAGCCACCAAGATTATGATAAGAATGTAATCAGGACTGCTTATATCATATAGTGGTTTCTAGTGTGAAGGATTCTGAAAATTGATAACCGCACTATCTATATATAAATGTCTCCATTTGTCTTAATCTCCTCAAATTTCATGTATTATTTGGAATTTTTTTAATCTCGATTTATATATACATATATAATATTTGCAATTCATGTACCCTATATACATGGTTGTTTGCAAATACACTTGCTTTTTTTTGTCAATCAATTCATTTTGGTAATGACACATGTTATTAGTGAGACATGTATGTAAAAAAAAATAGAAAGTTCACATATTTTCTTAAATTTTTAGGAATTTTCCCTAGTAACTTATTTTTTTTAATAGAATTAGAGATCTTTCCAAAAAGATTATTTTTCTTTATAGAAAGTAACCATAAACTTCTAAGTTGCCCAATTTGAATTGTAAAAAAAAATAATAAGTTCACATATTTAATTAATATTTAATATATAAAGTAATATTTAAACTATAAAGTAATGAATAAATCTTTAATTCACATATTTATTTTAACCATATTTACTTCACATTTTTCTATTATATTGTAATTGAATTTCCACGAATCTTTCTCCAAGTTGGGTTTTTTACCATTACACTCTAACTAAATTTCAATTTGTCTTTTGCAAGTTGGGATAATTATATTAGTTGAATCCCACATGTTGTTGCTACATAGCTATGATAAATGAAGGAAGCTATACTTAAATATGAATTCCATGTCTTTGCCTAGTGATTTGATTTCTAGATGTCTATTTTCTACCTTTTTGAATTTGAACTTTTAACCTTTTACAAGAAGGCATGCATTCTTAACTATTAGAAGTTTAGAACCACTCTGTATAAATGGATCCTTGAGACATTCAATTTTTTTAAATTAAAATATCATCTTATCTATTAGTTAGATTACTTTAAAATATAATGTAATCAATTTAGTATTTAATATTCCACCATGCGGTTCTAATGACATTGGAGAATGTTTTTGTTAAACAATTCTAATATAGTTATATATTATAAACTTAAGAAAAAAATACAAAAAAATTAACTTAAATTTAAGTTATCAATTGCTATTTTCTTGTACAAATTTTTTTATTTAAAACAGATAAGATGGAAAAACAGGAACTGACTTCACTGTTACATTGACAAAATCTCCTTCATCTCAAAAACTACAATTACTTAAAATTAATAATTAAAAAATGATACTCCTATCGGCCTCTCCTTGCACCTCCTGGGGCAACTGCTAGTTTACATTGCTCGCAACCCCAGAGATGTCTTCATTTCCCTTTGGAAATATCTCAATAAACTTCATGAAGATGGCCGGTTCACTTATTTTAATGGAGCTTTGAGCAAAGAAACTGTATTTGATGTGTTCTGCTCTGGTTTTGACCATGGCGGTCCGTTTACGGAGAGCGCTCTGAGTTATTGGCATGAGAGCAAGCGAGATCCGAATAAGGTAATGTTTCTTACCTACGAGAACCTGCAAGACGATTGCGTGCGTTCAGTGAAAAATATTGCCCTTTTCTTGGGCTGCTCTCCCTCTCCCTCACTCATGGAGGAGAACGCCTCAGAAATTGTGGGAAGTGCAGTTTCCATAGACTGTCAGCGTTGGAGGTGAACAAAACGGGAAGAGTAGGGGAAAATAAATATCGAATACCCAACCACAATTTCTTCAGAGAGGAAAAAGTGGGCGAGTGGAAGAAGCATTTCATGCCACAAATGGAGGAGCGTATTTATTTAGTGATCGAACAGAAATTGAACAAAGAAGGCCTCCATTTCAAATATAATTTATAGAAACCCATTACATTGTTGATCCATTCCATTTACAAAATAAGTGGTGTCGAATGTTTGATATTACTGTCATGTGTGCTGAAGTTGTTTGCTATTAATAACTATTAATAATTAGCCATTGTCTCAAAAAGTGTAAAAAGATGTTGATAGGATTAGTAATTGTGTCAAAAGGTGTAAAGAGAGGCTGATAGGATTATTAAATTGTGATCATTTCAAAAATATATATATTTGAATTTAACATTTCAATATTATTAAGTTTTTAAGGACGAATACATCACTAAAATCATATCTTAATAGATCTATCACTCTTCGTCAAAAGACATCTTATAAGGATACATGCAATACTATGTGAAATATATCATATGTCACAAAAATCATGTATCTATAAACCACATACTGTAGACCCAACAACAATTTTGGCTCTAATGTATCTAGAATCAAATCCCTTGAGGTGCAATTATCTTCTCAAGTTTTATACTTTAATAAAGACTTGCAAATTGAAAGATTTGATCCCTCTCAATGCATTACAAATCTAGAATTAAGATAGATTTATACTTGTAATTCTATATTTATATTTCTAATAACATTGAAAAATCATTATTTTCCTAATATAAACTTGATATATGAAATATATTTTTTCCAACACAAAATTTATAAAAATGCTATCTATCTATCTATTCGTTTTTCCATTTTCTTTTGAAAATAAAGAGCACAACCATATTATTTTATTTAAAATAATACCACCAAAAGACATCAAAACAATTACAACATATAATATAAATTAATATTAAACAAACATAAAAGACAATCCTTGAATTCCATATTACAACTCACATGTTTTTTAAAAGGAATTTAGATTTGATTGCTTGAAAAAAGCTTCAAACAAAGTTCCATGGAACATGTCCAATGCTTCAATGTTTGGAGGTTGCTTGAAAAAAGCTTTAAACAAAGTTTCCATGGAACAAGTCCAATGCTTCAATGCTTGGAGGACTTGGGGAAAAGATCATTAGTATCATAATTGCAATGTATTCATTATGACAAGATAATTCCAAATTATTAAATAATTATAACTGTTAATGACAAAAACAACAAAGATTATGATAATTAGACTTTGATTTTTATGATGGTTCCAAAATTAATTTAAACACAATTATAAAAATTAATTGTAATTTAATTATAAATAAGTGAGAGTCTATCAACAAAAATTTAAAAATAATTATAATTGTGATTTAATTCTAGATTGATGAAATTTATAAACGAAAAATTTGAAGACTTAGGTCTATACCATTCAGTAGAAGACTTAGGTCTATACCATTCAGTAGATATGTGTCCTGACTAACAAACCATGAAAAGTTTCAACAATATGAAAAGGAGAAATTCAGTAGATACGTGTCCTTCTTACTAACAAATCAGGAAAAGCTTCAATATGAAAAGGAGATACGTGTCCTTACTAAAAAAATCGGGAAAAGTTTCAAGAATATGAAAATGAACGATTCAATTGATATGTGTCCTTCTGACTAACAAACCAAGAAAAGCTTCAAGAACATGAAAAGGAGCTATTCAATGGCAATAGTTTTGTTTTTCGTTTGAGAAAAGAAAGTTGACTATTAAGTGTGAAACTTGGAAAGGTAAAGATTATCATGTTATTTGCATTTATAAATAAACATTTTTTTGTTAATTCACTTTAATCATTAGTCGTATCTTGTTGTTTTTGAGTATAGCATCAACATGACCATATAATAATATGAAAAATGCATCCAACTCCTTCATTATTTCATACATGTAAATTTGACTAGGTTTATATGAAAACTACATCAAGCTCCTTCATTATTTCACATATGTAAAATTGACTAGGTTTGGAAAGCTCCTTCATTATTTCACACATGTAAAATTGACTAGATTTGGAAAGTCATTGACTAGGTTTGGAAAGCTCTTTCATTATTTCACAGTTCACATATGTAAAATTGACTATTTCGCTGTTCACACATGTAAAATTGACTATTTCACAGTTCACACATGTAAAATTGACTATTTCACAGTTCACACATGTAAAATTGACTAGTGATCCAGCCATCATAACCATCAAATAAAAATAAAACATTAACACATCTAGAATATTTTCTTGGCATTGAAACATCCAAAATATTTTCTTTCCATTTGAAACATCTAAAATATTTTCTTGCCATCTGTTTTATTAGAGCTTTACTCCCATCCAAGCCCATTAATTGTTTCCTTTCCTACTCAAATGATATATACAACTTTTTTTCGGTTTTATTAGAGTTTTACTCACATCCAAGCCTTGGTTTTCTTAGAGTTTTACTCCCATCCAAGCATGTTAATTGTTTCCTTTCCTACTAGAATGATATATACAACTTACAACTTTCTTGGTTTTCTTTTAATTGTTTCCTTTCCTACTTGAATGATATATACAACTTACAACTTTCTTGGTTTTCTTTTAATTGTTTCCTTTCCTACTCGAATGATATCTACAACTTACAACTTTCCCAATACAATACAACATTGACACATCTAAAATATTTTATTGCCATTGACACGTCTAATATTTTCTTTCCATCTGTTTTGTTAAATTTTTACTCCAATCCAGTTAATAGTTTTATCCTAGAATGATATATAAAATTACAACTTTCTTAGTTTTCAAATTTCACCATAGAATTTGCCAATATAATTATGTACTTCCGCTTTTTAATTTCCCCATAGAAATTGCCAATATGTCCTTGAGCTTTATTTGAAAAGAATGGCCTCAAACTCAATTTTTTTTAATAAAATTAGAATTTTTTTCTTTCTATTTTTAATTTCATCATGGAAATTGCCAATATAGTTATGTCCTTCAAATAAACCCTGAAACTCAATTTGTTTTAAAGTCCTTCAGCTTCGTGAAACTCAATTTTTTGGACAATTTTTTTAATAAAACTATAATTGAGATAACTTGGCACCACCCCATGTAGTTACATTATAGATATTGTTCACAAAGAAGAGCCATAATACAATGTTTAGAGCCAAAATACAATGTTCATATAGTAACTATCCTGGTTTCAGTTACCAATTCCAACAAACTTGCAGGTGAGGAGTATGGAACTTGGGAGGTGTAATCACTGATCATTCTCAAAGAAAACTCTCAAAGAAAACTGACTGCAATTCAGCTTATAATGCCATGATCAACTTATAATGTTGAGATCAGCGCCACATAGAATGATATTAGAGAAACATTTTAGGGTGTGTAGGAAATGGAGAAGAAGGCTCCCGCCTCCAAGGATCTAATGGCCTTGTTCCCCCTTTAGAGTAGGTCCAATTATATCTAGCTCTAACCTTGTGTCCCTATATGGCCAGAATTTTAAGTTCTTTTGACAAGATTCAGCCAATCTACTCAAGAATCTCCTTCTCGTGCAATAACTCTTGTCAGGAAGGATTCTCTAAGAGGTTTTTGGATAGTATGTTACCATGCTATGTTGTACTCTATTATGAAATGATAGTATAATAGAAAAACTAACTTAAAGAAAAACAGCAAAAAGAGTAATGTGTTATCAATAAAAAATTAATAAAAAATAATCTATTAAACAATACTTCCAAAAAAACACAAATAAGGATTCTCTAAGAGGTTTTTGGATAGTATGTTACCATGCTATGTTGTACTCTATTATGAAATGATAGTATAATAGCAAAACTAACTTTAAAAAAAAACAGCAAAAAGAGTAATGTGTTATTAATAAAAAAATTAATAAAAAATAATCTATTAAACAATACTTCCAAAAAAACACAAATAAAAATATATAAAAATAAAAGAAGTACAACAAAAAAAAATTGAACAACAAAAAAAACACCAGAGGGCTAAGAATGTACTTCTAAAGAGATATTAAATACAGTTTTAAATGTATTCAATTCTGTGTTATTTTTAAGGAAAAACAATAAAAAGTTAGCAATATTTTAAAAACAAAACATTAAAGTATTAGTGAGTATATAAAAAAGACATTGTATTATGAAAGCTCACATAGCCTAGAACACATTATGATATTCTCGTCTCTCAAGGGCCTTCTAGTAGTGAATTTTTCTATTACATGAAATATGCAGAATTCCGTATAAATAGAATGCTCAGTGATACCAAATATTTTTCTGCAGCCCTTCATATTAGCTTTAATTTTATGATTAAATCACTACTATAATACAACTTAAAACACTAAACTGTGATAAAACAACATTCTTGATTTTTGCTTAAATATTCCATGTCAAAGGAAGTGTAGCGTGTATACAAACCTTCACTCTTACAAAGCGTAGTTTAAATTCTAATATCATATAATCGGAAATATTATTCTCGACTTTTACATGCAAAATTATATTAACCGCAGTCCACCTAATTTAACAAGCACCTTCACTCTTACAAAGCGTAGTTTAAATTCTAATATCATATAATCGGAAATATTATTCTCGACTTTTACATGCAAAATTATATTAACCGCAGTCCACCTAATTTAACAAGCAGGTTGTTGATCGAACCTATTAACACACCTACCTCAGCCTGGAGGGAAAACAAGAGTGAGTTAAAAGCATGGGACCCTACAAAAGATATGATGTTGGCATTTCTTTGATATTTTAGCAATTTATGGCGTTGGAATAGATACAACAATCCTCTTTACAAATTTCTCAAGTAAAGCCTTGTAACCAAAAGACTTACCGCGGTAACATTCACATATTTGCGGATCATTTCTCAAGTCTGCATCCTTGTTCGAGGCTAATAAATTAAGCAGAGGCCTCTCCCCCCCAGAAAATGTTTCACGTGAACAGAAAGAAAATGACACTAAACAACTATCCGAAAATTTCTCACAAGAGATGAAGTTCCATTAATTCTGTCTACAAATTTAGGGTTTATGTCCACAAAATTGGATCTCTGTAACCAAATTCCAAGCTACTGTCAAGAAAATCGTACGTTCCTATCAAGAAAACCATATATTTTTGCAAATTTGCGTATTCCAAGCGGTACTATGCTGCAGTTTGTGTAAAACCATAAAAGCAAGATGAATTTTTGCCTCTAATTTTAAAGTTGTTGTCAACAAAATTGGATCTATGTGACTAAATTTCAAACTTCTGTCAAGAAAATTGCGCATTTCTTTAAAGAAACGTGTGTATCTCCATGAAGGCGCAGAAACCAAGTGGTATCCTGTTTCATTTTTTCTGAAATGAGAAATAAAGAGGAACTGCAAAGATCTAGGGAGAATATGAGTCATGCAACCAAGCGATATCCTACTGCATTTTGTGTGAAATGAGAAATAAAGATGAACTGCAAAGATCTGGTGAGAATACAAGCCATGCAACCTGTTCTCTCACCAAATATCATAATTGACAACGGTAGCCTTGTTTCTCGTAAAACGGTTACATTTTCCAAGGTTGTTTTCTCGCAAAAATATCCCAAGTGTTACATTATCCAGTGAGGTGAATTTGTTTTCCTAACACATGTCTCACAAAAATTCATTGAACCTACATAACCTAACTAAATTTAACGGAAGACAGGTGTCAAGTGCCCAACAAAAAGGTCGACTAAAATGTAAGTGACCTGATTCAAAGAGAAGGCCTATCGGCCTAAAAATAATACGGTGGATGATTTTACACATTTTACATACAGGGAATAAAATATAATATAACAGTAAGGGAATAAAATATAATATAACATTAAGTCTGCAAATGTTAAATATCAGTACAAACATACTCTGTTGTAAATTGATGACATTTTCATTTTTAACAAAACACGCTAATGGAGAAAGTTAATGTTTGGAAGCAAGCACAAAAACTGCAGTGGACTAGAACTTTTTTTGAGAAAAAAAAACGCTTCATCTTTTCAATAATGAAAAGAGAAAGTACATATTCTGTATTTTCATTCTAGACAGTATATGTTCATTACATTCTATGATCAACCAAAATTTGTCCTATTTATGTTACATTTTTGTACATCTATTCAAATATTGTTCCATCTTAAAACTTAGCAAAAAAGTCCCACTTAATTGTTACTTTTATTTCATCAAACAACATTATTCCCTTACTTATAATTTTATTATACATAATTCTTGATCTTGATCTTGACAGCCACAAGTAATTGATGCTACCAATATTAATCAACTTTCCCTGATCAAATTCATTGAAAAGGAACTTACCTGAATCCTTCGTTATCCCTCTTTTGGATAATAGATCTGCCATCTAGTTTTGTTCTCGACAGATATGTTGGAATCGAATGCTCTGAAAATTGCTTCAGAGTGTTCTGATTCTCTTTATCTAGTTATTTAATATCAGTGGGCAAAAGTATGTGTAGTATTTCACCCAATCGATAATGGCTTTCGCATCTCCAAATACCTTAATCTTTTCAAGTCTGAGTCACTTTGTCACAATTAATGCTACTATCTCTTCCTTATTGTTCAATCCCTGTCCTCCCTCCCACCAAAAGTGGTAGTATGTGCCAGGATCCATGAAGATTACTGCCCCACAACCACATAGTTTCATTTTACTCGCTCCATTGAAGAAAACGACTCGATATGATTTCTATGTATTCTTATATTTGGATAACCTTAATAGTTGATCCCATTTCATTGTAGAGAGTAATGGCCTTGTTGATGTCTTCTCGCACCTTCACTGGTTTCTTTTCAAAGATAAGAGCATTTCTACTTCTACAGATGATCCATGTTACGTAGCATGGGAGATATCTGGATCTTTTTTTTTGTACCATGCCTACATACAAGAAATAAGAGATATGTAATTCCCCATCAGATTTAGCTTCAAAATTCCCCTGCAACCTTCCCAAAATTCCCTCGCATGACAACATGTTAGTAGTAAATGTACAGGACACTCCAGACCCCTCATACCAATCGGACAAATGTCCGGACCATTGAATCCTCGTTTTTGTAAATCGTTCCATGGTAAGACTCTATCATTTACACCTAGACAACAGAAGCTTCTAATTTTATAAGGAATATTCGCTTTCCATATATTCTGAGACCATTCAAGGCATTTAAATCTCTTCTCGACTCTAGGAAAATTTTGATAAATTTCTTTGACCCTCGGCAGACCCTTCTTAAGGTTGTCTCCCCATACCATTAGATTATGTTCCCCATAGTCCTCTATCTTGATGCCCAAATTTCTTAGTTGTGAAGTATACCTCTCCCATTCCTATGTATAATTTTCTGTAGGGCCAAGGTCTGTGACCTCGATCCCTTTTTTATGATCAACACTCTGCCCACCTGACTAATAAATTTGTCGCAACAAGAAAAACCCTTTCATGTGTAATAGGTTGAGCAACTGTTCCGATAGGGAATGGTTTCTTATCATTCCCAATAATAGCATCTAAACCAATGTTGATCATTAACCCATCTTGTGCTTCCCATCGAGTGAAGCCTGACATCCAATGTAGATTGTGCAACATATTCCTCCAAATAAACGATATGCTATATTTCTTCCTCGCCCCTCTACCTATCGATGTGGAAAAATCCTGTCCATACATATATTTTTCTTTGATGATAAGCACCCACAAAAAATTGCCTGATATGACTCTCCACATGTTTTTAATGATCAATGCCTTCTTAAAAGATGAAGTGTCTATAATTCCCCACTCGCATTCTTCGATTAGTCGTACCACATCTGTCCAAATGAGAAATGAAATTTCTTATTTTGTTGAGACCCTGCCCACAATAAATGCCCCATGATAGCATCAATATTAAGAATGATCTCCCTCGGTAGAAGGAACAAATCCATCCAATAAACAAAGAGATTTTGAAGTACAAATTTCTACATAACGATTCTACCTCCCATCGTTAGCCATCTATGTTTCTAACACGAAATTTTATTCTGGAATCTTCCAGTCAACCATTCCCAATTCATATTGCAATATCCTGTAGGTTTCAGGAAGAAACCCAGATATGTATATTCCTCATCTATGTGATCTTATTTTACACCAAATAGCATTGAAATCACCTTATTCCTTTTTGCCTCTCCTTTGATTCCAACCAACAATGATTTCCCATCGTTCATACAAAGACCAAATGCATGTCCAAATGAAATAATAATACTTTGTAAATTGTCCCACTCCTGAATAGAAGGTCATCAACAAACATTAATTATGTGACAACAATCATTTTGGAGATCCTAACACCAATAAATTATCCATTTTCCCGGGAACCTCTCAATTTTCTACTCAGACAATCTATAAAAAGCATAAAGAGAAGCGAGGAAAGGGCACATTGCTGCAAGCCTCTAAATTCCTGAAAGAAATGAGTCGAAAAACCATTAATAATTACCGCAAAATTGGTTGATTTCAAACCCCCCATAATCCAATTAATATTCTGAATGGACATACCTATTTTGACCAATACCAACTTGAGAAAATCCCATTCAACCTTGAGGATGTAGGGTTCATGTTTTCTTGTTTTAATGGAATGCATCATTACTTAAGCAATCCCAATAGCATCCTGGATCTACCCTCCTTCTAAAAACCCAAATTTTTCGTTTGTGATGTATCTATACAATGTCGGTTTGATACTGCAGACAATCAACTTCGATATCACCTTATAGACCAAGTTTTGAAGGGAAATCAGCCTATAATCTGCAAACGATTCAGATTTCTCCTTCTTGGGTATCAACGCGATGAAAGTAGCATTAATTTCTCCCAAAAATACCCTTGAGTCCTTCATTCTTCGCAACCCCTAATAAGTATGGAATTATCAATTCTTTGAAATGAAGAAATAGCTCCACCCCCAAATTGTCCGGCCTCAAACTCTTTTCTTTGGCACATCCCTTCAAAACCTCAATAAACTTTGTTCTTGTGATCGGGCTCCCCAATTTTTCATTGTCCTCCAGAGTAAACATTTCGGGCATCAGAGAGATGTAATCCATTTGAGACATATTCAGATATGATTATTCAGAAAATTTTCCTTTGAAATGTAGTCACTGCCACATGGTCAATATACTCTTGTGCTCTTTGAATTTTTCTGGTGCCATTTTTGATAATCTAAATATAATTATACATTTTTCTACTGTTAAAATGAGCATCAAAGGGTCTCCTATTTTTTTTCCCCAACTTTAATGATCAAGGATCAATATTTTAGCTAAAATTTCAAAGTGCCCAGAAATAAATTAGACTAAGACGACAGCATAGAGCTCGTCTCCAGGATTCCAATGCAACTCGTTTCATCAAATTTTGAGTTCGTATGAGTAAGTTATGGCTTGTTGTTTGCTTTCTAAAATAGATAAAAAAATGGGCACAACAGGGACATGGATGATGTGGCAGCCCAGTCAACAAAAAAGAATATTCAGGAATATTCTTCAGATTTCAGCCAATGAAACTGTGACAAGTGGAATTTTCAGATTCGCCAATTTAGTTTACGTAGGGGTAAATTTCCTAATGTTACTAAGGTGGAATTGTATTTTTTCATATATTTTATTTAATTATTTTTTTCCCAAGGAAAAATCATAATTTTCATTAATTTTGAAAATTACATGCTATAGATGCATTGCATATGCATGCTTGTGACTATTTTCACTTACATTTTGTTCTCAAAATCCCCGTTGGGGTGTACATCAAAGTCCATAAAGTAGCATAAATACAATAATTACAGAAATAGTTTTGGATGTATCCACTTCATCGTTCCAAACTATAAACAAAAAATTAAAAAAAAACTGTATATATCAAATTGTTGATCTGCATTATCAAGCTATTCTATGAATGATTGGTGGTAATAACTGAAATACTGAGTATCAATCCGCTCCTCTATGTGCCAGAGCCCCCTGTGTTGGAGCGTTGCCACCTTGGAAAGTTCTTCAGAAATGCCATTGCATTCCCTGTATATATGAGAGCAAGAGATAGATGAGAATTTCTCTCCAAATTGCCAAATGTCTTCCAAAATAGTAATAAGTGTGTGTAGATGACATGATGCAGTTTTGTTGAACCAATTTATAATGATTTTAGAGTCGCCAAACACTTGAATGTGGTGGATGTTATGTTCTAAAGCAAACTGTAGTAGATGATGGAGAGTGATAAGCTCAACATAATTGTTGGTGCCTGGAGCCAATCCCATTTTGATTCTGTAGGAGTGTTGTTGAGTGAGATGAATAAGAGCACCCCCTCCACATCCCAGCGGTTATGCTGAACCATTGAAAAAGGCCTAGGGTATATTGTAGTTAATGACCTCGGGGATGATATTACGAGGAGGTTTGGGAGGGTCATCTTCCGAAATGCAGGAGTAGCTAGATACGATATTGGATTTTATCAAGTGCCAAAGTGGGAGTCGATTGTTGAAAATAGAGGTGTTCCTTGTCAGCCAGATCCCCTAGCAGACGAGGAGAGGGAGGCATCTGGCTTTGTAAGTAGAAACATCGATTCACTAGTTATGCCATGCCTCTTTTAAAGTCTGTGCATGCCAATCATGATTAAAATCCAATTCATTTATTTTATTTAATTATGATTTAAATATTATATATATTTATATATATAATATAATATAATATAATATATGTTTTAACATATTATATATATTATTACGTCGTAATTACGTCGTAAGACGTTCTTATTTGAAAACAACTTTCCTAAGTGCCACTGTGTCAATGTATGAGTCATTGGATCAAATGTTAGACGATTGAAATGTTTTAGGCCATTAGATTCACAAGTTAAAGTTTTATATATGTTTTTTATAATGTTAATTTTTTTTTTTAATAAGTTATTGAATTTAGGTTTTGGTAACTTTATCAAATTACACAAAAGTAAATTAAATAAAAAGATTGACATATTGTAATGAACATTTTAACTAGGTCAAATAAAAAATAAAAATAATACTAAAATATAAAAACAACCCATGGTATTGACTCATGGTATGAATGTGGAATGTGGTTTATGTAAAGGGGGAAATTAAGATGGCCTAACTCTGGATCTACCAAGAGCCAAGAGGGATCAAATGTCTTGATATGAAAACCTCATTGATTCCTCTCATCAATAATATAGATCTAAATTAATTATTTAATAAAATTATTTACTAAACTATAAAAACTGCCCATGGTATTGACTCATGGTATTCATGTGGAATGTGGTTTATCTAAAGTGGGAAATTAAGATGGCCTAACTATAGATCTACCAAGAGCCAAGAGGGATCAAATGTCTTGATATTCAAACCTCATTGATCCCCCTCATCAATAATATAGATCTAAACTAATTATTTAATAAAGCTATACATACATACTCTTTCTTCAGTTAAAAAAAAAACCATATAAATATCTTTAATTACCTAATTTTAGCTTTTATAATTTTATTTTATTTTTCAATTCCAAACAAAACTTACAAAAGAAAAAACCCACTCAGTCATTATTGTAGATTATATTTTTACAAAATTGATGCTATGTGATTAACAATAGGGTAAGTTGAACCCCCATCCATGCTGGAGAGATCACACTGTAAAATCAAATGTTCCTCTGGTTTTTTTAAGGGGTTCATAAATAAAACAGACAACAAGAAAGTCAATATTGTGGTATAATAACTGATTTTTAAATAATTGGGACAAACAAAACATCACATTAGCTCACATAATATATATAATGCTATAAGGATCTAAGATGATAACAAAGTTTTGAATCATCATAACTAGGTGAAAACCAAAACTAAGTTGTAGCCACAAGAAAAAAACCACAACAACTCACAGAATATATCCAAGGTTGCAATGAACCCCAGACATTGTGATGGACCTCATGGGAATTCTAGTGCACATAACTCAGTCATTATTGTAGATTATATTTTTACAAAATTGATGCTATGTGATTAACTATAGAGTAAGTTGAACCCCCATCCATGCTGGAGAGATCACACTGTAAAATCAAATGTTCCTCTGGTTTTTTTAAGGGGTTCATAAATAAAACAGACAACAAGAAAGTCAATATTGTGGTATAATAACTGATTTTTAAATAATTGGGACAAACAAAACATCACATTAGCTCACATAATATATATAATGCTATAAGGATCTAAGATGGTAACAAAGTTTTGAATCATCATAACTAGGTGAAAACCAAAACTAAGTTGTAGCCACAAGAAAAAATTCACAACAACTCACAGAATATATCCAAGGTTGCAATGAACCCCATACATTGTGATGGACCTCATGGGAATTCTAGTGCACATATAACACCACCCTAATAATTCTATACTCTTGATCAATTTAGAATAACCTAGGATGTGTAAAATATTTTAATAAGATAAACAAAACAGACAACAAGAAAGTCAATATTGTGGAATAATAACTTATTTTTGAATCATTGTGACAAACAAAACATCACATTAACTCACATAATATATATAATGCTATAAGGATCTAAGATTATAACAAAGTTTTGAATCATGATAACTAGGTGAAAACCAAAACTAAGTTGTAGCCACAAGAAAAAAATCACAACAACTCACAGAATATATCAAAGGTTGCAATGAACCCCATACATTGTGATGGACCTCATAGGAATTTTAGTGCACATATAACACCACCCTAATAATTCTATACTCTTGATCAATTTAGAATAACCTAGGGTGTGTAAAATATTTTAATAAGATAAACAAAACAGACAACAAGAAAGTCAATATTGTGGTGTAATAATTGATTTTTGAATCATTGTGACAAACAAAACATCACATTAACTCACATAATATATATAATGCTATAAGGATCTAAGATTATAACAAAGTTCTGAATCATGATAACTAGGTGAAAACCAAAACTAAGTTGTAGCCACAAGAAAAAAATCACAACAACTCACATAATATATCCAAGGTTGCAATGAATCACATACATTGTGATGGACCTCATGGGAATTTTAGTGCACATAGAACACCACCCTAATAATTCTATATTCTTAATCAAGTTAGAATAACCTAGGATGTGTAAAATATTTTAATAAGGAACTAGATTTGTAATTATGAAATATAAAACTATAACTTAAATTTGTGAATTTACTTTGTATTTTTTTTTATGTATATAGAGAAAGAATAAACCAAGTTTGGAGTTAAGAAAATAAACCATAACACAAAGAACAATATCTCTTTCCAAAAATGTCCCCATATTAAAATGATATTCACTTTCTTGTATGCCAAGACTATTGTTCTTCGTATACAATTTCTTATAAGCATGCAATTGCCGCTCAGATATGTAGATGAACTTGAAGTAAACTCTATTTTTGTTAATAAAAATTATCTTTATTGACATCTATGCTAGATAGATTGTACTTGAATGTATTTAAAATATGTAGATGAACTTGAAGTAAACTCTATTTTTGTTAATAAAAATGCTCTTTATTGACATCTATGCTAGATAGATTGTACTTGAATGTATTTAAAATATCTTCTTTGAGTTACGTGTTAAATTATTAATCACCAAAGGATTTTCACCCCCAATTTCCTATTTCAATATCTATGAAAAAATTTGTATATATGTGAACATATTATGTTGGTTTACATATATGTTTTCACCCCCAATTGAGTATTTCAAAATCTATAACAAAATTTTTTGGTTGATAACTCGTATCATCAATATCTTTGAAACCTCCACGACTTGCTTCCATGGAAGAAAAATTTTCCTTTCATTCATTCACAATGACTTGTTCTCTGCAACATCTTGTTTCTTCTAGGCTACTCTTTCCTATGCTATTGCCTTCTTATTTCTTATAGGCTACTCTTTCCTATGCTATTGCCTTACAACGTTTCTTTTGCAACATATGGTGCAATTGCTAGTATTAATTATCAATTAAATATTATATGAAATCAAATATTAAACTAAAACAACATATCCAAAGGTTTGTATGAAATGAATGTTGCAATCCACGTATTTAATGGGGTTTCGTTGGTTAATACATAAAGCCAAAGGTTCAATGGTAAATACCATATGGTATGTTATCAATTATTCCGTATTTGAAATTGCGGTATGGTAAAAGATTTGTTTGGGAGCGAGGTTGGATTTTGAACCCAGGACCTCCGCGCCACAAAGCTAACTCTTTTGCCAATATACAAATCAGACTTGAAAGCTATGTGGATTAAATTGTATTTAATCCAATACAGGTGGGACCGGCGGAGCTTAACTACTAAGCGCGCTTATCACGGGTTTAAGTTAATAAACTACAAATTATCATTAATAAAAGCTCAGCTACTATAGATTAATTCGGCAGTGCAATTAGTGGAGGCACCGAATTAGGCAGAATTGCCAAAAACAGAATTTAACTGGCAGTTAGCTAGATTTGGAGGCAGTTTCCTTGGGAAAAACTTAAATGAGGCATAAATTTTGCCGAGAAACTCCAAATTTGACTTAGTCATAACCAAAATAGGGGTATTGGGAATATTATGGAGCCATTAAAGTAGGTTGCAGAGGTAGAAAAGGCCATCTACAGGTGTTTTTGTGGATTTGAATATTTTTGAAGGCTAGGGCCACCAAGTGTTGGAGGCATTGCCAGAGCATCCAGAATCCAAATTGAGCAAACAAATAGTCATTTCTGGTAGATTTTAATGTTTTAAACTCATTGGAATATGTTCCAATAGCATTTGAAGCTTGTAACAGAATTTTGAGCACACTTTAATCTAATACAAAGGCCCACACTATGACGTTGGACCAAGGAGATGTAGCCCAAGAGGGGTGAAATCCTTCAACAAAATTATGTGTATTGAGCTCTTTTATGTGTTTTTTTTGTGTTTATATTTGTTTTTGTTCATTCATTTAAAAATTATGCTTTTAATTTTATGACAAACACTAAATTTCATCAAGTATATTGAATTGACAGTCACATGCTCATGAACAGACTCTTGATTAATACGCAAACCAAAGCAAAGAGAATTTTATACCTGGAAATGATGCTAGCATAGCACTAACTAGTAATCATTTCAAATCAAGTTGGTATCAGAGCACAAGGTTGCTTTCTTGTTTGCTTGAAGGATTTTAATAGTTGCAATTTTTGAGATGCTTACAAGGTTTAGATTGCAGAGAGGAGAAGGGAAGCTATTGGTAGCTAGTCCTGAGATTAGGAAAAGAAGGAAGAGAATTGAGAAATCATCATCCTCACCCAAAGGACCACTCAAGGCAACACTTGAAGCACCTAAAATTTCATCTCCATCAGTTGAGATAGAAGAAGTGCAATTTGTACAAAAGCTGAAGTGATTGAAGAGGTACAAGCTACAGAGGTTGAGCTTGAATCCAAAGCCAAAGTGTTAGGCTATGAATAGACTCATGAAAATTTTGAAGAAGAGGATGTTAAGAGAGAATTCAAAGAGATGCAAAGAATGGTGAAACTTATGCATGAAGCTTTCATGGCAAAGGAATTTGGAGAAGGTTCAAAGCATCCACATGGATAAAGATCTTCAAACATAAAGAAGGATGAAGAGAAAAGTTCAAAGGGCAGTGGAGGAAATCCACCTCCATCTCCACCATATTCATCATCCTCATCATCCCCATATTCATCATCTTCCACATCCACCACAAAAACTCATACCCATACTCATTCCAAGATCCCAAAAGGAATGACTCCATTACTCAAGTTGGACATCAAGTTTGAACTTCCCACATACAATGGCGAGGTTAATTCTGAGAAGCTAGACAATTGGATTCGTCAATTGGAGGTGTATTGCAGAATTCAAAACCTTCATGAGGACAACATAAAGATTCATTTGGCTTCATTAAGGATAGAAGTAGCAGCACTAGTTTGGTGGGAGGCACAAGAGGAAATGCGATTCCATGATAAGATTTCCATTTCTTGGGTTGAATTCCTTTCGTCCATTAAAATATAGTTTTATCCATTAACCTATATGCAAAAATAAATTATGAGTTGGAAAAATTTTAGGCAGCTCAAAGGCCAAACTGTTCAAGAGTACACATAGGAGTTTAGAAAGAGAGCTTTGTTGCTAGGAGTAAACTTGAATTCTCAGGATACACTTTTGAAATACATAGGAGGTTTACATTCCTATTTGAAGCATACTATCTTTATGTTTAACCCAAGAAATTTAGATGAAGTTTGTGTACAAGCCACACACTTGGAGGCAAGGGAAAACAAAACATAGAGGAGAAAGAGGAAAGTGAGGATAAGGGAAAAGAGAATGGAGGACAACGGAAGGGAAAGAAGAATGTAAGTATCAAGAAAGAGAAGGAAAAACTCGCATGCAAAAACTCTTCAAAGACTGGCCATGATGAAGACCACTGTTGGAAACTTCATTCAGAATTGAAACCAGATAGATTGAAAGCCAAAGAGAAAGGAAAAATTGTTGCTATAGCTGAAAAATACTTAGGGTCAGATTTAGGAGATGAGACAAAAATTAATGCTATGGATTTGAAATGGAAACATTTTTAATGTACTAGTTCCTCAAATAGTCACATCAACACTCCAAATGAAGACATAAGTGAAGAATTGTTCCATATTAGAGTGGTTTCTAATCATACAAAGATTGATGCATTATTTGATATGGGATCACAAACAAACTTGATTTCAGAAGATTTAGTCAAAAATCTTAACCTTCAAACCGTGGCACATCATAAACCATACCCTTTGGGATGGATAGTTAAAAATGCTAATTTACAGGTTACAAGAAAATTCATTTTTAAATTTTCTATTATTGTAAACTTTGTTGATGAAGTTGAGTTAGATGTAATTCCACTTGATATTTCCTGGATTATCTTGGGAAGTCCATATTTGTATGACAGGAAATTTGTGTTTTATCGCCATGAGAACAAATATCATTTGCTTAAAGATGGAGTGCAGTATATTGTGAGAGCTCATCGCAAGAAACTGAATACTTCTTTAGTTAATGCAGGGCAAATGAAGAGGCTAGTCAATGCAAGCCAAAACTTGACATTGATGATGATAAAACAAAGAGATGTTTTGCATTATAATTTTCAAACAAATACTGATATATGTAATGAATTGTTTCAAATTGATAACAGGTTGTATTTGAAAGATGGTGAAAAACATTTGCAGCAATCAACAGTAGTGTTGAGCAGTGTTGAAAACAAGGTGTCGATGCAAGAGGTTGCAAAGGTCAAAGAGAGGACAAAGCAGCTTGGCAAAGAAGGCATAGGTTTCACAAATGTTAATTTTTTTTTTCCAAAAGCCACATTACAATGGCGAAGATACTTGGTCAACAGTCAACACAAGTTCAAGGTAAAAGCAGCTAAAAATCGCCATCGTGATAGAGTGCAAGGTGAGAAAGATTCCAAGTTTTCTTTGATTGTTGGCCAAAGTATGAACAAGATTTTTTCTACAAAATTAGATTTTGTTCTGCAAATTCATAAATATTGCAGCATGACGGTGTCAAAGACAACAATAGATGGTCGTCAGAATCAAAGAAAGATTTGTCTTTTTATGAAAAGCTCCAAATGATGAAATTAAGAAAATTTCAATGGATAAATATTGGAAGAGTGAGGGAACAATCCCCTCACCTTCATAATCAGTAATCAAAAGATCTTTTGGGGTCCAAAAGGCTTCTAGTGGGGAGGAATGATCAAGGATTAGTATTTTAGCTAAAAATTAAAACTGCTCAAAAATGCTTCAAACCAGGACAAAAGTATAGAGCTTGTTTCCAGGATTCCAACGCAACTCATTTTATCAAATTCTGAGTTCGTATGAGTAAGTTATGGCCTGTTGTTCGCTTTCCAAAACAAGTAAAAAAATGGGTAGAACAAGTACATGGATGATGTGGCAGCCTAGTTAGCAAAAAATAATATTCAGGAATATTCTTCAGATTTCATCCAATGAGGCTGTGACAAGTGGAATTTTCAGATTCGCCAATTTGGTCTATGTGGGGGGGAATTTCCTAATGTTACTAAGGTGGAATTGTTCGTATGAAATGAATGTTGCAATCCACGTATTTAATGGGGTTTCGTTGGTTAATACATAAAGCCAAAGGTTCAATGGTAAATATCGTATGGTATATTATTAATTATTCTATATTTGAAATTGCGCTATGGTAAAATATTTTATTGGGAGCAGAGTCGGGTTTTGAACCCAGGACCTCTACTCCATAAAGCTAACTCTTTTGCCAATAGACCATACAAATGGGACTTGAAAACTATGCAGATCAAATTGTATTTAAACCGATATAGGTGGGACTGGCAAAACTTAACTACTAAGCGTGGTTAGCGCGGGATTAATTTAATCAACTGCAGATTATTATTAATTAAACCTCAGCTAACTACAGATTAATTCAGTGGCGGAGATAGCGAAGGCGCTGAATTAGGCGGAATTTCCAAAAATAGAATTTTGTAATGTTCCAAAATTTTCATAAAGTTAATTGGAACATTAATTTTGTTTTTATGTTAATAGAAAGAATAAAATGGGTAAGGGAGCCCATGAAAATGCCTAATAAACACTCCTAGTGTGCAAAGGGTCACTTAAAGTGGCTTTATTTGGCATCTCCTAGTGTGAAAAGGGGGGAAATGCAAGGAGACTAGGTCAAGATGACCAAGTCAACAGCGCTGCATGGAGGGAGTGAGTCACCAAGTGGGACAACGCAGTTTTGATAGGAGAGATATCATTGGATGAGAGAAACCCTAATGGGTGGGGTCCATGGCAAGGAAGCCTCCTCTTGGCATAAAAGGGGGAAGGAGAGCCATTGCTCATTATGTTTTGAGATTTCGATTTTGGTCTGCTCTCTCCAATTGTTCAACTAGGATAGCTGTGTTGCTTAGCACAAGGGAGATTTATGTTTAAGAGTTTCCTCTCCTTCATTGGGAAGCTTTGGAGGACCTGTTCTTCATTCTCCTCACATCCAGGCTTGAAGCCAAGGTAACCATCTTTAGCTATAGCGTTTTCCAGCTGTGCAAAAACGTTGAGATGCTGGGGGTTGCAGTGAGGATTCATTATCACCCACTTCTGGAGCTAGTTTTGCAGAGGGGGAGCTCATTCTTTCTCTGGGAGATCAGTGAGGAAGATCCCGGAGCTTCATTGCAGATTTTGGCATTGGGCCATATGTTTCATCTCATTCACAGTGCAGTCTCTTCCCCATATTGCATTATTTTCAAAGGGTACTTGCAGGAGGGTTTCACACTGTGGATTGGAGGGTGTAATCTTCAGTGAAGGGAGTAGCCTTTCACTTTGAAGATCATTGGAGGAGGTTTTCTTCATCAGTTGCATAATTTCCATCCTTCTCCATCCTTGTATTGTATTGAGTTGTAGCTGCTACACTGCAACTCCGGCATTTTTCCATTTTGTGTATTTTGGCCAATCCCTTGGAGGATTGTTGCACTATTGTTTTCCGGGGTTGAGATCATTCTCGCCCACTTTATTTGAGCTTTTTATTGTTACATATTTGTATACATATCAGTTTTCAATCATTTTCCCTTATGGATTGGGCAGTCATAGCTTGTTGTTGGGTTGTGTAGCAGTGTACTTTCACTTTACATGTATATCTGTCTTGAGGCTAATTTGGCCTATCTTGAGTGGTCCTTTACTCAAGAATTTTTATGTATATTTGCAGCTGCACTTAATATAACAGCTATTCTCTCTTCTTGCACCATATGAGTTTATATTTCACTGCTGCTACTTGTTGGAGTTCATGTATTACTGTTGTCCTATTTCCGAAATATCTTAAGATATTCCTAATGCATTGATTTTTCCCTCATTTGGGATATTACAATGGTATCGAAGCTTCGAACTTGGCCTAGCCTGTGGAAGTTCAAATTGCAGAGACATAATAGATCAAGATGATGCAAAGGATGATATTACTCTCATCAGTTTTTAGATCCAGCAAAGGCCTCTCCAAGGAGGTTGAGAAGACTGAAAAAGGAGAAGAGGAAGGACCATGCACTTCCTACTCTCACCACGGAAAAATGGAGCATGAAAAAAACTTGGAATTCGAAGTTCTAAGTGAGTATCTTGCTGAGTATCGAGAAAACCCTAGAGCCATCCAAGAGACTCTATCTTTTCCACAATATATTCAACATAAATAAGAGAGAAGACACCACAGATATGGGATGATGAGAGGCAATAGATTTCTATTGTCCACATTTGATGGATCACTCACATGTGCAGGAGAGGTTTGGGTGAAGAAGCTAGAGGCTTTCTTCCTACCACATCTTGTAGTAGACAGAGAGGTTGTAGAAGTTGTAGCGCTGCACCTTGAGGGTGAAGCAAAGACTTGGTGGTTCAGCCATTGGGACCATGCAAGGGTTTCTACTCTTGCTGATTTTTCTCAAAGATTGATCAGAAGATTTGGTCAAAGGAGGGAGGAGCCCTCACCACCAGTTGAAGAGGCACATACCAGCACTGTCATAGTCATGGAGGAGAAGCCTACATCTACAACAATAGAGGTAGCCAGCACACTTGAGGAAGAGACTCTTGCAGCAACACAAGATTCTTCCAAAACTCTCCAAGGTATGCCTAAGATTTTATTTCTCATGGATGATCATATATCATTGCATGCTGATTGTCTAGAGTAGGAAATTTTCATTGCATTGTGCCATCATTATTATACAACATCGATATGTTGTGTACCACCATTGAGGTTGGGATTTATAAATTTTGTCATGAAGGAGATTGCATTTCAATGTCCCATGGAATGCAAAGGTAAAAATATGTTTTGGGAAGAGGGTAGCCCTTGTTGGGGGGATACCAAGAGGCAGAATGATGGGAGGAATCCACAAGGAGTTGAGTGGATGTGGATGGGAGGCAAGAGGATGGTGAACCTCTTGCAATTTTATGACAAAGGGCAGCAAGAGGCAATGTTGTGTTGGCTACTCTTGAGAGAGTTTGGCCAGCATAGGACCTATCCTTTTTCATGGGGTATGGAGAGGGAGGTGGACTGGCAGGATACTTACACCATGGGGTAGAAAGGAGCATGGGTGCGTTATGATGAGATGGCATTCTTCTTACCACTTATTATGTCACCATCACATATTTGGTATGGTGGGAATATGGAGGCACATCAAACATTCTTGTTGCTCAGATTGTATTTAGATGTTGCAGGAGAAGGAGGAGGCACTAGCATAGTGCAGAGGGGCTGCTCCTTGGCCCTAGATGCCCAAGAAGTACCTTATTCATGGGAGGGACTCTATATGTGCAACAACATGTTGAGTAAAGTATTTGACAAGATCCATGTCAAAGAGTGGATCTTTGAGATGACAGTGGCCCTACTTCACAGGTTAGCAACGCTGTCACTTAAGAGATGGGGTTACTTGTTGAAGTGTTCCCAAGACCACTTCACAAGTGATGTACCTTGGAGACATGTAGGAGATGAGGATGAGGGAGTAATGGATGGAAGCATCCCTTACTATATTCTGATCTTCTTGGCTTGGGGTCACAAGCACAAGGGGAGATACCTACATGTAGCATTTATGGATTCTCCTTTCATGCACTCTTATGCATACTATTTTTTGATGGAGGAGTCCACCTGTGAGGGAATCCTAATGGATGTATATCAGCATATGGATAGATGCACAGCCTGAGATGATGAGATGGTTGGCACAACCACTTCCCTACTCTGTTGCAGTGAGGGAGAATTTTCACTTGAGCCATTTCAACTCAAAGACCACAGTACATGATGAGGGAGGTAATTATTTACTTTATGTTTTGCACTCTCTTATCTTTTTGAGTAGCATATCATATCAAGGAGGACCTTTCCTTCTTACACATTATGTTTTGTTGTACTTATGGTCAATTGCAGCAATTATGATGGCCATCTTATTGGTGGATTGTGGGGGAAAGCCACATGATTTTCGGTGTGCACCATTGGCACCAAGTTATGTTTTCATGATTTCATCTTGCAGGATGAATGTGGCAGCAAACAGGTGGTTGGAAGGACACTTGTTGCACTTTATATTGAGGCAAGCCAATGATGTCTTGCATTGGTTCCATGTGTGGAGCTATGTTTCACCTCCTTGCTCACCATTGGAGGAGTGGCACAAGAGTTGAGGATGCCCATAGGGAGCATGGTTCTCCATACTTCTCACGCTTCATATTTCAGAAAAACAAGTGGGCCAGCCTTGATTGCCATGTTACACCTCTTGCTTCCAAGTGAGAGGAGCCATTTGGGGAGCTTGAGCTCTTTGGGGAGGCACCCCATGGGTGTTGGATTTGATGGGATGGCTTGGATCTCTCTTGAAGATCATTATGTTTCAGCCATATATCAACAACAGCCCCATATGTATCATAAGGAAGGAGAGACACATTGGAAGGATGTGCTCTTTGGGGGAGAAGACCTCCATACTTTTTACAGCACATGCTCTAAGGGGAGTATGGAAGAGGGTATGGTCACCATGATAAGGAAATTGTTTCTCCATGTGGTGAACCATATGATTGATGGGATGCCATATGATGATGACTTCCAACTCATCACATATGAGATGATTTGGGCCAGCTTGATTTGCAGCGTTGGAGGAGAGATCCTTGGAGATCTAGACTTCATCTTGCCACTTGAGGGCAACACTATTGCAGCCCAAGTTCAGCTTTCACTCCAAACTTACCATAAGTGGAGAAGAGGACAGCGTGGGGTAGGCTATGAAGCTTACCATGTTCAGATTTTCAGCCTACCTATTCTACATGAACTCAAGGTGGAGGATGATTTCCAGGAGTTGCCTAGTTGGAAGGTGACTCATTTTGCATGGTTGATTGCTTAGGGGTGGAGGATCCACATGGGGAGGATGTCTCCCAACACTTTTCAGACTCCATGCCTTGGGAGGACCTCTATACATCACTTTGCCACTCTCTTGAGCACCTCACTTTTTCATGATGATAGCTTGGTAGCTAATTTACATGTTGAGGAGGAGCAATGTGGGAGTTTTATTGATGAGATGGCATCTTATTTATTGGAGGAGATCATCATACATGGATGCTACAAGAGAGGGAATAAGAATCAGTCTACCCTTGCACTTTCTTGAGGACAAGAAATCTTTGGGAGGGGAGGACTGTAATGTTCCAAAATTTTCATAAAGTTAAATGGAACATTAATTTTGTTTTTATTTTAATAAAAAGAATAAAATGGGTAAAGGAGCCAATGAAAAGGCCTAATAAACACTCCTAGTGCGCAAAGGGTCACTTAAAGTGGCTTTATTTGGCATCTCCTAGTGTGAAAAGGGGGCAAATGCACGGAGACTAGGTCAAGTTGACCAAGTCAACAGCGTTGCATGGAGGGAGTGAGTCACCAAGTGGGACAACGCAGTTTTGATAGGAGGGATATCATTGGATGAGAGAAACCCTAATGGGTGGGGTCCATGGCAAGGAAGCCTCCTCTTGGCATAAAAGGGGGAAGGAGATCCATTGCTCATTATGTTTTGAGATTTCGATTTTGATCTGCTCTCTCCAGTTGTTCAACTGGGATAGCTGTGCTGCTTAGCACAAGGGAGATTTATGTTTAGGAGTATCCTCTCCTTCATTGGGAAGCTTTGGAGGACCTGTTCTTCATTCTCCTCACGTCCAGGCTTGAGGCAAAGGTAGCCATCTTCAGCTATAGTGTTTTCCAATTGTGCAGAAACGTTGAGTTGTTGGGGGTTGCAGTGAGGATTCATTATCACCCACTTCCGAAGCTATTTTTGCAGAGGAGGAGCTCATTCTTTCTCTGGGAGATCAGTAAGGAAGATCCTGGAGCTTCATTGCAGATTTTTGCATTGGGCCATATGTTTCATCTCATTCACAACGCAGTCTCTTCCCCATATTGCATTATTTTCAAAGGGTACTTGCAGGAGGGGTTCACACTGTGGATTGGAGGGTGTAATCTTCAGTGAAGGGAGTAGCCTTTCACTTTGAAGATCATTGGAGGAGGTTTTCTTCATCAGTTGCATCATTTCCATCCTTCTCCATCCTTGTATTGTATTGAGTTGCAGCTGCTACACTGCAACTTCGGAATTTTTCCATTTTGTGTATTTTGGCCAATCCCTTGGAGGATTGTTGCACTATTGTTTTCCGGGGTTGAGATCATGCTCCCCCACTTTATTGAGCTTGTTATTGTTACATCTTTGTATACATATCAGTTTGCAATCACTTTTCCTTATGGATTGCGCAGTCATAGCTTGTTGTTGGGTTGTGTAGAAGTGTACTTTCACTTTACATGTATATCTGTCTTGATGCTGACTTGGCCTATCTTGAGTGGTCCTTTCCTCAAGAATTTGTATGCATATTTGCAGCTGCACTTAATATAACAGCTATGCTCTCTTCTTGCACCATATGAGTTTATATCTCATTGCTGCTACTTGTTGGAGTTCATGTATTATTGTTGTCCTATTTCCGGAATATCTTAAGATATTCCTAATGCATTTATTTTTCCCTCATTTAGGATATTACAAATTTTTAACTGGCAGTTAGCCAGATTTGGAGGCAGTTTCCTAGGGAAAAACTTGAATGAGGCATAACTTTTGCTCAAAAACTCCAAATTCGACTCATTCATAACCAAAATAGGCTTATTGGGGGTATTATGGAGCCATTGAAGTAGGTTTTAGAGGAAGAAAATGTCATCTACAGGTTTTTTTTTTGAATTTGAATATTTTTGAAGGCTAGGGCCACTAGGTGTTGGAGTCATTGCCAGAGCATCCAGAATCCAAATTGAGAAAAAAAATAGTCATTTATGGTAGAGTTTGATGTTTTAACCTCACTAGAATAGGCTCCAATAGTATTTGAAGCTTGTAACAACATTTTGAGCACACTTGAAGCTAATACAAATGCCCACACTATGAAGCTAGACCAAGGAGATGTATCCCAGGAGGGGTGAAATCCTTCAACAAAATTTTGTGTATTGAGCTCTGTTATGTGTGTTTGCTGTGTTTATAATTGTTGTTGTTCAATCATTTAAAAAATATTCTTTTAAGTTTATGAAAAACACTAAATTTCATCAAGTGGATTGAATTGACAATCACATGCTCGTGAACAAACTCTTGACTAATAAGAAAACCAAAGCAAAGAGAATTTTATATGTGGAAATGATACTAGCACAACAATAAATAGCAATCATTTCAGATCATTTAAACCATGTAGCCCTAATTTTCATCCTTATATCTTATTCCTATGATTTTAGGATATCACTTCTCTTACCTTCCAAAGCAGTGACCCGAGTTCTGTATGCATTTGAAAAGAAAAGGGGATCCAAGGGATCGTTGTAGTATTGAAGGGTGACCTCAATCTCTTTTATATATTTTTTATCAGCATCCTTCTTCTCCTTTATCCATCGTCTCGTTTCCATTTTCAAATATTTAAGTTTCTGGGAAAATGATGTCATCTGATTTATGTGTGAAAAAATAACCTTCCGGTTCCACACTTCATTCACCAAAGTCCCAAATTCCTCTGAGTTTAACCATTTTGGATTGAACATAATTGGATAAGTTATCCTCCTTATCTCCCCTTCCCATGTGATATTGATAGACAAATGATTTGAGATAAAGACTGGAATAATGCAGGATCTCATACCTAAATAAATATTAGAGAAAGACATACTAACAAGAAACCTATCAAGTCTCTTTGATATCCCCTAGGTATGAATGTGGAAATTTCGCCATGTTGGACCGATGGGTATCGACATTATATCTACCAATTCCTGTTCATCCAAAAATTCCTTAAAGTATGTTGATAAATGATATGTATTAGCTTTATAACCCCATAGTTCTTGCATACCCATTGAGAAATTAAGATCACCTGCAACTATCAATGAAATCAACCTTAATATTCAAGACCCTGCCACTTTGTCCCAGAATTGTATGCGTTCAATGTATGGAGCATATGAATTAATTGTGTGAATCATTTTTCCAGCACCCACCAAATGCCCCGTAATGATAATTCATGCACAAGAAATGAAGGCCTGCATCTCAAAAACTCATGGGTTCCAATTAATCCCAACCCACCAGAAAGTACATTCGCACTAGTAGCACAAACATGCCATTCTGGAAAAATAGACACCATAATATCCCAAGTTTTCTCTCTAGACAGCATAGTTTCTTGGATTAAAATCATATTCAACCTGTGAACCTTAACTAAACCTCGAAGAGAGTGAATTTTTTTGGTCACCCCCAAACCCCAGACATTCATAGAGATAATATTCATGGGGGGAACCTCCGAGACAAGTGAATCCTCTCTAAGGGCCCGAGTTCAATAGAAGTCTAAAATTGAAAATTGACCAGAAATATAGGCGTTGTGTATGTAAAATTGGGAATCTCCAACCCTTCACCCACCCAGATGTGAGGTCCTAAGAATGGCATGCCGACACTTTCTATAATTTAGGAGGTCTTTTCTTCCGATGAGTGAAATTTTTGTAGGGATTTGGTGGCTCCCTAGAGTGCCAAAAAAAATATCTTTTAACAGTAAGTGGATGCATGGATTGTGAGGAGGAAATCAATACTTCCAACTCCTTATCGGGAGACATAGCAGAAGGTTTACACACATCTTCTGATAGAACATGATTTATGGACATATCAAGTGGTATAACTAGGGTATTAATAGAAGGATTGAATGGAGTCTCTAGTTTGATCCCATTATCCCTCCATTTCCCATGTGAAATGCGGATGGAAGGGGACTTGAAACAAACTTCAACATTATCCCTATCATTCTGATAGAAATCATTTTTTCCAGTGTATTCCCCCCCCCTCCCTCCCTCTCACCGATAGTGAATCGGCCTTCATGTGTCACAAACAGAGAATTATGAGGGGAAGCAGTGTGTGCTTGAAGACACATATTTGACCGTAACCCTACTAAAGGCCCAACAATATCCTCAGAGGAGAACAAATCAGAAAAGATATGAGGGGGTACATTTATATCAGATAAATTTAAATTTTTCAAATTAAATAAGCAGGGTGACGAATTACCTCCAATTCCTTTGCAAACAGAATGTGAGTCATGTGTAGGAGCCTCATGAAGGACAACATTATGAGTCCTTATTGCCTCTTAACTTTTAAAATCCTTTCTCAGCTTGAATTTAGGTGAGCATGTCAACAACAGGTGACCTATATCATGGCAGTTCAGACATCTATATGGAACATTCCAGTAATCTATAGACAACATGAATATAAAACTACTCCATCGCAATTCCAATTCAGCTATCAACCTTGTTCCCATCTCCACCTCAATTAGCACCCAAGCCATTCTCTTGTCGAATTTCCCAACACTCCCTTCATCCTAGTAATAGAATTTCCCAAGTATGTCCACTATCTCTGATGCAGCTGATTTGTTCCAAATTTCCAGAGGAAAACCCATAAATTTGGCCCATACCATATTCTGACAAGGTGTCTCTGTGAAGGGGTCAAAGCCCACCCTCCATCTCTACAAGATAAGGAATCATCTTCCCTTGAACCAAGGAACCTTCAAAATACTATCTACATCCTCCGAATTTAGGAAATGGAACCATATCCATCTGTTGAATAGAATGCTCACTTTATATCTATATTTCAAATGATTTGAAGCCACCTTTATTCAACCCATTTTTTCACCTATTCCCTGTCATCTTTGAATGGTACTAACTCCCAACCAATTATTTGTGTCTCAAACTTTATATACTTTCCCAGAAATATCTGACCCCCAAAACCAAAGGTGGATCCCCTCTAATAACATTGACAGGCACTTTCATTGGTTTGTTCCTGCACCCTTTTGCGTTGTGATCCTGTAAAGTTATGTCCCAGGATGCATCCTTCCCAATTGTCTTCGTTCCACCATGCTTAGACCCCGAATGCACTGGAGCTTGTGAAAATTTTGAAAATTCATCCCTTTCCACCTTAATAGTAGCTTTGATCAACTATGACTGGTTCACTAAGAGGCTTCGATCAGAGAATTCATGTGGTAAATATTTATGCGCCATACCAAGAGAGAGCTATATTTTGGAGGTATATGGAGGCTTATGGGATTTAATTTTGTATTTCTCCATTATTGTTGGAGATTTCAATTGTACACTGGATGAGGGAGAGATATTCGGATCTTGGGGAAGACGTGACCCTATGTCCAAATACATAGGGGACCTAGCGCGAGCTTCAAATATTATGGATATCAAGATGAAGAAAAACTCGCCAACCTGGTTAATGGGTGAAAAGGGACATAATTCATAAGAACACATATTGATAGATTCATGGTGCAGGCAAACCTCTTATCATAGATGGGGGTGGTGTCATCTTGGGTCGAGGGCCTAATAATATCTAATCATCGTCCAATAGTTATGGAGTGGAAATTTGAATGGATAATTTATGGTTATCCCTTCAAATTTAATACGGCGTGGCTTACAGAAAAGGATTTTGATAAGGGAAGGTTCGGGAGTGGGAGAAGAAGAAGACGTGACATTTGATTATGGAATTAAAATAGATTACTACTGAAATGGCACAGATCCTATGATTTATTGATGTTGGAGATTAGATTTCAGAAAAATATATTAGACTCAAACATCTAGAAGTTGAGAAAAGGAGGATCCTATTAATTCAAGAACAATATTGGAGATTAAAATTCCACGCTACATGGCTAAATAAGGCGAAAAAAATAAGAAAATTTTTCATTCATTCGCCACAGGGAGGAAGAATACTAATACAATATGGCAGGTGAATGTAGAGGTGAAGTCTTTGCACTCCACAAAACAGATACAAAATGAAGCAGTAAAGTATTTTGAAGGATTATACTCGGCAAGAGAGGCCCTGGGGGTCGAGGATATTTTTTGGGCTTTGGAAGAATACCCAACGATGTTCGTGGAGGATGATATCATTTGTCTGAATAGGGATGTAAGTACCACAGAGGTAGAGAGAGTGTTAAAGTCTTTTCCCTCGAACAAGAGCCTTGGGTCGAACAGATGGACCCTTGATTTTTATTTGCATTATTCTGAGCTGTTCCTTCAGGATCTTATGGCTATGGTGGAAGAAGCTTGTCTTCAGGGAAAGGTCCATGGAACTGTAAACTATACCTTCTTGGCACTCATCCCCAAGAATAAAATATCATTGTCTTTCGAGGATTACAAGCCAATATCATTGTGTAACAATTTATACAAGATTATTTCGAAGACCATCGCTGAAATAATTAAGGTTGCATTATCGAGACACATATCACTAGAACAATCTGGCTTCCCCTAAAATGGCAACATACATGATGCAGTTGCCACTACTCAAGAGATCCTACACATTATCCATTCGGGGAATATTGAAATTGTTGTCATGAAGGTCTATCTTAGTAAATCAAATGACCGGGTGGATTGGGGATTTTTTAGAATGATTCTCTACAAAATTAGTATGGATTATGTCTCGGTGGATTGGATCATTGGTTGTGTGTGCAATTCGTCAATGGCGGTAATTATAAATGGTGCAGCATCTAGGTTATTTCTATCAGGAAGAGGCCTTCGAAAAGGTTACACTCTATCTCCTCTTTTATTTATCTTAGTCATGGACGCCTTCAGTTCTAAAATCAAGAGAGAGGTGGACAGGGGTGTTTTTCGCAGCATAAAGGTAACATCCCAGAGAGAGATTTCCCACATTTTATTTATTGATGACGTTATGATATTTGGGAAACTTATTATAAGTTGTTGGGATTATATTCAAGATATTTTTCATAGATTTTTTAATGCATCTGGGATGGAGGCAAATGGTATAAAGTCCTGTATTTATCACACAGAGGGTGGGCAGGTGGTCACTGAACACATTCAAGATTTTTAATTTTAGGACCGTTGCCCTAGAAGATGGGTTCTATTAGCTTTAGTGGACTTGACCGAGGTTCGGTTTTAAGGTTTTCCAACACACCCCTTTACTATTGGCCCTTTCGGTAATAACCCGCTTGCGCAAGTCAAGGTCTCACCTGAAGTAGTATGGGAGGGTGCTAGAACCAGGTTTACACGCCCTGAGAGAGAGAAAGTTAATTGAAGGGGGTCCTTTCATATCAATTAAACCTACACAAGAGAAGCCCTAATACATTAATACTTAACAATATATTAGTGAAGAAAAGATCATAAATCATTGGATAACATATAACTGGAGCAGAGCACTTAAACCAGATCTATGCGTTCATAAGATCCCATACACATGCACATTAGTAAATCATCAATATTCAGTGAGAAAGTATATTCTCATCAATAACATAAAGAAAAGTCGATAATCATATCACATAAATACTTCAATATCACAAACAATCTTCTCGTTCATTCGTATCCAGATCCAACTTATAGACTCTATCTACCAACCCGCACACACAACTAGTGAGGTTTGCACACAACAGGACTCAGGGTCTCCACGCACACAGCCATCAGGATCCCTTACCTAGACAATTGACAAAAGATCCACAAGTTCGTATCCAAGATTTTTTTCCAAAACTTAGCCTCCTTCTAGACTCGATTTATCTATCTATTTATAACATATTAGCCTGCACTACTCTATGGTCTGCAAACCATGGTTTACGAACTCCTAGTATACCCTTTGACACTTTACAATTCATTAGAGGCTTTGACCTGCCCCAAAGCCCCTGCGCTAGACTAAATATTACAAAATATTACAAAAATGGACCAAAAATGCGGTTAGGGGACCTCGTTCAAATAGGCCCCCAACACAATCTTGTGACTCATCCCGAGTCATAGCGTTGGCGGGGTCTTCATTATTTCCTGTAATTGCTTGATAGGGCAGCCAAAGGGAGCAGAACACCTATGCTCTGCGCGGCTGAATTCTGCACAATATCAACCAACTTTTGCGAAGTTGGGCCTTCAGTAGCTACAGTGACACTCTCCAAGGTCTGATTTGACTGCTTCACAGACCCATCTAATTCCTGTGAAATCTTGAGAGCTTCGTCAGCCCATGGCATTAGATGGTCGCTGAGTACCTGCTTCTTGAGCTGGAGCCCCGCAATTTCACTTTTGAGCACGTGGCTGGTCCGAATGAATGCTAGTCGTTAGGTCGGGACAAGGGTGCTCATAGTGGCTTCCATCTGCTCAAAATATTTCTCCTTTTGGTGTAGCTCCTGATTGATTTGGCGAAGGAGGGGATCACACTGCACCTAGGACCATAACTCCATAGCAGTCTCAAACAACATGGTGCCCTGAGTGATTTTTGAACATATTGAACTGTCCACCTAATAAATAGTGCCTGTATTTCTGTAGGGAATACACCATTTCGAACCCTTCGTGCTCTGTGGTAAAATAGTTACGCTCTTTGCTCGAGAGTTTTCTACTAGCAAAGGCAACTGGATGATCAATGTCCCCTTCTCCTGGCTGCGTTAAGACTGCTCCTAGGGAAATCCTTGACGCATCCACATGCACATGAAATACCTTTTCCTAGTCAGGTAATATAAGAATAGGTGTAGTTACTATCTTATCCTTTAGCAGCTCGAAGCTCTTCTGACACTCATCATCCCAAAAAAAGAGACATCCTTCTTTAGTAGTTTTTCCATTGGTTCAGTGATCAAAGCATACCCTTGAATAAACTTCATGTAGTAAACTATGTGGCCTAAGATGGATCGCAGTTTTTTCTCGGTAGTAGGGACTGCCAAATTGATGATAACCGCGATCTTGGCTGGGTCAACCATCAATCCTGCTAGCACACCACGTGTCCTAACAAATTTCCAAATGGGACACAGAATATGCATTTCTTGATATTTAGCAAAATTTGGTGTTTCCTACAGGCATCCAACATTATGCACAGGTTTTACACGTGATTCTTCACTAATCTAAACATTGTCCAATCATCAAAATAGACTTCCAGAAACTTATGAATGTATTCCCTGAAAAATGCTACAACTACGTGTGAAAAGATGGCAAGGGCATTTTTCAGTCCAAATGGCATGAAAGTGTACTGGAACGATCCCCACTTAGTCACGAAGGTTGTCTTGTTGCGGTCTTTAGTGCGATGCAGATCTGATGGTACCCAGAGAACCCATCAGTGAATGAGTATGCTTCCTGTCCTCCCACATTATCTAGAATTTCATCAGAGAATGGCATAGGGAATGGATCATGCAAGCAGGCATCATTCAAATTGCGTAGGTCGACGCAGATCCTTATCTCTCCTTTAGTCTTCTTTTCCTGGACCACCATAGGGCTTACCCAATTTGACCGTTCCAATGGTTCAATGATACCTGTGGCCACCATCTTTTCTATTTCATCCTTGAATTTCTGTTTATATTTAGGGTTCAGGCGATAGGGCCGCTATTTGAGAGGCCAAGCATCTAGCTTCAAGGTAATATTGATAATGCCTATATCCCCGAGGATCCCTTTGAGTTCAGAGAACTTTGTGGGGAACATATCCTGATATTCGGTCAACAGCTCCATGATATTTCCCACTATGGCACTATCCCAGTAATCCCCAATTTTGGCCATCTTGGGCAGTGCTTCCATGCCAATGTTAATTTCCTTCAGCTTCAATAGTTTGGTTACATTAGCCACCTGTAGCAAAGGTCCTGAAATGGCACGTTCCCCTTCTGATTCTGGGATAGTGATTCTCCTAGGATCCTCATCGCAGTCTCCTACTGACAAATTCATGCAATTGACGATATCCTGCATCTGCGCATCCCAAGTTGGCGCAGTACATTCCTTCTTAGAGAATGACTCGTTAAAGACCAAAGCATATATATCTTGTAGGGATTCATAAATTTTCTCACTTCCTCCTACTAACACAAACATTATTACAAATCCTCAGCCATTGTACCCCAGTGATGAGTACGTTGTTGTATTTTTGCGTCCAAATACCGGGTGGTGGGGATTGGCCCTAACGCATGAATAAAAATATGGAACCATTCATTCCATACTTCCATCTAGAGAGCCAAGTGATTGCGCGGATCCCCTCATCCCGAGAAGAGTTCCATAGGTGGGTTGGTTGGAGGGTCAAATCGCAGGATCATCATTTTCGGCATTCCCCCTAGTTCTGAAAAGATTCCTTATGGGATTCCCACCATCGTGCAGGAGTCGCACACATAGCCAATTCAAGGGCACAAAACCTATATTCTTCAAAGACCTTGGCTTCAAGTTCTCTAAGAAAGTTCTTAACACTACCAGAACCATCAAAGTAGGGTAGTTCTCTTACCTTTATGGAGATGCATCGGAATTTATTCATGATCTTAAGACACAGTAGGGCAGATACATCATGTAACCGGTTTTTCCAATTTTCTATTTGTTCATCCGAGTCTAAGAGGCATTTGTTGTCTTTTTCCCAACATAACATGCCATCAGTCGTGGGGTTGATCCAATCATCGTCCCAAGCAGTTAGTTTGTAGATGTGATCAACATCCTCTTCCTCACGTACTAGTTTAGTATATTACTCACCTCCTGTTGGATCCACGGGGACTATCACACTCTTAACTTCGTTTTCAAATATCATACTTATCCTTTTCAAATTAATGATACCTCCCATGTCAATGACCCAATCCAGGCCTAAGGCCTATCTGGATTACTTCAAAATCAGCATAAACTTTAACACCTGTGATGTCTACCACAACCTTTGGTAGTCATCCTAGTGGGATGATCTTTTGTTGATTAGCCATCCATAACTGAATAGTAGACCATTCCAGATTAGGTTCTCCCATTCGTTGCCAATTTTTCTTGGGCAGGACATTTTCATCTAATCCTAATTCAAGGATGGCTTAGTCCATTTCATAGTCTCCAATCTGTGCAGTCATGCGCATCTCCCGACTACTCCTTTTTCATTCTTGTATAGCTTGTTCACAGTTTTAACCTCTGGTTGTGAGGCAACTTTTTCTGTGTAGCTATCTAGTAATGCTTGGAGATTCCCTACTGTCTTCTGGTTGTGCAGCAACTTCATACATGCCCAAAGGAATGGTTTAACTGCTTCATCTTCTTTTGGGTCTACTGAAATCTTTGAGGTAGATGTTTCGTTTTTTGCCATCTCCCTCTGATCTTCTACAAAGGTTTCTTTCTCCTTTTTTAGATCTAAGCTTTCCATCTTCTCCACAGCTTTCCAGATTAGTGACTCAGCCATAGCTTTTTCCTCAGCTCCTCTGGTGGCAATGTCAATAGGTATGATCATATTTATACTTGGCCCATCATCCCGTGGTTCTTCCTTAACCCATTGTACGTTCTGCGTGGGAGTTTTCTGTTTCTCCTGCATTTTTTCTATTAACACCGAGAAATCCTCAATCACATGGTCGAACTGCCTACAATATCTACAGGAATGGTGCGCATGGTTTAGATAATCTCATGCATAATGTCCCACATACCCATAGTTGTAGCAGATCAGTTTCCCTCGTCCTCGACCTACACTTCACTACAAGGAAAAGACCCTCTAGCGGAGGTTATAAAGGAGGTTTTTAGTGTTATAAAATTGGCCAAAATTGTCAAAAAAACATTTTCTACAACATCCCTTTATGGTTACAGAGGTTTTGGCAGAAATTTTAACGAAAATTCAACACAACTAAAAAAAATGGGTGGCCGGAGGTTATTACGGATGTTTTTTTCATCGGTGCGCTACTCTGGCTTGAACGCACTGGTGCGTACATATAGAAGGTGCCCCGGGGCGGTCGAAGGAAAATGCACCAGGCCGTTAAGGTATAAAACTGCACCGGGCGTAGTGTTGGTGATACAACGCACATGGCCGTTCTAATTGGTTTTGGGATTTGTGTGGTGCCCATAAGTTGTATCAATGCACCGGTGCATAGACGTATAGAAATGCACCGGTACACATTATCACAAAAAGGCATCAAGATCTATAATTGGTATCGGTATTCGTGTGGTGCCCATAGGTCATACAAATGCACTGGTGCTTATAGACACATAAATGCCCCGGTGCGCAGTATCACACAAACACATCGATATTTATAATTGCTATCGATATTTGTGTGGTGCCCATAGATCGTACAATGGCGCCGGTGCGTATAGACACATAAACACACCGTTGCATCGTACCGCACAAACGCACTGATATTTTTATTTGGTTTTGGTGTTTTTTCGGTGCTCATAGGTTAGAGAAACGCACCAACGCGCTTCTTAATACAAACACACCAGTGTACAGTTACTGACATGCACCGGTTTTCATTTTGTATTTTTTAGAAACATCGACATGTGATAGTGCAATTATTGTGATTATTTTAAATTCATTATTCATCAAAAGTCGACACATCTTATAACAATATTCATATTAATTAAATTCTTATTAATTCATTTGAATGTGATGTTTGGATTAATTTGTTATATCATATCATAATTATTGTGGTTTTTTAAAATTCGTTATTCATCAAAAGTCGATGCATATATATCTCATAACAATATTCATGTGAATTAAATTTTTATTAGTGCATTTGAGAACGACAATGGAGAACACAATAGAATAAATTAAAACATATTTTATGATATATAATATATATGAATAAGACAGTATTTATCATACAAAATGGGACAGTTATTGGTATCCCTTTGTCTTTCAATTGGGACACTATGTCCATTACATTAAACAAAATGTCTGATTTCACAGAAATATTTCAAAAAATACAACGCTTTGCTTTGATATCCAAACATAGTGATCATCATTCTTCGCTTGAATTGTTGTCACTGCTAGAGCTACTTCCATGACTTGGGTTATTTTTAGGAATGTTTTGTTCATGGTGTTGATTGTTTTCTTATTCTTCACCTTCCATCTACAAACATAAAAATAAACTGAAATGAGTGTTGTTAGTCATCAGTATTTTTACCTGTTTTGATGACTAGATTCCTTGGCTGAGTTTTATAGAAGCTAATCTCAATCTGTCAATTTATCATCTAGAAAACACATCAAACAAATTTTTGTTTTCCTACCCCTCTCTTTCAGCCTATAATGAGAAAAAACCTTCAGTTTCCCTATCTATCACAATTCAGCAAAGCCTCCCTGTCTATAGCTATTATAAGTTTGCCTCTCTACCATCAAAATCCTTTGTTTTTCATGCAACTCATTGTCCAAAATTTAGCAAAGAGTCTACCCCTCTCTCACTGATCACTTTGTCATGTAATAACCTACTCATGCCCAAGAAGCCATTCAAACTCCATGACAAAGTAGGTAGGTCTAGGTGGTGGTGTTTTAGGGAAAATTCCTTGGCAAGACTGTTTTAAGCCAAAAGACCATGTCTTCAATATCATTCAGTCAGCATGTCTTGTTATTTGTCAAAGAAAAACCCTTGTCTATCCCTAGGTCACGCACCATCAAAGAGGTCACTTTGTTTTGTTCCTAGCAAGGCTCAAGAATGTCCAAATCAGGAAAAAAGAAGGAGTTTTCCCTGTCTGAAGAAATATGATTAGATCAGGCATGATCCCCATGAAACATCAAAGAAGCCCTCCAAACTTCAAAAGCATCTGTTTTTACATCATTGTAGGGATGTACTGATTGATGATACCAAGCATAATGTGAGCAAAAAGAGCACCTCAAGAGAAGGTTTCATGTTGTGTCAATTTACTATGGAAGTTAGAAGAAGTGCAGATTATGGCCAGCCCTACAAATCAGCCTTATACAACCAAAAATGGTAGTGTTCTGGCAAAAAAGAGTTTTAAAGAAAATTAGGCATCATGGTGAGGGTATAATGAAGAAAAGTTGCTCCTTATACCTTATCATGAACTAAGCTTTGAAGGACTATCACAAGCAATTTCACAGCACCCCATGAAAACATAGTCAAGGGAAGAGTTGTTTCAAAGATGCATGGCAGTGAGCGCTCACCATTTACAAAGAACATTATTTGCTCCTGACATTTGCACAATGATTTCATGCAAACAGGGATATTCATTACTGACGGGTCCTCATGAAGCAAAGGGCATTATGAGTCAAATTATTTCATCAAGGATAAGTACCAAAGATTCACTGTTGCCTTCTATTTGTATTTTTCAAAAAAACACACAGGGGACACAGTTTTGAAATGAAAGAAGTTTTATAGTCTTCAGGACCTCCATCAGCAGATTAGTAGGGCGCCTTATAGCAGGTCTGAAGGGTCACAAAGACTGTTTTTTTTGGAAGCCTCCTTCAAAAGATAGGCAGAGGGTAAAGGCACAGTCTCAAGGGCCTAGATTTGGAACAGGTAGCTTTCCTCAAAGGTTAACATTGACAGATCAAATACCTCCTTCCAGAGAATAAAGGGCACCCCTCATAGTCCTAAAGAAGTCTCCCTTGAATGACAAGCACATAATCTGTTTTGAATGATAAACATAGTTTTTCTAAAGAGCCACTAACAATTTGTGCATGGACATTTTCCAGTTGGTTGACAGAGGTCAAAAAAGCACCCATATAGTTTATCAAACCTTGAGGGCCCACAGAAAACTGGTTCAATAGACAAATCTTTAGATGATGTAGTAGTGTTGAGATGGATGAATTTTCTATGTTTAAGAGGACCTCCTTCAAATAAGTAGAGGGTCAAAATTCATCAAATATTGACACTGTTTGGAAACATTTGTCAGTAATGGGAAGTTTGAGAGAAAGTGTGTTTGAAAGAATGCATTCACTGACAAACCAAGGCTAGAATTTGATTAAAGCAACCTCATCTAAATGGTAAAAAGGTACACGAAGCTCTTTTTAAAGGTGACTTCTGCAACTGATAGAAAGAGAAGTTCACACAAGTGATTTATGTAAAAGAGGCATCTTTCATTTAGACAAGCCTATTACAGTTTTTAAATGCCTTCCACCAAATGATGAAAGCAAGTTTTAAATGTTGAAAAAAACCTTTTTCAAATAAATAGACAGAGCTTTAAAGGGGTTGAAACATGGAGTATAGGACAAGCGCCCATGCAGTTTGTCAAACATAGGCCTCCTCCACAAATAAGCAGAGGGCTCACTTACCACAGTTGCATAAGACCTCCTTCAAAATGAGCAGATGGTCAGGTTTCCCAGTTTTATTTCTGTGGATGAGAAAAAGTGTCATTAATACACAGTAAGAGCCTTTTTTCATGTCAAATGGAGTTTTAAAAAACAATGCTGTTTGAAAAGGGCAAGTTATTTTATTTCAAAACAAAGGCAAAGGCACAATGTCAAATACCAAAAGGAGGGAAGAAAGGGCGTTCAAATTTTTTTTAAAAGGAGCTATAAAGCTCTCAACATTAAAGATCATTTTCTATTGTGTAAGAGGGAAAAAGAAAAACATTTTTTCGAACCTTGGGCGAAGCGGTTTGCAGAGTTTTCAGGACGCGAAGCGCCTATGGCAGGACGCGACGCGCCCGTAAGTGTTTGCATAAGGAATTTACACACGGTACAACATGCCTGTGTGTGTCAACCATACCGGCCCACCGGGCATTCAGTGGGCGCCCAGTGCCCAACCCGACAACACCAACAACGCGTGCAGGTGCTACGCGCCTGTGCACAGGAGCGTAGCACTACTCAAACAAACTCCATTTCACCTCAAATCAGATTTTTGCGAGGTGAAATTGTCTCCAAAAGCAGCCAACGCATTTTCCAAGAGGTATTTACTGTTTTCATCACCTAAGTTTTTGAGTTTGAGGGGTGTTAAGAGTCAATTTGGTGAATAAAAAGGGCACATTCCAATAAAGGAAAAAATAGTTGGTTCTTAAAAACACCATGTTTTCTAGATACAACAAGACAATGTTTAAGGAAGAAAGTGCCTATTATCAGTTTACAAAAATTTTTTGGTGTAAAAGGTCAAAGGACATAACTCAGTAATTTCGAAGAAGAAAAGGCACATTTATTAGGAAGGAAACCCATTTTCATTAAAAAGAACCTGGTTGCTAGTTAAAAAGAGAAAAACAGTGCTTAAATAAGAGTTCTATTTTTGTTCATTTGAAAGACCTGTTTTGCTAAGAGAGTGAAGGAAAGCCTAAACAAAGCTATGCCTCCAAAGAAAGCCAGCAAGGGTGGATTTCACAAAAGATTTGAGCCTATTACAACTCAGGAAATAAATGACTCCCCCTCGATTCTTTTCAACTTCCATGAGGTGGGCTACCTTGATTTTTGCCAAAAGGTCTAGGAGGACACCAATTACCCTCCCTTAACACAGTTATTCGCCCTGAGGCTACAAGGAAAACATGTCCACCTAGCAGGTCTGGACTTCAAACTCACTCCTAGGGTTGTCTCCAAAGCAACTAAGATCCCCTATATAGGAGAAAAGTCGTTCAAACAAGCATACCTAGATCTAAATCAATATAAACCTTTCTTACAACCAGACCATCAGGATGCTTGCCAAGCTATATTTCCTTTTTCTCACTTATTGAGCAGCTATGCCCCCCCATGAGAGTTATCATGAAGTATTTCACATGTGAAGGGAGGTTTTCCCGAATTTATTCCTATCACATCAGGCTTCTTAGGCATTTCACAAGGACTTAGTTGCTAAATCTCCCTTTCTTCCTCTGCAAAAGTATAGACAATATGTCCTCCCTTGTTCAAAAGAGACCTTTTTCTCAGAAAAAGCTAGTCTTTTCCATCATTCTCTCATCAAAATCATCATCCTTCACTAGCTTGAAAAGAAAGGAGTTTCTTGGGAGACTTTAATTTATCATCCAGATTTTGCCACTACCTCTTCATCTCATGGCCCATCTCACATATCCTCCTCACCCTCCACCCACTATGTCTCTCCTCCATCATGTCAAAATACTCCTCAAAGTCAAACATCACCCATGATTGATAGTGAAAAAGAACAGTTTGATGAAAGAAGGCATGAGGTTAGTGGTGATGAGGAACATAGGGACACTAAGCAAAGTAGTGAGCATGAACCAAGTGACAAATCGCAGGGCAGTGACCATGAGCAACAAACTAGTGATGGTGAAGAAAACTCACCAAGGGATAAGGAAGTCAGTCACACTCAACAAATTAGTGAGGATGAAGAGCAAAGCAACCCTAAACAGAGCAGTGAAAATGAGCAAGGGAACAATGAAGATTCCAAGCAAGCTAGTGGTGATAGAGATAAAAGTGAAGAGGTTCAAAGCAGTGATGAAAGAAAAAGTGACCATCAGCAACACAGTGATCAGGAGGACAGTCCTCAAGGAAACAATGAAGATCCTAAGCAAGGTAGTGATGATGAACAACAAAAAAGTCCTCAAACAGATAGTGAGGGAGGTGACAGCATGCAAAGTGACCATGGTGGCAGCCCACACATAGAATCTAAAGAATACAGTCACAATGAAGGCATCCCTCAACAAATTCAAGACAATGATGAGGGTAAACAAGGCAGTATACAGGCAGACAGTAAAGATGGTCAAACAGAAGAAAAGGATGATGAAGCTAATAGCCCTAAAGAACATTTTCTAAACAACACTGATGAGGTTGAAGGCAACATATGTCAAGAGGTTCAAAACAGTGATAAAGGTGAATCTGGTAGCCCCAAAAAAACTCAAAACAGTGAGGAAAATAGTGAACAAGGCAACAAAGCAGATGATGATGAAGGCAACGATGTGAAAAATCATGTTAAACAAGTGCAAGTAATGAAACCTCCACTCTCTTCTCCTCAACACAGCCAAGAGCATGTGCTAGCTGCCTCTCCTAGGCAAGGGGCCATGACTCTTCCTCCAAAAGTGGTGAATCCTAAAAACACCAAATCCACAAAGAAGAAAATCACTCCAGTAGTGACTAGCAATGTCACTAGGGCGCTAAGAAGTAGAGGCAAATTGCCTAAGAAGAGTATCGTTGAATTTCCAAAGAGAAAAAGGACAAGGAAGTCTATCCAAATCAAGGTAAAGAAAAAGATGAACAGAAGGAGAGTAGTCATGAAAAAGAAAGGGAGTTTGACATCATACAAATAGATAGTGATGCTGGAGATGATGAAACTAGAATTCTTGAGTCTCTTTTACAAAATAGAGAAGCCCAAATCCATGACTTAGAAACTAATCTAGAAAGGTCAAAAGACCTCATACATGTTCTACAAATTCAAAATAAACAAATGAGTGGTCAAATGGCAATTTATGAGACCTGGGCATTCAAATACCAAAGGGAAGCATACAAAGCACAAGTCAAGCTTGAAAAGTATATGGGTGAATTTGATGATACTGAAGAAGAAGAGCAGCCAATAATAAAAAGGCCTAGGACTATGGGTCTTGGGAAAGCTTTGGAGAAAAAGAAGGAAGAAGAAGCAGCCCTTGTTCGATCTTATCCTCTCACACAATTGCTCGCCCAAGAAATAGAAAATGATAAAGAATCATGGCTTGAAAGAGCCAACAAGAATTTGGAGGATAAATTAGAGAAAGAAAATAGAGACTTGGGTCTGCAAAGGAAGATGACCGGGCACTACAAGAAATTGAACCAATTTTCTCGAAGAAAGCTCAAGCTTGCTCAAGAAAGGCTCAAAACTGCCCGAAAGAGGTGCCTGGTGGAAAAAGTGGAAAAATGCATATCTAGGCTTGAAATCTTGGCCTCAACTTCCTTGCATGCTTCTAAGAACCCATAAGGGGCTTGCTAGCCAAAATTGAACAAATTTTGACATGATTTTGTTTTTTGTGTTTTTTGGCCCTAATTGCACAATTTTCTAGGTGTTTCCATGGGTGCTAGGATCATCCTCAGCTCATGAAAGTAATTTTTTTGGATGTATTAAATTTGTGGGCAGCTACTCACAAGTTTTCAGATCAAAAGGAGGTGTTTTGGTCCCCCAAAGAGGAAAAAATCAGTCAAAATTCACCTTTCTACCTCACATATCACCAGATGAGACCCTCCTAGTTTTTTCACTCAGTCCACCTTTTGACAGACTTCCAGGGACCATTTTTGGAAAAATCAAGTATTTCCAAAAACTAGACATCCATGGATTTCCAACGAGCTATCACAGACCTCGTTTAGACATCGGGAGGTCCCTCAAAAGTTGTTTGCAAAACAGGCTTCTTTCTACTGCTACGCTCCTGTAGCATTTTGGCTAAAAAAAAAGTTTTATGAATATGGTCATCCAAATGTGTGTTTAGCTATTTTTAACTCTATGTCAGAGATTAGAAGTCAATTTTCTTTCTATTTCTAGCTTAAATAGATATTTTTGAAGATGATTTGTGCCTTGGACTTTGCAAAGCCTCAAGGAAAAAATTAGATATTTGTATTAGGCTAATGGCCTTCTAGATGCTCTAGGATAGTTTCTTTCTCTTTGGCCTATATATTCCAAGAGAATTCATTGTAAAAAGAGGCTGAACTTGATTTTATAGAGCAATACATAGTATTACAAGCTTTGAAGAAATACTTTGTCTCATGAAGTGGATGATTTCTTGTTTGACTTGGATGGTGGAGGAGGACTATTTGTAGGATTCCATGGCTTGGTGAATGGTATTGTGTTCCTTATTTGTTATGTTTCATTAGTTTATCGTACATGTTTCCATGCTTCTTGCTTGTTGTAGGTTAGTAAAGAATAGATTTGAGACATGCGCATGGAGGCACCTCAAGTTTTCTGATTCATTAGAGCTTCTATATTTTTATTCTTTCTTGGTTATGTCAAAGAATTATTAACTACTCTTTGATACCCTAAGAACTTGTTATCAATTTCATTAATGGTTATTATGTATGCTATCTAGTATGATTCACAGTATGCCCTACTTACTCATAGCTAATCAAAACCCCATCACTGAAATCTTTCTTTGAAGTATTGGTTGTCTAGTTAAGTCAAAGCGGTCTTGTTTCCATCTTTCCCTTTGCCCATGCTCTGCAATCTTATTTCAAAGTTCACAATAGCTCAAAATATGATGTTTAGGAGTTCCCTCTTCATAGATTGAGTTGTTTGTTTGTCTTATTTGTTTTCCCAAAAGTCTGAAGGTGATTTTCCCAAAGTTAGAGGGTCTTATACTTCTATGTATCACCTGAATGTTTATTTTATGCATCTATCAGTTTGAGTTTAATTTATAGTGATTAATGGTTAGCCCTACCATATGGACGTTTGCTGTAAAACTATTTATTCTTAAAACCTCTTTGTCTCTCACAAACTTAGTGTCCATCTCATTTCACTTGCACCCAAAGAATCCATTTATCTCAACCAAATCGCCCCTGCAATATACCTTGTCCACCATTTGAGACAGTCTCGACCTTTTCGACCCCATAGCCCAGTTGATCTGACAATATTTTTATCTATTTATCCTTTGATCAGTTCTCCCTCAAAAAACCTAAAACAAACCAAAACATACTTAACAACTAGCCTAAAATCAAATACGTAAAAAGAAAACAAGTTTACATCCTTTGCATAATAGAGAGATCCCTCTCTGAGTCCAGGAAGGCTAGATCCTAGGGCTCCAAAGTTGGTTTGATGTTACCTTGTCACTTGGCTTGCCAATATGCCAAATCACGGGACCCTAACATAATGGTGATCACGGTGGGACCTTTCTGAGTTATTGACAATCTAAGTACACCTTAGGACTCCAGAAATCCCTTGTCTTCAAGAATATCTAGTGAATCAGCCACCTCATCGCCACACTAATATAATGGCAATCACGGTGGGACCTACTAAGTACATGACAGTCTAGCAAACTCTTGTAGACTCATTAGTCCTTCAAAATTTAAATCAGACAAACAGCCTATAAAATCATTTAGAGTAAACTCTTTTTGCTTCACCACCTTAGCTAAGTGATGAATCAGGTTTAGAACACTCTTACAAACTAGGCTGCATATAAAAACTCAGAAAACTCCAAAAAACATCCCTAGATTGGATTTTTCTTAGTCATTGGTGGTGGACCATAAATACATATCTCTAAAAACAAAAAAACATCCACCTGGCGACTCCACTAGCCTCCAGTAGGCCTAATACTCGATAAATAACAAAAAATTTCATAAATCGTACTATCCTGTTGACTTGCCTTTCCAAAAAACACAAAGTTCATGATGCAGCCTTTGAAATCAATGACAAACTAAGTACCACTTAGGGATTCAGGAATCTTCATCTAAACATAGGAAATCAACATAATAACTTGCAAATAGAACTATAGCTTTCTCAACAATCTAGCAAACTGTTGAACTAAGTTTTAAGTCATTCTTGCAAATTTTCACATAAAATTTTTCTAGAAAATAATTTTCCTAAAAAACATCTTTGTCAGTATTGGTGGTGGACCATAAATCTCAAGAAAATCCACCTGGCGACTCCACTAGCCTTCATTTTTTTTTCACATTAGCGAAACCCCTAGAGAGGACAACCATCCAAAAAACAATCACAACTATCACCCTCTCTAAAATTTGACTTTGAAATTTGGCTTCACGAAGAATTAATACCAGATCTCACCTGGACCCAAATCCCCCTATCATAGTTGATGACCTAGAAAGGATTTTGTGGCAAACTTCTGAAACTGGTAGCTTAACTACCGATAGGACCATCCACAAAGCAAGCTCTGTACCTAAACATCTTACATCCTTGCCAGATTCCCAGTTTGACTTGAGTTCAACAAAAGCCATTTTTAAAAGCAAGTCGCAAAGTAAAATCAACCTTCACGAGCTTGAGCCCTTAGATTTGCAACAGAGTCCTAGCAGAGAAGCCTCACCCACTACACCTCCCGATTTTCAGTTTCTCCACCACTTCAGCTCTTATCACCCAAAATCTTCTCAGAATCAGTCCACAAGTCCAAGTACCTCTGCCACACCCATTCAGACCACCACTGTGCAAATCATCTCATCCCATACTACAAACCCTCATACTGTAAATATACCATCAGCTCCCATCATGGCAGCTTGGTATGCGCCCTTAGTATTACCACTGCCTTTGGTACCTTTGCAAAATGATTACCAATCCCGAATCCCACACTTCACCGAAACTGAGGCTACTACTGCTCAACAACATGTAGATAGAATTAGCGATGCTTTTGACTACATGGAATTAGAAGATGAAACCATAAAGATGAGAATGTTCGCCCAAAGCCTAGGCAGAGAACCCAAGAAATGGTTTAAAAGCTTAGCTCCTAACAGTATACATGATCTCCCAGCACTTTACCAAACTTTCATAAATAGGTGGGAAATCAGGAAAAACCCCATCCAAATCCTTTCCGAATATAACAATATTAAAAGGAATATGGGGGAAAGTGTTAAGGACTATTGCACTAGATTCAACAATGTCTATAACGCCCTCCCGCCTCACATGAAACCTCCACTTGGCTCACCATTAGCAAAATTTCCCAAAGGTTTCGATCCAGATATGACATACCAACTAAGAGAAAGAGACCCCACAACCTTAGAAGAAATGAAAAAAGTAGCTGTTAGTGTTGAAGCCAACCTAGCTGAGAAAAGAGCTAGGATAAGATCAGAAAAGAAAGTCACATACCGTGATGAGGTCATGCCTTCAATTTCCTCCTCGGATCCCAGAATAGACAACCTGGTTAAAACCATGGAGAGAATGTGGGAAAGAATGAATCTAAATGAAAAAGCACCTCTTAAGGACAACCAGCCAAATCCTCAAAACAGAAACTGGAACCAAAACTTTAGAAGAGACCCGCCTCAAATCAAACCAAGGGAAAATGACCAACAGATCAGGCCACCTTTCAATGAAAACTATGTTGATGAGATAGAAAGAGATATGGAACCACTTGATGAAAATCACTTAAACTTGATAGGTTCTGATAGCGAGGGTGAGGTGTTCCTCACAGAAGAAGAACAAGTTTTCTTCTCCTCAAACCAAAATGAAACAAATTATGAGGATCTCGAAGATCCTGAGATAGGATTAGAAAATGCAATAATGGAAGTCCATAGGCAATATGATCTTAGGAGTAATAAAAACCAAGACAACTCTAAGAAAGGTAGCTCAGACACTGCTATTACAAAAACCCCCGATACCATTCTTAAAAGAACAACAGATAGTAACAAAATCATGGCTAAGAGAACTGACGAAAACAAAGACAAAACTAGTCAGGAAATCCTGGATCCTAACTTTCCTAGTACCTCTACTAAGATTCCCGAAACCACTGTATTGAAAAAAACCCCAAATCAAAGTCTGCAAGTTAAGAGTATAGAGAAATTCATAGCTGAAAAAACTAAAGCAAATCTATCTAAACTACAAGCACCTTTCAGTTTTGAAGGGGAAATCACCAAAATTAAAATCACCATGCCTCTCACTGAACTTATTGCCCAAAGCTCATACAAATCTCAAGTGCTAAAGGTCCTAAACATAGGAAATGATGCAGATACTTTACACCTAGCTAATGATACCCCTGAGGTGTTGTTTGGACCAAAAATAGAAGGAAAATATTAAGAGGGAACCACTCTTCCTTTTTACATTATTTTGAATATACATGACCAAATCCTACATAATGCCATGCTAGATTACGGGGCCTCTCACAATCTCATGCTGAAAGTAGTAATGGAAAGATTAGGCCTAGAAATAACAAAACCTTATAAAGATTTATATTCGTTTGATTCAAGCAGAGTCAAGTGTCTAGGCCTGATAAAAGATCTTTGTGTTAGTTTGGCCCAAGTACCTGCAAAACACCTGGTCATGGACATAGTGGTAGCAGACATCCCTGCCAAGTATGGAATTCTTTTATCCAGATCTTAGGGAGCCAAGCTTCAAGGAAATATTCAACTAGATATGTCTTACACCACCATTCCTGTGTTTAATCAAACAAGACTACTGTATCGGGAATCACACATGAAATATATGGTTAGCAGCCAAGAAAGGCCAGATAACATCCCTATTTATTCCATACATTCAGACCTAAATTCTTTCATTTTACATACTGATGAAGACATTGATAAATAGGTAGGAGAAATTTAAACAAATCTAGGCACATCGCATCAGCCGCCCTAGATTATCTATGATGAGCTGGATACTCAAAACTATCATGACCCTGAACAATTATGTCTTGAAGAGTGGGAGTTTGATTTTCTAGAAATAGAGATAAATCAGAAAACATAACACATTTTACACCCTCAAGCAAGTTTCTCAAACCAAGGACAAACATCAAAAGTACAATTAGAAATGTTTTTCAAAACAATAGCGCTGGAAGGCTTACATAGTACAAATCTTTTTGGAAATCAGGAACAGGGGAGTCTTATGTTCTTACCATACTTAAATGATTCGCCATCCCAAAACCTTACCTCTCCAAGTAAAGCTTTAAATTTTGCAACCACTTTGATGAATCCACGGAAAATTTCTAATGAATTCAACGAAGAGGAATATGATGACAGTAGTCCCAAGACACCTGAGTTAATTGAACTAGCTAAAATTCTATCATTTCACCAGATATTAAGAACTGCTAGAGTATGCAAAATTGTTCAAGATACTAATACATGTCGGGAAAATAGTTTAAAACACTGTGACAATGCCATCATTTCAAGAAGTAACCCTTACAAAAAGAAATGAAAAAATCTTGGTCAAACATTAACAATTAAAGACAAATAAAATGGACATAGGATATGTGTAGATTTCAGGAACACAGATAAACCTCCCTAGAACAACACTTATATCCTTCCCAAAAAAGATCATACCATACAGAAGCTAGGATTTTCTAATCATATGTCTTTGCAAAGTTATGTTTCAGGATATCATCAGTTAATTCCTCTTCAAAGCGAACAGCTTAAAGATTTTTTCAAATACACTGGAAGCAGTTCCAAATTCAAACCTAGAGTTTCAAAACTGCCAAACACCAAAGACATGTTCCTGAAGGCCATGTTTCCAGTTCTGAATTTCTTCATTATGATGTACCTTAACGATGTCATCATCTGTTTTAAAAATGACAAAGAGTATCTGTATTACCTAAAAAATATGTACAACAAAGGCAAGAGCGGAAATTAAAGGTATAGAGAAAAGCAGCAAGTAGATACAGAATTTTTCAAAGACTCTTGCAATAACCCTTATGTCATGCTTGAAAGGGAAAATTTTCCAAACTTTTCTTTTCAAGAGCTGACCGGACCAAGAGCATCGAGAGATCCCTTTGAAGACAAAATGCTCAAGTTCCACCATTTTCAAGATTTCTAGTTTCAAAAACATGTTCACTCATTGTACATATCATTGTTTGAAGAAATAAATCAAAAACAGAAAATACAAAAACAATAGAAAAGTTGAAAAGAGGGCAGTTTTAGAAAATAGCAGAAAAGTGCCATGTTCAAAAAATAGTCATGCTGAAAGTGTGCAAGTCTAAATGCCACTACTAGTGCTCAAAATATATATTGTTCAGTTATCTAGCCTAATCATAACTGAACATGCTTTAAATTGATTGCTGATAAGTTAGTGAAAGAAGTGATAGTCAAAATGTGTAAGCTTGACTTGTCAAAAAAAGTAGATTAGGAAAAGATACTGGTTCCACACGCTCAAAACAGAACCAAAGAGGAAAACAGGGATGAAAAGCAAACTACGTATCCTAGCCCTGATTTTTCTAAATCTCATTTTTTGCGAAAATAATATTTGTGTGCAGTTTGTCTTTTATGCCACAAACTCATGACAAATCAAACCGTCTAATCCTGATTTGGTCATTTTTCAATTTCATGTTTTATTTTAGTGAATGAAATCCTGTTAAAAAGCTTAATCCTAATAGTCGATCTAGCATAGGTAGAGAAATCAAAAGATTTCATCAGTTTAATCTGAACTCTCGGAAGATATAAGTGTAGAAGTAGATAGTTTTCCTTTTTTCAAAAATATCATGTCAAAGGTTGCTAGTCCAAGCGCACCTAAAGAAGAAAAAATGTTAGGAGATATAGATGGGTAGGTAGAGATGAGGTTGATGCTAATCATGCTGTAAATTTTCATAAATAACATCAAGAAAGAGAGAAATTTGTGCCAATGGATAAGGCATTGGTCTTCACAAGCCAGAGATCTGCAATTCTCGACACCTCCTGAAAGGGAGCTGCCCTCCCCAAATGGAGCCACTATTAGTCATCAATATTTTTACCTGTTTTTATGACTAGATTCCTTGGCTAAGTTTTCTAGAAGATAATCTCAATCTGTCAATTTATCATCTAGAAAACACCTCAAACAAATTTTTGTTTTCCTACCCCTCTCTTTCAGCCTATAATGAGAAAAACCCTTCAGTTTCCCTATCTATCACAATTTAGCAAAGCCTCCCTATCTATAGCTATTATAAGTTTGCCTCTCTACCATCAAAATCCTTTGTTTTTCATGCAACTCACTGTCCAACATTTAGCAAAGTGTCTACCCCTCTCTCACTGATCACTTTGTCATGTAATAACCTACTCATGCCCAAGAAGCCATTCAAACTCCATGACAAAGTAGGTAGGTCTAGGTGGTGGTGTTTTAGGGAAAATTCCTTGGCGAGACTGTTTTAAGCCAAAAAACCCTGTCTTCAATATCAGTCAGCCATCATGTCTTGTTATTTGTCAAAGCAAAACCCTTGTCTATCCCTAGGTCACGCACCATCAAAGAGGTCACTTTGTTTTGTTCCTGGAAAGGCTCAGGAATGTCCAAATCAGGAAAGAAGAAGGAGTTTTCCCTGTCTGAAGAAATATGATTAGATCAGGCATGATCCCCATGAAACATCAAAGAAGCCCTCAAAAATTCAAAAGCATTTGTTTTTACATCTCTGCAGGGATGTACTGATTGATGATACCAAGCAGAGTGTGAGAAAAAAGAGCACCTCAGGAGAAGGTTTTATGCTGTGTCAGTTTACTATGGAAGTCAAAAGAAGTGCAGATTATGGCCAGCCTTACAAATCAGCCTTATACAACCAATAGTGGTATTCTTCTGGAAAAAAAGAGTTTTAAAGAAAATTAGGCATCATGGTGAGGGTATAATGAAGAACATCTGCTCCTTATACCTTATCATGAACTAAGCTTCGAAGGACTATCACAAACAATTTCACTGCACCCTGTGAAACACAGTCAAGGGAAGAGTTGTTTCAAAGATGCATGGTAGTGAGCGCTCACCATTTACAAAGCACATTATTTGCTCCTGACATTTGCACAATGATTTCATGCAAAGAGAGATATTCATTACTGACAGGTCCTCATGAATCAAAGGGCACTATGATTCAAATGATTTCATCAAGGATAAGTACCAAAGATTCACTGTTGCCTTCTATTTTTATTTTTCAAAAAAACACACAGGGGACACAGTTTTGAAATGAATGAAGTTTTATAGTCTTCAGGACCTCCATTAGCAGATTAGTAGGGTGCCTTATAGCAGGTCTGAAGGGTCACAAAGACTGTGTTTTTTGGAAGCCTCCTTCAAAAGATAGGCAGAGGGTAAAGGCATAGTTTCAAAGGGCCTAGATTTGGAACATGTAGCTTTCCTCAAAGGTTAACATTGACAGATCAAATACCTCCTTCCAAAGAAGAAAGGGCACCCCTGATTTTCCTAAAGAAGTCTCCCTTGAATGACAAGCACAAAATCTGTTTTGAATGACAAGCATATTTTTTCTAAAGAGCCACTACCATTTTGTGCATGGAAATTTTCCAGTTGGTTGACAGAGGTCAAAAAAGCACCCATACAGCTTATCAAACCTTGAGGGCCCACAGAAAACTGGTTCAATAGAAAAATCTTCAGATGATGTAGCAATGTTGAGATGGATGAATTTTCTATGTTTAAGAGGACCTCCTTCAAATAAGCATAGGGTCAAAATTCATCAAATATTGATATTGTTTGGAAACATTTGTCAGTAATGGGCAATTTGAGAGATAGCGTGTTTGAAAGAATGCATTCACTAACAAACCAAGGCTATAATTTGATTAAAGAAACCTCATCTAAATGGTAAAAAGGTACACCAAGCTCTGTTTAAAGGTGACTTCTGAAACTGATAGAAAGAGAATTTCACATAGGTGATTTATGTAAAAGAAGCATCTTTCATTCAGACAAGCCTATTATAGTTTTTAAATGCCTTCCACCAAATGATGAAAGAAAGTTTTAAATGTTGAAAACAACCTTTTTAAAATAAATAGATAGAGCTTTAAAGGGGTTGAAACATGGAGTATAGGACAAGCGCCCATGTAGTTTGTCAAACATAGGCCTCCTCCACAAATAAGCAGAGGGCTCGCTTACCACAGTCGCATAAGACCTCCTTCAAAATGAGCAGATGGTTAGGTTGCCCAGTGTTATTTCTGTGGTTGAGAAAAAGTGTCATTGATACACAGTAAGAGCCTTTTTTCATGTCAAATGGAATTTTCAAAAACAATGTTGTTTGAAAAGGGCAAGTTATTTTATTTCAAAACAAAGGCAAAGGCACAATGTCAAATACCAAAAGGAGGGAAGAAAGGGTGTTCAAAAATGTTTTAAAAGGAGCTATAAAGCTCTCAACATTAAAGATCATTTTCTATTGTGCAAGAGGGCAAAAGAAAAACATTTTTTTGAACCTTGCACGAAGCAGTTTGCAGAGTTTTCAGGACGCGACGCGCCTGTGGAAGGATGCGACGTGCCTATAGGTGTTCGAAGAAGGAATTTACACACAGCACGACGCGCCTATGTGTGTCAACCATACCGGCCCACCCGGCTTTCAACGGACGCCCAGTGCCCGACCTGATAGCACCAATAGCGCGTGCAGGTGCTACACGCCTGTGCATAGGAGCGTAGCACCACTCAAACAAACTCCATTTCACCTCAAATCGAATTTTTGCACGGTGAAATTTTCTCCAAAAGCAACCAACGCATTTTCCAAGAGGTATTTATTGTTTTCATCACCTAAGTTTTTGAGTTTGAGGGGTGTTAAGAGTCAATTTGGTTAAGAAAAAGGGCACAGTCCAATGAAGGAAAAAACAGTTGGTTCTTAAAAACACCATGTTTGCTAGATACAACAAGACAGTGTTTAAGGAAGAAAGTGCCTATTATCAGTTTACAAATTTTGTTTGGTGTAAAAGGTCAAAGGACAGAACTCAGTAATTTCAAAGCAGAAAAGGCACAGTTCTTAGGAAGGAAACCCTTTTTCATTAAAAAGAACTTGGTTGCTAGTTAAAAAGAGAAAAATAGTGCTGAAATAAGAGTTCTATTTTTGTTCATTTGAAAGGCCTGTTTTGCTAAGAGAGTGAAGGAAATCCTAAACAAAGCTATGCCTCCAAAGAAAGTCAGCAAGGGTGGATTTCACAAAATATTTGAGCCTGTTACAACTCAGGAAATAAATGACTCCCCTTCGGTTCTTTTCAACTTCCATGAGGTGGGCTACCTTGATTTTTTCCAAAAGGTCCAGGAGGTCACTAATTACCCTCCCTTAACACAGTTGTTCGCCCCGAGGCTGCAAGGAAAACATGGCCACCTAGAAGGTCTGGACTTTAAAGTCACTCCTAGGGTTGTCTCCAAAGCAACTAAGATCCCCTATATAGGAGAAAAGTGGTTCAAACAAGCATACGTGGATCTAAATCACTATAAACCTTTCTTAAAACTAGACCATTAGGATGTTTGCCAAGCTATATTTCCTTTTTCTCACTTATTGAGCAGTTATGCCCCCCTCATGAGAGTTATCATGAAGTATTTCACATGTGAAGGGAGGTTTTCCTGAATTTATTCCTATCACATAAGGCTTCTCATGCATTTCACAAGGACTCAGTTGCTAAATATCCCTTTCTTCCTCTGCAAAAGCATAGACAAGATGTCCTCCCTTGTTCAAAAGAGACCTCATGCTCAGAAAAAAGATAGTCTTTTCCATCATTCTCTCATCAAAATCATCATCCTTCACCAGCTTGAAAAGAAAGGAGTGTCTTGGGAGACTTTCATTTCTCATCTCGATTTTGCCACTGCCTCTTCATCTCATGGCCCATCTCACATATCCTCCTCACCCTCCACTCACTATGTCTCTCCTCCATCAAGTCAAAATACTCCTCAAAGGAAAACATCACCCATGATTGATAGTGAAAAAGAATAGTCTTATGAAAGCGGGCATGAGGTTAGTGGTGATGAGGAACATAGGGACACTAAGAAATGTAGTGAGCATGAACCAAGTGACAAATCACAGGGCAGTGACCATGAGCAGCAAACTAGTGATGGTGAAGAAAACTCACCAAGGGATAAGGAATTCAGTAGCACTTAACAAATTAGTGAGGATGAAGAGCGAAGCAGCCCTAAACAGAGCAGTGAAAATGAGAAAGGGAACAGTGAAGATTCCAAGCAAGTTAGTGGTTATAGAGAGAAAAGTGAAGAGGTTCAAAGCAGTGATGAAAGAGAAAGTGACCATCAACAACACAGTGATCAGGAGGACAATCCTCAAGCGAACAATGAAGATCCTAAGCAAGGTAGTGATGATGAATAGAAAAACAGTCCTCAAACAGACAGTGAGGGAGGTGACAGAATGCAAAGTGACCATGGTGGCAGCCCATACTCAGAATATAAATAATATAGTCACAATGAAGGCATCCCTCAACAAATTCAAGACAGTGATGAGGGTAAACAAGGTAGTCTACAAGAAGACAGTAAAGATGGTCAAACAGCAGAAAAGAATGATGAAGCTAACAGCCCTAAAGAACATTTTCTAAACATCACTGATGAGGTTGAAGGAAACATATGTCAAGAGGTTCAAAACAGTGATAAAGGTGAAGCTGGCAGCCCCAAACAAACTCAAAAAAGTGAGGAAAATAGTGAACAAGGCAGCAAAGCAGATGATGATGAAGGCAGCGATGTGAAAAATCAAGTTGAACAAGTGCAAGTAAAGAAACCTCCTCTCTCTTCTCCTCAACACAGCCAAGAGCATGTGCTAGCTGTCTCTCTTAGGCAAGGGGCCATGAGTCTTCCTCCAAAAGTGGTGAAGCCTAAAAACACCAAATCCACAAAGAAGAAAATCACTCCAACAGTGACTAGCAATGTCACTAGGGCGCTAAGAAGTAGAAACAAATTGCCTAAGAAGAGTATCGTTTAATTTCCAAAGAGAAAAAGGACAAGGAAATCTATCCAAAGAAAGGGTAAAGAAAAAGATGAACAGCAGGAGAGTAGTCATGAAAAAAAAAGGGAGTTTGACATCATGCAAATAGATAGTGATGCTGGAGATGATGAAGCTATAATTTTTTAGTCCCTTTTGCAAAACAAAGAAGCCCAAATCCATGACTTAGAAACTGATCTAGAAAGGTCAAAAGACCTCATACATGTTCTACAAATGAAAAATAAACAAATGAGTGGTCAAATGGCGATTTATGAGGCCCGGGCATTCAAATACCAAAGGGAAGACAAGTCAAGCTTGAAGAGTATATGGGCGAATTTGAGGATATTGAAAAAGAAGAGCAACCAATAAGAAAAAGGCCTAGGACTATGGGTCTTAGGAAAGCTTTGGAGAAAAAGAAGGAAGAAGAAGCAGCCCTTGTTCGATCTTATCCTCTCACACAATTGCTCGCCTAATAAATAGAAAATGATAAAGAATCATGGCTTGAAAGAGCCAACAAGAATTTGGAGGATAAATTAGAGAAATAAAACAGAGACTTGTATCTGCAAAGGAAGATGACCCGGCACTACAATAAATTGAACCAATTTGCCTGAAGAAAGCTCAAGCTTGCTCAAGAAAGGCTCAAAACTACCCGAAAGAGGCATCCAATGGAAAAAGTGGAAAAAGGCATATCTAGGCTTGAAATATTGGCCTCACCTTCCTTGCATGCTTCTAAGAACCCATAAGGGGCTTGCTCACCAAAATTGAGCAAATTTTGACATGATTTTGTTTTTTGTGTTTTTTGGCCCTAATTGCACATTTTTCTAGGCACTTCCATGGGTGCTAGGAGCATCCTCAGCTCATGAAAGTCATTTTTTTGGATGTATTAAATTTGGGGGCAGCTACTGACAAGTTTTCATATCAAAAGGAGGTGTTTTTTTCCCCAAAAGAGGCAAAAATCAGTGAAAATTCACCTTTCTACCTCACATATCAGCAGATGAGACCCTCTTGGGTTTTTTCACTTAGTCCACCTTTTGACAGACTTTTAGGGATCAGTTTGGGAAAAAGCAAGTAGTTCCAAAAACTAGACATCCAGGGCTTTCCAACGAGCTATCAAGGGCCTCATTTCAACATCGGGAGGTCCCTCAACAGTTGTCTGCAAAACAGGCTTCTTTCTGTTGCTACGCTCCTGTAGCATTTTGGCTAAAAAAGAAGTTTTCTGAATATGGTCATCCAAATGTGCATTTAGCTATTTTTAACTCTATGTCAGAGAACAAAAGTCAATTTTCTTGCTATTTTTGGCTTAAATAGATATTTTTGAAGATATTTTGTGCCTTAGGCTTTGCAAAGCCTCAAGGACAAAATCAAATATTTGTATTAGGCCAATGGCCTTCTAGATGCTCTAGGATAGTTTCTTTCTCTTTGGCCTATATATTCCAAGAGAATTCATTGTAATAGAAGGCTAAACTTTATGTTATAGAGCAATACATAGTATTACAAGCTTTGAAGAAATACTTTGTCTCATGAAGTGGATGATTTCTTGTTTGACTTGGATGATGGAGGAGGACTGTTTGTAGGATTCCATGGCTTGGTGAATGGTATTTTGTTCCTTATCTGTTATGTTTCCTTAGGTTATCATACATGTTTTCATGCTTCTTTCTTGCTGTAGGTCAGTAAGGAATATATTTGAGACATGCCCATGGAGGCACCTCAAGTTTCCTAATTCATTACAGCTTCTATGTTTTTCTTCTTTCTTGGTTATGTCAAAGAATTCTTAACTGCTCTTTGATACCATAAGAACTTGTTATTAGTTTCATTAATGGTTATTATGTATGCTATCTAGTATGATTCACATTATGCCTTGCTTACTCATAGCTAATCAAAACCCCATCACTGAAATCTTTCTCTGAAGTATTGGTTGTCTAGTTAAGTCAAAGAGGTCTTGTTTCTATCTTGCCCTTTGCCCATGCTCTGCAGTCTTATTTTAAAGTTCCTAATAGCTCAAAATATTATGTTTAGGAGTTCCCTCTTCATAGATTGAGTTGTTTTTTTGTCTTATTTGTTTTCCCAAAAGTCTGAAGGTGATTTTCCCAAAGTTAGAGGGTCTTTTACTTCTATGTATCACCTGAATGTTTATTTTATGCATCTATCAGTTTGAGTTTCATTTATAGTGATTAATGGTTAGCCCTACCACATGGATGTTTGCTGTAAAACTATTTATGCTTAAAACCTATTTGTCTCTCACAAACATAGTGTCCATCTCATTTAACTTACACCTAAAGAATCCATTTATCTCGACCAAATCGGCCCTGCAATATACTTTGTCCACCATTTGAGACAGTCTCGACCTTTTCGACCCCATAGCCCAGTTGATCTAACAATATTTTTATCTATTTATCCTTTGATCAGTTCTCCCTCAAAAAACCTAAAAGAAACAAAAACATACTTAACAACTAGCCTAAAATCAAATACATAAAAAGAAAACAAGTTTACATCCTTTGCATAATAGAGAGAGCCGTCTCTGAGTCCAGGAAGGCTAGATCCTAGGGCTCCAAAGTTGGTTTGATGTTACCTTGTCATTTGGCTTGCCAATTTGTAAATCACAAGACCCTAACAAGTGTATATACATTGGTGAGAATAATGAAAATTGCAATATTAAATAATATACATCAATGTAAATCGAAAAGAAAAATGACGTACCATAGCAATAATTGACTCATAAATTATACACATTCTTTCAAAACCATGTACCATGCAATCTTTCAAAATTTCATCTATTAGCGCAGTTCCATACTTTGTTTCCTGCAACTTTTATAACCCATAACAAATCATATATTTAATATAAAATATGTTTTTGTTCTATTAATTATAGATGGAGCTAAGTAAAACAATATCGATAGATGCTTACAAATTCCACAATTAATTTCTGACATGCCAACATATACTCACAACCCATATTTAACCCAATTTCAATAAATTTGTCTGATGAATCTTCTTTTTATGTTAGCACTTGTTTGAATACATTCAATGATGATTTTTGTAAAACAACTTAAAAAATACAAAAATGAAATCTAGTTAAATTGTTACAAGGAAGTAACAATTACTCACAAACTTAGATATCAACCATTTTCTTCCTTGTCATCCTATTTTATGTGCTGAATGGGTTCCATTTTCTTTTCTTTTCTGTAAGAGAATTCTTGAGAATTAAAATTTAATGCTAAATTGTTTGTTTATTGTACCTAATGATCGAAAAATTCAATGATTACATATTACATTTGAAGCGCGTTGTTATTGAGATGGCTCCTCCTGTGATGAAAATTTGTCCATTTCTTTGACCATATCCTTGTTCACCTTTTTGGACATTCCTACTAGAATATTTCTGATATCAGCTCTTTCATCTTTTGATATTTTCATAATCTTCCTCAAAATGTAACATGACAATAAAATATTTAATTTTTATATTGATATCTGAAAAGTAAATATAACAAAAGTGATATTTATAAATAATTCTAGACAAACATTTAAAGGAATATTACTTTTTCATTTCTTTCTTTTTTTTGTTGTACGTTTTTGCTATTAAAAGTCTGACATGTCTCATTGACCAATTTTCTGGAAACTCTTCCTGGAGTTTAGATAAAATTTGGTTCTTGGAATCATTGTATTGATTTTTGTATTGTAAGTGGAAACAACGTCTATACATTTGTTCCACTAGATCCCTCAAACATTTGTAAAAGTTCCCCCCCCTTTCTTTAACTTCTAGCACCACTCCAGATGAGCTAAGGAGCAATTCATTTTCATTTGCATATTCTATTTTTTTATTTTCTTAGAACAACATTCATTTTCTGAGTTGTTGGTCGCTGTAGAACATTAAACATATGTGAATTAATAGATTGTTTGACACATGTTATCTAAAAATTTTAAGTATATTATTAATGATAATTAAAAAAAGAAACTCATATTGGATTGATAGTATTTTTTCATTCACCTGATTCATCCTTTTGCAATTTTTCGATCAACCTTTTACATTCTTCTAGTCCTAGATCGGAAATAATCTTATCGAGCTTCATCATTTTGTGGCTCTGCATGATACACAGCAAAAAATACATATTAGTTAAGCTTACATATAATTAAAAAATAATTATTTTTATAAAGAATTTACAAAGAACTTGCCTTTTTTCTTTTCTTGATGTGTTATTAGAATTTTTGTTACTTGATCCCTTGTCAGTCATTTCTTTATTAATCGGAAACTTGTACCATATCATTCATTAATATATTTATAAATAAATTGTCAAATTTTCAGGTAAAAAATAAATCTCAAGACACCAGTGCACCTTTCTTGATGTACGCACCGCCACCGGTGTGTGGGGGTATTACCAACGCACCACAAAACAATATAATAGACCATATGGTGCGTGGGGTATTATAAACACACCGCAAAGATAGTGTAATAGATCATACGGTGCTATCCTCGTAACATGGAGCACCGGTGTCCTATTTCAGATATGGCACACTAATTTAAAAAAAAAATGTTTTCAATTTTTTTATTACATAATACTTGCGTGGTGCGCTTTACAATAAATCACACTGGTGCGCTAGGTTATGACAGGCGCACCAATAAAAAAAATCCATTTTTTTCCAAAAAATCACGCAATGGCCAAATGGATTGGGATTCGACTATGCAAGTCGTCCCGTGGGTTGGATGTCAATCTAAAATGAAAAAGCCCTAATTTTAAAATCACAGAAACAGGGAGAAGAAAGGGAAAAAACAAAAAATGAAGGGTTTATGGTAAAAATGGATAAAACTGCAGAAAAAGTAAAAAAATTGCAAAAAAAGTTTAAAAAATAATCAAATTTAATCACGAGATGGTTTGAAATTCTATGATACAGGGTTTGAATCACCAGAGGTTTGATTTCTGATTGTCTGAATACATCTGTTCGAACATATTTCACTGCTCCATAGTACCCTTGTGCTCTCTTGCCCCAGGTATGTCTCCTGCAAATATTTATCTGAAAATTTTAGCAAAAATAGTGAAATAATGAAAGTGTTTAGTATTTAAAGAATTATTTTATGAAATTAGATTTTCGAAAATATTTTGCCTCCCATTTTTCAATTTGAGACTTTTTTTTTAACTTAAAGAAAATAGAGTTGCGTTTTTTTTTATATTTGCGTTTATTCGTCACTGGTGCATCACTTAATAGCACCACACCGGTGCATCATTTTGTAACACCAGCACCGGTGCGGTTATATGTATAGTAGCACCGATTTGCAGTTAAGGCACCGAAATGACTTTTAGGTGTGTACACCAAAATTTAGTGAACTCCAACCATAGAAATTGAAAATTATAATTTTTTTTATTCTTGAGAATTAGAATTAGAATTAAAATTGAGAATTGGAATTGGATAAATTCTTGATGGAAATAACTATTCTTCCAATGCATTTTGTTTATTGCAAGAGGTCCCCACTGATTATGTGGAGAGAATGAAATGTGGGGCGTGTGAAAATGTAATACTACAAGGCCCAAGTGGACAATTGTGGCATGTGAACTTGTTATAATTGGCACTTAACTATTTGCAACCAATATGTTTTAGAATTATATAATCTGCAGATAGACAGATGACCTACCAGCAATTAGTACATATATCTGCAGAAGGGTAATGTTCTAGCAGCAATGACAATGAGTCCTTCATTCTACATTTGTTAGCAGAAGAAGACCGATTTTCGACTAGACGATGAGTTATTACATGTGGAGGCAATGGTTTCCCATAAAAAATGAGTATAGGGTTGAGCAGAGGAAACACATTGCAAAATAGGCATTTACATTATTTTTTCCAATGGGAAACCGATTTGCAGGTGGAAATATGGTAGCTGAAGGTATCTATGCTTTTCTTCCCATAGAAAATGGTCATTGGATTTCCATTTATAATACAAGCATAATTTTAACTGGTTTCATCCATAGGACCACAACTCAAACAAGTTAGAGATGCCATTCAGGTTCAATTGAAAGCCAAAGATGTGATTTTATGTGACGTCAGCTTTGCCGGTAAAATTTTATGTAAGCCAACCGAAGCTCAGACAATACTCTCAGCTACTTTTAAACTCATTCTGGAGAATCTCTCTTTTCAAACCCTCATCTTTTCGAACTCTCGTCTTTTCAAACCCTCATCTCCTCAGAAAAATTCTTGCCTGCGACTCGAACCCTTTGCTGCTCCAATACTGCACTTTACAGAATAACCCTAAGATCGAAGTTTTTGTTTTAGCGCAGTGTTTTATGACGCACTGGTGTGGAAGCATGCTGAAGCACCAGTGCGTCGGATTAATAAGACGCACCGGTGCATGTTATGATGATAAGCGCACCGGATTGGATAAAGTTTTTTTTTTTGTATGTAAGATCATAATAAAATAATGATAATTCTAAAGTACATGAATTTATTTGCATTATTTTCTAAACTTTATTATGTTACAAAAATTCATATTATTCTAGATTTATTATTTTATAATTATTTACAAATTTAAAAATTTAAAAATTTTAATAAAATCATTTCATATTAATACATTTAAAATTTTACAAATATTTTACATACAATTACAATTAAAATTACAATTACAATTGCAATTACAATTTTACAATTTCACATACAATTACGATTAGAATTAGAATTAGAATTTTAATTTTACATACAATTACATTTAGAATTTTACAAACAATTAGAATTACAATTACAATTTTACAATTTGTCATATATACAATTACAATTACAATCATTTCACAATAAATTAAATATTACAATTACAATTAAAATTTTATATTAAATATTTTACATACAATTACAGTTAAAATTACAATTACATTTACAATTTTACAATTTCACATACAATTACGATTAGAATTAGAATTTTAATTTTAATTTTACATACAATTACATTTACAATTACAATCATTTCACAATAATACAATTAAAATTTTACAAATATTTTACAATATACAATTAGAATTAGAATTAGAATTACATTTACAATTACAATTACAATTTTACATATAATTACAACTAAAATTACAATTACAAATACAATTACAATTTTAGAATTTTACATACAATTATAATTACAATTGCAATTTTACAATTTGTCATATATACAATTACAATTAAAATTACAATTACTATCATGTCACAATAAATTAAATATTACAATTACAATTAAATTTTTACATTAAATATTTTACATACAATTACTGTTAAAATTACAATTACATATACAAATACAATTTTACAATTTTACATACAATTAAAATTTCAATTTCAATTGCAATCACGACTTAATAAATATCATGGTCATTTAATATTAAATTAATTAATAAACATCATGATCATGATAACCATCGTACAAACATCATATTCGACTAAAAAAACACATTCAAACATCAAATTAACATTATATATTAACAGCATCACAACACAAGCATCAAATATACATCTCATGTCAAATAATTCATGCTATCACATACACATCTATCTGCAAGCTAAACATTAAATGAACATATCTAACATGACCTAACAATATATACATCATGATGATCACCAACATGTAAATTAAGTACAACTACAACATGAACATAAAATACATATACTATATATATATATATATATATATATATATATATATATATATATATATATAACCGAATAATGTTAAAAATATACAACTGTAATATAAATATCATGGATCATGAGCTGGTGGTAGTACTACAACACCAATAGAAGTACAAGTGGAGGCCTGCTCAGTAAATGGTACAACCTCGACGATTGATGGTGGAGCGTGCTCATGATGATGACTAGTACTGATGGATGCATTAGCTGGTACTGGTAGTACAACATCAATATAAGCAGTACTAGTGGAGGCATGCTCAGTCAATGGTGCAACCTCGACGCTCGATGGTCCAACCTACTCATGATCATGACTAGTACTGATGGATGTTGCAGGCTGCTAATGACTGGATGTGGCCGATGGTCTAGCCTCATTTCCATGATGACTTCTAGATGCTAGTGGAGCCTCATGCTCATCAAGTGCGGCGCGAGGTGAACAACCATGAGATGAGTCGCAGCTCGTGGACTGTCCATCACATGCTGTAGCTCAACCATGCCTATAACATGAAACAATCCTCCTCAGTCGCGTAACAGTTATCGTAGCTCCTACGACATGCCGCACCAGGTTGTATATGTCATGCGACATGCCTCTCCACATCCACATTAGCCTATCATCGGCCTATATGTCTCTGTAATGAGCAGGCCTGATGCTCACCTCAACAATCAATGGAATGAGTTGGTCACCCAACTCCATCCTATATCGAGTATTAGGTCAACTGTACCTAGCAAAATGCGGTACCGGTGCACCAGCATGAGGAGCATGTCTCTCTCCACCGGCCTCCTGATCATGATCCTTGGCATCTACCATGTCCTGATCATCATCAGGATCCACACCTAGATCATGTGGTGGTTCTGGTGTCTCCTCACCATCAAACGAGCCAATGTTTTCAAAATATATACAAGTACGCAATAATAATTAGACAATTTCATTACACAATTTAATAAAAATAAGTTAAAGAACATGTTAGAATAAATAAAAATAAAGCAGTAATATTACCTCTATCATCTGGGGGCTCATCATTTGTGAAGAGGATGTTGGAAAACCCTCGCCAAAACAAGCCAGCATAAGGACAGGGGACCATAATGAAGGGATGCAACCCATCAACACTGGCTAGTAAATCTAGTGCATCATGCGATATCCTGGCTGGAAACATAGTCTCTCCCCTCTTGGGAATCATCTACCCCCACATGTGCATCTGGGCCTCCAACATCGGCCTTGGAGGCTACCGAACAAAACCAGGCCTCATCTTTGGAAACCTCTCAAAAAATAAACAAAAAATCTCTGAAGCAAAAGGGAAGTTGACCCTCCCTTATGCATGAACATGACATCTATCTAAGGCCATACAACACTACCGCAAAAAAATGGCAGACCACCTGAAAAATTGTGGCTCCTATACTAAAGAATCAACATAATATAAAAGCGGGCAACTAATGTGTTTCTCATCACTGGTGTTGTGTGAAATGGTCGAAATGAGAAGTGAGAGGCACTACACATCCTGTCTACCAAATGCACCAATACGTAGCTGACCTCCAGGGACCTAAAACTCTGAAGGAGACAGTACATCTGCTCCAATGTATCTCTGGGAGTAAACTAACTAACTCCCTGCTACAGAACCAGCTGGAACCTCTGGGAACGAGGGAAAATCAACCCCTCTCCTTGATAGCCCTGTAATGAAATAAGTATCCTCCTTAGTGGGTGTGTACCACTGGTTAGGACCAACCTGGAAAGCCTGTCGGTGGGCATTCCACCTATGGATAAGATGTCTCAAAAAGACACTGTGGACCTTTAGGGAAGTAGCCTCCTCATAGAACTTGATGAGGCCTACCTGCCTTAGGATCCCCTGGGTATCTGCTGTAATAGGGCGAGGGTACGCATCTCTCTCCCTCTCTCATGCCTCCCACTGGTGAAGCATGTCATACTACTCCACCTATTGTTGTTGTTGTTCCTCCTCTTCTCTCTAAATAATTGACATATTAAATAATTTTTTTATTAAATTATACATGTATTTAGGAATATACATATATAATTTTTTTTTGGAAAAAAAAAATAGACCAGTCGATGTGCCACAAAAACAGTCATGCACAGGTGCCGGTGCGGCTGCTTTTTATAGAGCACTAGAGGCAGTGCCCTAGATGACATAAAACGCACTGTATGTGGTGCACCTGAAATTTTTTCAAGCCCCGTTGACTATATATGGTGTCAGAAGAGTGGTGCGCTGACTAAAATATATGCCCTGGCACGTATAGTCGTATCAACACACCGACTTCCTGACAAATTATATAGTCAACGGTGTGGTCTTTTACCCGGCCGCACCATTGACCCTGTCAGAATGCCGAATGCGATGCGCTGATAGATATCGAGGCAGATATATCCATCAACGCACCGCGTTGCTATTCCCATGGTCAACGGTGCGCCCAGCTAAATGACCGCACAACCAAATTTTTCTAAATTTTAAAATAATGCGGGGCGCCTTTCGGTATCGCCCCAGAAACGGTGCAGATACTATTAGGACCAGTTGCGGTGTGGCCTGTAAATTTTACAGGTAGCACCACTTACCGATGTGAGCCGAACGGCTCATGTACACCACGCGACAATTTTTTTTTCTTTTTTAATGGTTAATTTTAAGGTTATTTCAAATTCTAATCCGCTAGAAAGCTTAATTATGAAAAAACTAGAAACATACCTGTACATTTCACCGTCGAGGAGGCATATTGGCTGTAGAATTTGTAAAATAAAATTTTCCCACTATTTTGAAAAATGAAAGTTGGAGATTGGCGGCCAATGCACAACAGCAGTGTGTGTAATGGGTGCAATGGGAGCATCGATGTTAGGGCGGATTAGAGAAGGAGAAATTGCACCTGTGCTTGAGAGCTCTAGAGTACTGAGAAAAGTGAAAAATGCAGTTTTTTTGCCATAATTTTTTTTTATTTAACCATGTTCCGGTGTGCGGGGTTTTATAGGCGCACTGGTGCGGTTTCTTAAGAACGCACTAGGCGATTTCATATTTGGCGCTTTGTTTTATGATGCACTAGGGTGGTTGCTTAACACTGCACCAAGTTGTTTCAGTTTTGGCGCAGTGTTTTATGACGCACTGAGGCGGAATAGTCTTGCAGCACCGGTTCTTTACAGTAATAGGACACACCAAGCATGTGTGTACGGAGTGCACGGTGTCCGGTGTGCCAATGTTTTGTGTGACCGGTGCTTTCTCTTGTAGAGTGCACCGTTGTTTGAGAGTAGAAAAGTTAAAAATGCGGTTTTCTGGTCGTAATTTTTTATTTTATTTAACCCTTTTTCGATGCACGTTTTTTATAGGTGCACCAGTGTTGCTTTATACGAACGCACCAGACCGCTTCTGTTTTGGCGCGATGTTTTATGATGCACTGGCGCGGAAGTGTTTGTGCAAACCGTTGTGTTCTCTTGTAGAGCGCACTAGTAATTGAGAGCTCTAAAGCACTGAAAAAAGTGAAAAATCCATTTTTTTTGCCATAATTTTTTTAACCCTTTTCTGGTGCACGTGCTTTATAGGTGCATTGGTGCTTTTTCTTACGAACGCACCGGTCAGTTTGTGTTTTGGCGCGTTGTTTTATGATGCACCGGTGCGGGTTCTTAATACGCACTGGGTGTTTTAAATTTTGGCGTGGTATTTTATGATGCACCGGCACGGAAGAGTTGTGATGCACTGGTGCTCTACAGTAATATGACACATCAGGCAGGTGTGTAAGGAGCACACAGTGTCCGATGCACTAATGTTTTGCGCGCACTGGTGCTTTCTCTTGTAAGGAGCACCGGTGCGATGTTGAATGATAAGCACACCGAGCGGAAAACATCTGCAAAACCCTACGCCCGCCAACCTCCTCTAGTAACCTCCACTAGAAATGGATGTACGGGGTATTTTTATAAGAAGTTCCTCAAAAACATCCACTAGAGGGTCTTTTCCTTATAGTGCTTCCACCTCTTCCTCCTCCCCTTCCTCTTGCGAGGGATCCTCCCCTCCCAGACAGAGATAGTGGAGATGAGGGGTCAGCCTGCACCCTATACAGGTTTCCCCTATCTACCATTAGGTCGACTGTTCAGCAGTTTTTTTCATTGTCCTATAGATGAGCAGAATCTGCACCATTATTGTTTCAATTTTGGAACATAGGCACCTAGTCATGGGTAGTGATCTGTATCATGTCTTACTGCTACCCGAGAATCAGCGCACCATAGCATGGGGCTACTAGTTCCAGCCATTTCCCTAGGGCATAGAGGCCTTAGCCCCCCATCTTGCATATAATCCAATAATAAAGGGCATTGATCCTTAGTATGGCCTGACACCCTACATCGTATGCATCAGACATTCGGGCTAGCTTCCTTACCCCGATCCTTCCGTAAGTTCTAAATTTCTAAGTGCATTGCCTCTAGCTGGCTCTGGATCTGTAGTGTCGCGAACTGAGTATTATATCTCAGTGCAGCTTCTAAATTCATGGAAACCTCCAGAGCTTCTTCCTAGGAGGCGATCTTCTGCTGTCCCATAGGTCCGTGTAGGTGTGGCAATAGCATGGCGACAAACCATTCCTTCTGCTTCTTGTCCTTGTAGACAAATTCCTCATCATTGATGACCTTCTTCAATTGTTGGTCAGCCTCCCAAACATAATTTGTAGGTTCCCGCTTAAAGTCCTTCAACTCGACTACACATTGAGCATATGATTTAGGCTTTCAGAACTGTTGCTTCATGGCATCCTTAATATCTTGTATTGATGTGTTCGCGTGCTGACCAATGTATCCCATAAACCAATCCAGGGCCCTTCCCTCAAAGGCTATGGATGACTGTGCTCTTTTGATAACATCATTATTAATGTTCTGCACAGTCCATACAGACTCTACTACAAACCATAATCGATCCATATCATCATCCCCCACACCCTTAAATGTAGGAAGTTTCATGTGCGCAGCCATATCATCCTCAGGTGGTGGCGAAGGTGGGGTAGGAGAATTCTTACCCTTGCGTGCGTTTGATGATGGCGTGGTCGGGGGACTAGTCCCAACTTGCACAGCCCCACCCTAGCTAAAATCAAGTGATTCCCTTAAGGGACTGTATACCGATCTATCTCCTTCTTCATTAACCTAGTAGTATTTACCACTTCGTGTCGTGCTTCCACTTTGATTGGAGTTCATTCACTCGGTGTGGCTACATAGGACACCCTTTTCACTGAATAGCATCTTAATCAACAATGGCAGGGTTTGCAGGGACTTACCTCTAAATCCTTTGAAGAACCTTTGCTCCACTTCTAAATATGACACAAACTAATCAACTACAAATTGTGTTAAGAATCCTCCCAAAATACTATCAACCTAGTGGTCTACAGCCCTGGTGATCTTGTTATCAATCTTTTCCAATTGTTAGATTAATTCAGGGGTCGACTGTGTGACCTGATTGTCTTTCCAGTAGGTTTGGAACTCCGCCAATCATGCTAGTCACTCTTGCAATTCGTGTGCGAAATATACGAAGAAGATTTCATGTACCTATGTAAAAATGTACTTGTTTTTCCACTCTTCAGCAAATAGCTTCTTACTTCTATTCTCTTTTAGGGAAAACTCCTGAATCTATTTTTTGAACTAGTCCTCAAGCTCAGGTTTTAATGGCTGCCAATGATCCCGCGGCATTACCCGATATCTCTCTCAAAATGCTCCTGGTCCCAACAATGGAACCATTTTTTGGCTTTAGGGGTCTTGACCCAAGTTCGGTTTTAAGGTTTGCCAACAAACCCCTGTACTACTGACCCTTTCAGCAATGACCCACTTGCACAGGTCAAGGTCTCAACCGAAGTAGTATGGGAGGGTGCTGGAACTAGGTTTCCACATCCTGAGAGAGAGAAAGTTAATTGAAGTGGGTCCTTTCAGATTAGAGAGATCTGCGCAGGAGAAGCCCTAATAGAGAAATCCTTAACAGTATATCGGCGGAGAAAAGATCATAAATCATCGGATAACTTATAATTGGAGCAGAGCACTTAAACCAAATCTATGCATTCATAAGATTTCATCCACGTGCGCATTAGTAAAGCATCAGTATTCAATGAGTAAGTATATTCTCATAAATAACATAAAGCAAAGTCGATAATCATATCACAGAAATACTTCAATATCACAAACAATCTTCTATTTCATTCGTATCCAGATCCAACTTATAGACTCTATCTACCATCCCGAGAAAAAATAAAGAAAATTATGACAGATTTTATATGGAACGGTGGTAGGGAGAAGGGCAAGTACCATTTGGTCATATGAGAGTAGATAGCGCTTCCAAATAATCGGGGGGGTGGGGTATTCTGGACCTGGAGCTCTTCGGAAAGGCATTATTAATAAAATCTCTTTGGTGGTGTATACATACACCAGGTATTTGGCATCAAATTATAAAGTAAAAATATCTCTGACAACAAATATTGGAGGATTTGTACATAGCAGGGAGGGAGAAAGCTCCAAACGGTTCATTTATATGGAAAGGTTTTATGAAAATTTGGCCACTCTTCAAAGACATGTTAAAGTGGAACTTCGGTAATGGAGGTAAAATTCTGATTGGTCATAAAGGTATCCAGGGATATCCATCGGAACACCCTCTCACTGTAAATTTGGGTAATCATTTGAATGGAGAAGGTGTCTTTTATCTGGCTCAAATTATTAAAGATTGGGTGGAAGGGGTTCCGCAGTGGAGGGAGGTAGAGGATTTGAAGCTTCATGGTGAGTTGAGAGTGGAATGGATTCAACACTTGGAACACTTAAGAAGTTTGGGTATCTGTTATAACAACATAGGAGATCATATTATCTGGGGGGTAACATGAATAAGGGTCAAATTATGAAGAACTTCCCAGATTATCCACAGTATCACGAAACATTTGTCGACGTTTCGAATCCCAATAGGGATCCATCTTCAGGACAGTAGAATGAAGAAATTAAAGAAGGGTCATAATTCATTAATAGTGAAGAAGGTGGGGAAAGGTAAGACAAGAGCTGACCAACAAAGTTTTATATTTAATTTTTATTTTTTTAATTTTAATTTTAATTATAGATTTTTATTTCTTAATTTTGATTACTAATTTTTATAATTTTTATAATTTAGATATAAGAATTAATTTATAAATTTTATCAATAAACTTATTAAATTTATTGTTTATTAATAAGTTGTTTATTTATTTTTTCAAAGTTGTTAAAAGTCAAATTCTTATCCATTTTTTAATTTATGTATAATGTTTATGATTTTTTAATTTAATAAATTTAATTTTTTATTTTATAAATTAATTTAATTTATAATTTTTATGGTTTTTTAATTTAATAAATAAAATTAATTTTTATTTTATAAATTAATTTAATTTTTATTTTAATGAAATTTATATTTTAATAGATTAAAAAGGTAACTAATTAAATTTGAATTAACCTACTTATTTTAAAATAATTATTAAGTTTCATTAATCATGTTTATTAATACTATTTTATAAACCATGCTTATTATTTCATCTAATTTATGAAATAATTTTAATTTTATAAATAAACCAATGTTTTTCTAATAAGTATTAATATTTATTTAAAAAATAAATAACTTTTAATACAGTAGAAAATTATTGATTTAATACATAAGTTATGTTTTATTGTTAATTCCACTAACTAATACTAAAGTTAATTATTAATTATCATTAATTAGTTAATATTTTAATCTAATAAAATTAATAATGTTAGGAAGAAGATAAGTATTTTCTAATAATAATTATTAATAAATTAATTAATTTTTATTTTATAAAACAAAATAAAAATTAATTAATGAGAATAATTATTAAAAGTAAGATTCTTATTTGTTAAACCATTACTAAAGAAAAGGGACAAACCTGAGACTATTTTACCTGAAAAACTATACCTGGGAGGAATGTGCTTTCGAGGAACAGATTTGTCGAAGAAGAGGACGCCAGCTGTCGCTAATTTCATATCCCCCATCCCTATTAAGGTTTTCAAGATTTTTTTTAATCTCAAGGGCCTCTCTTACTTTTCTTCTGTAATAGTGATCTTCTCTTGCAATGATCTTTGCATCTTCAAGACGTACTTGGTGCTTAGCCTTCAAAGAGTGTTCCGCAAGGGCAGAGGTGCGAAGTCGTTCATACTTAATATCGGCTTCGTGCTCTTTGAGTCTCTTCTGGAGTGAACATCCGGTTTCACCAATATAACTTTTCCCGCATGAAAAATCAATTTTGTACACTCCTTTAAGTTGTTATGGACTTATGGCATCTTTAAGTGATCACATTTTTTGTCTAATAGTCCCTGCTGCTGAAAATTGTGAGAAAATATCATTCTTGCTTAGAACCTTAGCAATTTTATCAGTGACACCCTTAATGTATGGTAGAAAAACCCTTCCTCCTTTTTCTTGAGGTTCAAGCTGCTTCTGTGGTAGGATTGCGCCCTCATCTCTTTTTAGGGCCTTTTTGATATCTCTTTCTTTATAACCCAAATCCCTAAAAACAAATGATAAGTGGTTGATTTCTTCGTCGAGGTGTTCAACATCAGATATCCTCAAGGCCCTAACGGTAAGGGTATTAAGGACACCAAACTTCCGAGCTGGATGATGGTAGGATTTGGCATGGAGATAACTATCAGTATGGGTTTTTTTTCTGAATACACGATGCCCAAGAATTCCATCATCATTCCTAATGACAAGAATGTCCAGAAAAGGAATGCACCTATTCTCTTCAGTTTCCATGGTAAATTTGATTTCTGAGGAAATGGAGTTCAAGTGATGAAAAAAAAATTCCAGATTCTCTTTTCCATGAGCCCACTTTATGTTAGTATCGTCAACAAATCTTTTCCACTAGTCTAGTTTTAAGTGATATGAGGCAAGGTACTTTTTCTCAAAGTGTTCCATATATAAGTTGGCGACAATAGGGGATAGTGGAGAACCCATTGCGACCCCTGATACCTGCTCATAGAACTCCCCTTGGAAGCTGAAGAAAGTGGAACGAAGACAGATTTCCGCAAGCTTAGTTGTTCCTGGATCAATAACTTCTTTAATGACTTGAATTGCCTCATCTAAAGGAATCTTAGTGAATAGGGATACCACATCAAAACTAACCAAAATGTCACCCTCTTCTACTCTTTGATCCTTTATGAGTTTAACAAAATCATTTGAATCCTTTATGAAAGAGTCTGTGTTCCCAACAAGGGTCAAATTATTATCAGTGACATATATAAGAAGTTGAAAAACGTAGAACTTGGGGAAGGAAGGAAAACCTGGTTTAGAGTGATTTGGAAGGATACATTTCAGTTAAAGATGATCATTTTTCTCTGGCTTGTGTGGAAGAATAAAAACCTCACGTGAAATAGTCTCTGGAAGAAAGGAAAGATCGGACCTGGGATATGTAGGTTGTGCATGAAGGGAAACAAGGACAATGTACACCTTTTTTACACCTGTACTTTCGCCTGAGAAATCCATCAAATGTTGAGCAAGCATTTCAACTTATCGACACCAGACTAATCGAATGTCAAAGAATGTATCACATGGTGGTTTGGGAAAGGTAAGTTTTTTAGAAACATTCCTACATTTTTCCATTGGAGTTTATGGTGTTGTAGGAACAAGTGGATTTTTGAAGAGAAGGATAGTACACCTGCTATGGTATCTTCAATGATTATTCGACACTAGAGTAAACTCATGATCCATCATAAGCCCCCAAGTGACCTCTTGCTCAGACTCCGACCTTTTGAAATTCATTACCGAACAGGTTTTTTCGACAGGGTGGCACAAAATTCAATATGCAACTATGGAGCTTGATTAATGATCTCTCCCCAATGTCATTACAAAATACATTGGTATGGTGGCCAGGGTACCAATATGAGGACCGAATTTCTAGCGCTCTGGGGTTTTTATGGTTCACGAAACAATTATATATAAAGAAGTTATGGGTATTTGGGGACTCTAAGTTCCTAATTGATCCTATGAACAAGCGGTCAAACTTGGCACCGGGCCATCTCTCAACATGGCTTGATTAGATTATTGAACTGAAAAGATCTTTCTCCTCCATATTCTTCTCACACATCTACAGGGAGAAAAATCAAACGATGGACAGACTATCAAATAAGGTGTTGACTCGGCAATTTGGAGAAATGCAATATGAATTAACAGACGCATCTAGACAAGGGGAAAAAAGCATGGTCAAATTCTTCTAATTGGCAGACAAAACGAGGTCTAAGAAATGTATTTTTTGTTTGCAGGTATTTGACTGTTTTTGTTTCAAGGCCACTTGAAAAATGTTAATTGATAAAGGTAAAATTTTTTTGAAAGTATCAAATACAATGCTGACAACCACAAGGTATAGAATGTTTGGAAATTTCAGGAAGAAAGATTAAGATGAGGAAATTAGATAAATTTCCTCTTTTTTTGTAATAGTTTTTCTTACTACTGTGTATAGGGGTACCACTATGTTTTTGGTTTTTCTCATGAAGGAACTGAAAATATAAATGATGTATAACAATCGAATTTGAAAACATTGTACTGGTACAAAATATAAACCAGATGTTTTTTCTACTGAAAAAAAAATATACAAATTGTTAGGTAATGCATCTCTTTCATGTCAATGTGCACGTCAACTTTTAAATCCACGAGTAGATATTGTTGGTTAATGCATCTCTTTCATGTCAATGTGCACATCAACTTTTATATCCGCAAGTAGATATGGTATCTATTGGATATGTGATTTTAGAGCAACAACTTTATATAGTTACCACTGCCACTAGTGATCGCTATGACATATATTGAATTTTATTTCTACATTATCATCATGTTTTGATATGGCTTCATTACAAAAAATTATAGCACAAAGTGCCTACAATGTATTCATTACATAAAACATCAAAGTAACCATGTGCTTGAATAAATACCTTATTAATACCATTACTACACAAAATCAATTAATTGCAAATTTACAAGCTTACATTATCAACTTAATACTTTTGTAAAAGAAGGGGAAATTTATGGTTATTTGTCCTTATATATATATTTTGCATAAGGTAGATACTTTGAAAATTTGATGTATTGATTAGAACCTAAGAGTAAATGTTATATATATATATATATATAACATGTTTTGAGTTATATCCATGCACTTCTTTAGGGTTTGGTAACATGCCAACCAATAGTCATTATGATTTTTTTATTATTCACAACAATTACATATATATAGGACATAAATCTTTGATTTCACACTTTTAAATCATGACTACAACCCATACTTGGGAACACTCAATGACAACTCATAACAACATATGGAAGCATTACTTCCAATACCTTCCTTAATGGTTACTTCCAATACACATGGTATTTTTTGGTATCAGTGTTAATTAACTAAAAATTAATTGACATGCATTGGAAACAACAACTTCTAGATTGACACTTGAGAATTCTCAATAACAATTAATGATAACACATGGAAGCATTACTTCCAATACCCTCATTAATGCTTACACTACTACACCAAGGGCATTTTAAGACATTTGTTTAAGACAAAAGAAATCTTTTGTCTTAAAAAGTCACTTTTTATTTTAGTTATTTTATATTAAAATTTAATGTCAATTGAATTGTCTTAAATATAAAATTTAAGACAAAAATAGTGTGAGACAAAAATAATTTGAGACAAAATTTTATATTTAAGACAAAAACAATTTGAGACAAAAATATTTAAGACAAAAACAATTTGAGACAAAAATATTTAAGACAAAAACAATTTGAGACAAAAAATTTAGGACAAAAAAATTTAAGACAAAAGTATTTTAAGACAAAATTTTATATTTAAGACAAAACGAATTTGAGACAAAAATATTTTAAGACAAAACTTTATATTTAAGACAAAAGCAGTTTGAGACAAATATATTTTAAGACAAAAGCAATTTGAGACAAAAATATTTTAAGACAAAATTTTAGATTTAAGACAAAAGCACTTTGAGACAAAAATATTTAAGACAATGGAACTTAAGACAATGACAATTAAGACGAAACTCATTTAAGATAGTTAGCAATTAAGATAAAATCATTAGCTTTGGGAAGTTTGCATTGAAATATCATGAGTGGATAGTGGATAAAATTTTATTTTTTATTTTTGAAAATCAACATTCAAACCACATGAAATTTAATCATGTCATATTTATTTCTTTTATATTATATTTTTCTTTTTTCATTAAACCACATTCTAAAAATTTAATAAATAAATAGATAAAAAAATATTATTTTTAGGTTGGCAACTCAAGGAGATTTGAACTTTGAATCTCGTGTTTTAACCATAACTGCTCCAACACTAATATTCTTGGGCATATTATGTTTTTTCCTGCTAACCGCTCCAAATATAACAACCTCTAAGAACTAGTAGGGTCCAAGGAAAAGAGCTACAAGTTCCCTAAATCCGATCTACATTTCATGGACAGCCACATTTCCCCCAAATGTCCTCCGCATATTTTCCTTGGTGTATTGGAGTTTGAAAAATACATAGGATGCCACAAGTAATCCTAATCATAAGACTCAACTTTCCTAATGACTAGGAGGCCTTAAAAATAAAAATAAAAAATAAAATAAAATAAAAAACATCTTAATCTATGCCCAAAATTACTAAAATTTCCTATCCCAAATATGAAATCAGAAATTCTACAAAATTATAGGGCAACAAGGAAACCAACTTCCTCTTCCAAAAATATCTAAGACCTTATGGAGGACAAATACAAATTTTGAAATAAATTGTTGAAATTATGCTCTTGCATCAATAGCTACCAATGTATCCTTGTAGGCCACCCCCTTTAACAATAGTAATACCAATGTCATTTACCAGCTAGAAGGAACTCCTTACATAATTCTCTCTTAGATCCCCTTAACCCATTGCAATGGTTGTATTTGATGCCTACCTAGTTGCAAGCACATTAAGAAGCAATGTAGCATATTGTTGGTTGAGGATTTCGATAAGTATGTGATTTTGTTGACATCTTGTGACTATCTCATATGTGAATATATAAAATCTTGGATGCATGTCGCCCTGACACTATAGCATGACTTAGTATTGCCTATCATATCGTGTCACTCCCTCCTCGAGACACCTAGAACTCGCTAACACTCTCTGTCTAACACTCTTATTCATTCATTTATGAATTTTGACCCAGTGCGCCTCTGTCATGTTTTCCTGGCACTCCCTAACACTCATTAGCACACATTGGCACACCTAGGCACTTGGAACAACTTTGTATGCTTCCCTAGCACTCTAACATGCCCTTGCACTTCCTAGAATACAGTGTAACTCCCTTCTTAACACACTTGGAACTGGCTTATACTTCATTTTCATGCATTTTAAACTAGTGCCCCCTTGTGTTTCCCTGACACTTGGCCCTCACACTCCCTAGCATGTGTTCATGCCACACCCTGGCACCTGCCACATCTTGGCATGCCTATCATGCCTTGGAACTTCCTAACATGTCTTAGTACTTCTAGGAATTCCTTGACACACCTTGTTATTCCTTAGCTTTCATGTCGTCATAGATAACCTTGCTTTTTTTGTGACTTGGGAACCCAACCAAGTCATTGGAAAATCGATGTTGTGCCCAACCCAAAGTTTCCCTTTGTCTAAAACTACTTTATCCAACCGTTTATGTAACCATAGGCTTACCTCCTACAAGTCTTATTTTGACCTTCTCCTAACACACTTTATCCTTGAGACACTTGGAATTCGTTGACACTACTTGGCACACACTCTTATTCGTTCATTTCCATGCATTTTGACCTAGTTCTCCCTTGCAATGTCCTGGCACTCCCTAACAGTCCTCAACATCCATTGACACTTTCTGGCATGTGTTAGCATGCCTTTTCATTCCTTGGCACACATTGACACTCCTTAGTTATCGTGCCCTCACAATTACCCTTACTTTTTTGGAACTTGGGAACCCAACCAAGTCTTGCCTTGAATATAAAAACTTGACCAAGTTATGGTTACTACAACTAGATTGTGCCTTGTTCACCTAAGAAATGACTATAACCCCTCACCCATTTAACCCCCTAAACGCTAAACCCCTAACCCATTTAACCCCTTAAACCCTTAACCCCTAACCCCTTAAACCCTAATTCCCGACCCCTAACCCATTTAACCTGCTACACCCCTAAAACCCTAACCCATTTAACCCCCAAACCCTAACCCCTAACCCCTAAAATACTTAACTGCTAAATCCCCTAACCCCCTAAACCTCTTAACCCCTAACCCATTTAACCCCCTAAACCTCTAACCCCTTAACCTCTAACCCATTAACCCCTTAACCCCTAACCCCTAACCCCTAAAATCCTTAACTGCTAAATCCCCTAACCCCATAAACCTCTAAACCCCTAAACCCATTTAACCCCATAAACCCTAAACATCTAACCGTTAACTCCTAACCCCTTAAGCCCTAATTCCCAACCCCTAACCCATTTAACCCCCTAAAACCCTAACCATTTAACCCCTAAACCCTAAACCTCTAAACCCTTAAACCCCTAAACCACTAACACCTAAACCCCTAAACCCATAAACCGTTAATGCTTAACCATTAACCCATTAACCCCTCAACCCTAACCCCTAAAATCCTTAACTTCTAAATCCACTAAGCCCTAAGCCCCTAATCCCTAATCCCTTAACCACTAGCTCATTATTCACCTAACCCCTGACTGCGCCTAAATCCCCTAACACCTAAGCCCCCAATCCCTAATCCCTTAACCAATAACTCATTATCCCTCTAACCCCTAAATGCGCCTAAATCCCCTAACCCCTAAACCCCCAATCCATAACCCCTTAACCACTAACTCATTATTCCCCTAACCCCAATCCATAATCCATTAAATACTAATTCTTTATGCCCCTAACCCTTAAGCCCCCAATCCCTAACCCCTTAACCACTAACGAGAATATACCACAGTGGGCAGGCACAAGAAGAAGAACCAAAGAAATCAAATTCAATAAAGAAAGCACAACAACCACTCCAAACTCGCTTCTCTAAAACACATACAACTGCAATAAATCCCACTAAAGCTTACAAATTTATCAAGCCCTAATTAACTTACTAACAAATTCAACAAGCCAACATGCTACAATTTTTTGAGTCATCCCCAAATCAATTAGTAATTATTTCATGAATGTACATTTGTTTGTAGTTTTATTTAAAAGGTTGAAATTCTCTCAAGAGCGTATAGAATATATCCAAAAGTTTAAAAAATGGAAATTTTGCTTACCTCCACAAGGTATCATCACACCCGGATAGGTGAAAACATACAAGTCTAAATCTTCTACCTCTAAGTCTCAATGGCACTTCAACATGTCAATAACATACTTGAAACAATGCTTAATGAGTTTTGTCTATTGGCTAAAGAGATGTACATCCATCCATCCAAAATAAACATCTCAATCAATCCAACACCATAAATTGTGCTAAATAGTTCATCATGTTATTTCAAATATTACAATATTTTCTTATATAATTAGCTCACATATTCCTTGAATATTTGAAAGCCAAACTACCTTAGCACAATATACTAGAAAGATTTGTACTCTAAAAGACAAAAAAGACAACAAACTAAAATAGGAACTTTAACTCTAATCCAGACACTTCATTCTTAGCAACATGATATCTAATGAAGATGATATGTGGAAAAAAAGGCTTCATATATTGTTTATCACATGTCAAACCGAGTGAACAAACACATGCATAGAAAACATCAGAAATAGGGTTCATAGATCGACTTGTATTATATGGTTTAAACCCTTCTTGTCTCCTTCAAGGGGGTTTCTGGAGGTCTTAAAAAAGACTTCCTTTTGCTAACCAAATGGAGTTTTTTTTTCACACATGTATGGAAACGTACTTTCCAAATCATATTGTAATAGATTCATAAGGTGATATTGTTGGTATTAACTACACCTTATTTGGAGACATCATTTTTATTGTAGGGGTTGGTACCTTTCTATTGGATGTAGTTGGTGATGTGAAGACTACTCAACCTCTAGTAAAGACTCATACTAACTCTAACAAGCTTATGGATGATTTTTTACAAAGGGAGACCCCTCTAAGCTTAACTCATTGGATTCCTTGTTTGTTCATGCTAATTATTGTTCTCAACTTTCCTTCTCCAAGGGGCTGAGACTATTTGCTTCATTTATTTTACATGGCCCGATGAAAGAAGAAGAATGGAGATTGTCTCCACATCTTTTCCATTTTGCTAAGTTACAAAAAAGAGTCAATTTCTATAGCCAATAGACTAATAGTCTCTCGATACACCTTTAGTGAGCTATGCATAGCTCTCACCTATCAATGTAGCTCAATGAAATGACATCTAATAGCTCCAAGACACCATTATAAATGGATTAGTTGTGAAGTTTTTGTTAAATGATCACCTCCAAATGTTCAATTCTCATGAATTTTGGGGGAGGGGGGTCTTTTGGTGTATTGAGCGAGGCAAGGAGACATAAGGGTAGCATGGATGGGTAGAAGTGAGAGGTTCGAGCATGGTTTACTGAGATCTACAATCCTAACATTAGAGAATGAGAAGGAGCCTTAGGGCCTTATGGCATAGGGGCTAGGGAACCTATAGGTAAGGTAATGAGAGAAATTGATAGGGGAACCCCCAATAGTTGCAACAAGGGGATTAGGGGCCACATTATCACAACCCATATGCACTTAACCCATAACCAATAAAGTCCCTATCCCTTTAACCCCGAAGCCACAATCCCTTAATCCCTACACCCATAACTCATAACAAATTAACCCCTTGATCCCTTAAACCCAAAGCCATTAACCCCTTAACCCCTAACCACTAACTTAGAATCCTTGAACCCCATAAACCCTAATCCCATATCCTCTTAAAGCTTGACCCTTAACCCATAACCCCTAACCCTTAAACTCATTAACCCCTAACCCCTTAACCTTCTGACACCTAAATAACATAACCCTTAGGCACTTAACCCCTAAATCCCTTGAAATGTAAGTATGTGATTTTTTTGACATCTTATGACTGTCCCGTATGTGAATATATAAAATCATTTTTTTGTACCAGTTTAAGGATTGATACCATCAAGTGTGTGTGCTAACATGGATGGAACACTAACTGCATGTTGTATATATTGTAATGTAAATGAATAATCTCTTCTGGAAAAGGCTCCACTCATAATTCCATTTCGCAAATTCTTGCACTCAGTAATCGTGGTCATATTTTAAGGTGTGATGTTATCATAAGGGTAAACCTACCTATCCATCTCTTTAAACGCACACATCACACATGTTGGCTTGATCTTGTGCTTGTTGTGGGGAAAATGTTGTTGCAGTGGAACCCCCAAATAAGATTTATTTGGGTTGACCCTGATTTGAATAGCTCTGAATGACTTCAAATTACCCTTGCCTTGACTATCCAATCCTCATTGGCATCTCCAATGGATGTGTGATGCATTGGATGCATCAACATAGTCACAACTGATAGTCACACTGCCATTTCACCTATCTCTCCACTGAGTCTCCATTGGAACTCCCATGCAAGTAGTTAACTGTTGTCTCTGTTCAGTTGATTAATGAATTATTATTTGTGAATTAATTTAACTAATTAATTCACTCCACTCCCACTAATGTATCAATCTGTTAGAAATAGACACAATTAGTTCAATTGAGTTTAACTCCAAGGATGTAGTTAAACTGAAACAAACTCCATGAACTACTTCACCAACTCCATCATAACTCTGCCACTTGAGTCCTGACTTGAGTCCTCCATGCATGAACACCAGTAAACCCTAGGAATTGTGTAATTCCTTCAACTAGTTGTTCTACCACACTTGTTAACTGAAATTAAGTGTTCCAAGAGAATAAGTTGTTATTTAGGGTCTAATTATTATTAAGAGCTAATAATAATCGACACTTCTATTTTTAGATCAACGATCTACAAATAGACTTCGTCCAATATGTCTAAAAATAGAAATCCATCTATTTTTCCAACTTGACCAACCATCCACAAATAGAATCCTGCAACTTCTGAAATATGGTCTCCATGTCTAAAAATAGACATAGTCTAAAAATAGATTTGCGCCAAAAATAGCCTGTGAACCCACTTAGTGAAGGCGACTCTTTTCACTAAGCTCATCATCTTGTTGAATCCCAACACCTAGAACTCACTAACACACCCTGCCACACACTCTTATTCATTCATTTATTAATTTTGACCTAGTGCTATGTTATGTTTTCCTGGCACTCCCTAACACTCCTTAGCATGCATTGGCACACCTTGGCACTTGGAACATCTTTGTATGCTTCCCTAGCACTCTAACATGCCTTGGCAGTTACTAGAATACTATGTCACTCCCTTCTTAGCACACCTGGAACTGGCTGATACTTCATTTCCATGAATTTTAAACTAGTGCTCCCTTGTGTTTCCTTGACACTTGGCCCTCACACTCCCTAGCATGTATTCATGCCACACCCTAGCACCTACCACATCTTGGCATGCTTATCATGCCTTTGAACTACCTAACATGTGTTAGTACTTATAGGAATTCCCTGACACACCTTGGTATTCCTTAGCTTTCATGTCGTCATAGATAACCTTACTTTTTTTGCGATTTGGGAACCCAACCAAGTCATTGGAAAATAAATGTTGTGCCCAACCCAAAGTTTCCCTTTGTATGAAACTACTTTGTGCAACCCTTTATGTAACCATAGGCTTGCCTCCTACAAGTCTTATTCTGGCCTTCCCCTAACACACTTTATACTTGAGACACTTGGATTTCATTGACACTACTTGGCACACACTCTTATTCGTTCATTTCCATGCATTTTGACCTATTTCTCCCTTGCAATGTCCTGGCACTCCCTAACACTCCTCAACATCCATTGACACTTTCTAGCATGTGTTAGCATGCCTTTTCATTCCTTGGCACACACTAACACTCCTTAGTTCTCATGCCCTCACAATTACCCTTACTTTTTTGGAACTTGGGAACACAACCAATTCTTGCCTTGACTATAACAACTTGACCAAGTTATGGTTACTACAACTATATTATGCCTTGTTCACCTAATAAATGGCTATAACCCCTCACCCATTTAACCCCCTAAACCCTAAACCCCTAACCCATTTAACCCCCTAAAGCCTAAACCTCTAAACCTTTAACCCTTAACCCCTTAAACCCTAATTCCCGACCCTAACCCCTAAAAACCTAATTCCCGACCCTAACCCCTAAAAACCTAACCCATTTAACCCCCAAACCCTAACCCCCAAAACCTAACCCCTTTAACCCCTAACCGCCAAAATCCTTAACTGCTAAATCCCCTAACCCCCTAAACCTCTAAACCCCTAACCCATTTAACCCCCTTAACATCTAAACCCTTAACCCCTTAACCCCTAACCCCTAAAATCCTTAACTGCTAAACCCCCTAACCCCTTAAACCTCTAAACCCCTAAACCCATTTAACCCCATAAACCCTAAACGTCTAACCCTTAACCCCTTAAGCCCTAATTCATACCATGTTACTCCCTCCTCGAGACACCTAGAACTCGCTAATGCTCCCTGTCACACACTCTTATTCATTCATTTATGCATTTTGACCTAGTGCTCTGTTATGTTTTCCTGGCACTCCCTAACACTCCTTAGCACACATTAGCACACCTTGGCACTTGGAACATCTTTGTATGCTTCCCTAGCACTCTAACACGCCTTGGCACTTCGTAGAATACTGTGTCACTCCCTTCTTAGCACACCTGGAACTGGCTGATACTCAATTTCCATGCATTTGAAACTAGTGCTCCCCTGTGTTTCCCTGACACTTGGCCCTCACACTCCCTAGCATGTGTTCATGCCACACCTTGGTATTCCTTAGCTTTCATGTCGTCATAGATAGCCTTACATTTTTTGCGACTGGGGAACCCAACCAAATCATTGGAAAATCAATGTTGTGCCCAACCCAAAGTTTCCCTTTGTCTGAAACTACTTTTTGCCCCTAAACCCTAAACCCCTAAACCCCTAACCCATTTAACCCTAAACCCTAACCCATTTTCCCCCCTAAACCCTAAACCCCTAACCCATTTAACCCCCTAAACCCTAAACCTCTAAACCTTTAACCCCTAACCCCTTAAATCCTAATTCCCGACCCTAACCCATTTAACCCCTTAAACCCCTAAAAACCTAACCCATTTAACCCCCAAAACCTAACCCCTTTAACCCTTAACCGCTAAAATCCTTAACTGCTAAATCCCCTAACCCCCTAAAACTCTAAACCCCTAACCCATTTAACCCCCTAAACATCTAACTCCTTAACCCCTAACCCCTAAAATCCTTAACTGTTAAACCCCCTAACCCCCTAAACCTCTAAACCCCTAAACCCATTTAACCTCGTAAACCCTAAACGTCTAACCCTTAACCCCTTAAGCCCTAATTCATACCATGTTACTCCCTCCTCGAGACACCTAGAACTCGCTAACGCTCCCTGTCACACACTCTTATTCATTCATTTATGCATTTTGACCTAGTGCACACACTCTTATTCGTTCATTTCCATGCATTTTGACCTAGTTCTCCCTTGCGATGTCCTGGCACTCCCTAACACTCCTCAACATCCATTTACACTTTCTGGCATGTGTTAGCATGCCTTTTCAATCCTTGGCATGCACTGACACTCCTTAGTTATCATTCCCTCACAATTACCCTTACCTTTTTTGGGACTTGGGAACCCAACTAAGTCTTCCCTTGACTATAACAACTTGACCAAGTTACAGTTGCTACAACTAGATTATGCCCTGTTCATCTAAGAAATGACTATAATCCCTAACCCATTTAACCCCCTAAACCCCTAAACCCCTAACCCATTTAACCCCCTAAACCCTAAACCTCTAAACCCTTAACCCCTAACCCCTTAAACCCTAATTCCCGACCCCTAACCCATTTAACCCCTAAACCCCTAACCCATTTAACCCCCAAAACCCTAACTCCTAAAATCCTTAACTGCTAAATCTCCTAACCCCCTAAACCTCTAAACGCCTAACCCTTTTAACCCCTAAACCTATAACCCCCTAAACTTGTAACCCCTTAACCCCTAACCCCCAACCCCTAAAATCCTTAACTGCTAAATCCCCCAACCCCCTAAACCTCTAAAACCCTAAACCCATTTAACCCATAAACCCTAGACCATTCAACTCAACATAGCTCGCAGTGGCGGCTTTCAGATCAACACCTTCCCCTCCAAGTACCTCAGAGTTCCCCTGACTGATAAACCCCTAGCCAAAGCCAACCGGGAATCTTTGGTCACCAAATTGAAAACAAAAATGATTTCCAATTGGACTTTCAGGTCCTTAAATATCCTGGGCACATTAGTCTTGGTCCGCTTAGTCCTGCAAGCCATTCCTCAATACCAGTACTCGATCATTGCTGCTCCCAAATCTATTTCAAACCAAATAAAAACCATTTAAAGAGACTTCTTATGGAAAGACAAGAGAATAAGGGAAAATGAGCCCTAGTAGCCTAGGGAAAAATCTGCATACCTAAAAAAGATGGGGGGCTTGGTCTCAGAGACCCAGACTTGTTGGGAAAAGTTATGGGCGCCAAAACCTGGTGGAGATGGATCACCAGCCCCAACACCTCTTGGGCAGCACTCTGGAAGGAAAAATATGCCCCATCTCACAACCTGAAGTCTCTAATCAGGCTCTCTGGAAACCTCAAAGGTTCCTCGGTCTGGAACCAAGCTTGGGAGAATAGAGGAATGGTCCAAAACCAGAGTGTTGACAGTGTTAGAAACTCTTTCAACTTTATTCCTCTCCTCTCTCCCCAAAACGTCAACAAACCCAAACAATAAGAATTAATACATGATAAATAATCAAATGATTTTAGTTATTTAATCAAAGTAAAAGAGTCATGAGAGGGCCAAAATTAATTTAATATTAAATTATTCATAAGGCTATAGTTAAAAAATTTATCAAGCTTAATCAATATTAATGCTAACCATAAGCTTAATCATTAATCAATGTTTTAGCATAATAAACCATGGAATACTAACATATCTATGTGAGTTATGTATATGTAGATAACATACACATACCTTGTATGTATGGTAGTAATACCAACAATAAATTACCAAGCGATCAATCTTCTAGTAGGTAGGATAATAACTAATCATAACATAAAATGGTTCGGGAGTGGGTGTTACAAATGGCTCCCTTATATTTATCATATATATCTTATATATTATTAATATGTGCCTATTACTTAGTAAATGAACTATTGTTCATTTCATTTTTCAAAGAATATTTTCCCTCACTCACCAATGTATTAAACGTTGTAAGGGAGGCTGATACATTTTCAATACCATAGATTTACTCCCTTTCTTTGTCTTCAAATGGAACACAATAGTAACTAGAAACTAAAATACCAACTAGTAACCCTAAAAGAATCAATAAGATTTTGTATCATGAGCTCTATGAAATCTTTTGCAAGAGAATTTACCAATTGAATTAATCCTTATTGCTACTAGCTCTTAACTAAACCTTTGACACTTTATTATTAAAAACATTGAAATAAAAAACATGTATAATTAGTGGTTGATACATTCCAATTTATCAAATAACTTAACAATCACAATATAAATTAGTTAATAAGGGAAAAATTTATCAATGACACGAGGACAAATATTATTGAAGTAGCTTAGTTCTATGGTGTGCATGGAAATTTTTGTATACCTCAATGCATTTTATTTTTCCATTTTGTCCAATAGGTTCCTTTCTTGAGAAACATATCAAACACTAAGATTTATTAATGACTTATAAATATTTAAATCTCCAGCCCTCCTGAGGCACCTCTAGAGGAGACTGCGACAACTCCCCCTTTTCCCCAAAATTGTTTGCTTTTATGGAGAAAGTCCATTTCCTCCATTTTGGTCTCCTGGATGAGAAGAATGTTGGGGCTTTCCAACCTTACTAGACTTTTCATTGCTTCTTCTTTTAGGTTGCTACCCATCCCTCTATAGTTCCAGAAGATGATCTTCATTACTTCCTTTTTTGAGATGAGAGGGCTCCTTTAGAGCCCTGACTTTGATTTCTGTGTGCTTTAGGGTTTTTTGCCAACATCTTTTCCAGGGTCAGCTGGGTCCCCTGCAACTTCTCCTTGTAGGTTTCTTGTTCTCTCTTTTCCCTGGAGGATTTTCATCCCCTGGTAGATCTTCTGACCGAAGTTTGGGAGTCCCCAATTTCTCCTTCTTCCTCTGACTCCTCCGAATCCTGATCTTCCCCTTCGGTGACAGAGTCTTTGTCTTTCAAGGTTCCTCTAGGATATTCGCCTATCTTCAATGTTGCTAGGGTTTCTTGCATTTGGAGGTCCTTTTGCATGTTTTGTGGATCGATTTATTGGACTTCCTCTGTCTCTGAACTCAAGGCTGCAAAGCTATTCTCTTGGCCTTTCTGGGAGGGTTTGGCTTTAGGAATACTCTCTGTGGGTGCTAAACTTCCCTTTGCTTTCTCCGTTGGCCCTGGCTTAAGGCTCGTTTTGGGATTCTTGGCTTGCTGCCATCCTTCTTCTTTCTCCTTTTCTAGGGCTGCATTTTTGGGACAGTTCTTGGCGAAGTGGCCATACTCATGACATCCGCGGAATTTGAATGATAGCTGTTCGTAATCTAATTTCTCCATATGGGACCAGTTTCCCACCATTAGCTTGATGGCTTCTAGCAGCCCAACTTCGACGTCCACCTCCACGCAGATTCTGGCGCAGTCATATTGCTCTTTGTTATTAGCTCTGTCTATGAATTTCCCGAGGGCATTGCCGATTTTCGGTAAGGATTCCTAGTTCCAGCAGTGCACCAGCAAGTTTGGGAACCTGACCCAGGCTGGAACGACAAATGGGACATCCTCCGAGGGGTCGAAGTCCAGAGTCTAGAAATTTAGGTAAAACCCTTTAGGACCCATGAAATAGGGTTCGTTTCTGAAGATCAGGTCCTTATCCTCCTTGGTGTTGAATTCGAACAGAAAAAACCCTCGACCTAGGAAGTATGAGGTAACGCTGTTGGAAATAAGGGGCTTCTAGTTTCGAGTGATCTAGGCCTCCACCAAGGGAATCTCATCCAGTCACTCGACAAATTTGGAGGCAAGCTGCTTCTTCTTCTTAGGTTGGGAAGCGATTAGAAGCTTGAATGCCTCGACATCAAGAGGAGGAGGAGGATGAGGTGGAGGCAGAGGAGGGTCTTGAGATTCCACCATTGGGCTGAGCCCTAGACAGGCGAGCACCCCACGCAGAACCAGAAACCCTATGCACGGTGAAGGGCAGAGAGCGATTGATTGATTATTTAAATAATTTATTATTATCATTTATTATGCTTATACATACACTCATGGATTTTAGACACCGATATTGTTCTTCCTTTTGAGTTGTGAGGACAAATTGATTCATTTCCAAGCCTTGTATTGCCATGAAGAATGGTATTTTTATTTTTCATACTATCCATATATCTCCACTAACATCTTTTGCCCTCTTTATTATTGGAGCCACAAAATTTGCTTCGAGTAACTCTTTAAAGTAAGGTTTACATGTTCCAATATTGATTTCTAAACAGAAAAGAGTGAGCCAACTACTTCTTTAATTTCAAATATGATCAAGTTCTCTAGCCTCTTTGAGAACTAGAAATGATTACATCTAAAGTGGAGGGAGTCTTAGGTTTCAATTCAGCTTTAAGATTAGGTCAATGGGTTTGTAATCCAAAAGGGAAGAGAAGATGGTATAAGAAAATATTTTTCCATTATTCATGAGCGAGAGTTGAACCAAAAAACGATCCACTTATTCTACTTTAAAATCTCATCCTAATTTTTTAATTTTTTATTTATTCGAATAAATTGATTGATTTTGGCTTAATATAGATTATTCAAATAAATTCACTGATCTTGACTTAATGTATATAAAATAAAGTCCAATATTCAAGTTGATTTCTAAAATAATATTTTTCCCTAAGGTCTTAGTTGGTTCCTAATAAAAACCAAACTTCCAATTTTTTTTTCACTCCAAAAAATTCATTAAACGCTATGGCGCCAACACACTTCTACAACCTTTCAATTTTTTTCACTACAAAAATTTCATTTACACGCTATGGCACCAACGCACTTGCTGCAATCGAAATGAAATCGAAATGAAATGCAGCAAAATGAAATGGCTTAGGAAGATATGTAACCGAGAAACTAAAGATTCAGATATTGAACGGAATTCCATAATCTTTGGCTTTAGAATTGAGTGGACGATATGCGAATGAAACCCTCCTTCACATAGCTCTGTCAAGTACCCAACATGGGCATGTGTTATCACTGGCTCTGTCAAGTATGCAACATGGGAATGTGGTATTTCTGGCTATGGAGGATTGGATTATGTGGAGTTATTATAGGTTTCTACTCACTTTTGTGGGAGGTTCGAAATGGGCAGAGCGAGTAAATACCTGCATGAGAGGATCGAAACAAGGCAGTCCCGATTTTTTTTTCTCTGCGATATTTCTGTCAATTAACTGGTATTGAGTCTATTAGGGTTTGGCAGCAATGGGGTGAGCAACAGCATCAAAGGGAAGAGAAGAGATACATGGTGAAGGAGAAGGTGATTACAACATCAGCACCATAGTTTGGCTGAGGAGGCGAAATTGGTCACAGTGGCCCAAAATAATTCTGGGTATGAATGAACTCTGTCTCTCATCCAACGTCTTTTTGATCTAGGATTCCTGTCAAGCTTCTTGACTGGTAAGATGCCAACGTGTTATTTTTCACTTTCCCTTCACCTCTTATTTTTTTATTTTGTGATACGAGGCCTCCTTGTAGTGGGATTTTGGTTGCATGCTAACAAGAGATATCATAATAGAGCTTACAATTTATTTTTGTGGACGAAATGTCAAGAGACAACATAGTATATCTTACACTTGATTTTCTGGAAGAAATGCCTAGTAAGACAATGTTGGATGCATTCCCCATCTATTTCCAATGCAATAATCTCAATATTTAATCAAGAAATCCTCATTGGTAAATATTTCCATGCTTGGGTATCTTTATTTCATTGCTATTAATGCGCTCAACCTACTTTGACATCACTTAAATGTTCTCAAGTTTAAAAATGGAGTAGTAGAATGCTCTTCTCCTTTGTTTCCAATTATATCTGTGCACAATAGCCAAAAATAATAAAAATATGTAGGATTGGTTGAGTATCGAGTAGCAGGCTGAGTGTCGAGTAGCAGTCATAGACCACATTTTATATTTTTGATTTTCCGTCGTGATGTGTTTTTTTGTTTCATTTTAAATTATTATTTTCTGTGCTAGTGAAGCCGAGGGCTTAACTAAAACTCTATGCTTATTAGAAACCCACATTCTCATGGGAGAGGTACACATTTTCATAGCAATTTCATGTATTGGTGGATGGATTGTACTTAGTTCTCTTCAAAAATTGGTGTCAACAACTATGAAAACCAATCTACTTTGAACAAGATACAACTAGTCAACTAGCTGATGTAGCGCACTTCACAGCTCCCTTTGGTTGTACCCTGAACACATTTTCTTGTCCTTCTGCTCCCAATCTGAAAATCTGCCTCTATTAATGGATCTTTCTCCTTTAGTTCACTGAACACAACTCTCCAATTTTCCCTCTATTTGATCATTAGTCCATCAACGAATCAACACATAGGGTCTTCTTTCGGTTTGTTCACAACTCCGCTTGTGAACAACTACTAGACTACCCATTGTCGCTCCTTAACTCTTAGGGACTTATTCCCTCTATTGTCTTCCTATGCCACTCCAATGAGGAAAAATTAGGGCATGGAGGGCTGCCCTCTATCATTGCAAGATGTCCTTCTCTTCAGTAAACTTGGGCTCAACAAATGGTCCACTTGGCATCATTCTTTTTCCCTTCAAAGAGTCAACTCCTGACCTCTCTTCTTCTACCATTCTAACAACTTCTCTTTGTCCTTCAAGAGGTTGTACTTAGGGCTTGGAGCAAGCCACTACAACTCTCCCAAAAATGTTCCTTTTGACTGCTCAAAATCTGTCTTAAACTAGGACAATCAACCATCTAGCAAAACACCAACTTAGGAGAACACTTACTTCTGATTTCAAGACACCTTCTTCTTCTTCTCTTTCACAGTCTTGTGCACTCTTCAAACATGAGATTTTTGGCCTGGTTAGTGCACTACAACATCCCTCCATCTTGCCTCAATTCTCTTCTAAAACTGTGCTGGAACCTTCCCTAACAGACTACCTTATCTACCATCATACTCAGCCTTCCCATGAAACTTTGCTAAGTTTTTTTGTGCCCTCAAAACAAAACTTTTTACCTCCAAACAAACCACTGCAGGGCTTCGGCCCTACCTGCAATCCAACATAACTCTCGACCCCTGCTCCTTGAATAGTTCAAATTTCCAACATGCACAAATCAGACATTTTCCCAAGCAGCTGGCCCTCTTCTCTAACTCAGACCTGCAATGGACACAAATAGATCCAAAAACCAACCCCTTGTTGCTTCGTCCTTGTCCTCTTGAGTTGTGGCTACTTCAAATGCTCTCCTCTTATGATGATTCACACTTGGTTAGGTGAGAATGAGGCTCTTCTCACTCTTATATATATGAATCTAGCCCTCCAACCTCTGCTTAAGCTGCCCACACAAACTTTCAAAAATACCTCACCACCTAGAAACACATCAACATGGAAGAAAAACAAACATACCTCTGCAATGGATGACTTCCACTGCCTTAATTCTACTCGTACTATGCACCAAATCTTTAGTTTTTGGCCCTTTGGTTAGGGCATTTGTTCAAAAATACACTAGCCCATATATCGGCCTATAAATATCCATCAAAACCCATGAAACCCTTCCTCTTCAAGCCTCCCTTCACTGCACTGTAACCCGGCCTAATACATGTTGTTCCAAGGTTATCTACCTCTCTCCATATCTGATATAGGGTTTCAACCCTCCTGTAACATGCACAGAAATGTTCAGCCTGATTCATAGAGAATTACATTATAAAAGTGAGGACAAAACTACCCTCAACCTCAGCCACCAACTGCCCAAACTTGGCCTGTACCAATCACAGAAAAAGACACAAGAAACTCAGCTCCTTCATCCTTTGAAAAGGCTCCTAAAGGCTGTGGTTACTTCAAAAATTATTCTCATATGATGTGTTTCTCTTGTGATGTGCCAAATGAAGTCAAAACCCTCTTCTATTTATATACTATTTGGGTGCAACAATCAGCCCTTAAAGGGAATGCCTACAAACCAAGTTGACCTGAACTTTTATGTCATTTATCCCACTCATATAAATACAAAAGTCTTTTCCTTCATTTTAAAAATGCTCCCATAGTTGCAACTTGTATTAGTTTCCCCTTTTTCAATTAAGGGTGCCACACATGTAACCATGCTTGCTTTGGGTGCAAGACCCCCCCGCTTGGGTATTTTGTCCTTAAAGAGCTTTTGTGTTTCCAACTCACACAAGCCAAGTACCCAGCAATGTGGAGTACCTCCCAAGCTACAAAATTCAACAGAGAAACTCCCAAATCTCATCAAATGCAACCCTTGCATGCTCAGCAAATTGAAGTCATTATCCAATCTCCTGTAAGGTAACTCATCAAGGCAATGGCTCTTATCATGAAGGTCACAAAGAAGTTTGGAGGCTTCCCACCGCCTGCCTTTATTACAATTCATATCCATACCAATCCTATAAGTGATGTAATTAGGCACCATGCCATGATCTACCATGTCTTTAGGAGCTTTACTGGCATCCTGTAGTCTTCTTTCAAGTGAAATATTGTTGACAAACTCATTATAAATGTGCTTATTAGGAAACAATCATTTGTAGAGCATATCTTTATAGAAATCTGAAGCTTCTTTTGTCCTACCTTTATCACACAACCCTTGAATGATGTAGTTAAAGGTATATGGATTTGAGCTACATACTTACAAACCCATTTTGCAAAAAAGACTAACTTATTTGATTTCTAAAGCTGTGGAGTAGCTTTGATAGGTAAATTCAATGTGATAATATTGGGAAAAACAGTAGCAACTTTCATCTGCTTGTACAAAGATCGAACACTACTCACCAAGAATTTGAGGAATCACTATTCCAGGACTTCCATGGCATCTTGAAATTATAGCATAATCAAAGGAGACTGTTTGGGGGTCCCCGTAGGGATGGTGATCCAGTCTTGACAATTTTTCTCATGAATAGTAGTTATGGATTGCTAGTATGGATAATAGAAGAAATTAGAGAGGGAGCCACCTGATTCTTGGTAATGTATTAAAAATTCTAGTTCTCACAAATAGGACATCTAGATAGGATATTCTCCTTTGACCTTGTGTGTTCCAAGTGTTATAGCTCGAAAGTCCCATTAAGGCATCGAATTTGGTGATTGGTTTCAACCCAAATTGAGTGAGAGCCTACTCAAAAATTTCCAAAAGGGATCTTGAAGGTCTGCAACAAGTTTTTCCATGTATATTTAGGTTTTACATTCATCTCTTTTAGTTGCATGAAGTGCTCAAATAGAAAGCCATCTTGGGTATAAGACACTCAGGGGATGTGATTCAACTGAGTTGGATGTATTTCCTGTAGAGCCTGTCCAATCACCTTGTTCATATCATACTTAGATAGTGGGAATTGATTTGGAGCATCTAAAGAGTACTTGAAAGTGGGGGGGGGGGGGTGACTGAGGAGAATCCCACCCACTAAAGAGCATGGAAGTATAGTTACTAGGACTGTGAGTGAAACTTGTGAGTTATTTAGATTGACTCTGATAAGATCCTAAGTGATTTTTTCATCATATTCTTGAGTCAAACTCGGTTTGACCAAGTTTGAACAAGTTAGACTTACTCCATTTGACCTCTGCTGGGCATGTGTCAAATTATATTTATAACTTTGTATTTTGTAATTGTGAGTATTTCCCAAGTTTTTGTCGAATCCATTTGGCAAAGATGTTTAAGTCCATGGTCAACTAGTGAACTTGAGCCTCCGTTTGTGAACACAAATTATACATGAAAACCATTTTATCAGCCCAAGAAAAAATTTGGTAAATATCTCAACTCCTCATTCTGCAGACATAAATTATACATGATTTCCTCGTTGTCAGCTCAAGAAAAATTTGATCAATATCTCAACTCTTGAATTTAATATTGTTACAATATTTCCAGTGACTAAAATAATTGTCCACACATAATAGTTCATATTCTTTTATTTCCCAACAATGTGGCCTTCCAAGTAAGTGGACCTATTGAAAAGTGACCATAGAGATCCATGGCTCAATTCCAAGCCACTTTTTAGCTTTTTCCTTCCTAGAAAATAAAAAAAGATATTAGTTACAACTTGGCCATAGAAATCCACGTGCAAAGGCTATTATTAGATATCACATGTGTTGGGCAAGAGAAAGGCTACCATGCAACAAAGACCATACAAAAATGATCTTTGGATCTAGAGGGGCATTCCAGATTTTGTTCAAGGCTTGTATAAGCAAGTATAAATTCTATAAAGTCCCAAAACTTTATTTATAATTGCATTGTTGCATCTAAAGTTGGTTTCTGATTGAACCATTTTGTACCCATCAATTCCTGACAAAGGATTTTCTTACTATTTCATACCCTGTACTTATACCAATTATGTAGAGGATTGATACTAATCTTGGAAGAGACAGTATTGGAAATAATATTTTTATCATTTTTCAAAATTAAACTTAACTGAATGTTTTAGGTGAAAGTCTTCCTTAAGTTGTGACCTTTCAATTTAATTTGTTCTCTCAGGGGATAAATGTCCTTTAGCATTCTATTTATCCTTTTGAGAAAAAGGCAGGCTGATGAACTACAAGTTCTTTTCCAGTGGTTTGTTGTCATATTCCAATTCTTAATAGTCTGGGTTACAAATGAGCGTTATATTTTAAATTGGGCTGGGATAAGCCCCCCATCTAGCGAGGGATGATTATGGTCCTTAGGGGTGAGACCATCTTGATCATTATTTGGTTCAGGATTTGGAATGACTAGTCCATAGGCCATAACAATCATTTCCTTGCTTAGATTCTTCTGAAGGTTTCTTTGTCTAGATATCTCAAAAGGAAGATGTGGATATTTATCACTCTTGCATGGTGGAGGCCTGTTTTACAAACACTGTTTTCATTCTTGTATAGCCTGTTTGGGATGAGTTGAATTGTTGGAGAGTTGACAAGTAACTCTCTGTTCATGGTGCAAGGGGAAGTCCATAAATCTTGCAAGGGGCCATAAATGGTGCAAGGGGCCATAAATATTTTTCTAGAGAATTTTTGGGTGCCAACAAACTTCATGATGCATCTGCTAATTACTATGAAAGCAATCCTAACCTTGTTAAAGATGGAGTACAAGTCTTTAAAAATAGGCTAATTTTCTATTCTTGTTCCATGTTGTATAGTTGGCCATTACCCAAATGTTATGTAGCAATACATCACGGCAACAATGGAACAACTGCAACAGCATTACATGCTGGAGTACCCCAGAGCGACAGTGGAACAACTGCAGCATCATCACATGCTGGAGTACCCCAGAAACAAGTGTTCAATTTTTTTCTTCTTTTCTAAAAAGGCAGAGAATGTTACTCTGTTACTCATTTGCAAGAGTCCAGTTAGATTTTGTACATGTCAGACCTGAGATTGATAACTCTCCAGAGAGCTCTGTTGGAAGTAAAAAGGAAATCTTCTACAACATCCTATTACATGTACCTCTGCAAATTTTTGCAGCTTCTCTTCAAACAATAAAAAATTACCTCTGCCATCAAGTTTCCCACAGGCCTGCAAAGATGAGCAGTCCAGTCACACCTGTATGAGTGTTCAGTTTTTCTTAGACTGGAAGATGCTAAAACTCCAATATGTTATGGTATCCTCTTGCTCTCAAGCAGTTTGAACACCAGAGAGCATCCACTGTAAGCAGTCACATCATAATACTCAGAACTTCAGTATGAGGAATCCTCTAGGAAAAAGTAAATTTCTTCTACCGTTGGCATTCCATTGCTTTTGAATAACCATTGCTTTTGAATTTGTTTTTACAGGGATGCCATTGATTTCTTAGCTTTATAGTAGCAGATTCTCTTCTTTCTGCTACTCCACCAACCTCTTGCAACCAATACCTTCTTTTCCACAGAAGGATTATTCCTTTTCCCCCTTTTGCCTTTCCATTAATTTATACATCTCTGTGTTACAGATTTCATAACCAAATCACAATTTGTCAAATGTCTCTGCCGCAGAAGTTGTCCTTAGTGTTGAAATGTCATTCCTGAGTATTTAGACTTCATTATTTCTACGAAACCCTTCGTCTCAACCAGGGTAGGGTGAGCAGACCCTACGCAGAGGAAAAACATGGTGCTCCGATGCAAATTATGTGACAGTGACCAGATTTTTTTAAGCACAAGTGCTTGATCTACTTCCTATATCCACTAGTGAGGGTTTCCCTTCTTAAGGATTGAAGGTACCTGAGGCAGCGAGGATATTAATCCGCTCTGTTACACCTGAGTTCCATTACAGTCTTAGTTTTGTGTCAGCCAAACCTTATCATAGCTGAATCCATTCCAAGAGATGACATCTCTCCTGGGCATCTTGTTAAACAGTTCTCGTGCATCATCGACTCTTCCTTCCCGAGCATACCCATTAATCATAGTAGTCCATGAAATCACATTTCTACGCTGCACATAAGGTTTAATTCTTTTTTATTTGGGTTTTATGCTCTAGAGATATGTTAACATTTGTGGTGAAAGTTTGAAGATGTTTAAAATTGTGAAGAGTAATTTTTATAAATTGGAATGGACAAGAAAAATTGTATTTATGTCTAATTCCTATAGACTCCAACCTACAAGAAAATTTGAATATCTTGGTATTGAGAAACAACCATCTTTGTAATTTGATCCTTACACATGTTTAATTGAATAATTTCAATAAACATAAGAAATTATTCTCTAACACATGGTATTGTAGATTTTTTAAGAATAGTATGTGCATAATAAAGATTTCATGGAGGATTTCTGTCATGATATCGCAGGAGATGATTGTGTATCGATCGTTTCTGGTTGCTTAGACATTGAAATCGAAAATGTGACATGTGGACCTAGTCACGGGATCAGGCATCTTTCTTTCCCCCTCCATCACATGTTGTCTGCTATCAACATTAACTAGCAATTGCACCGGGAGGTGCAAGGGAACGCCGAAAGGAAGAGGCGTGAATTATGTTATGCTATCAATAAGGTTGTTTATTGGAAGGGGGAGGAGTTGATCAGAATTGGATAGCTGAGTAGAGGAGTTGAATTACTGACATTTTGTAGCATGGAGGCCATAGTAAGAGTATGTGCAATTACAATGTTGCTTCCACTCTTCATATATTGCATCCCATGCAGAGGTAATCCTCCTTTTTATTTACAGACATAGAATGGTAGAGGTCACTCGATATTTACATCATATGAATGCTGATGGATACTGGATGGCCTTCAAGATTTATTTGTCTGTAATTCAGCAGTTGTAACTTGTAACCCTTCTTCAGCCATTGTCTGGTGCATGCTCTTTGTTGGTATGATTATTAGTGTTTATATAAATCTGAAGGATATTGATGTGATTGTAAATGTTGGTATTCACATGATTGTGCTGTGGACAAGATTTGAAAATTCTGTTGTGGGTTTGTAAATTTGTATGAGTAGGTATTCATACTGTTGTGTTGTTTATAGGATTTCTAATACTGGTTACTGGTATGATTATGTTAATATGCTTTTCCTGCAGTGGTGGCTTAACTAATAGCATGGAATTGTTTCGGATGTTTGTTGTGATGTAATTTTGGTGTCATTATATTTGTGTATGTTTGGGATTGCTAGGTCTGGCCATGTTGTTACATGCAAATTTTAATAATGGCATTCTCATGGTTATTGGTTTTTAATACGGGTATTCACATGGTTCTGTTATTTTCATCTCTGTTTTTCACTTTATTTTGTGTTTATGTGAATTGTTATAGAAAGAATAGGCAGACGTAGGATGTTGGTGGAGCATTCACCAGCTCTGGGTGTCAACTATGGACAGACGGCAGACAATATTCCTCCCCCATCTGAAGTAGCAAAGCTGGTTTAGAGCAAAACTATTTCAAAGCTGAGAATACATGGAGCAGATCCTACAATTCTTCAAGCCTTTGCTAACACAGGAATTGGGTTACTTGTAGGTATTAGTAATGACCAAATCCCATCTCTGAACCAGCTGGCTGTAGCACAGAATTGGGTTAAGAACAACATTGTTCCTTTTGCCCCTACTACTGATATAATTGGGATCTCAGTAGGGAATGAGGTTCTGTTCAGTGGAGATAGGGTTCTGATTTCTCAGCTCCTTCCTGCTTTGCAGAACCTACACGCTGCCTTTGTTGATGTTTCACTCGATCAGCAAATTTAAGGTCCCTACACCTCATTCTATGGCCATACTTTCTACATCTGCACCCCCATTTGCTAGACGTTTCAGTGAGAGTTTTGACATGAAAGCCCTGCTTGACTTCCTGCAAAAGATAGGAGCCCCTTTCATGATCAACCCATATCCTTACTTTGCTTATAAGAGTGACCCCACAGATCAAACCCTAGCTTATGCACTCTTTGAGCCCAACCAAGGGTCTTATGACACAAACACTGGCCTCAAATATACGAACATGTTTGATGCTCAGCTTGATGCAGTGTACTCGGCCATGAAATATCTAGGTTACACAGATATTGATATAGTGGTGGCAGAAACGGGATGGCCATCTGCAGGGGATCCTTCAGAGACAGGTGCTAGCTTGCAGAATGAAATTGCTTACAATGGTAATTTTATCAAGCATGTGACCTCCATGACAGGGACCCCCATGATGCCTAATCGGTCCATTGATATTTATATTTTTGGTCTCTTCAACGAGGCCCTGAAGCCCGGACCAAACTCGGAGCGCAATTTTGGGCTCTTTAAAACTGATTTGACAATGGCTTATGATGTGGGCTTGCTACGATCTCAGGTAAAGAAATTTCTTTAACAGAATAGTGGAATAACCTGTTCAAGTGTATTAATGACCCAAAATACACTTGAACAGGTTATTCCACTATTCTGTTAAACCATTGCACCTGTATGGACTCTCTTTTTAAAAAGAAATTTCTTCTTTTTCTGCTTCTTTGTTTTCATAATATGTGCAGTTGGTATTCACTGAAAGTTCAGCTCTTCACAGAGTTTGTACAGAACGGCCTTATTGTGTTGGTCCTGATTGTGGTTTGTTTTGAAGGCTAGAAACTCTGACATAGTTATTAATTGCATTGAGACTATAGCTGTTATTTCTAATTGAACCTGTGAATGTGGCAGAGTGCAGGTCAATCTCCTGCTACTCCATGCGCTGGTGGTCTTGTTGCAGCTCCTCCTATAGGGAAAGCTTGGTGCATTGCTAAGCCCGGTGTTGATGAAAAATCTTTGAAAGGAAATTTGGACTACGCTTGTGGGCAGGGCATTGACTGTAGGCCTATTCAACAAGGGGGTCTTTGTTATTTACCAAATACAATGGCATCTCATGCTGCTTATGCCATGAATGCATACTATCAATCTGCAGGCTAGAAAAGTTTGAACTGTGATTTTGCTCAGACTGGAACTCTTACTTCCAAAGATCCAAGTATGATTGTCAAAATCTCTTTTCCATTATGCATGTCAAATTCTCTTTTCCATGCCATTAATTCTTTTTTTGAAAACTCGATTTTACTAGTCTACCAGTTCTCTGCATAGGATACTTGGATATAAAACAAGGAATTTCTCACTAATACAACAGTTGTTTTTACTTTAAACACTAAAAATCCATTAGGGAAACATGATTAGAAAATCTTTGCAGAATCATTTTTTAATTTTTAATTAAGTTACTGTTAAAATCAAGGGAGGAGTAAATATTGTTTACCCTCCTTTTCATTTGAACTTGTGTAACCTTTTAGAAGGAAACGCATGTTATTACCCTCTTTTGCATTTGAACTTGTGGCCTTTTAGAAGGAAACACATGTTCTTAACCATTAACTCATTAAGGACAAGATCACCTCCCATTCAACACTACTACACAACTAAACCTATCTATCTGACCTTAGTACCATATGTACCTAGAAGTTGCATATCCCAGGTTTCAATATTTCATATCCATATGTTGATTTAAATGGGTTTGTGTTAACATTTATATTCAACAAGTCCCAGCTAACCATCTAAATTTAGTACATCATTACAATTACACAATACACACACAAAGAGTTGATAAATACACACCCTCTGTATAGTACAGAATTAGAATGACACAAAAAGTTGATAAATACCCACCTTCTGCACTTCCTGCAGCTTAGTTATCCTCCCTTGGGCATCTTGTTTGTATGTATATAGTAGAGCTCATAATTCACAATGACACACATATACAAAGAGCTGATAGAATTCTCATGCTAACGTATTACAATGGCATCAATATACAATGATGATAAATTTTTGTTTGTATGTATGTAGCAGAGCACATAATTCACAATGGCACACACATATATAAAGAATTGATAGAATTCTCACCGTGATGTATTACAATGGAATCAATATACAAAGATGATAAATAGCTAGTGCAATTATCCTCCCTTGGGCATCTTGTTTGTATGTATAACAAAGCACATAATTCAAAATGACAGACACATATACAAAGAGTTGATACATTACCCACCCTGAGCACTTTTTGCAGTGCAATTATCATCAGGCATCCTGTCTGTATATATAACATAACATATAATTCACAATGACATACATATACAGAGTTGATACAATTCACACCCTCACGTGTTACAATGACAACGATAGTCAAAGAGTTGACTGAGAGCACCCACCGTCTGTACTTCTTGCAGTGTAATTATCCTCCCTTCAGCATCTTGTTTGTATATGCAGCAGAGCACATAATTCAATTTATTTTTTATGATGGTTAATACTTTTCATACATTCCTTTATAATCCTTTATATCTCACTGAAGATTTCTTCTTGGATTTCTGTGGAATTCAAGTCCTAGGTAATATGAAATCAAGTAGAGCTGATGCCAAAAACTCTCTGTTGGAAAGATATCTCTAGACTGAACTTTTGTATAGAGATTCCATCCATCACAAGACTTCCACAAGTCCTCATTCACAAGGATTATGTTATAAACATTTTGTAATGATCTTCCACTTCTCTAAAAAAATCATTTTTTTGTTGGGTACACCTTTATGGTATCAAAACTCCAAACCACTATGGGACAATAGCCAGGAGAAGGAAACCCCTTTTCCTTGGTGAAAGGAAGAGCCCTAAACTATAGAGAAGGCAAGGACCTTTCTTCAGCAAGGTTTACTTAGCTGAGGTAATGGCCATTTCAGGGAGGGTCATCTAGCCAACCAATAGCTACTTTTTAATTATTCAAAAGCTTCTTTGATTTTGAATTAGCTAAATTTATAATTTAAACCCAAACTTGTGTTTACCACAACATTTTTACGGAACTCTCTTTATATTAGACAAACAATTTCATCAAATACAACATTTTCTTTCCTCTTGCTAAAGTTAAACATTTCACACCCCTTTTCTGTATGTTACTAAAGCCATTGTTGCTAACTATTTATAGTTGCCTTACTATGTATAAGAAGGCAAGGCGTTTTCTTCTAGGAAGCTAAATGTGTGTTAATGGAGATTCTAGTTCTATATGTTCAAAAGCTTACATTGAAGAAGTGGTCAAAGAAATTAGTAACGGTGAATGAGGAGAGTGCCCAATCTGTCTTGAATGAGTTGACGATGCAGTCATGGCTTGTTGTGTACATCATATGTGTCATCAATGCCTAGTAGCAAGTTGGTGTAGCTCTTTGGGTAGTGGTTGTATTTCTTGTGCTAATTCTAGTTAATTTTCTTTGTATGGCTAGATTAATTTGTTTGTAGATTATTGTTTATTATTAGCTTTTTTTGCAAGTCAAGCTACAAGGGTGTCACACTGAGCTAACTCCATTGAATTATTTTTTTATTAAGTTAAAAATAAGGGCTTGCATGACTATAAGAGCTTATACAATGATGTAATCTTGATGCAGCTTGCTATTTTCTACGCTGAATTTGGCAGGTGCCTTATGGTTCAATTATGGAGTTGGGATTGGTGTTATGTTCATGATTTCATCCAAAAAATGTGAAATTGACAAGTTAAATTTATTATTACATCAGACAATAGGCTTGGTTCAGGAATTAAAAAGACAGCTTGATGAAAGAAAGGATTATCTGCAAGACAGTGAAATGCACAAGGGTTGTCATGCTGAAAATTACACATATCAACAAGAACATCCAGGAGCAGCTGCAAATTGGAAGTTAGAAAAAGAATATCCCAACTCTGTGGGCACCTCCTTTCAAGCTAATGAATCTGCTGTAAGTGTTATCACTGATGAACCTGCACAACAGGTCACTGGAATGGTTGAGATTGAAGCAGAATTGCAAGCTGAGCTAGAATACATACAAATGGATTTTCTCCAATCAAATTCAAAGCATCAAAGGAGTACATCAGGTTCTAGTGAGGTGATTTTTATGGTGATTCTATACTTTAGATTTATCATGATCCTTTTGGGTTTGAGTAATTCAGTTGATGTCTAGTGTTTTCCAGTTTCCACACATTAAGTAGAATTTTTAATGTTGATTTTCCACTAAGAAAGCTAGGTGCCATTAAGGATATGTCTATTTCAGGGATTTTTAGGATTGTATACTAACTTGCAGGCTATTTTAAAAATCCATTTAGCATGTGAATGCCTCTAATGCTGGCTTTTTTCAATAGAAGCTGTAAAAAGCTTTATATCTTCTAGCAGAGTGAAACAATGCAACTTTTTTCTTCCAGCCCTACTTTCCTTAAGAATTTTGTTTTTTGTTTGCATCAATGAACACGCATCAATGAACATCTCCAAACTAAGGGGAACATTATTTGTAAGTTTGCCTCATTGCAATTTTCAATTAAAGTTGGGACTTGTTGAAACTTCAATGTATTTTCCCTTGTTTTATCCTTACCCCCTACACAATTTTGGATAGAGTTTGAACCACCTAAAGCATTTTCCTTTCTTTTGTTTACATACCACCTGTTTTGGACGAGTTATTTGATAAAGAGCACAACTTATTGAAATTATTTTAATATTATGTGTCACAATATCAAACATTTGGTAATGACTTCTATAACATGATTCTTGTTCTAGATTATTTCCTTTGTTGTGATATAATTCTTCTTCTCATGAGGGTAAATTGAAGCATGCCAAACTCAGTTAGATGTACTTTGATCACTAAAAAAATTAATCATAGAGACATGTTTTCATGAGGGTAAATTGTTTGTTCTCATGATGGTAAATTGAAGCATGCCAAACTAAGTTAGATGTACTTTGATTACTAAACAGATTAATCATAGATACATGTTTGCATTCAACAGTTTCATGACAAGAGGAATAAAGATGTTAAGAAGCTACAGGATAATAGAGATTCACGCAAAGAACATATTTGTGATGTTTTGAAGCTTAGCAGTAGAGCCAACAATAGTTTTTCCTTTAGGAGATTTTGGAGAATGTTGGCTAATAGTTTAGGCCCTGCGATATCACAATTTTTGATTTTAGGCCTTGTTCATGAGAAGGCTACTGAACAGTAAAGCTGCATGTGGCTTGGCTTTATATAGCAGTAGACTATAGTTGTAAATTACCTACATTTATCAATTTGAAAAAAAAAACTGTGCAGGAAAATAACCTTCTTATGGGTCTAAAGAGAGAAACAGTGTCTACCTCCAAATATTGTGGTGTGTTTGGTGGGCTGCACTATGTCAGAACTAAACACAACTAGAAAGGTGGCTTTATTATCATAATGGAGTGCTATTTATGGTAATCTCAAGACCAGGATCATATTACTCTGGTACAACATGGTGATTGGCGCCTGTTTTCTGGGTAACTAGAATAAATAATGTACATGATTAGTCCATTCAGCCACAAATATCACGTGTATTGTATGTCAAAAAATCTTCATTTGTATTTATATTGTAAAAATGTGAATTCTTTTGTACATATTTGGTGAGTCACCAAATTGAGCAATTGGGAAAAAAAAAATTGCGGCCATATAATATTTTTGTGTTTGAGCTTGTTAGAATCTCATATCACATTATGCCATTATGTGTTGAACATTTATTAAAAATCAATGCCTATTATACAATTTCAAAGACTGTCATAACTCCTCACATAATTCTTTAAAGAGTGCTAGCTCAATGGAAGAGCGCCTGCCATGCAGGAGGTTGGTGGTTCGATTCCACTGTACCCTAATATAAATTATTCAATGATATTGTAGATTTTTTTTAATTAAATAATTTTATATTGATTTATTTTAATGGTGAGATATTTTTCTGGATTCATTGTTTTATATTGTCTCCATAAAGACAATAGATAGGATTAAAGACATTGTCTCCATAAAGACAATAGATAGGATTAAAGACATTGTCTCCATAAAGACAATATGTCTTTAATTCCAACTATTGTCTTTATAGAGACAAATTTTAAGACAATAATTTGAGACAATTTACTCAAAAATTGTCTTAAAACCCCCTTTTGTGTTGTAGTGCTACTATTGTCTCTAGAGAGACAAAATTGAAATTGTCTCTAGAGAGACAAAAATGCTTGTGTTATGTATTGTCTTTATAGAGACAATATTTTAAGACAATTTAATTTTAAGACAATTTAATTTGAGACACCCGCTTAAAGACAATATTTAAGACAATACACAAGTTTTCTTTTGTCTTAAGTTAAGACAATTTACCCAAAAATTGTCTTAAATATTGTCTTAAAACCCCACTTTATGTAGTAGTGTTACTTCCAATACACATAATATTTATTGATATATGTGTTAAGTAACTCAAAAATAGCTGACATGCATTAGAAATAAAAATAACAACTCATATGTTCACAGCTCATGACAACACATAAAAGCATTAATTCCAATAAGGAGCACTTGATACTTACACATTGTATTTATTTATTGGTATCCGTATTAATAAATTGAAAATTGGCTGGTATGCATTGGAATCTGTACAAATTAAGTCAGGCGTCGTTGACATCCATGTTACGCATTCCCTTATAAAATTATACAACAAATAATGGCATCAGCAGAGACATGCATTGGAAATAACAACTCATATGTTCACAGCTCATGACAACACATAAAAGCATTAACAACTCATATGTTCACAGCTCATGACAACACATAAAAGCATTAATTCCAATAAGGAGCACTTGATACTTACACATTGTATTTATTTATTGGTATCTGTATTAATAAATTGAAAATTGGCTGGTATGCATTGGAATCTGTACAAATTAAGTCAGGCGTCGTTGACATCCATGTTACGCATTCCCTTATAAAATTATACAACAAATAATGGCATCAGCAGAGTCATTGATATATAATTGTAGTAGTCTAATAAATTATAGAGTCGTGTATTAATAGAATTTTTGTCACTATTTTGGAAAATATTTTTGATAGTATTCCAACGAGAAATTGACAGACACAATTATTAAAGAGAGAGGACGTTCACTATCGAATCACTTTCTGTTGCCTTCAACGGCAATAATTGCCCGAGTGTTTTTCCCAGTTGTGAGCGTCAAGAGCAGGCCGAGACAATGGCAGCAGTTGAAGAATCCAAAAATTCAGCATCGACTGACCTCATTGCGTCCTTCTACGGCGGGATGAGGAGCCAGAAGTTTGAAGGGTTTTGGATAGATGTTAAGGTGCTCCCAGCAGTGAAGGTGATGCAAAAGGACTTCCAACCGCGCCCGGATGACATTTTCTTGGCTTCATGTCGAAAAAGTGGCACAACATGGAGTAAAGCATTGCTTCACACCATCATCCAATGTAGCAGTAATCAGCAACGAGACGCGAATTTGGGAGTTGGTGTGGATAATAAAAATTCCCATTCCTTGGTACCCACCATGGAAACTTATCTGTTCGACTCTACAGCTGACGATCATCACTACGATCTTTCCATCTTTTCCAAGTTTCCATCTCCGCGTCTGCTGCACACTCATTTGCCATTCCATTTGCTGCCTCTTTCGGTCAGGTCTTCTGCTTGCAAGATTGTTTACATTGCTCGCAACCCCAGAGATGTCTTCGTTTCCCTTTGGAAATTTCTCAATAAACTTCATGAAGATGACCGGTTCCCTTATTTGAATGGAGATTTGAGCAAGGAAACTGTATTTGATGGGTTTTCCTCTGGCTTTGACCATGGCGGTCCGTTTGCGGAGAATGTTCTGAGTTATTGGCATGAGAGCAGGCGAGATCCGAATAAGGTGATGTTTCTTACCTACGAGGACCTGCAAGACGATTGCGTGGGTTGGGTTAAAAAGCTTGGCCTTTTCTTGGGCTGCTCTCCTCAACTCGTGGAGGAGAACGCTGCAATAATTGTGGAGAAGTGCAGTTTCCAGAGCCTGTCAACATTGGAGGTGAATAAAACGGGAAGAGTTTTGGAAAATAAATATCGAATACCCAACCACAGTTTCTTCAGCGAGGGAAAAGTGGGCGAGTGGAAGAAGCATTTCACGCCACAAATGGAGGAGCGTATTTATTTAGCGATCGAACAGAAATTGAACAACGAAGGCCTATATTTCAAATATAATTTATAGAAAGCCATTACATCACTGATCCATTCCATTTACGCGATAAGTGGTGTCGAATGTCATGATATTAATGTCATGTGTGCTGAAGTTGTTTGCTGAATGGGAAAATAATGAATTCAAGGTTCATGGTAACTAAAGAAATACTTTCATTGTAACAAGTTCGAAAGACCTCATAAAAGTTTTCTCTATAATTTCTTACAATGGTTAATGTATGCATTGTCACTATCCTGTAATTTGTTTAATATTGATTGAAAAGGTAATAATGACTAGAGAGGAACTGGTCAGTGAGCAAGTCCCCAAAAATATCGTATAGTGAGCCTTATTTCCATTGCCATAGGCCCATTAATGCGCCCAGTCCTGCTTGTCGTCTGATTAAAACTGTAGATCATTGTGTGGCGGGCATTTCCTGCCTGGGCGCATTAATGGGCCTATGGCAGTGGAAATAAGGCTCGCCAACTACTTCTATACTTGTAGATGTCACGATTGCACATCAACCAATAAATACCAATTTGACCTTCAATGGGAAAATGCAGCTCAAATGTGAAATAGAAGAGACAAATAAATCAAATGAACTCAAACGAGAAACATCATTTCTGTTAATATTGCATGTTGAAAATCCATCTGTGATATACATTACAATCTTCAATGTTATTAACATTCGGCAGACCTTGTAAGAACTTAGTGACAGTGCAAGGTATATCTCATCCCATTTTAACAGCTACATTCAATTGCTAATCTAAAAAGACATGAGTTTTCACAAACAGATTTGACTGGAGTGATTAAGCAATAAATAAGTAGAGACAGACGAGATGACACACAAGGAACCCAAAAATAAGTTTGGGCGGTTCATTTCAATCCTGAAAAGATCTCAAGACAAATGTTTTAATGTTAATAAGTAATGGAAAACCTTGTCCTAATCAAGAAATGATAAGAAACTGACAAAAACTGTGCGTTGAGGGCAAAGAGATTAATTTACTTGATTATTATCTTCTCTTGCAGCTATTCAGTATTCCACCCAGTTTCTCTTTGATATGGTTGTTTTTTTACACATCTTTGGAAGATATAATAATCAAATTTGGAAACCAAATTTGTTTTAAATACAAGCCTAAATTCCGTCAACTTTAGCTCATGCATGTAACAGTTCTAAAGGCACACTCACTGTACCATTTGCGAACAGATTAAAGATTATAGAGAATTTATTTTAAACTGTTAACTCTAAAAAATTCATTGCATGTTTGTTTTTTAGTAATCAGACTTACCCACTATGCTCCTATAGCAGTGGATTGCAGAAAAGGAAAAAGATTCAACGAGCATGGAAGATGGCAATCCTACTTGGATATTTAAATTTAATTAAAATATGATATAAATAATTTGAAATTTTCTCTCCCATTTAATTACTTACATAAATTGAACTTAATCCTGCAAGCTAAAACTGCACCCTGTAGGCCTCAAGTTAGAATTTAGTTATGAAAAAAATCAACATACCAAGCACTTGTTGAGCAGTTAACTGAATCTTAGGATCAGGCTCAAGGGCCTCAGTCTGAAGGTCGAAACCAGTTAATTTTCTATGAATTGATTATCGTGTATTTTCCGCAGTGTCAGTACATAACTTAGATAGTTTAGTGAGAGAGCCGCAAATTAGGGAGCCACCATATCACTGGAACTCTACTGTGAGGCTAGCCACGAGCACAATTACGCAGATCAAAGCTTGGGTATGAGTTTGTGTTTGTACAGATGGGCGATCTTTGATCACAATCAAGTTTCTTATTCTTCGGTGGTCAAACCATTCAAAGCGCAGAGTGCATCAATCTGGTAGGGCCGAGAGTCATCAACCTGGGGACGTCGGAGTCATAAAGCGATGCACTGCGGCGACCAGTGTGTAGATATTTTTACTTCAATGACAAAGAACGAGCTGTGATCAAATTAAATTCTGCAGGAGTCCCAGTGATTGAGGTCGAGTGTATCGAGGAGCTTCATAGGGTGGTATCTTCATTGCATTAGGAAGCACGCCAGATATCGATCACTGTTAGGCGGGAGAGAAGCCAGTGACATAGGACATAGGATCTCTTGAACTCAAGAATTAGATCTGCGACAACGACAGGCGAGAGTGGTCTCAATTCTACACCCAATCAGCAAAGGTCGAGAGGTCTCCTTCGACGCCGCGGAGGTTTCCAAGCAACGGAAAGCCATATGCGTTGAGGATCTTCATGAGGGATAAAGGGTCGAGAGGCCAAAGATAAACTGATCAAGGTCACTCACACATCAGTCATGGCTGCAGAGCCATCGTGTTTTTGGGAGGCATTGACCTATCGACCAGATCTGCCGCATCGCTCAGTCAAGGTCAATCTTTATGGAAACGGGCAAATCAATTCATCAAAAGTGAAGAGATTCGTGGTGGGTCGCATCGAATCACTTCGAGGCACGAAGACTGGAGTTTCATAAACATGAAAACACGCACCAATTTATTTGGTAGAATACCTAACAGAACAAAGTTTTAGTAAAATCTATGGTTGAAAGGTTAGTCATCTGAGGCTTTTGGAGCATCAAATTCAAGGCCACCCACTATCCACTAGTAACTCGCAAGGGCTGGATTATGGACTCCACGAACTCTTCGTTGGCATATGAAGATCCAGATCTTCGCGTGGAAAGACCAGCATAGTAAAGGATTTCCTTTGGATCAAGCCAGATTTTCTGCTCACTAAAGTTTACACTACGGAAATGAGATGTATTTGGAGCTTGAAAGACAATGGATTATGGAAAGACAATTTAAAGACATGTTTATAGTTTGAAAATTCTAATAAGGTTTAACATCTCAAGAGGGGTTTGATTGTTGATTAATTAAAAGAAAAAAAAAAATGAGTTTGGTTGGAGAGTTATAAAGATTTATTGTAAAGAGGTTGTTAAAAAAAAAAACCTATTTTTTATTAGTGAAGTTTTAGCTGGGCCAAAATTTGAGGATACAGTGTATTCCTATGCTTTGCTATGTGAAGATGGGTTTTGAAGAAATCCTAAAGAACACTTTGAAAATTCTTGATGTAGATCAGTTTACTAGAAACGAGTTCTCGTATGGCCCATAAAATACATGTATATTGGCAGGCATATTGTCGAAAAATTGTCCCCCAACAATAAACAAATCGACCCAATATTAATAATGGATCGGGAGATCTAGATCTCAACCTCCGCAACTTACATGGACAAATCTCATAGCCCTTTCATGAAATCAAACAAATGGAAGAAGAATCGGACCAATTAGGTTGATATCTGTTATCATCGAAGTTGGGAAATGTTGGGGAGGGAGAAAAGAAATCTCACCAAAGTTAGGATAAGGATTCTCAATTTTGCAATAAAAATTTGATTTGATGACACAAACTCTTAGGTTGTAGGTCTGTAATATTTCAAATTTTAAAAATTTTAATATATCTAGCATACTTTAGAATTAAAAATACTTGCAATCAAATGAACACAATCAGATCTGGAAATGCAACTGTTATTTATATTATTTATAACTAAAATAGAAAACAAAAGACTTAAGTACAATCGTGGATACTCGATGGATCCACCGGACAAATTGCACCCGTGGGGTTTTCGTTTAGCCAGGCCAAGTTCTCAAGAAAACACAATGGATTCTCTAGAAGCCTTATATTATTATTTCGGTAGAAAAATGAAAAAAAATACCAGAAACAGATACCATGAGAAAATACCACAGTAAATACCATGCATCTTTAGCCTCTCAACACAATCAAAGTAACTCACACATTTGAGTCTTACAAACTCAGAAAAAATCAAATTAAAAAAAAAAAAAAAAAAAATACATATGATGCATATGCCATGACACATAGAAATAAAATCACACAAAAAGATCATCGAAGGTGGATAGTCAAATGGAGGAATTCCTACTTCCCAATAGGAAAATCATTGCAAACAAATTACTTGAAAACCACATTCATTGAAAGCCTAAGAGACCTAGACATAATCCTCGATAAACCAAAAAAGAAAATGAATCATTATAATAGGAAATCAACCCAAAGTTAATGCCACAGTTACACCTCGAATAAAGAATCAGCTTGAACAGTGAAGTGAAATGAAGATCAATGAAGCTGGGCAAATCATAAACCTAAAACAAGAAATTGGTAATACAAGATGTTGGAAAAAAAAACACAAAAGATAATAAATGCATGTATTGTTTAATCTCAAATACCTCTAGTTGTGTGAGGATCTTCAAATGTCCTTGTAAGTGAGGGAAGAAAAAGTATGTATTTTTTACTTTTTCGGAAAAGTGGATACATAAAAACATTTTATTTTAGATTGTGAGGTTTTCAAAGACACCATGGAAAATTGTGCAGATATTTTGGCAGCTAGCTCTTAAGATAATGTATTCAGTGAGAACTTTGTGGAGCAAAAGCTAAATTAAGTCACCCGTGGCTTACATCCATGTTACCCATTAGTGTATAAAATTATACAATAATGTCATCCACACACAGTGATAATAAATTATAGAGTAAGGTATTAATAGAAATTTTGGGTGGAAATATTTGGAAATCTATATTATAGTATAAGTGTTTTGAGAATATTTGATGGTATTGCAACTAGGAGGTAGATGGTCAAAAGTTATCTTCAATGAAAAGTATGAGTGAAAAAAAGAAATCATGGATGAGACAAAACAACAAATGGATGCAAAAATGGAATATATGCGTGAATGCATGTCCCACAAATAGCAAGGAGTTAAAGAATTTTGTGTTGAGAAGTTCCATACTAACATTCAGTGGAGAGCAAATGTTCTTATTACTCAATTAAGAACTAATTCACAACAACTTCGGTGTGAAACAGGACAGTGGAAGAGACCTAAAAAAGCTTGGGAAGAAAGGGTATGTACTTTTCGCACTTCTAGGGCAGTGGAATAAGAAAAACATTTCATTTTGGAATGTGACGCTTTCAGAGACATCAAAAACAGTTACACGAGTATGTTAGCATCAATTCCATGGTATTGTCTTTTCAATGAGGGAACTGTTAAAAAATTGGGTCAGTGGGTCAGTCGCAGTATGTTAGCATCAATTCCATGACATTGTCTTTTGAGTGAGGAAACTATTAAAAAATTAGACCAGCTCATCATCAATTTAAGTAAAAAAAATTATTAAATTACAAAAAGCAAAAAAACAAAAAAACTAGAATCCTACCAACTATTTTTAATGTGATAAACATTAAAATATCATTCGTTCTCACAAACACCATTATTAAAAAGAACCTCAGGCTCACTATGGAATCACTTTATGTTGCCTTCAACGCCAGTTGTGAGACAATTATTAAAAAGAGCCGACGCTCACTATCGAATCACTTTCTGCTGCCTTAAGCGGCAATAATTGCTAGAATGTTTTTCCCAGTTGTGAGAGGCAGCAACAAGAGCAGGTCGAGATAATGGCAACAGTTGAAGAAGAATCCAAAAATTCATCATCGACTGACTTCATTGCGTCCTTCTACGGGATGAGGACCCAGAAGCGTGAGGGGTTTTGGATAGATGTTAAGTTGCTCCCAGCATTGAAGGTGATGCAAAAGGACTTCCAACCGCGCCAGGACGACATTTTCTTGGCTTCATTCCGAAAAACTGGCACGACATGGAGTAAAGCATTGCTTCACACCATCATCCAATGTAGCAGTGATTAGCAACGAGACACGAATTTGGGGGTTGCTGTGGATAACAAAAATCCCCATTCTTTAGAGTGATAGATATAATATGGTGGATGGTTTAGAGTGAGTTTCCCAGATACACTAAGAGAATCAAAATTGACATCCAATGAAGGTTCAGAGGATTTTGCAGGTTTCACATACAGGGAATAAAAAATAATATAACAGTAAGTCTGCAAATGTTAAATATCGGTACAATCATAGAATGCTGTAAATTGATGACATTTCCATTTTTAACAAAACGCTAATGCAGGAAGTTAATGTCTGGAAGCAAACACAGAAACTGCAGTCGGCCTGCATATCGCTGAAATTAGTAGACATCCAACAGAAAAATAATGTTTTCCCTTTTGACATACAAGGTGACCGCCTCACCGCCTTAGCCTCCGCAATGCTTTAGATGGCAGACCATCTAACGGCCTCAACCTCCACAACGCTAGAGTCCCACAATTGAAGCCTAGAGAACTCGAATAGTTCAATGTGCAGAAGAGCAACAGTGATTGGTTGAAATCAGCTCCTAAATGAAGTACTAGCACAGGCTGCTCTTTCAGGCAAGAACAAAAATAAGCTTTTCCTGGTTCAAGGTAAAAACATTATCTGGCTTTGGATCTGCCCCCTCCACCGCCCCTTACTTCTGCTGGCTCAACTTCTGGATCAAAAACTGTGCACATATTTCCCTTACTAGTCTATTTCATAATCTACCTCTAAATCTAATGCTCAATCTACCACTCATGCTTATTTAGTAGGAATCAACCACAGGGATGCTGGTTATGGGTAAGCCAATGACTATGTTACTGACCCTACTGCTGGAAGCTACTGCTGTTGGATGGAGGGCATGGTACCTATGGAACTGGGAAACTGCTATAGACTAAAGTACTTTCATCAAAAGAAATCTGATCATCCTACTGTAGATTATCTCATCTTGATAAAGAATTATGTAAATCAATACCGTGAAATAATATAAAATCAGTTTCTTTTACATGTCTCTGCTTAACACAGCATAACTTGCTTTGTCTCTGCTTAACTTTCAAGTTCTTTATTCTTAAAATAAACAAAAACATCAATCAAGCCTCGCTTTTGATGGCCTCCGTATGTTATTTGTCCGACTTCTTGTAAGATCCCTGGTTGGAAAACGTTTCAACACCGTATGCAACAACCACCCATCACCTGCTAATAAGAGATAATGAATCAAATCTCCAAGGATAATTAGTTTCGCTATTTTCTTTTGGTTATAGAGAAATCGACCCACTCGAACTCTACTAATTTGGTTGTGATAACAGTATTTAATTCATTCACAATATGACAGATGATGCTCATAAATCCTTGCTCTCCAAACTGAGCAAATGACTGTGGGAAAATACAACTTGGCTCATGTAATTTTTGGTGTATATCAACCTCTAGGATTGGATAGAGTCAGCCCTCTCTTTCTGAAAATGATTTGTGGAGTTGGAACTGTGAATATGGCTAAGCGAAAGCCCTTGAAGTAGCCAATTCGACCTCGACAACCTTGCCTTAACACTAGAATAAACTCGACCTAATGTTTGCGGTATTCAATCCAGAATTTGGCTAGCATGTTTGACTAATTGTAGGCATATTGGTAACGTTTCTCTGTCCTCCAACCTGTTAGCCCCCTATAAATTTTTGACAAGCAAACAAGGGGCTAAGATGTTTCCGAGCCTTCAAGGAATGCATTTCCTCTGAAAACACATCATCCTTGAAGCTTCTTTGTGCCTTTTGTTAGTGTCAGTCTAGTAATTGGCTTTAGTCACTATTCAGAAGCTGTTATCTCTACAAAGTGATGTCCCTACCTTCAGAGAGGTTTTCCACAGCATGTTTAGTGTCAAATCATCTTCCAAGCAGATCCATCAGAAAGTGTCTGAAGAGAGCTTTCCAACGGTATGCTACACTCTCAAAACTGACTTCTGGATTGAATTTTATGCCTAAGTGAAGTAAAAGCCCTTATCCCCATATATCCCCTATTTCCCATGTTTCCCTCTTAACTTTATGTTTAAAGTTTTAATATTCCCCTTTAAACACCTTGTCCCCATTTCTGATTGTAAATTCGCATTTTAATCACTTTACATACAATGTGATCTATGTGTTAACCACTTCCCCTTCATGCTTGTTAAAACCTTTTATTTCAAAGGTTCGTATATATATATACTCCCCCGTGTTAAAACCACTTCCCCTTTCCATACCCCGCCGTTCATTGCAATAAACTTTATTATAAAATTTATTATATATAAACCCCGCCGCATATTAATCGCAATCGCAAATCCGTTCCAATCGCATGTTTTATGGCGAACATTCTGATCACTCCAATCACAAGTGTTTGTGACGCGATTAATCGCATCGCAAGTATTTGCGACGCGATTAATCGCTTCGCAATACACTGCGATTGTGTTTGATCGCGCCATCCCTCCGATCCCCCGATCGCACCTCTCCTCCGATTGACCCAATCGCACCTTTTCCCTCTGATCCTCCAATCGCACTGCCCCTCCAATTAATCGCATCGCAAGTTCTTTCTCCCGTGTTGCGATTACCCGCCCACTCCCGATCTCCGATTGTGATTAGACCTGCCGGGTCCACTGTACCACTCTTTCGCCCCATTCATATAATATAAGGCATTTCCTTTGTAAATTGGAAATTCGTATGATTTTCAATTTTACAAAGGGTTGGTCTCAATCGCATCGGAAGTTTTCTATGTGTCATTCCATTCCGTTCCACTCCCGATTTGCGATTACGATTAAACCCCCGGTCCCACCACTAAAGTCCTCTGTCGTTCATATCAAAAGCCCCTTTTTCCTTTGTAAAGTTTAAAATCCATTTGTTTTATTATTACAAAGGCCCCTTCTTCCATCGGATCGGACCTTTGTGTGGTGTTTTCAATCGCACCCCTCCGCCCGTCCATCCCGATTGCGATTTATATGGGTCCTGCCTCCTCTCCCTTCTTTCCTAGTCACTGTTCTTCCCTTCACGCAGGTGTATTTCAGTTCAGCTTTATTTCACCGACATTTATAAACAAAAGTCAGTTTTCTTCAAAACGGAAAATGGGAAGCCAAGCGCAGTGTCAGCAGAACGTTTTCTCCGGACAGTACACCATTCCTACAGTGCCCTCCATGCTCCCTCGAGCCCAGGAAAATTAAGCACGCTGACAGGAGCTTCATAAAAGACTGTCAGGTCGCAGTTATGGAGTATGGAGTGGCCTGCGGATCCTTCCGTCTAGTTCACTTATTCTAGAAGGCAGCGCAGAGTTCCAGTCACCTGAAAGACTCCAAAGAAAACAGCAGAGGTCAATCTCGACCTGACAGTGGTTTCCAAACAGTCTACAAAGTACTTACAGCGATTGCAGATGCCATTAAGAAGAGTGGGCTCGAGCACTTCCCCCACTTTGTCTTAATGAATCAAATTAATGTTCATCTACCTCTGTTTTTCTCTTCCCCTATTAGAATTCCCAAGAGCGATGTTGGTGGTTGTTGTCCAGTTGCTGCTGTTGCAGTTATGGAAATTCATTTGGACTATTAGAACAGTCTTGGGAGGGAGTAGTAGAGTGGTGGTATGTAGTAGGTTGGGAGGAGAAGTTTGGATTGCATTTAGCCATTGAGCTCAAAGTATGTGACTGGTTTTGCATCATTAATCAAGCAGATTTCACAGGATCCTGGTCTATTACTATTGGTGATGCTTCTCTTATCTTATTGTTATTTACACTTTCATGTTGTTCATTGGTCTGCTGGCTTGCATCAGAAATCTGGCATAGAATTTTCCCTTGTTAGGCACCCTATGTTTCTTCTCTCCTTGCCTTAATGTTTTCTGCTATATGTGTATCTGAAGATTGATTTCAATTGATTTAACCAGTGTAGTGGTTCCTTATGCTGCTAGTTGATGTATGAATTATTTGAATATGTTCTTAGATGTTCTTGTTGCGTTTAAGCTGAAATATTTGGGAACACTGGGGATTAGAGTAGCCCTGTCCACTAGGATCCTTGTGCAACCAGCTGGCCCTTCTAATATCTCTTTGTTAAACTTATCTCTGTTTTTCCTTGGAGCATGCTAAAGCTGACCTGGAGTTAAATGACCTCTGATCCGATCTATAAGCTGCCCCTTTGTCCCTCTTTTGAGAGCTTCCTTTGAGTATTTCCAAGCAGGTCTGGAGTTAAATGACCTCTAGCCTGATCTATAGACAGAAATTGGGTTGCTTTCCTTCTTTCACCTTCCCTTTATGTTCCATTCCATCATCTATCTAAAATGATCCTTTAGTATAGATGACTTGCCCTCTGAAAGCCTTGGCTAGTTGTTGCAAGTAATTCTCCTTTCATGACTCCATAGCCCAATGGATGGCACTTTCTTGACATATCCCCTTTGCTAAAACATCCTGCTGCTTTGTTCCTTTTCTTCCATTACTTTCTCAGTCCATTATCTCATGACCAACTCAGCAACCAACCAACCAAATCATTTTAAACCCCCCTTCGTGTTTCATAACTAGCCTAACATCTCATCTAGAGCTTCAAAGATACATCATTCTTTGTTTTATTGGAGAGATCCCTCTCCGGGTCCAGGAGGGCTAGATCCTAGGGCCCTAAAGCGGTTCTGATGTTGTCTCATCTTTTGGTCTTGCCAATCTGGCCAAAACATGGGAACCCCAACATAATGGCGACTCCACTGGGGACTTGAGTGCATTTCACCTTAAACATTCTTAAGCACTCAAAGACCCAAGATCTCTGGTTAGATTGGCATTCTATTGCTGATGGTGGACAACATCCTACTTCAAACATTCATATTCATCCACCTGACGACTCCACACTCCATAATCTTCAAAGACTCCACTGGAGGAAGAACCTAAAATATGGCCAGACCTCATAGAAGGATAGAACACATGGGTTGGATTTGGTTTAAAGAATTCATTGTCTTTGTCTACCACTATGTTCTGTTCTACTTTAAGCCTAATCAAGTGTACAAAGATGAGACCCACAATGAATGTGGGAAAGATCTCAAGTCTCAGTCTTCAGACCATGAGGAGACCTGTACTCCTGTGAAGAACCTGGTGGAACAAGAGGCTCATGTTGTATCTCCCACCCCTAAAGAAGCTTCAAGCAGCCATGAGCCCATTGTTACACCACCTACACCTACGAAGGTCATAGAAAGATATAAGCCTTTGGTTTTACCTCTTATCTTCCAACCCCTTCCTTCAGAACTTATAAACCAGCTGCCTCTTTTTTATGGAGAAAATAAAAGGGCCACTGCTGAAGAACATGTTCAAAACCTCGAGGATTTACTTGAATTGTATGAAATAGAAGAAGATGATGTGTGCATCAGAACGTTTGCCTTGGCATTACAAGGAAATGTTAAGGGTTGGTTCAAAGGCCTTCCAGTGGCAAGCATTTTCAGCTTTCATCAATTTTCTCAAGTTTTCCTTGATAGGTGGGCAGCCCCAAAGAATGCTCTCCTCATCCTAGGAGAGTATCAAAACTTGAAAAGGTAGCCAGGAGAGACAGTACGATAATTTTCAGCCAGGTTTAATATGGTATATGATGCAATACCTTCAGATATAAAACCACCTTTGGGATGGGCTTTATTGCACTATCCAAGTTCTTTTGACCCCGAGGTGGAATTCCATATAAGAGAAAGAGAACCTTCGAGCCTGGAGGAAATGCAGAATATAGAAATCACTGTCGAATACAACATACAGTGTAGGGAGGAGAGATTAAGGGCATTAAAGAGAAACCAAACAGAGTTAATAGCGCAGATCTCTTTAGAGAAACAGCTGGAAAAACTGATAGAGACTGCCAACACCCTGTTGAACACAAAAGAGGAAGAATATGAGCTTGAAACCAGAAATAATGATTGGGAAAGTCCTACACCTTGTCCTCAATAAAGACAAACCAGACCACTGCAATACAGAAGCCACATGCAAAGCATGTATGATGAACCAGAGATTGAATCAGAAAATGAACTTGCAGACTATTTTGAAGAAAGACTCACCAAGAGTCCCGAAGACTTGATGGGTGAAAATGCTTATAATTATGATTTCTCTGATGTTGATCTGTCTGATGATCATTTTTTCCAAGGGGAAACTGAGCTTGCAGGGCCATCATCAGTAGATTCATGGGAGGAAGATTACGACTATCAATTTCAAGAAAATGATGAGTCAATGCAGGCTATCTATGATATTGATGGAGAAAGCGTTGAAAGCATGATAGCAGACGAAGATTCATTGAATCTTCTCTCTGCTTTATATCCGAACATCAATTATACTTGCCAAGAGGACGGAAGCCAACAACTCTTCAGCGTAGAGGACAAGGAGGAAAGGGGTGAAGAAAATCTTGAGCGGAATGAATATCTGGAGCTTTCTCCCAACGGGATTGAGGTAATCAAAGAAACCCCCACTCAAGAATATGTTAATTTTTTCACAGAGTTCCAGCAGAACCAGCCTGCATTTCTAGAGGACAGCACTGACGAATATAATGAGCCCTCTAGCTCAGGCTGTAGTGAAGATGAGTGAGATTTTCTTCCCCACAGACATCTTTGTCTTGATCCAGAGGAAGAAGAGGTATTCCTGGTTGATGACCTATGCCAAATACTCCCAACCAGGAAAAAGAGGAGTATGATTACAAAGGCCTCACTGCAGATGCAGTGATCGAAGCTGCTCGGGACACAGATAGTCTACCAGTCATGGCAGGCAAAAAATAAGAAAGTATACATCATGTGTTCGTTGATCCTGTGGTAGAATACATGGAGGCCTTGATTGGCTCAACTTCTCAAGCACCAATCCTTTGCAAGAGTCAAATACATCAGAATTGGTCACCACTTCTAGTGGCTTCAGTTTTAAAGATTCACATGCAGAGCATCCTACGGTTGTCTCTGATGAGCAGTCAGTTATTCTTCCCCTTTTTTCTATTACTTGACTGGCTGCATTGGCATTATTGTATCACCTAGAGCATCAGAGATTTCCAGTTAGAGTAGGGTAGGTAGGAAAACTCAATAAAGCTCAGCCTGTGAGCATGTAGTTAGTTGCTTTAATTTCTGCAAAGTCCAGCAAGTCAGACAATCTAATCCTGGCTTGACTGTTTTCAATTTATGTCTTAGAATGTAGAGAAGAAATCTGCTGGACAGTCTAATCCCAGCAGATATTAGATTAGGTAGAGAAACATATGAGACCAACAGTCTAATCTGGTCTCATGGAGTAATAAGGGTAGAAGTAGAATAGGTTTACTTTCCTGTTTGTAAAAATTGATGATATAAAGGGTCTGCAAGTCCAAATGCACCTAGAAGAAGAATGTTAGGACTATAGTGTGGGTAGGTAGTTGTTTGGGAGAAATTTTACTGCTGATATGATGTCTTCATAATTTGTGGCAGCTGATCAAAGAAAAAATGAATGAGTCAAGCACTAGGCATCTGGCCTACACCAAAGATTTATTTTCTGAATTCTTGACTCCTCCAAGAAGAAGCCATCCCCATGTGGAGCCACTGTTAGCCCCCTATAAATTTTTGACAAGAAAAAAGGGGGCTAATATGTTTTCGAGCCTTCAAGGAATGCATTTCCTCTGAAAACACATCATCCTTGAAGCCTCCTTGTGCCTTCTGTTAGTGTCAGTCTAGTCATTGCCTTCAGTCACTATTCAGAAGCTGTTATCTCCACAAAGTGATGTCCCTGCCTTCAGAGAGGTTTTCCGCAACGTTTTCAGCGCCAAATCATCCTCCAAGCAAATCCATCATAAAGTTCTTGAAAAGAGCTTTCCAACGGTATGCTACACTCTCAAAACTGACTTCTGGATTGAATTTTATGCCTAAGTGAAGTAAAGGCCCTTATATCCCCATATATTCCCTATTTCCCATGTTTCTCTTTTAACTTTATGTTTAAAGTTTTAATATTCCCCTTTAAACCCCTTGTCCCCCTTTCTGATTGTAAATTCTCATTTTAATCACTTTACATACAATGTGATCTATGTGTTAACCACTTCCCCTCCATGCTTCTTAAAACCTTTTATTTCAAAGGTTCGTATATATATACTCCCCCGTGTTAAAACCACTTCCCCTTTCCATACCCCGCCGTGCGTTGCAATAAACTTTATTATATATAAACCCCGCCGCATATTAATCGCAATCGCAAATCCGTTCCAATTGCATGTTTTATGGTGAACGTTTCTATCACTCCAATCATAAGTGTTTGCGACGCGATTAATCACATCGCAATACACTGCGATTGTGTTTGATCGCGCCATCCCTCTGATCCCCCGATCGCACCTCTCCTCTGATTGACCCAATCGCACCTTTTCCCTATGATCCTCCAATCGCACTGCCCCTCCGATTAATCGCATCGCAAGTTCTTTCTCCCGCCTTGCGATTACCCGCCCGCTCCCTATCTCTAATTGCAATTTCACCTACCGGGCCCACCGTACCACTCTTCCGCCTCATTCATATAATATAAGGCCTTTCCTTTGTAAATTGGAAATTCGTATGATTTTCAGTTTTACAAAGGGTTGGTCCCAATCGCATCGGAAGTTTTCTATGTGTCATTCCATTCCACTCCACTCCCGATTTGCGATTAAACCCCCGGTCCCACCACTAAAGTCCTCTGCTGTTCATATCAAAAGCCTCTTTTTCCTTTGTAAAGTTTAAAATCCGTTTGTTTTATTATTACAAAGGCCCCTTCCTCCATCGCATCGGAACTTTGTGTGGTGTTTTCAATCGCGCCCCTCCGCCCGTCCATCCCGATTGCGATTTATATGGGTCCCGCCTCCTCTCCCTTCTTTCCTATTCACTGTTCTTCCCTTCACGCAGGCATATTTCAGTTCAGTTTTATTTCAATGGCATTTATAAACAAAAGTCATTTTTCTTCAAAACGGCAAATGGAAAGCCAAGCACAGTGTCAGCAGAATGTTTTCTCCAGACAGTACACCATTCCTACAGTGCCCTCCGTGCTCCCTCGAGCCCAGGAAAATTAAGCACGCTGACAGGAGCTTCATAAAAGACTGTCAGGTCGTAGTTATGGAGTATGGAGTGGCCTGCGGATCCTTCCGTCCAGTTCACTTATTCTAGAAGGCAGCGCAGAGTTCCAGACACCTGAAAGACTCCAAAGAAAACAGCAGAGGTCAATCTCGACCTGACAGTGGTTTCCAAACAGTCTACAAATTACTTACAGCGATTGCAGGTGCCATTAAGCAGAGTGGGCTCGAGCACTTCCCCCACTCTGTCTTAATGAATCAAATTAATGTTCATCTACCTCTGTTTTTCTCTTCCCCTATTAGAATTCCCAAGAGCGATGTTGGTGGTTGTTGTCTAGTTGCTGATGTTGCAGTTATGGGAATTTATTTGGATTGTTAGAACAGTCTTGGGAGGGAGTAGTAGAGTGGTGGTATGTAGTAGGCTAGGAGGAGAAGTTTGGATTGCATTCAGCCATTGAGCTCAAAGTATGTGACTGGTTTTGCATCATTAATCAAGCAGATTTCACAGGATCCTGGTCTATTAATATTGGTGATGTTTCTCTTATCTTATTGTTATTTACACTTTCATGTTGTTCATTGGTCTGCTGGCTTGCATCAGAAATCTCGCATAGGATTTGCCCTTGTTAGGCACCCTATGTTTCTGCTCTCCTTGCCTTAATTTTTTTTGCTATATGTGTATCTAAGGATTGATTTCAATTGATTTAACCAGTGTAGTGGTTCCTTATGCTGCTAGCTGATGTATGAATTATTTGATTATGTTCTTAGATGTTCTTGTTGGGTTTGAGCTGAAAGATTTGGGAACACTGGGGATTAGAGTTGGCCCTGTCCACTAGGATCCTTGTGCAACGAGCTGGCCCTTCTAAGATCTCTTTGTTAAACTTATCTCTGTTTTTCCTTGGAGCATGCTAAAGCTGACTTGGAGTTAAATGACCTCTGGTCTGATCTATAAGTTGCCCCTTTGTCCCTCTTTTGAGAGCTGCCTTTGAGTATGTCCAAGCAGGTCTGGAGTTAAATGACCTCTGGCCTGATCTATAGATAGAAATTGGGTTTCTTTCCTTCTTTCACCTTCTTCCCTTAATGTTCCATTCCATCATCTATCTAAAAATATCCTTTAGTATAGATGACTTGCCCTCTGAAAGCCTTGGCTAGTTGTTGCAAGTAATTCTCTTTTCATGAATCCATAGCCCAATGGATGGCACTTTCTTGACCTATCCCCTTTGCTGAAATATCCTGCTGCTTTGTTCTTTTTCTCCCATTACTTTCTCAGTCCATGATCTCATGAAAAACTCAGCAACCAACCAACCAAATCATTTTAAACCCCCCTTCGTGTTTCATAACTAGCCTAACATCTCATCTAGAGCTTCAAAGATACATCATTCTTTGTTTTATTGGAGAGATCCTTCTCCGGGTCCAGGAGGGATAGATCCTAGGGCCCCAAAGCGGTTTTGATGTTGTCTCATATTTTGTTCTTGCCAACCTGGCCAAAACATGGGAACCCCAACACAACCCACACAAAAATTCCCCTGTTTTGGCTGTTAGTCAGCGATCCCTCACTCTATGGTGCATAGTGGCTTCACGATCTGCCCTATACTTGTGATAGATTCGCCACTCATAATTTCACACTTAAATTACGCCCATCAATCCTTTTGAATTCCCGCGATTTCAAATTTTACAAATTTCATATTTAATGCTCAAGATCAACAGTGAATACACCCAGTCTCGTTCTGCCAGACTTTCCACAACGGTTCCAGGAATGAAATTATTTTGACAGGGACAAACACTAGACTTATGGAATGGATCCCATGGTATTCTCCAATAATTATTCGAACTTCTGACAAAGAGGTCAATGTGATATGCCGGTGCCCTGAACACACTCAATAGTTAATTGCACTCAGCCTCTCCAAATTGTCACAGCCGTTGAAGATAGACACTTCCAACTGTCGGTGCTATGGCCTCTCAACCAGCTCGATATGGTAGACCAAGGATAGTGACTTGTCCCTGCATGACCCGTTCTTGCAATGGATGTTTAATGATATTGAAAATGGTGCCTTTTCCAATAATAAACCCTAACGCCAAAAATATATTTTTGAAAAATATTCCACATATATAGATTTGTCTGTGGCTATAGGAAAACTGGAAAATACGAAACCAATTAGGGTGATATCAAATATCATTGAAGATGGAAGATGTCGGTTAAGGTGAGAAGAATTTTCTTCATAAATTTTTTATAATGGCAAGATGCACAACTATGATACCATTGTAAGATTTCAAACGATAAAATTTTTAATAGATCTAAGACATTTTAGTGTTCTGAACAAAAACACAAAGAGATCCAGAAATGCAACCTCTTATTTTAATTTATATTAATAACTGAAAACAATATACATGCTCATAAAAATAAGATTGGAGCTCCTGCAAATGGCATGCATGACTTCTCATTAAAAGACTCATCTAAGACATTGAAGCTCAATCGTGGATGGATCCACAAGACAAATTCACCATGAGGTTTTCATCCAGATCAAGCTAGAATTGGCCATGCCGAGTTCTCAATTAACACATAATAAGATAGACAACTCAGGATATCGCACTATCTGGCCCTTATCTCCTTTTATAGATTTGATGGAATCTCTAGAAGCCTTATTTTATTATTTTCTTTCGAAAAACAAAGACAAATACCATGAGTAAATACCACGATAAATATTATGGGTAGATTTTGTCCACCATAACCATATCAATTACAGAATTATTGTGACTAGGCAGCAGACTAAGTTATGAGACATTGTTGCAATGGAACGTAGTGGTGCCAAGTGATAAAAAAATATTAACTTCACACAAAGGGGTTAATCAAAGTAGCGATATGCTTAAAAGAGATAAGAAAAATTCCCTTCGTGAATTAAGGAAAATATCTGCAGGATTGAGATATAAGGTTGCAAGTTCGTCATCTAGTTTCTCCTCTCTACGTTATTTAGAATTTTCACCTTTGAATCAACAATACCTTAACATGCCTTGGAGAGGAAAACACATTCTTGGCCAACTTCAGGAAAGTTCACATATTTATACAAGCAGATCGAAAGAGCCGAAGCAAGAATGAAGTTTTGAATTTTCCATATGTATTGATCAGGAGAGGTGTAAAAATTTAAAAAAAAAATATTCCTGCTTCATTGCACTACCTACAATTACACCAGGAAGATGTCAGTACTAGAGAGAGCCAAGGAAGTTAAGTAAAAGACACCTTTATTCAATTTTAAACAAAATTGATTAAAAATCTCTCAGAAAAAAACCAAAAAAGTTCAACATTTAAACTTCGCTCTATTGAAATGGTCGGTTTCCTGCAACATGTTTTTTAGGTATCTCCAGAGCGAAGGCGAGCATCCCACGATGGTTGTGTGAGCAAGGACATCTATCCCGAAATTCCGGGTTCAAATTCTCCTTTCAAAAAAAAAAAAAAATCGGTATCCCCAGCAGATGTGAGAGGATCTCCAAATGTCGTTGTAATGGCGATTATCGATGGTATTTATTGGTACATGTGTTAATTAACTGAAGATTCGCTGAGATGCATTGGAATCTATACAAATTAACTCACGCGTTGCTGAAATCCATGTTACTCATTCGCGTATAAAATTATACAGATAATGGCATCAGCACAGTCATTGATAATATACTTGTGGTAGTCTAATAAACTAGCCATTGCATCAGATGTTGCAAAGGAAACCTCGTAAGGTATAAATTTGAAAAGAATTGTAACATATAAAAGGTAATTACATATTAACATTAGTAAACAAAATGGAATTCAAAGCTAAAAGATAGAGAGAAATCACTTACATTGAGCCAAATTTACAGATTGTATAACCTTTCCAACATAGATTGCCTCTCAATCTTCAAAGGTTCTCTTTCAAGTTTCAATAGAAAATATTTGATAAAAAAGACATATTTTTCAATATTAAATTGTATCCCTTATCAAAAATCATATATACTTGCACAAGCATCAGGAACATCACTTCCATTATGTTTGTTATGGATTGCAAAATCCCTTTGACCAAGAAATATGATAGAAAACCATCAAACCTAAAACAACTTGCCAGCATACCAAAACATATAAACAAATATCTCAATTGTATCCTAAGAAAGACATGACACTTTCAATCTTCAGATCAAAATCGTCACCCTCAAATTGAGCAATATTCATCAAATCCCAGCGGACTGAGTGCCCTTCATCTCGCTTTCCAAAAGTGGGCATTGGTATATCAAAAAAATTTAAAACTAGTGGATATTCTATTCTCTATGAAGCCCAATTTGAATAGGATATTCAAACAATCCACTCCCAGAATAAAAAAAATATGTGCATCTACCAACATAGTAATCATTGTATCGTAGACTTGTTAACTTGTTGTGCAGAGCGACATATTTTATTTAAGTTCAGTATGATAAATATGTGTAAATATGTTAACTGTAATAAATAAAAATATTTTTTCTAGTTAATATTAATAATAATATAATCAAGTAAAAATAAAATAACATAAAAAAAATAAAAATAAAAATTTTCTAAATTTTAATAATATTTGTTTTAATTAAAATTTTTATATAACAAAATTGTAAAATTAAAAAGCATTTTGTATAGAAATATTTAAAAGAAAAACACACATATAGATATATAAAAATTTTAAAAACAAAACAAAATCTAAGTTACATAAATATGGAATATAGATTGGCAAGAATTATGTTTTTTTTTGGGCTTCACACCACATTTTACGTAACAACAACTTTTCTACAAAACTACCACTCCCTAATAACTCAGTGCTGAATAGTGTGACGAAGGACAAGACTTTAGCAGTTTTGTTGTGAACTAAACTTATGGCAAATAAATAAATCTAACGAGGCTGAAACACAATGCAAAGTTCAATAGGATTCCTAGTAATTTATACCCGTGTGAGTTTCGTGCTATCCAGTTGAGCAGAGGTCCGAATGGATAAGATATGACAACATTTCTGAAAGGAAAAAAGCCCAAGCAATAAGAAAGATAGTTCATTTAGAATCTCATATCAGACCAAATTTCAATCAACCAAAAGAAAAAGGAAAAAATAGGTAGATCAGTAATTAAGAAAATGCAACCGTGTAAAGCTGCCTACCCTTGTCATAGTTGGGTGACCAGGCAGAGGAGAAGCAGTTGACCGTGTCAATTTAGAACACCCGAGTGGTCTACGCATCATTAGCCTCGCACATTTTTTCCAACAGCAGATGTCGCGGATAATGAAAAAGATGAGGGATTTCTTTCAGCAAAACAAAATTTTCGTTTGTTTCAACAGGAGCTTTCGCTATTTCCACTTGAATGGAACTGGTTCAATCATATATGCATTTCAGATCTTTGGTGGAGAAACTCTTTTCTGCAAAATTAGACTGGAGCAAAACTTAGTGGGGAATAAGCTTTTAGGCTAGCCATCAAAAAACTGTTAGTAAACAGTTTTGATTAATTTTGAACATGTATATTAAACTTCTTAATTATTAGTTTTTTATTAATAATTAATCTGATGGTTTAAAAAGTTTCAATTGTCTAACATTCTATCTAATGGTGTAAAATAAGATAGAGTAGCAACTAGAAGAGTTGTTTTCAAATAGTGATGCCTTACGGCATAATTATCAATTTGCTTTTGCTATTTTTTGGAAGTTTATCTGCTCTAATTTCTTTAAAATATGACAGGAATTTATTGTAATCATAAATTTAATGGGTAAAACTTTAATCTATCTTAGGAGTTTTAGAAGGTGTTGAATCCATACATACAGTAAAGAAACTAGTTTAAATAACAAAATTCCAAAATATCACACTAAAGATAACTCCATAAATTATAGAGTAGTGTATTAATAGAAATTTTGTCACTATTTTGTAAAATATAAAATTGGGTGGAAATATATTTCGTTAAAATTTGAAGTGTTTTGAAAGGTTGGAATTTCTGAACAATTCCGAACACACGGAGGAAAATAAAATTCCCCTTTCACAACACAGAGATTAAAATAAAATTGCGGAAAGAGAGATGGAACAAAAACTTCTATTTCATTAAAAACAAAAAAACTATATTACAAAAGTGAAATTATTTCTTCAGAACGAAGTTTTGGATTACAATGGAAATCTTCTCGCTACCTCATACAGACAGTGCTTCAATTTTTCTTCTCTGTCTCTATGTTTTCTATTCACTGCTACGCACGCAATGCTCTCTGTTTTTCTTGTTTTTGCCTTCCGGCAAGAAATTACAATATACAGTCAAAAATACAATACTAACTGCATATTACATTACATATGTATATATATTATAAATATGAGTTCATATATATATATATATATATATATATATATATATATATCAAAATATGTATAACCAAATTTTTAAAATAAAATGTTCCGTCGTGTAAAAAAATAATAATAATAATAACCCAAAATTAAAACTTTAAAACATAATGCGGCAAATAAAAATTAAATCAAAACATACTTATTCCGTGGGGTCAAAATATTGTGCAAGCGCAAATTTCTTTGCCCCAAGGAATTGCCTTGAGTGGTTTGGAGGAGTGATGACATCATCTCCTCCAGTGGGTCAATTTTCCTTTTCGCTGCTCACAATAGATGCCGCCGGAATGGTGCTAGATGTATGTTTAATGTGGTTGGCGGAGAATGTATGGCTGGTAGATGTTGTTGATAAGCGGAGGCGAGGTTGTGTGGAGTGCAAATCTGAGCTGAGGATTTACTGTTGTCGTCTAGCCTTCAAACTTCCCATCAGAAATAAGTTCGTCGCTGTTGTGTTTCGAATTTCCATCAAACTTAAATTTGTCGTCCTTTTTCTCTACGGTAGTTAGAATTAAATTCCAACACTCCCCCTTAATTACAACTGTTGCTTTCTTGCATACCCAGGCATTTCATGAGATAGTTAAAACTTTTCTGCGTTAATGGCTTTGTGAGGATATCAGCAAACTGTTCCTCTATCCTGCAATGCTGCAAAAAAAATCTCACCATTATTAACCAGTTCTCTTATAAAATGAAATTTTGCATCAATATGCTTTGTTCTCTTATGGAAGACATAATTCTTTGATAAAGCTATAGCTGAGCTATTATCACAATAAATTGTTGTTCCTTTGTCCTGTTCATGACATAAATATCTAAGCATTCTTCTCATCCATACTGCTTGGCATGCTGCTGCTATTACTACCACATATTCTGTCTTTGCTATTGATAAAGAAACTATAGCTTGCTTCTTGGAAGCCTATGAAATGGCTCCTGATCCCAAATGAAACACATATCCAGATGTGCTTTTCCTGTCATCTACACTTCCAGCCCAATCACTGTCAGTGTAACCAATCAATTTAAAATTTTCAGATGAGGAGTATAAAATACCATACCCCTTCGTTCCATTCACATACCTTAGAGTCCTCTTGGTTTCCTGCCAATGAGTCTCTTTTGGTGTTTCCATGAATCTGGAAATTAAACTTACAACATACATAATATCTGGCCTAATTGTTGTGATATTCTTTGCTCAATTTTAACCCCTTGACAGTTGGAGTTATAGCTGTCTTGTTGTTCTGCATGTTGAATCTTTTCAACACTTATTCAACATATTTTTCTTGGGAAATAAAAATCCCACTTTCATTTTTCTCTACTTCTATTTCAAGAAAATATCTCAAAAAACTCAAATCAGTCATTTCAAATTCACTCTTCATGACTGCTTTAAAATCAACAATGAGAGAAACTTCATTGCCAGTAAAGATTAAATCATCTACAAATAAAACAATAATAAGAATCTTACCATCATTTTCTTTTATGTAGAGTGTGGGTTCTCCATCACATTTCTCAAATCCATTTTCAGTCAGGTAAGCATCTATCCTGTTGTACCATGCTCTCAGTGTTTGTTTCAGCCCATAAAGAGCTTTCTTCAACTTGCATACTTTGTGCTTTTGACACTCAATCTCATAGCCTAGAGGTTGTTCAACATATACCTCTTCTTTCAACACTCCATTCAGGAATGCAGATTTCACATCCACTTGGTAAACCCTCCATTTTTGTTGTGCTACTATAGACAACACTGTTCTCACTGTTTTTATCCTTGCAACCGGTGCAAAAAAAATTTCATAGTCTCTTCCTTGTTGCTGCTTGTAGCCTTTGACAACAAGTCTTGCTTTGTGCCTTTCAATCTTTCCTTCAGCATTGCTCTTGGTCTTATAGACCCATTTTACTCCAATGACTTCTTTACCTTTAGGGAGGTCCACTAACTCCTATGTGTTACTCTTTTCTATTGCACCAATCTCTTCGTTCATTGCTTCAATCCATTCTTCTTCTTTTACAGCTTCTTCAAAATGAATTGAGCCATCAACATGACAATACAAAGCAAATAAAGATTTTAGACCAACATTATCATTTACCTCACTTTGTTCATAAATCTCACTCAGATTTCTGAATCTCGGTTTTCTTGGTGTACTTGGAGTTCCACTTGAACTCGAGGGAGTTTCAGTTCCCTATGGTGTGCTTGAAGAAGCATTTCCTTGATTTCTCAAGGATGTTCTATTTCCAGCTTGTGGTGTGGTTTTTTGTGCTTTTGGTGGTGGAGGAGGAGCCACCAAAGAGGGATTATTTGTTGTTGTCCGTTCCTCTTGTTCTTCATGAGACACACATGTCTTCACATTCACTATTTTCTCTAAGCTTCCATCCCAAGATTCTTCTTCAATAAACTACACATCTCTGCTTATTATTACTTTTTTTGGTGGATGGATTATAGAGTTTGTATGCCTTGGAGTCATTATTGTATCCAACAAAGATACACTTCTCCCCCTTGCTGTCAAGATTATTTCTCAATTGATCTGGGACATGTGCATAAGCCACACATCCAAAAATTTCCATGTGAGTGACAGACTGCTTTGTTCCACTCCATGCTTCTTCCGGAACTCTGTTCATGACAGCTTTGGTTGGGCATCTATTCAAGATATACGCTGCACAATTGATAGCTTCAGCCCAATACTCATTTGGCAAATGTTTTTCCTTCAACATACTTCTGACCATGTCCATGATGGTCCTATTCTTCCTTTCTGCAACACCATTTTGTTGAGGTGTGTATGTTGTGGTAAACTACTTGTGTATGCCATTCTCCCTACAGAAACGTACGAAAACTTTGGAGATGTATTCTCCACCTATGTCAGTTCTTAGCACTTTAATGTAGTGCCCACTCTGCTTCTCAACAAGAGCTTTGAAGTGGCAGAACTGTTCAAACACTTCACTCTTCTGTTTCAAGAAATACACCCATGTATTTCTGGTGTAATCATCTATGAATCAAAACATATTTTTTGCCAACTAAAGATGGTGTTTGCATTGGTCCACACAAATCTGAGTAGACAATTTCTAAGGATGTCTTTACCCTTATACTCTTCCCTGCTGGAAATATTTCTCTGTGTTGTTTACCCAAGATGCAACCTTCACAAAGGTTGTTCGGTTTCTCAATTAGTGGTAATCCTTTTACCATTCCCTTTCTGTGCAACAAGTTCAAACCTCCGAAATTGAGATGTCCAAATCTCAAGTTCCATAACCAATTATCATCTTTCACTTCCTCTTGAAAGACCTCTTGTGTTACAACTACTACATTTATTCTTTCCTTCAAGTCTGTTCTAAGCTTGAGAGGAAACATCCTATTGCTTGTCATCTGCACCTCTGCAATGACTTTCTTTCTTGGAGGTATGTCCATGTTTGTGCACACATCATCTTTAAAGAATGCATTGTAGCCCTTGTTTATGAGTTATCTAATGCTCAAAAGATTACATTTCAAGCCAGGTACATAATATGCATTTGGCACAAACTTTTTTTCTCCTTTTCTTGTCAGGATACTTACTCTTCCTTTTCCCATGACAGAGACCTTACTATCATTCCTTGTTGTTACTTCAGATTTAACATTTTCATCTAGATTGGCAAACATTGCTATGTTTCCAGTCATGTGATTACTACAACCTATGTCTAAGAACCATACATCATCCTGTCTATCTTGTGCTAAATTACATGTTAACAACACATTCTTCTGGTTCTTTTCTTCTTTTGTAAAATTAGCATTCTGCCTATTATTCATGTCATTTTGATTTTTCCTACATTCATTGGCATAACGCCCATATTTCTTTCAATAATGACATTGGAATTGGGATTTATCATACCTTTTTCCATGAGATTGATGTTGGCATGAGCCTTCATTATGGTTCTGATTGCTGCCCCTTCCACTCATGCTTGCAGGGTTGTTTCTTCCACCTATGTGGGTTTCTTTGTCTTCCTCGGTTGTTTGATCTTCCTCGCCCTCTACTTTGGCCAAAATACATTTGAGTCTTGAAAGCTTGTTCCAATGAGGGATCTGTTCCTCTATTCAATCTGTGTTCATGATACATCAGGGATGCACTAAGCTCATCCATTGTAAATAGTGAGAGATCCTTTGTCTCTTCTATTGCCACTACTATGGCATCAAATCTTGAGGGTAGACTTCTCAATATTTTCTCCACTATTCTTATTTCTTTAAGTGTCTCTCCATGAGACCTTATCTGGGTAACCAACCCAATAACATGAGTGAAGAATGAGTCTATAGTGTCCGACTCTTTCATACAGAGAGTTTCAAAATCTCTCCTCAACATTTGCAGCTTTGTTGTCTTCACCTTCTCCATGCTTTGATAGGCTATTTTGAGAATATCCCACGCATCCTTAGACTTTGTTGCTGCTACAATCCTTGGGAAAATACTCTCGTTCATTGATTGAAAGAGATATAAGAGGGCTTTGGATTTCTTCTTCCTATTATCTCTTAACAAGTCTCTTTCTGCTGATGTCAAAGCAGCGAGCGCTGTTGCGTCTGCTGGTTCTGGGTAGCCATTCTCAACTAGCTCCCATATGTCCTGTGAAGAAAATAGGGCTCTCATCATGATTGCCCAATATTCATGGTTCTTTCCATTAAAATGTGGAAGTTGGGGATTCGTCAGGCTGGTGCCTGGTGCTGCCATCGTAACTATGAAAAAACGACAATTTTCTTGACTATGTTAAAAAACAAACGAAACAATAAAACTCTTTTGATTGTGTAAACAAACAGAATCTTTCTCTCCGTTGGAGAAATCCACTTCAATAACCTTCTTACAACTTCTGTTGTGAAGAGCGATCTCTGCTTCATTCACTGAGCGCCTAGACTAGGTCTGATACCATGTTGGAATTTCTAAACAATTCCGAGCACACAGAGGAAAATAAAATTCCTCTTCCACAACACAGAGATTAAAATAACATTGCGGATAGAGAGATGGCATAAAAACTTCTATTTCATTAAAAACAAAAAACTATATTACAAAAGTGAAATTCTTTCTTCAGAACGAAGTTATGGATTACAATGGAAATCTTCTGGCTGCTTCACACACACACAACGCTTCAATTTTTCTTCTCTGTCTCTCTGTTTTCTATTCACTGCTACACACACAGTGCTCTTAGTCTTTTTTCTTTCTACCTTCGAGCAAGAAATTACAATACACAGTAAAAAATACAATACTAACTTCATATTACATAACATATGTATATATATTATAAATATTTCATATTTATAATTTATATATATATATCAAAATATGTATAACCAAAGTTTAAAAAAAAATGTTCCGCGGTAAAATAAAAATAAAAAATTAACCCAACATTAAAACTTTAAAACATAATGCGGCAAATAAAAATTAAATAAAAACATTACAACTTCATATGTTCCTTATTCAGTGGGGTCAAAATATCCTGCAAGAGAAAATTTCTTTGCCCCACGGAACTGCCTTGAGTGGTTCGGAGGAGTGATGACATCACCTCCTCTGATGGGTCAATTTCCCTTTTCGCTGCTCACAATGGATGTTGCTGGAATGGTGCTAGATGTATGTTTAATGTGGTTGTTGGAGAATTGATGGCTGGTAGGTGTTATTGATAAGTGGAGGCGAGGTTGCATGGAGTGCAAATCTGAGCTGAGGATTCACTGATGTCATCCGTCCTTCAAACTTCCCATCAAAAATAAGTTCGTCGCTGTTGTGTTTCGAATTTCCATCAAACTTAAATTTGTCGTCCTTTTTCTCTGCGGCAGTTGGAATTAAATTCCAACACCAACGAGAAATTCATAGACATAATTATTAAAAAGAGACTACTCTCACTATCAAATCTCTTTTTGTTTCTTTCAACGACAATAATTGTTTGAGTGTTTTTCCCATTTATGAGTGGCAGCAGCAAGAGCAGGCCGAGATAATGGCAGCAGTTGAAGAAGAATCCAAAAATTCATCATTGACTGACCTCATTGCATCCTTCTATGGGATGAGGATCCATAAGTGTGAAGGGTTTTGGATATATGTTAAGTCGCTCCCCGTAGTGAAGGTGATGCAAAAGGGCTTCCAACGACGCTTTAGGAGCTTGTGGAAAGTGAGAAGGATGTAAGGTTTACCCTATTAGAGAAGCAATGTGAATTTTGGTAGCTGAGAATTGATAAAAAATCGAGTCTAGAGACTAAATTGCTAATGTTTAAAATGCATGGCATTGGGGACACTCTGACTGCAAGTGTTATTGGACCCAAACGTGTTCATTCAGAACAAGGAATCGACATCCATGTAACTAAACTGATTTTTGTGGCTCTGTAACTAGTAAATATTTGTCTTGTGAAAAAAAGGAAATATGGAACCTATAGCAGAAGTTTGGCCCTCTAGGGTTTTCTAAATTATATGTGTTTTTATGTGTTGAAAATATGTAATATTTTTGGAGTAGTGCACAATATATGAGAGACTCCAATGTAAAATTTTACTCGGGAAAGCTTGTAGAGGCAAGAAAAATTGTTGTGAATTTACTGGAACATCAAAGTATCTAAGATTATTGAAGCATGTAAATGGTTATGGCCATGCAATTAGATATTTTAATATAAATGCTACATATTTTGTTTAACAATAATAGGATATAGGTAGATATTATTGGATATAATGAACACCTTTTTCAATTATGATGTATTTATTATGGTCACTTATTCTTATATCAAGTGATAATTTGTACTGTAGTGTATGGAAATAGATAGATTAATAATATATATCCCCTTTGGAATATTTCAAAGCATATTGTTTTTTCGTCCTTGCTTTATAAATGAGTGGGTTTTCATTCCATTATGGCTTTTATTACATCAATTTACAAGAGAAAATATAAAACATATTGTTGGTACTCTCCAGCTATTGGAAAGTACCCAATGATGATAGACTAGTGCCTTAGAAGAAGGGTGAGAAACCAACGTGTTTTGAGAATTGAGATGTGATTTGTTCCAAGATCAAGAGTTGAAACTCCTTAGAAGCTCCATGAGGGTTGAGATGCTAGTTGAAACCCCTCAAGAGCTCCATGAGCATTGAGATGCTAGTTAATAGAAAACATATGTATGTGGTCACAAATCTAATGTTGGAAGTGCCATGGGTATCCACCTAATGCTCTTATGGTGTTTATTTTAGCAAATGAAGTAAAATTTTCATTATAATCAATACCTTATTGTTGAGAGAAACCTTTTTCCACTAATAATGCTTGCTTTATGTGTTTTGATCTATCATTTGCAGTAAATTTTTTCTTGTATATCCGTTTACAGCTAAATCAACTTGCATATAATTCAATGTATCACCCCAAAACTAAATATATTGACCTTGATAATTACAAAATTCAAAATATTTTTTTGGATGTTATTATTTCTTTGAAGTATTGTCCAACGAAGCAACAAACAACAAATATCTTCACCAAATCGATGATGGAGGTGAAGTTTGTGCAACTTCGAAATTTGTTGAGAATGCGGGAAGTTGCCATCAAGGGACGTGATGATGTAAAGTCATCTTGCTCCATAAGTGTTCCTTCTCCCTAGTCATCATTAAAGGGGAGTGGTCAAATGTGTCCCTTTGGAAGGTAACAAAGTCTAGGTTATGTTAGAAGAAATTGTAATCTTGTGCAAGAGATTTATCTGCATTCATCATCGAGTAAAATACCCTTTGTAATCATTTATTATATAAAGAGATTAAATTACATTTATCTCGTATATACTATTAGGATGTAATTCCTCCATGTCTCTTGGTGTATAATGGAGGTGAGGAAGACCCATGAAACACACAAAAATTAAGATGAAAGTCTCATATTTGTCAAAGGTAAAGCATTTGTGAATGTGTTCTCAAGTGAAAAATTGGATATTTCTGAAGACCAAAAAAGACGATATTACTTTCCTCTAGATGTTTCCCTAATTGAGGTTGTACCACGTATGTATGTTATAGTCCTACTTGTTCCGTGTCTCTATCCTACATTGATTTATTGTGGTTGTATCAATAAAAAGATAATATAGTAAAATTCTAGTGTTTTATATTGTTGTATGTTTCAATATTCTAAGATAAACATATAGCAATTTTGCTATTAATCTAAGCCTTTCATATTGATTCATTTTTTCACTTTCCTACATTATTCATGTATAAAAATATGCAATATTCACATGAATTTGTTTCCCAAATAAAACTAATAAATCACTACATTCATTTTTTTTCCACTTTCCAATTCGAAATCATATTTATTTATCACTGATATTGATTTGAACCTCGAGCTAATGTAACATATTTCTAAGACAAATGCGAATAACAAAAGACTAGTATTCGATTGATTGATATTAATGCATGGAGAGACAAAAAGTGTATCTGCAATGGATTGGGTGATTTGTGGGAATGCACTTTCTTCATAAAATATTCATGTAACCCAGTGTATATGGAATGGATTGAGTGATTTGGACTTATTTACAATTTGGACTTATTTACTTTTGTCATGAAATATTCATGCAATCAAGTGTATATGGAATGCATTGAGTGATTTGGACTTATTTACTTTCTTCAAAATATTTGCATGTATCATGTCCCTTTTAATATTTGATGTTTGTATTGTAATTTGAGTCATATTTAATAGATTTATTATATTTAGTAATGTGTTCATTCTATTTAATATGATTTTTTTTATCTATTGATTTTTTATATAGATGTATAGATGAGTTTATTTAAGAAAGGCACTAGATGAAACATAAAAGAAGAAGATAGAATGCCAAAAGTCAAATGTGATTTAGAAACAAATTTAGAACCAAGAAAATTAAATTCTTATTTTTGTAAGGGTAAAACATTTGTGTAAGTGTTTTCAAGTGTAATATTAGAGATTTATGTAAACTAACAAAAACGATATTATTTTCCTATGGATGTTTCCACAATTAAGATTTTACTAAATCTATATGATATATTTTCTCTTTATTCTTCCCTTTCTTACATTGATTTAATGTTGTTGTAAGCATTAAAAAAAATAGACTAATAAAATTTTAATATTGTGTATTATTATATGTTTATTCATATCTCAATATTTTAACATAAATCTACAACAATATATGTATAAAGCTTTCCTACTATTTTCATTTTTTCACTTGGGTAATCCTTAAAATTATTAGCATCTGCAACATCATAACTCCCGACCTCACCCGTTATGGTTGCAGGTTTTTCGTTCGCAGAATTCAGACATCCCTTTCACTGCCATCGGCATGCCGACACTTTCTTCTTCGACTATAAGATTCCATGGATTCTCTACAGCCAACAATTGTATAGTTCTGTAATTGAAATCCATGATAACTCGGGCTTGAAACGATACCTTGCACTCGGTACCCACACATTTGAATTGAGGATAATAACACACTTGAATTGAAGGCTGACAAGCTGAAGCAATTACTGCCACTAGGTTTTTGGATTTTTCCATCACTTTCTTTGCTCATAGAATCTATGGTGGCTTTAATCAGTTTCAATATATTAGGGATTTGGAGTTTGTTCTTTTGTTTGTTTTCCCTTAGTTTATTTTTCACATTGATGTGAATGCCAACTCAGGTTGCATTTGTCTTGATGTTTTGTCCTATCAGATGTGCTGATGTAGATAATGGGTATTCATCTTACTGGCCACATGCATATTTGTTGATATTTTCAAATTTCAAAGATAAAAAATGAAGGGAATATTAAAATGTTAAAAAAAATAGCTTTGTTAATTTATAGTTGGTACTTGGTCAGAAGAGCACTCTGGCATGCAACTCGAAAAGTTTGACAAAACCCGACATCCAATATATATGCGTCACTCACTGTCAGCGAAAGAATTATGGTGTGTTAAATATTCCACAACAAATTAATTATTCACAACAATCCGAGGATTCTGCCGAGTTAAATACTTAGGGAGTTGTCTATGTAAGTGGAGGAATTGACTGAACCGTCAAATGTAGCGGGAATCCTGGTAAAAAAAATTAAAATTTTTTGTAGTAGTAGTGTTTGAATCATGTTTTTGATGGTGGAAATGGATTCAGCACCATATAAAAATTTCTAGAACACCCAAAATATTGAAATTTAATAGCTATAACTTGAATTTACAAAAATCCCTGTCAAATTTTCTTAAAATCTTACCAGAATTTCAATAATTTTCAGAGGAAAAAACAGTCTAATTAGACTACCGCAATACTTAGCACATAATTATTCCTTTATTTTAATTAAGCGTTGTCTACACAAGAATTTCCCAAAATTTCTGTTGATGAGGCAGTGAAGGGAAGTTATAGACTGGGTTTTCTCTATTGAAGGGCTCACTCACAGACTTTAATTGTATCATGTGTTTTATTCAGAACTCAAACCTTGAGATTCTGCTGCTGGGTTTTATTTTTTTTTCTTTCCGAAATTCACACTTATGTTTCCCTGATCCATTAGGGCAGAGATATCACAGGGCAGAAAAGTAATATTGAAATTTGTAGGATTGAAAATTGTGGTTTTAATGAAGGCATTGAAATTTATTTGCCCCACAAGAATGTGTAATTCATCATGTAGCATTTAGAATTTTTTTAATTGCCAGATAGGCTAGAATATCGTTTTGATTCTTTTGATGTTGGGATACAATAGATATCGCTCTCCTGGGTTAAGGGTTACCGCAATATCTCGGTTTCTGGATTAATTAGTTCTTAATACAAATGGACTTTGATAAAAGATTATGTGCAGTTGTGGGTTTATTGAAACAGGGTAATTTTTCTGTCTGTAGACCAAGCAGTTCGAGGCTATTCCTAAAATTTAGGATAAGCCTATTCCTATTCGATGAGCCTAGTCCTAAAATCCACGATTAACCTATTCTTATTCCTAAAAGCGAGGATATGTCCATAGGGACTTTCTTCTTTCTTTGCAGCCTATCTTGTTTATTAGTGATGTTGTTTTGAACTTAAGGCCGATGTGACTTATATATGAAACAAATATGAATAGTTAAAGGTCAATATTCGATTAATATTGATGTATGGAGAGATAAATGTATATGGAATGGATTGTGTGATTTGTGTTGATGTAATTTTTTCATAAATTTCAGGTATATGTTATTTTTAATGATTGATGTTTGTTTTGTGATCTAGGTCATGTTTAATAGGTTTAATATAATTAGTGATTTGTTTATTGTGTTTAGTATGATGTTTTTTGTCTATTGATTATTTATATGGATGTATAGATGAGTTTCTTCAGCAAAGGTAGTAGAGAAAGAGGTAGAAAGAGGTAGAAGGTCAAATGAGATTTGGCAAGAAATTCGAAACAAAATTATTAGATTCTCCATCCATTTTACACAAATTATGATGAATTCAATCAAAATCAAATTTTGCAAACTGACCAAATAAACCTTCATGGCCAAGTTGTTTTCCTCCTCCAACTACCCAACCTTGTGATGGGTTGCAACCTCACCCCAACAATATAGACACTCCCAAGCCCCGTCAACAACATGTGTAAGAGGGTTGGAACAATGACCCAGTTCAACCAGTGTCATACATTGAGTGTCATACATTGGCCTCAACCAGTGTCATACATTGGCCTGCTAGTATGAGAAGTGTTCTTGTTGCACCTATTCCTAATTACATTATTCCTTATTCTACTTCTTTTTCCTGCTCTTCTCTTAGGCCTAATAAATAGCTACTTCTTTTTCTTCTTTTAGGCCTAACAAATAGCACCCAACGGGTTGCAACCTCACCCCAACAATATAAACACTCCCAAGCCCTGTCAACAACATGTGTAAAAGGGTTGGAACAATAACCCAGTTCAACGAGTGTCATACATTGGCCTCAACCAATGTCATACATTGGCCTGCTAGTCTGAGAAGTGTTCTTGTTGCACCTATTCCTAATCACATTATTCCTTATTCTACTTCTTTTTCTTGATCTTCTCTTAGGCCTAACAAATAGCTACTTCTTTTTCTTCTTTTAGGCCTAACAAATAGCACCTCCAAGAGAAAAGACCCTTGGAAAAACCAAAGTCTTAGGCCTAACAAATAGCACAGGTTCATGTCACCTTCATGTCTTCCAAGAAGAGAGAGGGAAAATACCCTTGGAAAAACCAAACTCCAACGCTTCTAAACCTTCATTTTTCCAAACCAAAACTACACTTTCTTAAGGTTAAGAATGAAGGGTTAAGGTTAAGAATGAAGGAAAAAGAGATGTTTCTTTTAAACATATGCTTGATTATTCCTTATGCTACTTTTTTTTCTCGTTCTTCTTTTATTCCTTATGCTACTTTTTTTTCTCGTTCTTCTCTTATTCCTTATGCTGCTTCTTTTTCCTGCGCTTCTCTTAGGCCTAACAAATAGCACCTTCATCTCTTCATAGAAGAGAAAGGGAAAATACCTTTCGAAAAAACAAACTCCAACACTTGTAAACCTTCCTTTTTCCAAACAAAAACTACACTTTCTCAAGGTTAAAAATGAAGGAAAAAGAGATGTTTCTTTTAAACATATGCGTCCCAAGATACTGTGAACTTTTATTTTCATGATGTTTATTTTTTGGACTCTTGATACATTGTATTTTTTATTTAATGATATATGTTATTATTTTTGAAGACTTAAGTATCATATATGAGTATTTTATATTCAAGAGACATAAGTGTGATGGGATTCATATTTTTTTATGATAATGTGCATATGATATTTATATTTCTTGATACATACGATATTTGGTTTTTAAATATTTTCATTAATCATGATCCTCACAAGATCATGCTTTACAATTTTTGAACTTATTGAAGCATCGAATTGTTATTTACATATTGTTGTTCATTTTAAGTTTTTTAACACAGTTTTGATTTTATTTTTTTAATAAATCATTCATTTATTCTTATTGTACTTAGTGATATAATCATGAAAAAGTAAAATTTTATAAAATTGTATGACTCATTCATTTATTTGTAATCATGAAATCATAAAAAAATAAATTTTTATAAAGTTGTATGAATCATTCATTTATTTTTATTGTACTTGCTGATGTAATCATGAAAGAATAAAATTTTATAAAAATAAAAGAAGATTTCATATTTAGAAACCTCTGTTTTAGAATATAGTTGTATAGTGATGAAGACTATAATCCCAACGTGATAATCCTGACCATTCGAGTCTTATGATAATCCTGACTATTCGAGTCTTATGTGAGATGCATGAAAACTTCTCATCGTTTATACTATGTATGGTTTATAGGGTAGAGTTTCTATGATGAGTGGAATTTGAGGTGGCTAGTTGAATAGTCTTATGTGAGATGCATGAAAACTTCTCGTCGTTTATACTATGTATGGTTTATAGGGTAGATTTTCTATGTTGAGTGGATTTTGAGGTGGCTAGTTGTTTTAATTTAATATATGTCTATTTTAATGGAAGTAAATATGGATATGAATATAAAATTTTGTTCCGGGATCATAACCCATAACCCATCATGTAGTTATTTTGAGTTTCTTCTATTTTATATATCACTTGATATACAAATTGTTGGTTAATGCATTTTTTCATGTCAATGTGCATATTAATTTTTAAATCCGCGAGTAAATATTGTTGGTTAATGCATCTCTTTCACGTCAATGCGCACACTAACTTTTAAATCCGCAAGTACATATGGTATCTATTGAATATGTGATTTTAGAGCAACAACTTTATATAGTTATCATTGCCACTAGTGATTGCTATGACACACATTGAATTTTATTGCATCTCTTTCATGTCAAGGTTAATGCATCTTTTTCACGTCAATGTGCACATCAACTTTTAAATCCGCAAGTAGATAACATTGACATCAACTTTTAAATCCGCAAGTAGATATCATATTTATTGAATATGTGATTTTAGAGCAACAATTTTATATAGTTACCACTGTCACTAGTTATCGCTATGACACATATTGAATTTTATTTCTACATTATCATCATATTTTGATGTGGCTTCATTACAAAAATTTATAACACAAAGTGCTTACAATGTCTTCATTGCATAATGCATAAAACATCAAGATGACCATGTGAATGAATAGATACTTTATTAATACCATTACTACACAAAATCAATTAATTGAAAATTTACAAGCTTACATTATCAACTTAATATTTTTGTAAAAGAAGAACTTAATATTTTTGTAAAAGCTTACATTATCAACTTAATATTTTTGTAAAGGAAGAACTTAATATTTTTGTAAAAGAAGGGCAGTACAAAAGATGGGGAAATTTGAATTCAATGGACAAATGTAAAAGAAAAGCAGTACAAAAAGGGGGAAATTTGAATTCAGTGGTTATTTTTTCTCATATATATATATATATATATATATATAACATGTTTTGAGTTATATCCATGCACATCTTTAGGGTCAGCTTTCTCTCTGAGCAACGTCCCAACCCATAGTCATTATGATTTTTTTATTGATCAAAACCATTACACATATATAGGACACTTTGATTTCTACACTTTTAGATCATGACTACAACCCATACATAGGAAACAACAATTTCTAGATTGACACTTGGGAACTCTAAATGACAACTCATGACAACACATGGAAGCATTACTTTCAATGACTACAACCCATACATAGGAAACAAGAACTTCTAGATTGACACTTGGGAACTCTCAATAACAACTCATGGAAGCATTACTTCCAATACTTTTCTTAATGCTTACTTCCAATACACATGGTATTTGTTGGTACCTGTGTTAATTAACTAAAATTAGCTGACATGCATTAGAAACGACAACTTCTAGATTGAGATTTGGGAATTCTCAATAACAACATATAGAAGCATTAGTTCCAATACCTGCCCTTGATATTTACTTTCAATAATTCCAATACCTACACTTGATACTTACTTCCAATACACATTATTGAGATTTGGGAATTCTCAATAACAACACATAGAAGCATTAGTTCCAATACCTGCCCTTGATACTTACTTTCAATAATTCCAATACCTGCACTTATACTTACTTCCAATACACATTGTATTTATTAGCATCTGTATTAATAAACTGAAAATTGGCTGGCATGCATTGGAATCACACATTGTATTTATTTGGGAGTTGTCTTTAGTGCGACTTTTTGGAGTTTCAGGTGCCGGAATCCAATGAAAAAATTTAAGGTAAAATCTTGATTTGTGTTATTTAAATTGTTTTTTTGACTGTATATATGGATTCAGCACCCTAAAAAACCCCTAAGGCACTTCTACTATGTAAGGTTACTCATCAAACTTCTGTTTTCATGAATTCTTGCAATATTTTAGAGATTCAATTAGACCGAAAAAACCACCTTAAATCAGAAAAAAAACCACCATAAAAGCCTTCAAAAAATCGCACTAAAGACTACTTGATTTAGTAGTATCTGTATTAAAAAACTGAAAAATATTTACTTCCAATATACATTGTATTTATTAGTATCTGTATTAAAAAACTGAAAAATACTTACTTCCAATACACATTGTATTTATTAGTGTCTGTATTAATAAACTAAAAATTGGCTGGCATGCATTGGAATCTGTACAAATTAACTCGCGTCGCTGACATCCATGTTACGCATTCCCTAATAAAATTATACAAATAATGGCATCTTCAGGGTCATTGATAATATAATTGTAGTAGTCTAATAAATTATAAAGTCGTGTATTAATAGAATTTTTGTCACTTTTTTGGAAAATATAAAATTGGGTGTAAATATATTTTGTTAAAATTTGAACTGTTCTGAAAGTGTTTGACAGTATTCCAACGGGAAATTCACAGATACAATTATTAAAGAGAGACGACGTTCACTATCGAATCACCTTCTGTTGCCTTCAACGACAATAATTGCTGGAGTGTTTTTCCCAGTTGTGAGCGTCAAGGGACAATGGCAGCATTTGGGAGTGGGTGTGGATAATAAAAATTTTCATTTTTTCACTACTACATGGAGAGTGTTTAAATATATTTTTTTAAGACAAAATAAATCTTTTGTTTTAAAAAGTCACTTTTTTTTTAATTTTTTTTATATTAAAATTTAATATTAATTGAATTGTCTTAAAGATAAAATTTAAAACAAAAATAGTTTGAGACAAAACTTTATATTTAAGACAAAAACAATTTGAGACAAAAAAAAAAGGTTGAGACAAAATTTTATATTTAAGACAAAAATAGTTTGAGACAAAAACATTTTAAGATAAAACTTTATATTTAAGACAAAAATTGAAACAAAAAAAAAAATTTAAGACAAAAGCAATTTGAGACAAAAAAAAATTAAGACAATTTTTTTTTTTAAGACAAAACTTTATATTTAAGACAATGGTGACTTAAGACAATGACAATTAAGACGAAACCCATTTAAGATAATTAGCAATTAAGACAAAATCATTAGCATTCACAAGTTTGCATTGAAATATCCATTAGTGGATAGTGGATAATTATATTTTTTATTTTTAAAAATAGATATTCAAACCACATGAAATTTGATCACGTCATGATATTTATTTCTTTTATATTATATTTTCTTTTTTCATTAAAACCACATTCTAAAAACACAACAAGAAAAGCTCTCTTTTAGCACCATAAGTTAGCACCACTTACGTTATGTGGTGTTAATGTGGTGTAAATGTTTATGTATTATATTAAAAATGGATTATATCACCATAAGTTAGCACCACTTAAGTTATGTGGTGTTAATGTGGTGTAAATGTTTATGTATTATATTAAAAATGGAGTATATCACCATAAGTTAGCACCACTTAAGTTATGTGGTGTTAATGTGGTTTAAATGTTTATGTATTATATTAAAAATAAATTATATCACCATAAGTTAGCACCACTTACATTATGTGGTGTTAATGTGGTGTAAATGTTTATGTATCATATTAAAAATGAAGTATATAATCACCATATTTGATGGACAAGTTAGCACCATTCTTACTATGTGGTGTTAAAGTGAAATAATTTTTTATTGGTCTCATTTGATGTGGAGTATATCACCATATATTTAAAGAAGTGGTGTATGCTATATTGTCAAGTTCTATAAAGTAGGGTAGTTAACTTTGTGTTTGCCATGTTGGCATGTACAAGTGGATTTATTAATGTGAATTGTCACCATAACTATAAAAAAATTACAACTATTTATATTATGAATATATAAATTAGAACTAAACTCACAAATATTTATTTTATAATATTTATTTGTTTGTCATGTTTACATGTAAAACTAAAATTCAAAGTAATTGTTTTCTAAATATTTTATTTCAATTATTTACTTTTTATATTATTCTCATGAGAAAATAAATACACAAAACCATATTACATAATTATTTGTTTTATGAATAAGCCAATTAAGATAAATATTTTTATATTATTGTAATTTCAAAATAAAATAAGGGTGAATTCGATGGAGTTGGGTTACTCTTTTTTGGAAGAACTTCTGTAGGTTGAAAATGTATATTTGTGAGGGTATTTTTTAAGCCCTCCATCAAAGCTTTTAAAAGGTCCATCTAGGACTAAATAAAACCCTAAATAAAACTACATAGCTCCATCGTGCTATGGAGCTTGATGGAGACACATAGCTTGATAGAGCTATAATATGTACATGTGCCATTAAATTTTGCTTCAACTTAATGATAGTGTTTTATGGGCTCATGGCATTGAGAATCCAATAGTATTGCACATGGTATAGTATGGTTTGCATTTCTATATTATACTTAGTATATTTTTTATTATTTCATTACATATATGTATGTATGTAATTTTAGAATTTGTTATTGTTATTAATTTTATACATTTTATCGCGTTTTTTTTGTAAGCTTGGTAGGACTCCTTTTTTATTCATTTTATAAACAACAAACAACTAGATTTACCAGTTTGGTGGTGTCAACCCGTCTTGAGCGAGGAACCGAGTTTGTTGGCCACCTGATGGCGTGGTATGCCATCCAAAAAAATAAGGTTTTGATTCTGTCATACCAAACAAACAAAGCCTGGATACTCACACATATAATATACAGTTTCTCACAGATTGACTAACATATTTATTGGATCCTTGAAATTTAAATGTTAGCCGCATATAAATACTAAGCAAAAAGGAAGATTAAAATAGTCATGAACTACTCAGCCTTGTCTAGAACCGAGGCTGACTCCACTGGTGTCGGATCCTGAACCGAGGTACCAGCCTGCTCAAAAGGCTTGGAAATACACGGGAGGTGGTAGTCAATACGCTCGAGGCGCCCATCCTGTTTCCTCAGCTGGAAAGTGATCTTATCAAACTCACTCTTGTAGTCTGGGAAGTCTTGGGCTAATTTCACTAGGCTTATAGAGATCTGCTCCAAGGCTTTGCCAAGGATGCTCTTCATAGACCAATAAAGATACAGTGTCTGTTTGAATTATGTTAGTCTGCCCCTTGTTTGTCCCAAATCTGGTATTAAACCTCTCCATTCCTTAGTATCCATATTTGTCTCTACATGTCTATTTATGTCAGCTTCCCATTTTTCAATGAGCTTTTGAATTTCCTCTGATGTGTTCTCATGGTATGCTTTCGTTGCCTCTTGGATCACATCGATCGCAGGTCTCCTTCCTCTCATCTTGCTTGAGGGTGAGCTAGGTTGGGGTTCTACTGCCTTCCCTTTATCTTTCCAGCCACGGCCTCAAGCTGCAGGGCTCTTAGAATGGTCGCGAGCTGCAGGACTCTTGGAGCATGTCATCCCACAATATTTGACTAGGTTTCCGAGTAGGTGACCTGTTCACACAATCAAACAAAGGAATAATTCCATATAATGAAAACGATAAAAGGTCCATGCATCCCAGTTATCAGAAGAAAGGTGACCCAGGGGCCTCTTCCTAGGACTTCTCCCCTGCCCGTCCCTCTGCGGACCCATCGCCCTCATACCCTACTTAATTTCTGCCACCCCCTGTCCCTGACGGTCGCACGCACCCCATAAATTATCCCCATAACCCAAAGAGCTCATGCCTTCCTTCAATATAATGACCTCCCTTCTGGTGTCCTCTCTCTCATCATACCTCCCACCCTCGAAATTGAAAAAGGAGGCGTCGCTGCCCATTGCTCGGCCCTGGGTGGAATTCCCTCTCCCATTCCTCATGCGCACTCAGCCCAAGTAGCTCAAGGTGGTATAAACCAGCAAAGCCTTTGAACTCAACAAAACCCATGACGACTCCTTAACTCTATACCCTGGTAGGATTGCCTGACCCCTCACCATTCCATATTGTCAGCATCCCTTACCTGACAGACTCACACTCGGGTGCAAGTTGAGGCCATGCCCAATTCCTACTCTGACACAGAGGTAGAGACCTAAAAGAACCCCAACCTTCCCCCAACTAAATTCGTAATGGTTCTGCTCTCCCCTACCCAGCAGAAGACTATACCAGTCCAGCTTAATCACCTTAGGCTCCCATAGAGACTGGCCCAAATCATAAAACATAAACATGGCATGAACAAGGGAGAGGAAACCAAGCACATACCTGAGTTTCATCGTGGTGGAAGTGAAATGGAGGTTTGTTATCCCGCTGTCGTACCTACACCAAATTATTTCATCATAACAAAACCCCCATGCCTTCCTCCACCTTGTTTTAAGCTCCATGCGCGGGCCTCTGTCCCACTACCTCACCTCGTGCTACATGTGACAGTACAACCTGACGCCCTTGCCACTCATGTGGAAGGTGGTTGGCTTCAACCCTAGGGACACTACCATTAACACTGATGGGAGGGTTGATCTTCTTCGTTACACCCTGATCAGGGAGCTGAGTCCGAGAACTCTCGGTGAGCTCTGCCGTCTGATCTATCCTGCTCTTTGATGCTCTGCAGCTTGATCCATCATTCTTCCCCGAGATTAGGAGGCATGATTAATTCAATAGGTTCATTCAGGTGAGTGCAACCACAATTTTCCAGGAGGTCAATTGCTCTGTTTCCTTCCCTCCTTACATGGGTGATAATGATATAATCAAATTTCTTGTTTGTATCCTCCAATCCCTGTACATGTGAAGAAGTATGCCATCTTTGGCTTAGTTTGCCCCACTTTGTTCCTTGATTAAGTTTTTTGAGAGTGTTCGTAACCAACTAAGAGTCTCCTTCGATTACTAGCTTTCTGTATCCTAGCTTGATGGCCAAGAGGAGACCTTGGTGCACTCCTATGAATTATGCCTCATTATTGCTGGCAAAGCCACAAGAGTCATCATATATGAATCTTGTTGTGCCATGATGATCTCGAAAAATCCCTCCAACCCCTTGCTTGCCCCGGATTGCCTTTTGAGTCTCCATCAAAGCTGAGTTTGATGAATCCTTCTAGAGGAGGTTTGAAGATCCTGATGGTGTCCCCTATGTCAGGGATAACTTTCCAAGAAGCTGGGGAGACCATGCTAGGCGCTAGGTGGAGGCCCTGAAGAATTCTTTCTTCCTGAGCTTTCCCGTTCGTGCGGCCCGTTCGTTGTTTTCTCCCTTGTGCCTTCGTTCAGTTGAGCGCCCGCCCAAACGCGTTCGAGTCGGGTTGGGTCGTTTCGTTTGAGGGCGGTCATATCAAATTTGCTAAGTTGTGACTGCATGGGTGCCTTTTGCATGTTCATGCGACTCGTTTGTCATCTGCTCCCATGTGCCTTCATTCAGTCGTGCGCGTCATATCGCGCTGTGTGAGGGCGCCTGCCCAAACGCGCTCGGGTCGGGTCGTTTCATTTGAGGGCGATCGTATCAAATTTTCTAAGTTGTGACTGCATGGGTGCCTTGTGCACGTTCGTGCGGCCCGTTTGTTGTTTGCTCTCTTGTGCCTTCGTTCGATCGGGCGCACCGTGTCGTTTCGTTTGAGGGCGCCCGCCCAAACCTGTTCGGGTCGGGTCGTTTTGGTTGAGGGCACCTGCCCAAATGCCTTCGGGTCAAGTCGTTTCGGTTGAGGACGCCTGCCCAAACACGTTTGGGTTGGGTCGTTTCGGTTGAGGGCGCTTGTATCAAATTTGCTAAGTTGTGACCACATGGGTGCCCTGTGGACGTTCGTGCGGCCCGTTTTCCATTTACTCCCTTGTGCCTTCATTCGGTCATGCGCACCATGTCGCGTCATGTTAGGGCGCCCGCCCAAACGTGTTCGGGTCGGGTCGTTTCGTTTGAGGGCGACCGTATCAAATTTGCTAAGTTGTGACTACACGGGTGCCTTGTGCACGTTCGTGCAACCCATTTTCTGTTTGCTCCCTTGTGCCTTTGTTCGGTTGGGCGCGTAGTGTCATTTCGTTTGAGGGCGCCCGCCCAAACCCGTTCAGGTCAGGTCGTTTCGGTTGAGGGCGCCCGTCCAAACACGTTCGGGTTGGGTCGAGTCGTTTCGGTTGAGGGTGCCTGCCCAAACGCGTTTGGGTCGGGTCGTTTCGGTTGAGGGCGCCCGTATCAAATCTGCTAAGTTGTGACCGCACGGGTGCCCTGTGCACGTTCGTGCGGCCCGTTTTCCGGTTTCTCCCTTGTGCCTTCGTTCAGTCGGGCGCGCCGTGTGAAGGCGCCCACCCAAACGCGTATGGGTTGGATCAGGTCGTTTCGTTTGAGGGCGGCCGTATCAAATTTGCTAAGTTGTGACCGCACGGGTGCCTTTTGCACGTTCGTGTAGCCCGTTTTCCATTTTCTCCCTTGTGCCTTCGTTCGGTAGTGCACGCCATGTCGCGCCGTGTGAGGGAGCCTGCCTAAACGCGTTTGGGTCAGGTCGTTTCGTTTGAGGGCGGCCATATCAAATTTGCTAAGTTGTGACTGTATGGGTGCCTTGTGCACGTTCGTTCAGCCCATTTTCCGTTTGCTCCCTTGTGGCTTTGTTCGGTTGTGCATGTCGTGTCACACCGTGTGAGGGCACTCGTCCAAACGCGTTCAGGTCGGGTCGTTTCGTTTGATGGTGACCATATTAAATTTACTAAGTTGTGACCGCACGGGTGCCTTGTGCTTGTTCGTGCGGTTCGTTTTCCATTTTCTCCCTTGCGCCTTCGTTCGGTCGGGCGTGCCTTGTCGTTTCGTTTGAGGGTGCCTGCCCAAACCCGTTCGGGTTGGGTCGTTTCGGTTGAGGGCGCCTGCCCAAACGTGTTCGGGTCGGGTCGTTTCGGTCAAGGGCACCCGCCCAAACGCGTTTGGGTCAGGTCGTTTCGGTTGAGGGCGCGCGTATCAAATTTTCTAAGTTGTGACTGCACGGGTGCCCTGTGAACATTTGTGCGGTCCGTTTGCCTGTTGCTCCCTTGTGCCTTCGTTCGATTGTGTGCGCCTTGTCGCGCCGTGTGAGGGCGCCTGTCCAAACACGTTTGGGTCGGGTCGTTTCATTTGAGGGCGGCTGTATCAAATTTGCTAAATTGTGACCGCACAGGTGCCTTATGCATGTTCATGCGGCCCTTTTGCCGTTTTCTCCCTTGTGCCTTCGTTCAGTTGGGCGCGCCGTGTCGTTTTGTTTGAGGGCGCCCGCCAAAACCCGTTCGGGTCGGGTGTTTTTTATTGAGGGCGCTCGCCCAAACGCGTTCAGGGCGGGTCTTTTTGGTTGAGGGCGCCCGTATCAAATTTGCTAAGTTGTGACTGCATGGGGTCCTTCTGCAGGACACGTGCAAAACAGTGTTCAGGGCTGGCGCGTTCAAGTCGAGTCGGGTTCGTGCAGCGCGTCCATGTTCAGGATGTGCGAAACAATGTTTGAAGGCGTGAAGGTCGTTCATCAAGGTTGGGCCGAGTTGAACGCGACCCGAGCACATTCAAACATTTTTCCAACATAGTATCAGAGCTAAGGTGCAAGAAAGAGACTGAAGATCACATCCTAGTTTGCATTATGGCAAGGGTTATAAACAAGGGTTTCAAGTTTGTTGGGAATCTCACTACATTCATCAAGGGTTTCATTTTGAAGATCATTCCAAGCTAGAAGTAATGGATGGAAGTTTATTTTCTGCTTTGTCTGGGACTTTCCAGAATGAGAATGTATGGGTTATTGATAATGGTGCTTCTAGAAATATGATGGGAGAATGCATCCATCTTCAGACTTTGTTAGAAGGAACCTGCATCTCCTAGCTCAATCTGAGATTGCATGTCCTTCTCGTTCAGGTAGCTGAAACACTTCTTGTTCTTGGTCATGTGGAAGGATGCTCATGAATCAATATACAATACACTATTGTCTACTAAGCTTGCCATGCAATCTATCAAAGGGAAATATTTCTCGAACTAGGCAGAAAATGCATCTACCTCCGCTGATGCACCTACATGATCCTTACTAGACTCCTTCCAATTAGGGCACTTGGTGGCATAATGTCCGAACTCATGGCAATGGAAGCACTTGATATTGCTTAGATCCTCCTCCTTCTTCTCGCCCTTCTGACTGGACTCAACCTCTCCTTGGCCCTTCTTGACCTTGGCTTTGCTACCTTCGCCTGCTAGGGAAAAGTTCTCCTTGTCCTCTACAGGAGCTTCTTTACCATCTCTCGCCCTTCTCCAGATCTCTTCTTGAACACAATCACTCCATAACCTTTCCCAACTAGGAATATTCTCTCTGCCACTTACTGCATCTTGGAAAATATAACAAGACTTACAGAGTCTGAGTAGCGCGAGACTCACAAGGTCATTGTCTGCTACAGTCATGCCCACACCACCTAGCTCATCTTGAACCTGAGTGAACTTTGAAAGATATGTGATGATGGGCTCATCTTTGCTCATCTGCTTACTTCTTAGCTTCTCTTTGAGAGCAAGCTTCATGACATCACTGGAAGCCTGAAAAAAATTGAAGATGTCGTTAAATTTAAACATCCCATACACTGTCTTCTTCTCATTGAGATGAGGAATAATATGATCTCTGACCCCTCTAGAATGATCCTTCTTGCCTTGGTGTCATTCTTAGTATGTTGGGCCAACTGTTGGGGATCTTGAGGTGGCACTATTGCCTACTTGACATACTCTGCTACCCCATTATCTTCCAACACTACTGTGATTTGCTTCTTCCATGCACGTAAATTTGAGGCTCCTTCTAAACTGTGATTTGACCTTAGCCCTAGGATCGACATATTTCTATCCAAGGAACTGCTCTGCTATGCCCTTCAAACTATCACCCTGAAAAAAATCTTGTCCTCATGTTGTCCTAGCTGGACTAACCTTGCAAACACACAGACCCTTTCTCCTACTTTCTTGCGCTCAGATAGTCCCTATTTCCTCATGCATAGGTTTCCTAGTTCCTAGTGTAAAAGAATCCCTATTCTTTAGGGCTTGACTCCTATTTCCTAGCGCAGAATTGCCCTATTTCCTAGCGCAATTCTACCACAAGAAAAGCTCTCTTCAATGCTGCATATTGGCTCCTCCAAGATACGCACTCACAACAAAGATCTCTCACACAATTTTGTGCTCTCTCTCACAATCTCGTGAGCTATGTCTTGTCACAGTCCTTTGTGCACAAAACAACTATGAAACTTTGTGCCTTTGTCCTCCTTTATTGATTCGATCCATGCTAAAATTGGCAAGTTACAAATTTAGAACATGTGTTTTGATTAAATAGTTAACATAGTCTAACTGGTTCTCTAACTCGTCCTTGCTTCAATCAAGGATTGAAGCTCCCAACTCATCCTCTTCTAAATTTATAACTGCCTCTCGAACTTGTAGTCAAATTGAAGAAGGTCCATGTAACTGATCCTCCAACATAACGCATGAATTCACCATCTCCACGAACTCATCCATGGGAAAAGGAAGACAAATCATGGTCTTTTTGGCTAAGGCACACACCAAAGAAGACCTTCTCTCGCTACACTTTTCAACAATCCCATTGTCCATCTTGATTACATACGATGTCATTGGGTTCATGGTCTTCATATCACGCTTGACTAATTGTGGGTTTTGCTCCTAACAACTATCGTTTAAGACGATTCATTGCATCCTAGAGTTGACAGGATCACAGCTATGCCATCTCCATGAGATCAAGTTTAACGATCACTTTTTTGAGGGAGGTTTTGTTGTTTGTTTTGGGACTCAAGAGGTTCTCTTGTGACTTTCTCTCATCGGTATGATTAGAGAGGCCTAGATTTATTTGTTCAAGGGTCAATTCTCTCTATACAAGAGACTTTGGATGGCCTCTCCAAACTCAGTACCACTAAGAGCATTGCTTGTTTATTTCAACCTCTCCAGATTCAAATGGTCATTAACACCTAGGGTCTAGGCCTTGGTTCCCCATGGGACCTTGCTTTAAAGGGGCATGTTAAAAGTAACCTATGAGAGTATATATGCTTTCATTGTCCTTGGGATTTGGAGATCATGATATCAATAGTAGAGTTATGTTGTTGGTTAGAGCTTGTTAGGTGTGCAGGGTTATGCTATTTGTTTGATCTTTCATACTATAGAGTTAGAGAAATGCTGCTAGATATGATAATATAGATAATTTAATCTTAATAAATGTCCACAAATAACTAGAAAAGTAAGTCAATGGGATTAAAATATTTATATTTTATTGAATTTATTAAAATATTAATTATCAATATTTATATTTTATTTGTTTTAATTATATTATATAAAATTAAATTTTAAATATATTATGATTTTATATTTAATTAATAATTAAAATAATAAATATTAATATTTTAATTATTAAAAAAAATTTGTTTCAAGATTTGTAAAAGTTTGATGCCATGCCACATAAGTCGAACATTGGCATTGGTTGGTTTCATTAAAATTAAAATTAAGGGTATGAAAGCCAAAAGTGTAAGAAAGCCCCTGTTCAACTGTTCGACTCTTCAGGAAGAGGATGTTCTACTGTTTAGTAAGACGCATGGGTTGATTTCATTAAAATTACCGGTATGAAAGCCCAAAGTGTAAGAAAGCACTTGTTCGACTGTTCGATTGTTCAGGAAGAGGATGTTCGACTGTTCAGGAAGACGAGGTTGAGGTAATCACTGTTCAACTGTTCAGGAAGACGAGGTTGAGGTTTTGAGGGCATGCCGAAGTCCCCAAAGTCGAACTTGACACCGTATGAAAGCTCAAAGTTGAACTTGACACCGTAAGAAAGCCCAAGAAAACTCGTTGTTCGACTGTTCAGGAAGACGAGGTTGAGGTTTTGAGGGCATGTCGAAGTCCCCAAAGTCAAACTTGACACCGTATGAGAGCCCAGGAACAGAGGAAAACTGGCTGTTCTTACCCAAACCGGATGTGCTGGTTATTTGGCGCCAAATTTTTTGCTCTCGGGGCTGGGAATTTTTTCTATATAATTACAGCGTTCATCCTGGATAAAAACACATTACACAGAACTTGGAGGCTTTTGAAGAGGCGAGCAGCAGCAAATTCACAATTGAAGTTTGCATACCCAGAGGCACAGGTTAGTTGGATTTTATATTTTTATATTTCCTGGCTTTGTATTTTCTCTGTTCAACACCACAGTCGGCTTATTGTCATGAATGTTTTCCTCCTTTTACCTAGAGAGCTGCTTTTGGGCCCTTACAAATGTTTTCTCTGATATTCTGTTCCTAGATTTCAATGTCACACGAAAATTTGAACCGACTGATATACATATTCACATACCGCAGCTTCAAATTTTAAATTAGCTCTTCCAACGAAGGCTTGAAAGAGAATGAAAATATACACAAGTCGATTTTCTGTGCCCCATTGTTAAATGACGTCTTTTTTCTTTATAAAAATGAACTCTAGACTGGCAGGGTGCATGTGGGGATCTGTTGGCAGGGTGCATGTGGGGATCTGTTGTTCCTCAAGCACCAATGTCTCATCTTCAAATGGATTTTCCCCAATTACCCCCAAAAATAAAAAATGAAAATAAAAAGGAGTTTCCTTTGGGCCCTTACAAGTGTCCACCCTATATCCTGTGCATGTATTTGATCGGTTGCACATTGCCAGAGAATTTGAATGGACTAAGCTCTGTTTGCCCATGCTGCAGCTTCAGTTTTTACATTAGATTATCTGATTAAAGCCTGAATGAGAATGGAATATACACAAGTTGGTTTCAAGCACCAATGTCTTAACTTCAAATGGATTTTCCCCAATGACCCCCAAAAATTAAAAAAAATGAAAATAAAAGGGAGTTGCCTTTGGACCCTTACAAGTGTCCACCCTATATCCTGTGCATATATTTGATTGGTAGCACATTTCCAGAGAATTTGAATGGACTAAGCTCTGTTTGCCCATCCTGCAGCTTCAATTTTTACATTAGATTATCTTATTAAAGCCTGAATGAGAATGGAATATACACAAGCTGGTTTCTGCACCCCGATTTCCAATAATATTTTTGGTGTTAATAATATAATAAAAATAATATGCCTTAATTCAGCATGTGCACCCTCCATGACAATGCACCAGATGCTTGTTGATTTGTATAGCTTGTCACACCCATATTGATAGGTTTAAATCAATTAGCCCATTAATGCCTACTGTTCAAATTAGATTCACACATAGCTCTGTAACCTTGTAACCATGTGCACACAGATATGTGGTGACCTGCTCAGACGTATTTGGGCATCATGGTGAAATAAACACTCAACAAGAATAGTTCTCCTTTGTCTGTAAATATGCATGCTAAGTTCAGTGCTAAACCAAGCAAAGGACAACACCCCACAGCTGCACCCTACTGTAACGATACATGTAGGAAATCAGGACCCCAAAATAGTACCTCAGGAGTGTGCCCTCATGTGTTGGTGAGAATGTACAAAATTTATTTTTAGAGTTGTCCCTTATCTCTCTTTGCATGCTGGGTTAAAACACAACATGAGCACACTGTGTCTTCAATAGAAGTGCTCCTTATGTATGAAAATATGTCCAATAGAATAACATAAACTCAGCACCCTCATCTGCTAGTTTAAATAATGTATTTAGGCTTCGTATGCAGTGTATAGCATACTCAAACCAATCCTCCAAATATGGGATCCTTGCTGCTGAGAATACGCTATAGGACCAGAAATCAACCTCTAATGAGGACAACATCCTCATTCTATTAATAGGTGCCCTGCATGTTAGAAGTATGCCATAGAAATAGCATTTAATCTCATGCAAATGAAACTCCAAAAGGCTACAGTCTGGAAATAAGATAGTTCAAACTATGGTCTCCTCAGGTTGGCTTGAGTAAAGAAGATTATTCAACTCAGTCTAGATACTAAGGTTGGGGACTAGTATTTATTTGAGAATTTCACAGAAATTGGAATATATGGTTATGAAAATCCACATTATCAACTCCTAGCTTCTCTGACCATGATTATTTATGATTTAGAATATATTAGACAAAGTTTTAGTGTATACCATCTGTATTTTATTTCTAAGAAGCATCAGGCTACACTTGAATTGAAAAAGGAGGTGGGTCCATTCCCGGTTAATACTAGAGTTTCTTTCCAACGGGTAGAGGAATTAATCAAATAGATAATGTTTTCTCAAGGAGAATTTTTAGCCTTATGATCCTTATAGAATGGTATTAGATAGAAGGATTAAACAATGTTTTATGCCTTACGTTCATGTGACCAAACCAAATATTGAAAAGTTTGCAAACATGGATACTTGGGTAGTAGAAAAAACCCAAAGTATGGAGCAGCATTCAGAGGTTGAACAATCATCCTAGCCACTGGTTTCAGAAACGCCTTAATCAAAGGAAAAGAGTCTAAATAATTTTTACTCAAAGACTCCAAACTATTTATGAAACAAAGGAAGAAGATTAATAGTCTAGAAAATGACAAAGGACAGAAGAGGGAGAAACATAAGTATTAGTACATAGCACAAAGTAAACAACATCAAGCAAGCTTGCTTTTAATTGAGAGATTTTACCAACAACTTCTACAACTTAGGAACATCAGCCAGAAATCTCACCTTCAACTTTAGCAAGACATGATAACATGTATTCATAGTTTATGGAAATAACGAATAAAAACATTAAAATTAAACAAGATTCATATTCAAAACTGTGGAGGCATGGATTAAGATCGTCTCAAACCAGGTTATTATCTGACTTGGACTATAAAAAAGGTTGGTTAAAAATGGTTCTGCTAGAGCCAAAATCTTGGGTAATCAGAACAACGGAACATTATAAAGTAGCAAAGCTTGCAATAGATCTGAAGAAAATGCATTTGGTGGATCAGATGGA